>MCGO01000015.1:0-647077 GCA_002104985.1 Rhizoclosmatium globosum | reverse complement strand
CTTAACCCCTAACCCTAAAACCCTAACCCTAACCCTAACCCCACCCTAACCCTAACCCTAACCCCTAACCCCTAACCCTAACCCTAAACCCTTAAACCCTACGTAGGCTACATAGGCTATGTGCCAACTTGTACTCCTTATAAGAGTAACACACTTACCACATAGGCTACGTAGGCTACGTAGGCTACGTAGGCTATTGACCAACTTGTACTCCTTAATAAGAGTAACACACTTACCACATAGGCTACGTAGGCTACGTAGGCTACGTAGGCTATGTGCCAACTTGTACTCCTTATAAGAGTTACACACTTACCACATAGGCTACGTAGGCTACGTAGGCTACGTAGGCTATGTGCCAAGTTGTACTCCTTATAAGAGTAACACACTTACCACATAGGCTACGTAGGCTACGTAGGCTACGTAGGCTATGTGCCAACTTGTACTCCTTATAAGAGTTACACACTTACCACATAGGCTACGTAGGCTACGTAGGCTACGTAGGCTATGTGCCAACTTGTACTCCTTATAAGAGTAACACACTTACCACATAGGCTACGTAGGCTACGTAGGCTACATAGGCTATGTGCCAACTTGTACTCCTTATAAGAGTTACACACTTACCACATAGGCTACGTAGGCTACGTAGGCTACGTAGGCTACGTAGGCTATGTGCCAACTTGTACTCCTTATAAGAGTAACACACTTACCACATAGGCTACGTAGGCTACGTAGGCTACGTAGGCTATTGACCAACTTGTACTCCTTATAAGAGTAACACACTTACCACATAGGCTACGTAGGCTACGTAGGCTACGTAGGCTATTGACCAACTTGTACTCCTTATAAGAGTAACACACTTACCACATAGGCTACGTAGGCTACGTAGGCTACGTAGGCTATGTGCCAACTTGTACTCCTTATAAGAGTAACACACTTACCACATAGGCTACGTAGGCTACGTAGGCTACGTAGGCTACGTAGGCTACGTAGGCTATGTGCCAACTTGTACTCCTTATAAGAGTAACACACTTACCACATAGGCTACGTAGGCTACGTAGGCTACGTAGGCTATTGACCAACTTGTACTCCTTATAAGAGTAACACACTTACCACATAGGCTACGTAGGCTACGTAGGCTACATAGGCTATGTGCCAACTTGTACTCCTTATAAGAGTTACACACTTACCACATAGGCTACGTAGGCTACGTAGGCTACGTAGGCTATTGACCAAGTTGTACTCCTTATAAGAGTAACACACTTACCACATAGGCTACGTAGGCTACGTAGGCTACATAGGCTATGTGCCAAGTTGTACTCCTTATAAGAGTAACACACTTACCACATAGGCTACGTAGGCTACGTAGGCTACGTAGGCTATGTGCCAACTTGTACTCCTTATAAGAGTTACACACTTACCACATAGGCTACGTAGGCTACGTAGGCTACGTAGGCTATGTGCCAACTTGTACTCCTTATAAGAGTTACACACTTACCACATAGGCTACGTAGGCTACGTAGGCTACGTAGGCTATGTGCCAAGTTGTACTCCTTATAAGAGTTACACACTTACCACATAGGCTACGTAGGCTACGTAGGCTACGTAGGCTATGTGCCAACTTGTACTCCTTATAAGAGTTACACACTTACCACATAGGCTACGTAGGCTACGTAGGCTACGTAGGCTATGTGCCAAGTTGTACTCCTTATAAGAGTTACACACTTACCACATAGGCTACGTAGGCTACGTAGGCTACGTAGGCTATGTGCCAAGTTGTACTCCTTATAAGAGTTACACACTTACCACATAGGCTACGTAGGCTACGTAGGCTACGTAGGCTATGTGCCAACTTGTACTCCTTATAAGAGTTACACACTTACCACATAGGCTACGTAGGCTACGTAGGCTACGTAGGCTATGTGCCAAGTTGTACTCCTTATAAGAGTAACACACTTACCACATAGGCTACGTAGGCTACGTAGGCTACATAGGCTATGTGCCAACTTGTACTCCTTATAAGAGTTACACACTTACCACATAGGCTACGTAGGCTACGTAGGCTACGTAGGCTACGTAGGCTACGTAGGCTATGTGCCAACTTGTACTCCTTATAAGAGTAACACACTTACCACATAGGCTACGTAGGCTACGTAGGCTACGTAGGCTATGTGCCAAGTTGTACTCCTTATAAGAGTAACACACTTACCACATAGGCTACGTAGGCTACGTAGGCTACGTAGGCTATTGACCAAGTTGTACTCCTTATAAGAGTAACACACTTACCACATAGGCTACGTAGGCTACGTAGGCTACATAGGCTATGTGCCAACTTGTACTCCTTATAAGAGTTACACACTTACCACATAGGCTACGTAGGCTACGTAGGCTACGTAGGCTATGTGCCAAGTTGTACTCCTTATAAGAGTAACACACTTACCACATAGGCTACGTAGGCTACGTAGGCTACGTAGGCTATGTGCCAACTTGTACTCCTTATAAGAGTTACACACTTACCACATAGGCTACGTAGGCTACGTAGGCTACGTAGGCTATGTGCCAACTTGTACTCCTTATAAGAGTAACACACTTACCACATAGGCTACGTAGGCTACGTAGGCTACGTAGGCTATGTGCCAACTTGTACTCCTTATAAGAGTTACACACTTACCACATAGGCTACGTAGGCTACGTAGGCTACGTAGGCTATGTGCCAACTTGTACTCCTTATAAGAGTAACACACTTACCACATAGGCTACGTAGGCTACGTAGGCTACGTAGGCTACACACTAGAAACCATCAAACCCAAAAAGTATAGGCAAACCAAATGGAGAGAGAAAGAAATATCAAATGTCAAGTTGAAGAGTATTATTTGAAAAGAAAGTGTACTTTTACTTTCATTCCTTCCTTTTTCTTTTTTTCAAGGAAAATCTCACTGTGGAAGCATCCAAGTGACAAAGTGAACCAAGTCCCACTCAGAGGTTTAAAAAGAGTTTGTAACGTCAGACCAAGAGAGGAAAAATGAGTGAAACCCAAAGGTGAGTATGAGTCTGCTTGAGTTGTGTGTATCTCGAAACGGAGAGAGTTGTACATCAGGATGCAACTTATGATCCGACAAAGATTTTGGATGCCTGAGTGGGCTGAAGGGGTCGGGGTTATGCCAAGGGGGGTTTCAAAATGCAGAGGTCTATTGTTTGAAAAAATCAATAACATGGCTGCAGCAAAAATCTATTTTTAATCTTCAGCTAAAGACAGCAAGCAAATGAACTTTTAAAATTCATCCCAATATTCATCATCCATTCTGGCAAGAGCATCCAGCAATTCTTCCTGTGTTTCCCCTCTTCCAACAGCCTGACCATGAGGAGGGCTCTGACTGTTTCTGTAACACTCAATTGCTTCTTGCAATGCTTCATTCATTTGCTCATCAGTAACATCACCCCATTCATCAACAGGATCAGCAACATTCATTCTTGCACTATTTTCCTCGTCATCTGCTTCAGTAGCTCTTCGGTTGCTGACTTGAGAAAGTAGTTCAAAGGCATTACCGTGCCAAAGTGTCATATCTTGGCCTTTGGCTGCAAGCATGTTGAATTCATCTACCATAGCATCTAGTATTTCACCTGTTACTTTTCCACTGTCTTTCAAGTCAGCAACTAATCCATCCCAAACCAAAGTTGTTAATTGGGTGCGAACAACAGCTGCAAATTGACAGAACATTGGAATATTAACTGTCAAGCCTATTTCAGTTTGATCATTGCTCTCAGTAGTGACTGATATAAAGAGACCCAAATGATGATGAATTTCTCGATAAAGACGTGACAATTTCATCCTATTTACTTAGGTCTTGAAACAAAGAATAAACACGAAACAAAAACGAGTTAATCTTAAAAGGTGATGAAAGCATGATTGAAGGAAATAATGAAAAGTAGGAAAACAACAAAGCACATGGTTTGAATTTCAATCTTTAACGTCACTGTAGTCAGTAGCCCATGCTTCATCCTCACTTAGTGTATTGTTGTACCCAAGAATTTCTGCATGATCTTCCAAGAACTTGTCAATTCTTGCATAATAGTTTGCAAGTGATGGGTCATTACGATCATTGGTATAGATGGAATCAAGTGGTGGGTTGTTTCCAGTTGAAACTTCTTGACTGTTGGTAAACTCAGATTGATTTGTTCTGACTTCATCCATACTGTCACTACCACCACCTTCACTTTCATCCATACTGTTACTTTGACCATGTTCACTTTCATTGACACTGTTACTTTGACCATGTTCACTTTCATAAACATCACCGTCACTATCAACCGCAAATTCATTTTCCATGACACAGTCGTCCATACTACCAAATCCCTCTTCTCTTTCATAATCACCTTCCTTGTCTCTATGAACTTGATTGTCCTCAATATCGTCTACTGAATTACCACTCTCTTCATCTTCACTGCTCTCTTGGATTGTAATCACCACGGAACCAGAGGCTGACCCAGATCCTGTTTGTGCTCCTGCTGCAGCCTCGGGTGAACTACTTGAAGAAGCAGCCTCACCAATCAAACTGCACCATTCCCACCACTTGTCAGATATAGCCTTCATTTTGCGGATAATAGCTGCACCATCAGTTGTTGCTCCATAATTATTTTGGTGCACTTGGGAGCTATGACCAAATTGATTGCTAACAGTCACATTTACATTGGCCACTGCAGTTTCTTCAAAGTCAATGTTGTCTGCAAATGAGGCCATCATTTGTCGAGTGTGTCGAATTCCCAGATTGACTCCAAAAATATTCCAAAAGTTTTGAATGTACAAGCCATGTAGCTTGGATACTTTGGTAGGGATTCCGTTTCTCAAAAAGAGATAAGTTTTGGCTTGGATTTCATCTTCATGGGTCAAGAAAGTCAGCTTCTTGCGGATTCTTATGTCAGCCCAGAATGCACTTTGTTGTTTCATAAGTAGTCACCACAACCAATACAAGTAAGTGCTTACATATAGAGTGGATAAACAAAGACCAGATACTTTACAAGAATCTGTGCTAGCTCATCTGGAACAAACCGAAATAAGTCTTTATGAAATCCAGAGTTTGCACTTGATTTGTTGTATCTTTTTTCAAACCATGTTGCTAAGTAAATCACTCCAAACAAGGACACAAATTACCTCAAGTTGATGCATAATCTGTGCTCAAGAATCATCAAGTTCCTTTTTCCCAACCCAGAATTCACAATAGTCGTCATTTGAAACTCTGTTGTTCTGGGAGGCATTCCACAAAACAATGCAAGACCAAGCATCAAAATGGAAATAAAGTTGTCCACTTTTGCTAAAAGAGAAAGAAAAGGGTCAGATGAATGCAGCAAATTGAACCAAAATACCAGTGTACAGCTCCATTGCCTCTGATTTGTAGATAAGTCTTGTGGGCTCAAAAAACTCAGTCCTCAAGTTCTTGGTCTTTTTGATGTGCATTTCAAGTCTGTTCCCATTTTCTTCATTAAATGTAGAGCTGTTGGCTTGCTCTGTCATGAAGCTGTAGCCTGGTCTTGAGTTTGCTACATTGTCAGTCAATCGTTTTGGGTCAAACGTGAAGTCTGAAACATCCATCCCAAACAGCAAATTACTGAGATCTGTTGTGATCACTCTAAAGTAGTTTGCTCGACCTTCCCGGAACATGGTCTTTGAAACACCCAAGTGCCCATCGATAACCAACTTTGGCTCATTAGGCAAACTGTAATCCCAATGCTTGCTAATGAGATTGGCTGTATTACTGCCCATCATGATCAATCCACATGTGGACTTGAATTGCTTCATTTTGGCATAAGGGAGACTATGCTTCCCATAGCTGACAAGCTCAATAACTTGATTGATTTCCCTTGTTTTAAACATATTTAGAAAGAGCAGACAAATACAAAAAACTCACTTTTCCTTCTCGGCTCTACTCATCCAAGTTCCAAAAGAAGCAATTTCTTGACACCATTCCAAGACAAGACAACGACAAGTAAACAAAAAATGAGTACATGGCCCAGTCATGAGCTGTTCCTTGCAAAAAGTACCATCAGGTTGCAGGAATCTAAGCAACAAGTACTCCTCCACCAAATGGATTTGACTTGTGTTCAGACCTTCAAATCCAATATCTTCAAACAAGACAATTCGCAGCAATTTGATCAGAGCTTCTTGCTGATTCTCAAAGACTGCATTTGTTCTGCAAAGGAGAGGAACATCAAGGGCCTCCAAGAATCCCTCAACAGCTCTGTTGACCTCATTACTTAGCATTGGCATCTTTGTTCTTGTGTTGGAACCCTGCTTACGAGCAATCAACATGGTTACAAATACTCCAAGTGTTCTAGCGTATGCTGGGATAGTAGTTTTGACATCAATAGGCTTGAAAGCCTTTCCTGCATATCCAGAGTCATTTGTTGATTTACGGCCAGCATTCTTGATTGCAGTGCGGGTTGGTTGGGTTCCAGGCAGAGTTGCCAACTCATTGACTTTCTCCAAAAATAAACGACACAGAATTACAATGGCCTTTGTGTCTTTTGTCTCATTCAATATGGCAATGTAGTTGGCTGGATTCTTGATTGCATCAACACCAAACACCAACTTGTCCCATCCCATCTATTTCACATAGAGTAAGTAATGGACCCACAGGAAAAAAAAGACATACATTATTCAAGAACGGAGTGTTTGTTTTGCTTGAAGAGGCAATCAAACCAGCAGTTTCCAATCCAGTGGATAAATAAGCTTTTGAACGTGATCCAGCAGTGTTTTTAATCTTCTTCTGTTTACGGGCAAAGCTTTGAGTTCCTTGGCTCTCATCTTGGCATCAAAGCCTTCCTCTGGGTTATACATTCTGTAGACACGAGTGTGAACTTTTGTCACTTTGGTTGGCCTGTATCCCCAGTATGGATTCTTTGGATGCTTGTTTCGACAGTGAACCCTGATGCCATTCTCTGTAACACAAACATAGGCACAATCCAAGCACATGAACCCAAATATGGCAGGATGAGACAAGCCACACTTTGCCTTTCTGACATGATTCTGGAGCTTCTCTGGATGGCTTACAGCAAGGTCACACTTGATGCAGTTGAACATGTTGTTGTCTGAATCTCTTGGAATAATTGTGAGTACATCTTCCTCTAAATTAAGATGTGTTATTTATGTTTTCTTTCAAAAGAACTTACGTGTGTAGTCATTGATCCAATATCGAACAGAAACAACTCGCTGGTGAACCATCCTCCCATGTTTTGCCAATGCATACTTGTTGCTAAAGGCAGGAACATCCTTGCACTCTTCCATGGAACATTCTCGTTCTGATCTATTGTTGGAAAGTGTGGTAGTTAGTAAAAAGGATTTAAAGTCTGATGATCAATGAAGGATAATCAGAAAGGATAACAATGCCTTATTTAACCCTAAAGATATGGGGCTTTTGAAGGGATGAATAGATGGAGTCCTTCAAGGGCTATGATTTGATGAACCAACCTCCCAACACAACCACCCACAGCACATACAACCACACCATCCCACCATCACCTAACACAGAGAAACCCCCCTTGGCATAACCCCGACCCCTTCAGCCCACTCAGGCATCCAAAATCTTTGTCGGATCATAAGTTGCATCCTGATGTACAACTCTCTCCGTTTCGAGATACACACAACTCAAGCAGACTCATACTCACCTTTGGGTTTCACTCATTTTTCCTCTCTTGGTCTGACGTTACAAACTCTTTTTAAACAGTATAGAACCCTATTCCTAGATGGCTGGTGTAGATGCCTGGTGTAGAATCCTGGTGTAGATGGCTGGTGTAGAATCTGGTGTAGATGTGGTTTGATCCTAACTCTCCTAACTCTGGAGTATAGAACTCCTCCTTCGCTCCCTTTTCCCAAAACTTCCCCAGTCTCCGCACGTCTCCGCTCTGAGATCCCAGCGACCGACACGGCAGACGCGCGGGGGTGGGACTGCTTCTTTTTGTGCATAGTGTCGTTGTTTGTTGCGGTTTTTGTCTCCGAGAAAGTTTTATCTGCTTCTCTGGTGGCCTCCATTTCGTCTGTCCAAAAGTCTTCTGGCAAGCAATCATGAACAACAAGAGTCCCAATGGTAGTTTCAGCAGCTTGTTCAATCCAAGACTTGATGGCATTCCAAGACTGATCTACATGTAGTTGAATATGATTAGCATTGGGTTGGGAGCTACCATTCATAACAAGAGACTCATCTGTCCCAATGGGGGACACACTAAGCAAATTAGTACTTGGGCCACCATTTGAGTGGCCCCCCACTGTACGCCCAGGCTCGCCTGACAGATCCAGAGTCTTGACCTTAAGATACATTGGAGTTGCTGCTTGAAGAACTTGAAGAGCTGCTTCCTTGATTAAGACTAATGTTCACAGTTCTAATCATGATAACACACAACCTAAAAAGACCTGACCCTTCTAATTGCCATACCTAGTTCTCGGATTTCCAAATCTGAATACATTCATAGTGTCAAAGTCATTCTATATAAAATTAGTAGTGTCATGGACAGTACCTTAATGTGGACACTACTAGTGTTTATCTGTGTACCTTTATTGGTGAACAAAAAACAATAATTTCATATGAATTCATAGTCTTCATTGTAGGGTGCTCCATACTTGCAAAAAAGGCCACAGTATCTTCATGTCTGTTCTGAATGGCAAGTAACAATGGACTAAACCTCTATGTCCTGAGCAACAACATTGCCACCGAATTGCACAAGCAGCTCTACAAGTTCATTATTTCCTTCTGAGGCAGCGTTTGCAAGTGCAGTGCGTCCATCATTGTCATATAAATCAATGTTAGCACCTCGTTGTAGTAAGAGTCTTACTGTTCCTATTTGCCCAGTTTCTACAGCATAAAACAATGAAGACCATCCTTTCTTGTCTTTAGAATCAATACTTGCACCACTGTTGATCAAATACTCAACAGTTTCTTTTTGGCCATTCCTGGCAGCAATAGTTAAAGGTGTACATCCAAAATTATTTTGATTTTCTAAATTTGCACCATTCTTGAGTAGAAGGTCAGTAATTTCAGTCAGGCCATAAGCTGCTGCAACTGCCAACGCACTATCCCCATTATTGTTTGTAGTTTCTATATTTGCAGCATGGTCAAGCAATACATTAACAACATCAATATGTCCTTTGCATACAGCATGTAACAATGGGGTCCACCCATCCCTATCTTTTGCTTCAATCTTTGCACCACAATCAAGAAAGACTTCTACTGTTTCCTTGAGACCTGCCCCTGCAGCCAATGTCAAGGGTGTACAGCCTTCATTGTTTTTTACTTCAATGTTTGCACCACATTCCAAGAAAAGTTCCACAGTTTCCTTAAATCCTGATCCTGCTGCCATTGCCAAAGGTGTAAACCCTTGTCTGTCTCTGGATTCAATCTTTGCTTTTTGGCCAAGTAGGAGCTTAGCAGTTTCTTTGTATCCATACAAGCCTGTCAGTGCCAAAGGTGTACGTCCAAAATTGTCTTTAGACTCAATGTTTGCACCATACTCAAGCAAAAGTTCAGTTGTTTTTTGGTGCCCATTTAATGCAGCAAGTGCCAACAGTGTATATCCATCATCCTCTTTAGATTCAATGCTTGCTCCACATGCAATCAAAAGCCTTACTGTCTCTGTGTGTCCCATTGCTGCAGCAAGTGTTGCAGGTGTATCTCCGTTGCTATTTGTGGATTCGATACTTGCACCACAATTAAGAAGAAGGTTTACAGTTTGGAAATTGCCTTTGAGCGCAGCATATGCCAAAGCAGAATATCCAAGACTATTTTGGAATTCAATATTTGCCCCATATTCAAGCAGAATTTCAACAATTTCGGTATGTCCTTGGGATGAAGCATGGATTAAAGGTGTAGATCTGTCATTGTCTTTGGCCTCCACATTAGCTCCACATCTAAGAAGGGCCTTTACAGTTTCTATGTTTCCTTTTTCAGCTGCAAGTGAAAGTAGAGTTGCACTATCTGAGTTCACAAGATACATACTAACTTCAAAACTTGATAGCTTGATAAAATAGCTGAGCATTGCAGGATTGGCATATAAAGCAAGGTAGTGAAATCCAGTATTGCCTTTGTCATTTACATTTGTTTCCATCATAGCTGAATCTGTGTACAGTTTCTTGAACAATTCTAAATTGTTATCATGAATTGCCCTTTGCAGGTTTGTCTATATCAGGCATGGTCAGTGTATTTCAATTTTGAAGAGATATTTACCATTGTTTCAACTGCCTTTTTTTCTTGTCTTTTGGTAAGAATAGAATTTAAATATTGATAAACAGGGCCCAAGCTGTAAGTCAATGGTGTTCTTCCATAACTATCTTCTGCATCTATGTTAGCATCATGTTCAACAAGGACTTTGACTAATTCAAGGTGGTGCAATAAAACAGCAACATGAAGAGGTGTTTTACCCCATTCACCACTTGTTGGATCACCAGAAGGTGTGTAGCCAGTGCAGTTGACATCAACTGTTTTGGATTCTAAGAGACATTTGCACACACCAGCAAGGCCATGTTTTGCAGCTTCATATAAAACAGGGGAACTAAAAAACTCAGAATGCACAAGAGACTTCAGAGATTTATACTGCACTAGTACCATGAAAATAGCCTCATTTTGCATTTTTATAGATGCTGCTAGCAAGACATAGCCATAATCAACTGCAAACTGGTTGAAAGTAACTTCATTGAAATGTGTTGCTGCATTAAATGTTGCTGCCCAGTTCTCTATAAAGTACAATGTTGCGTCTGTCTCAAGACTAAATTGATACTTGTTTGTTCCACATACAAGTGAATACATTGCTTTTGAGCGTTCACTAGAGTTTAAGGGTCTTAACCAAGACCCAATGAATTGCATTGACTTTTCAGCCAAGAAGTTCGACTGCAAAGGGACCCTTTTTTCAAAAAATTCAACAGCTGTTTTGTGTTTAAATTGAACAAAATCATTAACAGTGCAAATATCTTTCAGCATAGGCACAATGTGAGTAATCATAGTTTGTAGTGGGCCTGTGTCAATGTCCATAATCTTGGCCAAGCCTTCAACGCTGAGAGGGCGCTTAAGAGTAATCATGATGCCAACTAGCTTCTCTATTTGGTCTTTAACATTTGTAACTTCAACTCTTGACCATATTCTTTCATAGAGTAGGTCACTTGTGAGTTCTGTGCTCATCAGTTTGTTCCATTTGTTAGCAAATAAATTATACTGAATGAAGTCTTCCTCAAGGACATTGAGCGCAAGTGATGCAATTAAAAAGTTTCCTTGTGAAGCAGCAACAAGCTCTGTGGCATAAACTTCTCTCTGAGGCCTAGGTATAATTGTTTTCAAATCCAGTTTCCCTTGGACATAGGCTTGCAAATCACTTATATTTTCCTCTGACTTAGATTCAAATATGTACTCTTCTGCATTTTGCAGCTTGGCAGGCTCCCTACTTGTCACAAATAATCGAAATTGTCGGCTCATTGCCGGGCTTCCGAGGATTTTCAAAAATTGTTGAAGGCTCTTGGAGTCACATTCATCCAGAGCGTCAATTACAAGAACAACTTCCCTCCTTTTGTTTTTCAGTGGAGTCACAAGCAAGTCTCTCACAAGTCCTGCAAGGTCCACAGGCTTCTTGGCTGGATCATTTTCCCACCCTTCACATTTGCTGAATATTAATTTTGAGATTTCCCTGTCTGATGGTGTATTGTACTTTTCAGCAATACTGTAAGCCAAAGTCTCAATGCACATCTTAGGGTCATTGTGGTTTTTGTGATGAAAAGCAAAAAACACTGCATCTAGTCCACTATCATTGAACAGGTCACAAACTGTCTCAGCCATTCTAGTCTTTCCGCATCCAGCAGGACCAGCTTTAATTTGAAAATAATTAACTAAGCTTGAAGATTGAAGAGAAAAAAAGGGACTCACAAAGCCAGAAAACACGCTTCAGACCAAAAAGCCAGTTTCTTACTATATCAATAAACCAAGCTCGGCCAATAACACGTTCCAAATTTAAAGAATCGAAATTGATTGGCTTCAAGTGGTTCTTTGACAGCTCTCTGAAGCAACACATTAGTGCTGTTGTGCCAAATAAATAAAAAACCTAACAATTGTTTAATTCTGTACAACGTGTTTTGTGGTTGTTCAGCCAATTTCTGGTGATAAAGCAACTCGCCAGTATTATTGTTTATTATTGCTGCTTGGGCTTGAGCTAATTTGTTTGCTGTAGTTTCCAAGTTCGTCAACAAATTATCTAAATTTTTTGACATGATTTCCTTGAATTTGGCCCCTATATAACTGTGTCAGTAACTGGAGAATACTTACCCAAACTCCTACATTCATTCCATTTTGATCCTTTGCTTGTCTCAGGTGAGACTGGTGAAGATTTGAATTTCATGCACACCTCAACAAGCTCAAGAAGGCATTGAGCATAATCCTCAATCCCACTTTTAAGAAGAATTTTGCTGGTTTCACCATGTACATATACTTCCAAGGAGACATTCAGAACGTTCATTCCTTGACGAAAGCGTTTGATTACTCTTATAAGGTTGTCATCAAATGCATTCATTGCTTGCGCTGTCTGAAATGAAATTCTAGCACTGATCTATAATAATTACTCTATACCTTGTATACAACTGTTACAGCAGTCCAAACAAGCTTTAAAATTGGGTGTGACTATGAAACGTGTTCACAATGGCTACAAAAGAAAGGAAGCGGACATACATTCGCTATATCGCCCAAGAATGCTGATAATTGGGTCATAACCGAATTCACTGGCTCGCTCAAAGTGTTGTCGGTTTTGAGGAACGTTTCAAGCTTATCCTTTAATTGGGTATACATTTCTTCGCTTTTTTCAATGCCTTCAAGCAGCGTCTTCAAATCTTTAAACTTGGGATTATTGGCAACAACTGCTGTAAGTAACGCTTTGGATCCGTTCTCAAGTTTATCCAAGAGGTTCTTGTCAATCAAGTCTCCAACTTTAGAAAGACTCTTCATTAATGAATTTGAAACCAATCAAAGCACTCACTGGAACCTTGCCTAAATTGAGTCATACTAGTTCCAGCAGTTGAGGGTCCAACCACTGCGTCGGAGTTAGTGGACCCTGAAACGTTATGGGTCAACATTTTCAAATCAAGATTCAAATCAAGATTCAAATCAAGATTCAAATCAAGATTCAAATCAAGATTCAAATCAAGATTCAAATCAAGATTCAAATCAAGATTCAAATTGGAAAATTTAAGAGACAAAAAAAAGAAAGGCAGTATAATGATCATTGGCCAAGATATGGGACGTCCAAAACTGATGAAACTCCTCTGCTTGTAAGAAATAGGTTTTAGGGTTAAAAGTACCAAAGTACTCCTGTGCTGCTTTCTGAGAAGAAATGGAGGAATCATTGATATCATTGCACTCTCAATGTATTAAAGATTAATATAATGTGATTGAATAAAATCTGCAACATTGATTCATTTATCCATCCTCCAACACAGACTGCATATTATATTCGCCTCATCAAAACCACAATCCAATTTACAAATCATCCACTGTCAACGGTGGAAGTGGATCCACACCAGCTGGCAGAAATCCATCAGCTTTCGCAGACTGTATAATACTGGCTGAGATTTGTTGCGACACTTGAATCATTTGTGGAATATTGTGCTGCTTCAATATATCAGCACGTTCTCTCTGCAGTATTTATTAGTACAGAACGATTCAACCTTTTTAGATTTACCTTAAAATCCGCATCTTCTTTAATTAAATCATTGATATCATCTTGATTTGACGCAGACATTTCCAGCACCCATTTGTCTCGCAACTGACTCGTTGAAAATAGGGCGCTCCTTGCAAGTCGGGATCCTTGTAGCCTGAAATCGAGAATTATTCCGAGAGTCCTTCCAATGATACGCATGCTCACCTCGAAAACAGAACGCGTTGCTTTTCCAGCACCAGATCTAATCGATCAATGACGGACAAGTCCAATGCACTGGTCACCATAGCCATAGCAAGAGATAAAATTCCGAAAACAGCGCGTCGCACAATAGAAGTTTGGATGGGAGAGACAGGAGAGTCAAGAAAGGAGGAGGGTGATATCAGAATGAAGAGTTCCCCAATCAGAGTCAATAACAGAGCAACAGTGCCCCGAAGCCGCCAAGAAAGGCGAAGAGGAGTAGAAGATACGAATCCAACGAGAATAGCAGCCAAGATATATTCAGCGAGAATAAAAGGCAGCGAATAGAGAAAGAAGTCCATTGCTGAATCCAATTGACACCAAGAACACGCAGTAAATGCGTGATGACCAGCTTGGAGATACAAATAACGAGCCTCGGATGATTTCAGCATTTTAACGAGAGGCTTTGTGTTGTTTGGGATGACACCACCATGAAAACGCCTGGCAGATTCGAGGAAGGTGGCAGTAGGCGTCAAGGGCGTCACATTGTACTTTTTGAGCAGATTTGAAGAGTCCAAGTACGCGAGAGAAGCGCCAAGAGCCGCCAGAACAGTCCCACAAACACAGACAACCAAGGCAGCGCTGTCAAAGGCCGACTCCTTCCTCCGAGCACTACCAGCACTGCCACCATCGCCACCACTAGAGCCACTCGAACCACTCTTGAGCGTCTTTCCCCACCACGAATTCAAGGTTGAAAAGACGAGTGGAAGAAGGACAAACAAGGCCAATTCATAACTCATTTCTTCAGTTCAAATCCAAATCCAATGTCAACTTCGCACAACCAAAAGCGATCCTCAGGAACAAAGTCTGAAGCTGAAAAGCAAAAGACAAAGATCCAAATTGACGAATACAAGGAAAGATGGGCAAAGTTCCAGGCTGCGAAGGTACCAATAACCTCCCCTCTCTTCAATGTTCCAACGCATTAAGGCCTTTATTAATACCAGGACTCCCTCGATGCCTCCGCCATCGCTGCAACAACACAAATCCTTGAATTGAATCCTGATGCTTATTCGGCGTGGAACTTGCGCCGACGGGTCTTGGTTGCACTCTGGTCTTCCACCACCAATCCAATGTGCGAATGTCCATTCCTTTCCATGTATACCCACCAAACACTCATGAATTCACCCAAATAGGTCTCAGGAAGACATAAATGCGATGGCCCATCAAGACCTCAAGTTCATTGAAAAGCTCGTCCGTGTCCATCCAAAGTCCTACTGGCTTTGGCTGCATCGTGGCTGGATCTTGGATCACATGCCAAGTACGTCCATGTTTGGCCCATAGGCATCGACAATCAAACTAACTGAATCTGTCACCAGGTCCTGATTGGTCTCGTGAACTCAAACTCGTTCAAATGATGCTCGATTTGGATCCTAGAAACTTTCACGGGTGGGACTATCGAAGACAAGTCCTCAAAAAGGCTGGAAAGGCTGCTGTGCCTGAAGAACTTGAGTACTCTATGGGCAAAATCAACCAAAACTTTTCAAACTACTCTGCATGGCACTATCGATCCAAACTGATTCCTCGCGTGTTTGCCAATGAGTCGGATTCAAAGAAGCGCGAAGCTGTGATTGAGAAGGGTACGCATTTCTTCATTGAACGTGACTGATTGTGAACTAAATGCATTGCCACCAGATTTCGAAGTCGTGCGCAACGCTATCTACACAGAACCAGCCGATCAAAGTGCTTGGTTATATCAACGTTGGCTCCTCGGACAACAAGAAGTTCCATTGGGAATCACATCGAGTCGCCTTGAAGACGACACTCTTATCATCTGCTTCAACCATCCCGTTGCTGTTGATTCTGCTAATTTGACAGTGATGGGTGGAAGATTCGTGCAACATCTTACCGAAGGACGTGGAAGCCATGTTTTTGCTGCCAAAGTATCATCAACCATCAAAGAGATTGTATTCCCACGCGTTGCATTCCGATTCTACAAAGGAACTTGGTTTTCAGGCGAATCGCTCAAAGTCTCTTTCGAAGTATCCGTCGAAGCTGTTGTGTCAGTTGAAGGAGGTGCCTCTCTAGACGTATCTGTTATTAAGGACCAGTATCAATCTCGTAAAGTCTGGGAGCGAGAGATGGAATCCATTCGGGAACTTGTTGAAGTTGAACCAGACAGTAAATGTAATCGCCAGTCGAATACTTCGGTGTCCAACTCATCTACATTTGATATAGGGCCGTTAATGAGTCTCGTTCATTGTATGCGTGAGTTGAAAGGGTACTCGTCTGAAGCAATCGATCTGCTGAATCGACTCAAGAAGGTAGACCCTGATCGCGTAAACTACTATTCCGATTACAGTAAGACGATATTTTCCCTCATAGTCTCCGCAACTATAGTGTTAACAATTAATCAGTCAGCGACTTTAACTGGGAATCTTTTCTCGAGACCCTCACTCCTGGCGTTCAGTCAACTACTTTCCCAGAACCTTTGCGCTGACAAGAATTCCGACCCCATATCTCTTGCCACCATCTCTTATACACCTCACAATTACGAATCAAAACCTTCTTGCCATTCCAGAGTTTCCATGCGTCCAGACGCTTGTTTTAGATGACAACCAAATCTCAGATTGGAAGGGAATTCAAGGTTGTATCTCGCTTGTTGAGCTGAGTGTTTGTCGAAACCGCATTAAAACAGTGAAGGGACTGATAGAAGTGGCTCCTGGGAACTTGAAGAGTGTTGACGTTTCACAAAACGAAGGCTTGGAGGTGAACAAACAAATAAGCGATAACTTCTCAATTGTGTTTTCTTTTTAATAAATGATGCTTTTGCAATTAATGAATGGGCGACTCATCGAAACGATTTGTTGAAGTAAGGACAGAAGGAGTGATTTGTCAAACTAAGCGCAGATTATCGTAAAAATTTTGAAATACATAATTGTTTTTTGGAAGAAGAATCATTAGAAGTATTCCAGCTTCTAAATTTTTATCAAGTATATCAAAGAGGCGATTTTTTTAAATGGAAGAAGCACTGAAGAAAGGAAAGATAGAAAATTCGGACTTGTCTCGTTTAAATGGCGAAGAGAGTAATCAATGCGCAAACTGCACCAAACCAAGTGGTATGGAAGATTGGATTGGCGCCAGCAGTTTGAAGGCTGGTTCTCGTATTGACAACTGCATTGGTTGAGGTCTTGATGGCAGCAGTGGTGGCATCAACTTTGACTGAAGTAGTAGTGACGATAACTGGTTGAACAGCAGTGGTAGTACCAGTTACCGCAGCAGTTGTAATAACAGCAACCCCTCTCAAGATTCCTTCGGTAGGCAAACCAGCCTTTCTACAAAAACAGTTAATTTTACGAAGCTAGAGTAAAGAAAACCTTACTCACAAGCATCAAGTCGGATTTTGAGGGTACTTTCAAAAGTACTGTACCATTATTGACTCTTATCTTCATTTCCACATGAGGTCAAAATCACGTTAGTGTCAATATGGCCACAGTAGCACGAGTTCTTGTCGGTAGCCCACTTTGTGCAAATACCAGACTCCTGCGCAGCAGAGAGCAAGGAGTTACGGCAGACTTCAGAAGAGCTCTTTGGCAATTCGGTCAAGATGAAATCAGTAGGCAACGATGCACTCCTATCAGAACAAAAGGGATCAGTCACTTGACCCAATACAATCACAAGCCATCAACGAAAAACAAAACGTACTTGCAAGCATCGAGTCTGGACTTGAGGTACCCGTCGAACTGAGTACGCCATTGAGATACATCCGTCTTGGCACAGGACGACAAAATGGCATTGGTGTCGACCTTGGTGCATTCGCACTCAGTCTTGTTTAAGGCCCACGTGGCTACACGTTGCCACCAACAAAAAAGGTGTGGAACACTTACTGACAAGAGTCCACTTTGATTTTGAGGTATCCCTCGAACTGTGGGAACCACTGGGCCTTTTCGTCGCTGACACAGGTGTTGAGGATAGAGTTTGTGTCAAGATTAGTGCAGTAGCAAGAAGGTTTGTCTTGGGCCCAACGATAACAGATACCAGACTGTTGGGTGGCAGAGAGAAGAATGCCTTGGCAGGCATCAGAGAGGGACATTTGAAGAAAGTTTTGGGCTGGCTCTCCTTGCCATTGCTTGAGCTTTGTGTGGCCTTTGATTGGTTTGGGTTCAAATTTTCTCTGATTGTGGAGATCTGCTTCCAGTGAGGTTGCACTTCTTGTTGTGTTTATCATGCGACAGAGTATCATTTGATTGTTAAGCTATGAATCACTATATACAATGGCCATTGATTTGACTCATCAAGGTGTAAGTCAAACGGTAGCTCTCACAACAGAAAATCCTTATTTCGGTGGAGATTTAACTCCATTGACACTGTCAAGACACATAAATTATCCTTTTCTGACAATCTCGTTGCCGGCTGGACAAAGCACTAGTAGGTTCTCATGAATTACACGTAATTAGCATTAACATGATCCAGTCGGAATAATTGGACCAATGTATATAGGTAAAAACGAAGTGAAAGAGTTATTGGGTTTGTTCAGACCAACTTTGACAATTGTGCCGTCATTAAATACATCGACACTTTTTACGCTTCCTGAAGCCAAGGGTACCCAGGTTTGATTGGATTCGGTACACTGGCGAAAGCGCCAGGGACGTACAGTAGACTTAGATCAAGAGCGGGATAACAGCCTGAAATATTTTTAGGGTCATATTAACGGTTTGTGAATTGACCATGGGTTCCATGGACAATCACTGCAGGGGCAGTTTATGACTGTTGGTTTTGTATCAAAGTCATCATTCTACGTGCGTATCGTTTGTCTAAGATATGTCACAACATTTGATCCCGTAGATGGAGCTGAGGCTCCAAACAACCATGATAGAGTCGAAAGATTCATTCAATGTTTGCAATCAGGGTTAACTTGATTTGAATGTGTAGTTCTTCTTTGCATTACATTTATGAGTTTGATCAAGTTATCGTCAGCATTGGAATGATGTAGCCTCAAACAGATTACAGAACCAGGAGTCTAATTACTGACAGGTGTCCATGTGGCCAAAGATCGTCCTTTTGCAACTGAGATATATAACCCTTCTCACAAGACTTCACAATGAAATTGATAAGACTTATATTAATAGGGTATCTTTTTTAAACTCGCTTACCATATTTATTCTTGTAAAATATATAGGAGGTTTTTTAGACAGAAAAAGATGAAGACAAAAAGCGGACGACCCCAACCATGTCTCCGATGCAAACAACATCGAAAGCGGTGCGAACCAGGCCTTCTCGGATGTGTTCGGTGTGTTCGACAGGGCCACGTGTGCGAGTTTGAGAGCGATGTTCTTCTTGGTTCGAGTGTGAGTGGAACCAGGGCCCTGGACACCATCGCATCGGCATTTGAATCGCCGCTTTCCGCCGTTGATGACTCATCAAAGTGCGTTGTTGAAGACCGCGATTTGATGCCGACAATCGAGGACTTTGCGATGGTCCATCGATTCTACACAAATGATGGTACGAAACACCCAGTCTTTTTCAGCCATGACGGGGACTGGTTTCTTGCTTCCTTCTTTAACTTGAATCCTCTGCTTCGGTGCGTGTGGTTTTGTTAGTGTCGGTTAAAACTGATCACTGTACCAAACTAACTAGTCTGTCTGTCTGTGCCTTGGTAGCCTGTCGCTCAAATATATCTGAATTAGCTGCGTTATCATACTACAAACGAGCAAGGAAGGCTTTGATCAGAGCTGCGGCGGATCCTCCCTGTCTTCAAACTGTGCAGGCCCTCTTTAATATACATCTGTTCGCCGAATGTAAATATACTCGAAATTTGCATGGATCAGCTTGCGAAATGTTAAATGTCATTCTGGACAATAGGGAAGGGCCAGCCAGTGATTGGTCGTCAATTCTTAAAAGCTTCACTCGATATGATTCTTCAGTTGCAACTGCATATTGATCCTGATGATTCTGAATGGCTCTTGTTCTCGTTCTTGACGCCGCGACAAAAAGAGGAGCGTCGACGTGCGTTCTGGGCTTCATATTGGTTTTATAAATCAGAATATGCCGTATCGCTAGAAGCCATGTTAGTTTTTATATTTAATTTCGTTCGCTGCAGTCTTGACACTGACGGATTTTCAGCAATACCCCACTCACATCAGAGTTTATTAAGCCCCCTTCAGCAATAATGATCAATACAACAATGATTTTTGAAACCTGCAACACATCCTACCTCTGTGACCTCTGTGATCTGCTTGGAACAATCAAACGCGAATATTCACTCCCACCTCGAACCCTCGACTCCTTCATTCTCCCTCGAACCGGCTTATCGCTTGCCACGCTCCTCATAAAAGTGCACTCTCGTATACCCCCAGAATCTCTCCTAATAGCATCCTCCCCAACTCACCTAACCGCCGCAGACAAATCCCGTTTCCTCCATCAAACAACCCACTCCTCTCTCTGCCCATACCACACCTATATGTTGACTCTCTACACACTCTCAACCCTCTCAACCCTCCACCGCCCCCTCCTCCTCCTCACCACTCTCCAAGCATTCCACCCGCTCCTTCTCTCCCGCGAAACAACATCTCTAATAACATCCGCAGTTACACAATGCATCGAATCCGCACACAGAATCGCAACATTAACAACATTCGCGCCAGACCACATCCCACCAAAACCAAGTGACGAGTTGGGGAAAATGCAAAGCGTGTATCCATGCTTTGAAGCTCTTTTTGTGCTCTGGTTCACGTCCTGCAGGATGCCAAGTGTGTGGTGGGATATAACTGGAATTTCAACGTGGAAGGATAAGCGTGGAGTGAGTGACGGTGTGCTTAGCATGCTTGAAAATGTGAGGCAAATCGGCAAGGAGAGTACAGGAGATGCGAGTGTGGGAAGCGTGTATCCGTTGTTGAGGTGTATGGAAGCGATGGTTGATGAAATGCAGGGAAACATTGGAGAGGTGGTAGAGTCTCCTCCAAGACACAGTGAAGATGAACTTGTTCTTGGAATGACTGTCATGTCGTTGGGAGAATCGGATGGGGATCACTTCGAAGAAGAACCTTGGTCCTTTTTGGGATTATTGGGGATGGAAGTGGGAGGCATCAGGTGGAAAGGAAGAACAGAAGAATCATGGCGACTGTTTTGGAAACTCCATTCATAAACACACAAATGCATCCCTGATTTTAAAATTGATTGGGTCTGATTTGTCAACTCATTTGGTCGATTTCCAACCAGCGAAAACCTCAAAAGCAAAGGCAACCCATCACCAAATCAAGCATCCCAAACTCTGTTTCCAAATGTCATTCCTCAAAACTTGTGTCGTCGCTGGTACTGGACCAGGAAACGGAGCTGCCATCGCCCGAGCTTTCTCTAAAGAAGGATTCCACGTTGCTCTCCTCTCTCGCAGCAACACCTTCACAAGTGTAAGCTTGCTTAGCATTCTAATACTCTGCTTACTTAAACATTATCAATCCTAGTCCCTCGCATCCGAACTTGGCAATGCAACAGCCATCACCTGCGACTTGTCCGACGAGATTTCAATTGCCCAGGCTGCGAAAAAGATTGAATCTGAGTGTCCACCAGTCGAAGTGCTCGTCTTCAATGCCGGTGGAGCATCTACCTTCCGTCCAGGAACTTTGCTTGACATCCAACCATCCGAGTTGATCAAGTCAATCTCAGCAAGAAGCATGGGTCCACTTGCCCTCTCGCAGCATCTGCTTCCCGGAATGGTAAATATTATTTCCCTCCTATTCTATTGAATTATCTTGAGCCAGCATCTGATATTCCCAATCAGGTTGAAAGAAAGAAAGGATCCGTCCTTTTCACAGGCGCAACAGCATCCCTCCGCGGTTCTGCAAACTTTGCATTCGTCGCAATCCCATCTTTCTCCTGCAAAGCCCTCGCAGAAAGTATGGCCCGTGAATTCATGCCAAAGGGAATCCACGTCTCCCATATTGTTCTCGATGGAGCTGTGGAATCAGAGCGTGCAAGACAGTGGATGCCAAATGCTGGACCAGATGATTTGATCCAACCAAAGGATGTAGCTGCGAATTATGTGATGTTGCACAACCAGCCAAGAAGTACTTGGACTTTTGAGTTGGTGTTGAGACCTGCTGTTGAAAAATGGTAGCATATGTTAGTTATTGTTCTTTATGAATAAACTCCGACTTTTGATGCGCTTCTAATCTTTTGGCTATGTTGATGTTTACTTTGGTTCCATTATTTCCATAAACATAAACGATTTCTTAGTCCGATATCATTTTAACTTGCCTTAAATAAGACAACTAGCCAATAAAAAGGTCACCCAATCAAAATGTCGCTTCAAAAATCTTGCATAGTCGCCGGCACTGGACCTGGCAATGGAGCAGCTCTCGCCCGTGCCTTCTCCAAAGAAGGATTCCACATTGTTCTCTTAGCGAGAAGCAGCGACTTTATCCAAGTACTTCAACCAACGAATACCTTCCCCACACTGAACCACTTCTCCTTCACCCAATCCAGTCCCTCGCATCTGAGCTCGGTAATGCAACAGCCATCACCTGCGACTTGTCCGACGAAGCCTCAATTGCCCAGGCTGCGAAGAGGATTGAATCCGAATGTCCACCAGTCGAAGTCCTAATCTTTAACGCTGGGGGCGCTTCAACCTTCCGTCCAGGGACTCTCTTAAACGTCAGCCCTTCAGACTTGCTCAAGACAATCGCTGCGAGGACCACAGGCCCACTCTCACTTTCCCAACACATCCTACCTGGAATGGTACTCTCAATCCTTACGTAATACCCATTTTTTAACTCAACCCCCTCGAAAAAGGTAACGCGCAAGAAAGGATCCATCTTCTTCACAGGTGCAACAGCTTCCACACGTGGATCCAAGAACTTTGCCCTCCTCGCCATCCCCTCCTTCTCCACGAAGGCACTTGCAGAAAGTATGGCTCGTGAATTTATGCCAAAAGGAATTCATGTCTCGCATATTGTGTTGGATGGTTCGCTTGAATCGGAATGCGCGAGAGAGTGGAAACCAAATGCGGGGCCTGATGATTTCATGCAGCCGAAAGATGTTGCTGCTAGTTATGTCATGTTGCATAATCAGCCAAGAAGTACTTGGACGTTTGAGTTGGTGTTGAGACCTTCTGTGGAGGAATGGTAGTGATTATGAAAGAATGCGATTGAATAAATATTTGATTCCGCTTTTAATTTTCTTATTATTTTTTGAAATATATGGCGGATTATTCATTATAGGAACAGAGTTTTCAGCCCGTGCTCTATTATATAGTCGTATAGATATGGATGAATTATCTGAACAAAACCCGTGTCAATACGCTGTCAAACGGGGTCTGGGAAGGAAAAATTGTCAGTTTAAATAAATCTACCAAGTTCATTCACAGTTAAAACAGCCCACAACCAAAAGCACATACAATCACTTATCAGAGCAGATATGAATGCAGTAACTCATGTAAGTTTCACTTAGTCCATGGCGTTGGAATCAATCATCCCCAGGAGTCAAATCTAGACCCATCTGAGTTTGAATCGACGACGCTGAATTCACAAGACGCTACTCGTCATGGTGCTTTACTTGACTCTACTTCATTATCAAAATCGGGCATGACCACTATTGTTCAATTCGACGAATCGCAAAACAAAACCTTCTCGAAGGAAGCTGCAAAGTACCTCCAAGAACAAATAGAAACAAACAAAATCTCAGCCAGACAGGAAGATGCATTTAAAAGGAAGAGGCTTGCAGAATCTGTTGCGACGTCGGAGAAACGCATCAAGGTATGCTGTCAAACCAAGTACCTTCCACATATCCATCTTAACTTATACTATATCATATTCAGACATTTGTGCAAAACTATTTGGCGAAAAAGCGGGAACCTAAACCTTCTGAAAAGGCTTCACTGAATGAGCCTGAGCGCGAGCCTGAAGTTGAACAACCACCAGCATCGATAGCACGTGGCAGTGCCTTACAGTTGGACGAAGTAACCAAAAAGAAAGTGTATAATACAAACGGTTTCTTTGAGTTCCGTGCTTCAGAAATGGAGAATGCAAGTAAGTAAAGCTCACGTATCTGTTCATCAAGATAGCTGACTCTGCATAAGTGAATACTGCAGCCGCCTTAAATCCTTCCGTTGAAAGATCTAAACTCCTTCCTGAAGCCACGAAGATTTTGGCACAGCGATGGGCAAACTTAAAGGAGAACAGCCCAAACACTGCGAAAGACTTCAGCGATAAAGCTAAAGAGAAGAACTCCCGACCCGATTTGGCAATTGAAGAACTCACTCCTTCCGAACGTGATCGTAAACGGACCAGTCTGTTTCAGCTGATCGCCCAATGCACCGACTGTTTAGGTAATTTTGAAAAAGAAGCGAGTGTTTGCAGTAATTAAATTGAACTCTTTTAGTTCAATTGGGATATTCAGGGACTATGGTGTTTGTAAATGAGGAGACCCAGAAAGCCCTGTCGATAGTGCGAGGCGCAACTGCGCTGATGTTAGAAAAGCATCTCGCATCGAAAGATATCAATCTAGTCAAATTGATTGAGTTCTTGAGCAGAATGAATGGATCTGTTCCTGGAATTCAGAAGTTCTACAAAGTCGAGTACGCTGCGGCAGCGCAAGATGTTACACTCTATTTACGAAAAGTAATCAACACTGGATTAGGAGAGAAGGGGAAAGCGCCTGTGCGAATCATTCCATGGAAGACTTTGGAGAAAGGTGTTATGCTCGGGATGAAATTCTATTTTGACGGTTGGCCATTGGATATTCCTGTCAAGCGAGAACTCCGTCTTAATCAGCTTCAAGTTTTGAGTGTCTTGTTGAAGAACAAGAAAGTGTGCCTTGTATGGAATGAACGTCCGAGTGTTGTCAATGTCGAAAACGAGGGAGACGTAGCGCAAAATGAAGACAATGTTGTGGACTGGATAGAGTTTAATAACAGAATGCATGGAGTGTATGGAAATGAAGGCGAAGTTCAGTGGACAAATGACTCAGAAACACATCTTGGTGACGCCATCACGAACATGGCACTCTCTCGCACAGACGAAGGAGAACCTGGAGAATTCACATTTGGTTTCAGGATGTGGTGCCAAAAGCTTATTCTTGCAAAATCGAAGCAGGGTTTGGAGTTGGCAGTTGATGAAGAAGAACTGTTGAAGGACGAGGAGTAAGGATACTGACTGGCTTGGAGATTGGCTGTAACCCATTTATTGTTTACTTTTTACAGTGTTTATCTTGTTTTGGATGTGAGTTTGTTCTTTCTTTCTTTCGTGTTCGAAAACACTTTTGGAAATGAAAGCCCCCCTGTCACAACTGTCTGTCGCAGCGACGAATGCTTACATTCGTCCTCGGCTTTCAACTCCCTCGTTTTGCAATAAGTCGCGACGGCAGAAGAGGAAAGGCCATCGAAAATCCATCAACCGACAGAATCTTGAAAACAAACGCTCAATCAACCACGCCATCAACAGCGCGGCCATTCATAGCATTGATGTCAGCGACTGGCGTGGCAGCTTTGATGACACTAATGGAGCAGCGATGCAAATTGTGACAAGTCGTGGAAAGGTTCTATGTGCGAGGTATGTTGTTGGCAAAGTGAACCAAGCACTAACAACCTTTAAGATTCATGGCGCCTCATTACATCGCCGACCCACTTCGATCAACTCTGCAAGATCTACTGGATGTGCTCCCTGTAGTTGCAGGCAAACCTGTCAAAGGCTGTTACATTTTGGCATGCTGGGTAGGGCAGCAGGATCACATACCAACTCCTCATTACAGCAAACATTTGATGGGAAAGAACATTACGCTCAAGTCTGTGTATGAAACCGACGGGTTCGACAAATGGTCAACGTGTCGAATCCACCCAACACTGCGGCCACTTCTGGAGAGACTTTCACCCCTGTTACACTATTTTCGACTGCAGCTCAAGAATTTGATTGGAGATGCTGCGTATCGGGTTTTGGAAATTGTTGAGAATGTAAGATTCACAAACCTATATCATCCTTCCAACCCACACTTCTGTTGCTCAGTGATCAAATTCTTAGATAATTTCGGAATACGCTGATAATTCTTTCCTTGGAATCTTCAGTGCAGTCTTCATTTGTCCACCAGTCGTTGGCAGAGGTTCGAAATTCCACAAGGATTGCAATGACTGGAAGAATACACTGTCCATTGTCTTTCCATTTGAATCGTCAAACAATACAGCCATTTGCTCCTCAATTACCCTGATTAATAAACTAATTTATTGCGAGATAATTTGGTGTATGCTGGCATCATATCCTCTTTGCACTTCGTTAACAGCAGCCTTCAACCCTAATGCTTCAAGGCGCAAGTCCAATTCATTGCAATGCTGTCGAGAGTCTTCCTCCATTTTCCCATGATATTTACGTTTTTGATTGGTGAGATATGTGGCAGCATCTTGCAGCTTTGGATTGAAAGAAAGTTGAAGCAACAACTGAGACTCAATCCCATCAAGCTCCTTCACACACTCTTGGTGATACAAAACTGCACGAGAGATATCAAGCACATTCAAGAATATCTCTTCGATAAATCGCCAATACTGCTCAGAGAGTGTATTTGGATTCTCTAAGGTGTTACTTTAGTTACCTTTTCAAAGAAAACATCAACCCACCACAAAGAGTCTCAACAACAAGTTGCGCTCGCACTTTTTCGAATACAAGCTTTTCCCGTGTTCCCAACCCCTCAATGGTTTCCACTAGCAGAGTCTTGGTCTCCAAAACACTCTCGTTTCCTATTGCGCTGGTTTCCTGGCCATCAGATCGCTTTGGTTGCTCTTCGTTATCTGAATAGAGATGATCCTCATTTGCGTCAGGCAAATCGTTGAACTGTTTCAACAATGCTTTGATCTCCGTAATCAATTCGCCAACTCGCTTCGACAACTTCCCAACTTCTTTCGTTGAGCCCCGTGTACGTTTTGAGGCAATCTTAACAGCTGTATATTCAACAGCAAGGGCACAAAGCTTTGACCAGATTTCCACACCTTCGTCTTCTGCTGAAGGCGCTTTTGACTTCAACATGTCAATTAAAGCTTCACTCTTGCTTGTATTCTTGGTAATGTTCAAATTGTCTTTGTATTTGGAGTTTCGAATCTGTTTCATTGATGTTAGTTGTATCGATTTTGTCAGATGTCTTACATCATAGTTACTCTTTACAGTTGCAGAGTACGATTTGAAATCTCCATACTCTAGGTTCTTAACGGTTGTCATAAAGTCTTGGAGCTTCTCCAAGATCTTGTCAATATGCTTTCGTACGTTCGGCAGGAAAACCTTGTTCCTTGCCACAGCCCCATTTTCCACCATGAGAAAAATGCTGTCTGCATTATTCTCCTTTGACTCTGTTATTGTAGGAACCACATGGTGCTGCAACTCAGCCCACTCCCGTTCGATAACTTCTCCGTCAAAAAGCCCTGATCCCAGAGCAAGTTTTGGGCTGAATGCCACTTGACAAATGCTTCCATGCACAGGAGCGTGAAGCATTGGGACTAATGCAAGGTAAGGTCTAGTATCTACTCCTTGTGACTGAAAGAGAGTAAGTGCCAAATTCTACCAATGTAAGACATACCTTCAAGTGAGCCAGGAGTTTGCACACGATGTCATAGAATAGAATGATTTTTGCTCCAGGGTAACGTGTCTTCAGGTAATTTAGGACTGCAAGACAATACCCAAGCTTTTCGCCTTTGTCTACACCTGTGAAAGGGTTCTGAATCAGAAAACATTGCAATAATAATGAGGCATACTTAAAACAACTTCCATAACTTGATGACGGCAGCATGAACCAAAGATAGCATTCTGATCGCATCGTTTATCCCGTTGCTGGGACTGTTCCCCAGCGCGAAAGCTGGAAAGGCACACAGACTTTTCTTTTCCAACTGACTTAATGTATGAAAAGTCTGCCGTTATAAACAATGCCGGAGCCAATGCTGGAAAGTAGAATGAGACGTGCAAAGATCAACTGCAAATCTTACTTGGATTAACATAGCTTCCACCGCCGCCAGCTGCCACAGTTTTTCGCTTGAAGGAAAAACACGCGTCGTTGCTTCTCATTCTTGGATACGAAGCCAATTCACTATCTTCCTCATTTCCTCCCATACAAGGGCAGAAGGTCCTTCCAACTCCATATTTTTCAACCACTTTGTCTGTCAACCGCAAGTGGTTAATCAAGTGCGAACACTTTCGAAACTCTCGAAAACTGGGTAGAAACTGCTGATATACAGTGTCGTGCACTCTCGTTGCATACAGCGGTACATTGTCAAATAAAACCATTGAAGCTGCGTAAGATGATATACGTATGCGACCAGCAAAAAACTGCTGAACAACGTGAAATAATTCAATTGCAAATGCGACTCCTGTAAAATGTAAGCTTGAAGTAGAAATACACGAAACTTACGGGGAGATGAGGGAGATCCAGGAAAAAACCCATTCCCAATCAGCAAGGCCCAAATATCGTGACTTGAGCACACATTGAATGCAATAGACTCAAAGCCACTGTGCAGCCTCAATAATGTTATGATAGATGTTGTGTGGACAGAATTTGTTTCACAACAAGATATTGTCCGCATTTCCTCCCTGGTATAAACAATGCCATCCTTATCAATAGCTTTGTGAGCAAGAGCATGGTCTCGAACGTGAATGCAACAGAATACTGAAGTATTTCCTGAGAGACGGCAGTGAATACATCGAAATTTCGCCGGCGCTCCACATAGACAAACTTGTCCTACAAGATTGGGAGCCAAAACAAGAGCCACTTGCTGTCGAAGATATTCGTTTATACGAATCCATCCTTCTGCTTCAGACTTTCGCCGGGTTGAATGATCCTTTCGAGACATTTTGGGCACACGTGGGCAGTACGAGTGAAACTCAGGTCCTCGATCCATGAAGTCAGTTGCATCATATTCTCCATCAGCATTATAATTCTCGTCCTCCTCCTCAGGTGGTGGTTTTGGGGCGCTTTCATTGTCGTTGTATTCCTGAGTGAATCCTTCCCATTGTATATCTTCAGTGTCCTCTTTCTGCTCGACAGGATTGGATTTGACAATGTACGAAATAGACCGTCGACGCTTTGTTTGTGGTGGCATTTGTGCGGTGCCGGCTGCCACCATTTGATGGAATATAGCCTCAGCCTCAGCTATTCCACGACGAAGCTCTATAGCCTCCTCCGAGTTACGGTCTGGGACTCCTAGCGACGTGGGACGATGGGTTTTGAAACCTCTAGGGCGTTTCGGGGCCATTTGATGGTTTTGGTCGTCTTTGCTTTTTTTCTCGTTGTGATAAGGCATGCAGTGAAAAATTTATCCCGTATCAGTACCTTCTATAAGTCGAGCCCAAGGTGAGAGTTTTTCAGTTTGCCAAGACACAACTTTTCCCAAAATGACTGTCGTCAATGGAAAGTGGTTCGACAGAGTGATTGTACGTTTCCTGCACCATCCACTGAAGCTATTCTCTCAAACGACTTTCATCTTTGGCAGGTCACATTCCTTGAAAACACAGACTACGCCCACGCCCTTGCCCAGTCTCCACTCTCGGAGCTCCACACAACCCACAACGGAACTCTCCTTATAAACTACCACGGTGTCACCCATCCATCCCAGCCAAACTACGTTGCCTTCGCTACTGGTGATTTGAAGGTGAAGGATGATGTCGTGCGTGATATTGAAGGCGAGAGTCTAGTTGATTTGTTGGAACGAAAGGGCGTTTCCTGGGGATCATACTGTGAAGGTAATGTGGATCTCTACATGGCATTGTTTACTAACATAAGCCCATGAAAAGAGTACCCTGACAACTGGACGGGAGAGAAGCCCTTCTTGGATCATGCTCATGGGAGATACGTCCGTCGCCACAGTTAACAGTCGAACTCTTTGATAATACACTCTAAATAACCCACTCTTTCATCAGATCCATTTGCGTCTCTTAAATCTGTCCAGGATAATCCAACGAGAGCCAAGAACGTATGCTTTTCCAAAGTTATGTGAACGGCCGTAACCCAACAAAAACCAACAGATAAAATCTGCAGAAGCTTTCAAACGTGAGCTCGAATCCAACACCCTTCCTTCCTTCATCTTCTATACTCCATGCCAAGACAACAACGCCCACGATACAAACATTACCTACGCCGCTCGCTACATCAAAAACTTTTACACTCCTCTCACAGCGCATCCCGTATTCCAATCCCATAGAACACTGTTTGTCCTCACATTCGATGAATCCGCGTCCTACTTATTCGGACAGAACCGTGTAGCAACGTGGCTCCTCGGAAACGCCGTCAAATCCACACCCCTCACTCTTCAATCCCAGTTATACAAGTCAATCGACTGGGAATGGGCGATCCCAAGCATCAAAGAAAACACAATCAATACCGACAAGCCAAGCATCGATAAACCAAACTGGTACATTTCAAACGTAATCAACTTGTGTCGAGTTGCACTTCCAACTGGGGACCCGAGTGAACCACCAAAGGAAGGAAACTGGAACGATTGCAAGTTTAATCATTACGATATTTTGAAGACGATTGAGGAGAATTGGGGGTTGGGCGACTTGGGGTTAAATGATGTTTCGGCGAAAGGGTTTGGTGAGGTGTTGAGAAGACGTGACGAGCGAGAGTGATTCTTTAAACAGAAAATAAATAATGATTGAAAAATCAGCTTTCATTTGGCTCTACTCATCCCCTTCTCCACCCTCCGCATCCTCCGCATCATTTTCTCCAAAAAGCGGCGTGAACCCTTTCCACTCTCCCTCCACAATGCGACTCTTTTCTAACCGCCGATAACACATGATGAATTTCGTCCCACCGTTTCTGTCCACTTTCTTTGCCTCCTCAGTTCCATTCATGACAGGATCTACACATGGGTCCGCATCCATTTCCTGTTGAGTTAAACGTTCGAAAAGCGGGTGCGCGTCAAGATGTTTGACCATCCATTCATGCAGCTCCTTCACATCTAAAATCCAGTCTATGAATACCATTATATACAAGTAAAAACATACGTACCAGTGACAGTATAAACGACACCTCCAGGCTTCAGAATATAGGCATACTCCGCAACAAGCTGCGGCGTAATAATTCTCGCCTTATGCTTCTTCTTTTTAAAGTGCGGGTCAGGAAACAAAAAGAAGAGTTTCTCAAGCTGGGCCTTTTCAAAAAAGTTTGGCAGGAACTTCATAGCGTTCATTCGCATGACAGAAATGTTTTGGAACGAGTCTGGTTCGTCCGGTTTCTTGTCTGAGTTTTGGGCGCGGAGAGCCTGGATGCGTTGGGCAACGTATTGTTCGACGAGGGGCCGGATTTCCATTCCGAGGATTAGTTTTGAGGGAAAGAGAGGGGACAGAGTTGTGAGGAGACCGCCGTAGCCACAGCCTTTGAAGGTGGATGAAGTTGGGGTTAGGGTTAACAACTTGCTTAGGGTTAAGCAGGCAAGAAAGCACACACCAACATCGACAAACTCAACAACTTTCTTTCCGGGTTCAAACAACTTTGGATAGCCCTCCAAATCGCTCCAAACCTTGTCACTTGGGCGCACGGGATATGTCAACTGGTGATCAACAAATGGATTCGCGTGTGCTCGTTGTCGAAAGTGTTTCTTTTGAGGAAGCTGCGGAATCGTTGGACCGTCGTCTTCGTCGGAGGCGGCGCGTTTGGGCGGCATTGGTTTGGTTTGGAGGAACTTCAAAAAAGAAGAAAGAAATAAGGAACTATTTATACATCTTTCATTGTTATTTCAAACACTTCATATTCTACAATCTCACAATGAGCATACCTTTCTCCCTCAGAAACGCCAAGAAATTCGGATGCGTTTTTGCCATTAAAAGCACCTGGCCTTCCCTGCACAAAGCACCAGTCCAACTGAATGTATAGAGTTTTAGCCCCCTTAAAGCCAGGCCCGAATTGCATGGCAGGTCGGTAATCCACGTTTTCGAATTCGTCACTGTAAATCCTGTTCAACTGATATTCCATCGATTGATTACGCTCAAACGAAAAGATGAAAACAAGCTCTTTTCCCCCTTCCAATCGAGTGTCTGGGTCCCATCCCAGATTTGTATATCCCCCAAGTATCTTGCCACCAATGGTTTCTACCAATACCAGCATATTTTGGAATCCTTTACACAGATTCTTAAAATCGAGATCTGAAAATTTATGTTCAGTTGCACGATACAAGATGGCTGGTTTCCTGCAAGGTATTGTATTTCCAAACTGCTCCCTAAACTGTCTCCAAAATGCATACTGCTCAATTGGGCCTCCCAAAACTTGAGAATCCAAGGTTCTGGCTTTGCCCCATCGGTCAACCTTAATAGGGCTGGAAACTTTATTCGTCAAAGCATTGCGACTTGAAGACTCAGCCAAAGAGGTAATAAATGGATCTTGTTCATCACAAAAATGAAGCATAGGTTCTATATCCACCCAAGCTTGCTTGACATCAAACCCAGAATCTTCGTTAGAATCAATCCCTTGCAACGCTTTCGCCCATCCCACTAATAGCCTTCCTGTTTCAGCACAAGGAAACGCATAGAAACGCAGAATATGGCATAATTCATGAGCATCCAATTCACACAACGCCAACTTCCCGCCTTGAATTGCAGCAGGAAGATTCTGCAATGCACTCATCAAAGCTCCAATGATTAAATATTTTGGTTGTTGAAGCTTGTTACACATCACGTAGAAATCAAGTGAATTACTTGGTGAAAGGAGTTTGTAAGCTCTGCGTATGCATTTGTCCTTGAGATTCGCAAGCAAAATAGAATCAGCGAATATAGCCACACAGAGCAACATCTCGTTGGGAACTGAAACTGATTTTGTGTAAATGAATTCAAGGGCTAGATTCACAGTCGTTTCATGCACTTCAGGATGACTCAGCACCGCTCTCAGGTTTCTCCGTACTCTTGGATCGACCGCAATATCCTCAGGTACTCTAAAAGGTTCAGTCCATCGATCGGCAAGGGCTGTGCGATAGTATTCGCAGTTTTGGGAAAGGAAGTTTGCATGAGCATAGATGGGCGTCTTGTTCACTCCAACAAGAAGAAGGACATCAGCGAATGTCTTGTCAAGTCGGATGGAGTTGTTTGAGGCCATTGCATCAGTATCGTCCGATTCAATGAACTGAGAGTCATGTTTGGACATCCAGTTGTTCAAGCAAAAACAGAAGAAAGGAAAGATAACCTTATTCAAAGACCTCCTCCTTCAATACGATTTCAAACACCTCGTATTCCACAATCTCACTTTCCGATTCATCTTCTCCCTCTGGAACTCCAAGAAATTCATCAAATAATCCCGCGTCTCCATTGATATGATATGACACATATTGCACGCAACACTCAGGGATTCAGCTCCATGGAAACCAGGTCCAAATGACACATCAGGAATACAAAATACACCATCAACCTTACGGGGAATCCTGTACAAACCAAGTTCCTTCGACTTTCTCCGTCCAAACGCAATGATAAAAACAATTTCATTCTCTAATTCCCTGTCATCATCATCCCAATCAACCTCCCATCCCAAATTGGTAAAACCTCCAACAACCTTCCCATGAATAGTTTTGATCAAGACAAGCATGCACCAGACAGCGTTTGTGGAACTCAATCTCGGAGAAGTTGTGTTCAGTTGCGCGATACAGCAATATAGGTGTAGTATCTGGAACCATCATTTGGAATTGTCTGCTGAACTGCTTCCAGAATGCGTATCGCTCAATAGGACACATAAGAACTCGAGAATCCAAGATTGTTGCTTCACCCCACGTATCGAATTTGACATTGTCCGAAACTCTGGATTCCCAGAAACAGCCATTCGAAGTCAAAGCGCTGATGAAAAGATCTTCAGTCGTGCAGAGATAAACTATAGGTTTGATATCCTCGCAGGCCTGACGGACATCAAAGCCGGTATCGTCAGTGGAATCAATCCCTTGAAGCGCCTTCGCCCATCCTACCAACAATCTTCCAACCTCTACGCGCGGGAAAGCATAGAAACGTATAATGTGACTCAATTGCTCCACATCCAATCCACGAAACACCGATTTCCCGCCTTGGATCGCGTCCGGAAGATTCTGCAACGCAAGCATTAACGCGGCAATTTTGAGATACTCCGACTCCTGAAGCTTGATACAAGTCGCATAGAAAGCGAGACAATTATATGGGTACATATCTTGGTAATACCCGGCTAAGCAATACTTCTTGAGATCAACAAGCAAAATGGAATCAGCAAAGACAGCCACAGGAAGTAACAAGTCTGTTGAAATCGAAACGAATCCGGTGTAGATAAACATAAGGACAAGATTCGCAGTTGTTTCATCTGCTTCAGGATGACTCAGCACCGCTCTCAGGTTTCTCCGTACTCTTGGATCGACCGCAATATCCTCAGGTACTCTAACAGGTTCAGTCCATCGATCGGCAAGGGCTGTGCGATAGTATTCGCAGTTTTGGGAAAGGAAGTTTGCATGTGCATAGATGGGTGTCTTGTTCACTCCAACAAGAAGAAGGACATCAGCGAATGTCTTGTCAAGTCGGATGGAGTTGTTTGAGGCCATTGCATCAGTATCGTCTAATTCAACGGGATAAACGAAGTGTTGAGACATCAGAACTTTTCAAATTCTTTTCATTCAACCAAAACGCTCCAAAAGTTTTCAAAGCTTCCCGTCATTGTAGCCAAACTAAATAAATCGGGTTTCACTTCTCGTCCGCCTTTCACGCGTGCGCCTTCAGAAACACTCCGTAATTCCTCGCTCTCATCAACCCACTTTTTCCACAAGTCACCCGCGATTCTCTCAGCCGCAACACGTCCTCCGATAAGATTACCAGCTGTAGGACCAAGGGAGAGACCGCAATACCCACTCATCATATACAAATCAAGATCACCCCACTTCAAATTCCGATCCAAGGCTGGCAACCCTCCCACAACTTCAATAGGATCCGACTCAAGCACAGATACAAGACAAGCTTCTTTCTTCACATCCAACGCAGCTCCAGTACCCAACCAAATTACATCATACTCCTCATATTCACAGGTACTCATCAAAACACGCCACTTCTCGTAATGAGAATTCCAATCCGCTTGTCGTACTTCCTGTTTCTCTTTGATTTCCAACACTCCGGTTTCCTTGTAACACTTCAATAAAGCCATATACTCTGGTGTAACAGACCCGCCGTTCTTGGCGCGTCGGAGAATAGCTCGACGTTCGGCTAGTGGTGCTTGCCAAAACGATGCAAAGAGTGTATTCGCGTTACGTCCAATCCAGTCAAGCGAAAGATCAAATTGTGAAGTCTTCAGTACACCGCGAGTCATTAGTGTAATCTGAAACCATTCATTTGGTTAACTAATATCGAATCGGAATAGAACTCACATCTTTGAAGCCACGTTTCACAGCAAGTTGGACAAGTTGTGCACTTGTTAATCCGCCTCCAATAACAAGCAGTCGAGGCTTCTCGCTTAGATCATTTAGTTGTTCCTTCAATTGATCAGGTAGGATATCATCATGACATCCCTCACAGTCACTCTTCAAACATTGTACAAAATCCAAAGCATGAACTATCCTTTTCTCTGGGATATGTTGAGGAATCATATGAACCCATGGTGGGATGATTGGGTTATTGACGTTTCCAAGTGCAGCCACGACACGTTTCGCTGTGAATGTTTCATACTCGCCTGTGTACTTGTTAAAAGATTTGATTTCGAAGTATGAGCTTGGCGTATTGGGATTTACTGGCGTAATGGCTGTGACGTTTCCTTGATGCAACACATCGTCCAGGCCATACCGATCCACCAAAGACGCACAAAAATCTTGAAACAGAGATGCGCTTGGAGTGAAGAATTGTCGCCGATCGTTGGCAATGAAGTGGGATCTGCTGATGGTTTTAAATAAATGGTTCGCCAAGCCTCGAGCCAATTAATACCTTTGCTTAGTCTTCTTACACTTCTTACACCCACTCTCAAAACACGCTGTAATATCCAACAATTCACATTCCCGACACTCAGCCTTTGCGAAAGTCCGAAGCGCATCAGGATGAAACCTGACATACTAATCAGTTTTGAATCATCAACAAAAAAAAAAAAAACACTTACGGATCAGGATGGAAAAACACAGGACTTCTCAAATGAGCGATATGAAGAGCTTCAAAGCTCTTGTTCCATTGACACATCCAACCTCCACTCGAAACGTTCGCGTCAATGACTTTGATGTGGGGTTTCAAACTGTCCACGTCGATTGTGTCACAACAGTCTCGGACAAGCTTATTTTTGGATTTGGTACGGATGTGGTGGTACCGCTGGTGGTCGCTGTCCGTGAGGGTTTCGAAGGGGGATTGTTCGAGGAGGCGGCAGAGGAGTGAGAGGGAATGTGGGCCTGCACCAATTACAACGAGGTCGAGCATATCGATTGCTGGTTTTTGTGCAGACAGTGTCATCTTTTGCATACTACAGCGTTTATTCTGGTTGTGGTCGGTATTTGTACTTTCCTTGTTTCGCAAATTAGATTCCAAAAAAAAATATTTGCCAAATTACGCAAATGAGCAATTCCGACTTTCTCAACGCTTCAATAGACTAAAATATGAATTGGCTGGTAAATGAGGAACGAGAGCAGAAATCCACCCAGCTATAGTAAACGTCAAAAAACGCTAAATAAGGCAAATTTATAAGTATGGTATGTGAGATGTCACAAGACAACAGTTGGAACAGCTTCAGATTCCCGTCGCTTCCTAACAGGTTCTACTTTCACAAAAGGGTCTCCACCAACCTTTGAAAACGCATCCACACCAATCTCATACTCAACTCCTCTCCCCCGACTTATCACAGGCTCCTTCACAAACTCCACCGCTAATCTATAATGCACGCCTCTAACACTCCCAACAACATCCCAATTCCGAACCAAAACATCATCCAACAGCTCCGTCAAACTCCTCGAGATCACTCGCCCAAGACTCTCCTGAATGCGCGTCTGCAACAACCCTTCAGCCGTCTCCAGCAAGTCGCTCCACATGTCCGCAACAACACCCGTCCCAGTCATAGCCTTGAATTCATCCACCTGTACCGCTATATCATACACGTGAGTGGTGCAGTGTCCGTTCGCAAGGCCGAATCGCATCTTTCCGGAGACTTGAACGATTCCACGCATCAATACGTCTTTCCAGAGCATTCCAAGGGCACTCAAGTCCGCCAGTGCCTTGATTTCGACGTCTCTGATAGAAATGTCGATGAAGCCGTCTTGGATTTCGAGGTTGACAGTCAGGATCTCGAATGATGCGATGGTGATGTTTGTCATTGTTGCCAGCTGGGTTTCGCCAACGACTGGAAGTGATCGTTTGAATGAGAGTGGAGGAAATACTTTGTCAAGGACATAGTTTTCTGCGGTTGGGCCAACGCTGTTTGGGTTCGGTTGGTTATTGAAGTCTCAAGAATGAGATAGGACTCACAGCTTCGCAATCTCATTGAAAATGTCTTGCTTGAGTGCCAATTTGATGGACGGGACTCCTGTCTTTGCCTTGAGTGACTGTGAGTCCCAGGCTGAGTAGACTGTGTTGAACAAGAAGTTCATTTAGAGTTTTGATTTGAAGATTTACTGTGAATGCCACACCATTTTATTCTGCTCTGTTGTAGTCTTGGCCGGCATCGCTGGATTATTCTTGCTTACATTGTCACTGGACCTCTGTTTGAAAGCTATGAAACGAGCAATGAAATGAACACAAAGCAGATATTTATACTATTTATACTTCAATTTTTATGTTTACGAAATGAATTAAGAACGGAAACTGCACTAATCAAAATTGATACCAGGTACCGCCTTCACAACGTCATCGCGGCAATCGTGCAACGAAATATCGTCCATCTTTCCAAGGAAGTTCAAGATAGAAAACACCAGTCTCATCATGAATCGACCAAACTTCATTTGGAACCCATTCGCAGCCTTCAAACGATTATAAGTCGTACGGGATTCACCAGCAACCATGTGAGCACGAGGAACACGGATCTCATCGTACTTTACAAACGCAGTCTTGTAGTCTTTGTCTTGATAATGTCCAATCAAGTCACAAAGCACGCTCGCGTCTTCAATTGATTGGCCCAGTCCTTGAGCAAGGAACGGGAGCATTCCATGAGCTGCATCACCCACAAGTACAACTCTTCCCTTGTGGAATCGTGGTAAATCTGGAAGATCGTACAAGTTGACTGGAGAGATACGTCTTGCGTGGCGAACACAGTTTACAATACTTGGATGTGTACCCCAGGATGCCACTTCATCTGCCAAGTTCGTCGATTCAGTTGGAAGGTCGGAAACCGGGCGCCAATCGTCTTCCGCATCAACTGGCTTGAATGCATCCATTTGAAAAATCTTGACTTCTCCTTCAGTCGCTGTGAAGGGTGCAGTGAAGATTGTAATAGCTGTCAACGGGTTACTATAAATTCCAGGATGATGGTTGAATTCCACAACAGATCCGTCTGGGTAAGTCCCAATGTTAACCAAAGCAATCTTTCCAGTTCCTTTCACTTCCGGGTCGGGTGCGTCTGGGAACAACAGCTTCCGGGTCTTGGAATGGATTCCATCTGCACCAACGACAAAGTCGGAGACAACGGTGGTTCCATCTTCAAATTCAACTGTGACTTCATCCTCAGTCTGGGTCAAGTTCTTGATCTTCTTGGCACCATACAACTTAATTCCAGCACCAGTCGCCGCATTAACGACAGCCTGATGGAGACGGTGACGCAACGTATGCATGGGCTTCTGATCATCGTGCGTGAATTTACGCACCATACGGTCCTATATCCAAGTTAGCACCTCTCCCCAAAAGAACAAACAGCACGAAACTTACAGATCCATCAAGGAGCATAAAGTTCTGCTCCATAACAGGTCCATCCGCGAAGATTGCTTGACATGTTCTAAAGACCCAAATGTCCCAGTGCCTTTAACCATTGCCCAAAACCGCAAGACTGCCTCCGTGGTCGCCGAACTCAATTGGCTGGGGAACTCCCGTTCGTAAAGTCTCTTCAGAGTTTCGATTGGATCAACTCTGTCATATAAGACCTGTATCAAATTGGTACTTAAATTGAGTATCAAGATAGTAGACAAGAGAAAAGGCCTTCTGCTTCCCTACCTCAAAACCCTGTTTCTTGAGACCGAATGCAGTGATGGCACCTGCGAGGCCTGAGCCGATGACCGTAACTGTCTTTCCCATGGCTCTGAGTCGTGGGGGGATTTATCAAGCTTGTCCTTTAAAAAATACTAATTTCATGCCTCAAAAAACAATGACAATTTCACAATTGAGTACTTCGTTGATTTCAGATATTTTTTTTATTTGATTGAGGAATGATCGAATTTGGCATGGGTTTGAATGCTCCTTCTTCTTGCCCCAATAACACTTCATGCTTTGTATGTTTTATCTTTGTATTATTGTAAAGTAAATGAAACCTCTGATTTAAACTTAATAGTGTTGAGTACTGAGTCTTGAACCAGTTGTATTATTTTAACGCTTCAAAGAGCCAAGCTGTCTCAAATCTTTTTAAAGTATTGATTGCTGTTTTGGAATGGCGCCCAAATGAAATGTCGAAGTCCACATGAATAAGAAACAAGAAAGAGTTATTCTTCGCTCGGTGTGTTGAACCCCTCAAATCCATTCCTTCTCAATGAGTGTATTTATGAACATCAGGAAACTTCAACCCCAACAACAGAAATTTCCCACACACAACCCTTCCTTCCAAAATGACATTCGATATCGACATCTACGAACGATTGCAAAATCCTGAGGACAAAGCTGCATACATGGCCTTGGTTACACTAAGTGACGAAGGAAAGAAAGCCAAATTGAGGCAAAGGAGATGATCGCCGAGATTCGGGCTGCAGCAGCCAATCGTATGACCAGACTCATTCATGGTAATTTAACACATGTTATTTCTTCTCTGTCATCTCTGTTTGAAGACTAAACTGTATTTTGGAACCAAGACGATTCTGATTCTGACCAACCAAGTGATGAGGAAACGTTGGACGACGCGTCACAGAACTTAAAAATAGTCGAAGATTTGAACCACGGAAATGCGGTGGTTTTGTATCCCAAGTTAGGTCTGGAGACCCTCTTTCATCAGGTTTGAAACCCCTTCCTTCCCCTTTCAGACTTGTAACCCGTGCTCTCAATAGGGAACAAAAGAAAGCGATATAAAGAATCCAACTGGGACTTTGTTTCGCGTTTGTCTATCATTGGTAATGCTGGGCGGCGGATTAACACTGCTTTGTGAAATTGGGTTGAGGTTTGTGATGGAGGTTATGGTGAAGTTGAAGATTCCCTGGAAACGGAATCCATATCTGATCTCAAGTACTCTTGGTCTTTGTGCTTCTCCGGCTGTATGTGGCCTTGTCGGCTTAGCCGTGGGGAGTTTTGGAGAAACTCCGTGGTGTTTGAAAAACTACATCAAGTATCGTTGGCTGTTGGTTAAAGCAGCCGAAAGAGAGTAACTTTGATTTTAATGTCTTATTCATATTGCTCGTTATTCCGTATGATTGCATTAAATATTTCTGTGCGTCACGAACACAATACAGTTTACATATGACTTATCGAATCATTCATCATATTTCCGTTTCAACGAACGCGATGTTTTAATCAATACTTCAACGTCCGAAGATGCAAACTGTCTCAGAGTGTAACTCGTCCTTTCCAAACACCACTCCTCAAAATCCTGCACCAACTCCGCATCCGTTCTTTCGGTCTTATTCTTGGCTGTATTTCTGTTATTCAACTTCCCATCCAAAATGGCAGCCTTGACAATCTCCTTATTCTCCTTAACCCATAAAGCTTGTACCAATCCAGTCTGCGAAGCCCCCTTTTCCGTCAACTCCACAACATCAGGAAATGCGTACCACAACTTTTTCGCCATAACCAAACTCTTTTCAACAACGCTTCATGCATCTGAGGATTTCATGCGAATACCGTTCCTGGAACCGATTCCCACGCATACATAGAGTCCGGCTGGAACGAGGACAGACATCAAGTTTCTTGTTGCATCAGCATTTTCTGGGTCTCCACAGTATGTTTCATGAAGCAGGGACGCGTTTCCCAATGCACGCACCGTAGGGTCAGAGTACGTACAGAAGGACCCGTCACCCAACAATACACATCCTTGAGAGTCCAAGTGGCTTAATATTATCCGAATGCTCCGAAATATAATTCCGTCCGCAATCATAATCATTTTCAAGACACGCATTGGGGCCTTCTTGAAGTCGAATATTTCTTTTGTTTCCTGGTAGAGTGCCGTTATTTCTGGCGGCGTTTCAGGCTCCTGTTCAAGTGTTTGAGCAGTGAAAGTGTACGATGCGCCAAATGACTTTGTTTTACGGGGAGGAGGACTGGTTTACCCATGTTGGCATGTTGTAATTGCCAGGTGATCGAGGTGGTTGAGTTTGGTGGGGCAGCCATGGCATCCAGATCAAGGCGCATTCTTTACAAGGAAGCTGGATTTCCAGGGCTACGTTGTATCGTTTGATATTGCTCGATATGAATTCGATAATATGGACGGAGAGGGACTTGGAGAGAGCTGGATGAGAGATGCTTGAGACTTGAGCAAAGACGGTAAAGAAGCAACTAGTTCTGTCAACTTCAAAAGTTCTGATTCAAGCGAAGGGCATTTGACGCAAGCCTCTGACAATGTTTGGATCACAATGTTGCGGATATTCAAATCAGATGAGAGAGTTCCAGCGAGAACAGTGTGGATTGAATTCATTCAATTTTTATGAAGGAAAGATTGCGCATACGTTCTGAATAAATTGGAAAAGAGTTGAGGGAACAAGAGTCAGACTGACACACGTTCTCTTCGGCCTACTCCTCCTCCATCACCAATCAACCAATCCAATACATCAGTTATCCGAATCAAATGAAGGGCGACTTGTTTTGCTACTGCCGATCGTTGTGGGACGGCCGGTTTATGATGCAGTAAGTGACGGTGTGGAAGCAGGTTATCGAGCCATTGAACGAATGAATCAGATGCAACCAGTGCAAAGAATGGTTCCACGGCGCTTGTCTTTCGCCTCAGGTCAAAGAAGAGGACTCGTTGACGTTCCAGACATTTCATTGTGCTGAGGTTGGTTACTTGTTACTTGGTTACTTGGTCCCTGCTAGTACTACGAGAGTCGAAAGAGGTCAGCTAATAACTACTTTGCTAGTGCTCTGTTTTGTATGGACCCTCAATCAGTTGAGTTGCCTAGCTGTGTTTGGGCGAAACTAACTCTGAACCCAGTGCGACAACTGGCGCCAGCGAGGCCCCAGCGTGAATCTCGAACAATGATTGACTACAACGAAAAGGACAGAGGCGGTGCATTCGCTGAAGACGAACACAAATACGCTAAACTGCTCAGGACAAAACGATTTGCTCCCAACAAGTTTGGTAGGATGACTAATAGTCGCATCGAGAGACATTAACTGCTCTGTAGCTACGTAAATGGGGAATCGGTTACACTGGAATGGCTGAGGCTGACTGGAATGAAGGAGCCGTTTTTGGTGGAAGAGCCGGACGGACTGGACATGAAAATGCCACCTAGAACCTTGACCGTAGATCAAGTAGCCGATGCATGTGGTAGTTTGTTTTTGGTTCAGCTTTTGGTTTTGTACATCAGGAATATGTCTGCCAGCTCCTTTCTCCCTTCATTTATCCCCGATTAATTCTCTTCCTTCTTGCACCATACAGGACGCGATAAAATCGTTGATGCCATGGAAGTACTAACTCAAGCTGATAAACAAATGACTCTCGACGACTGGGCATCCTACTTCACCCAACCCATCGAGAAGCGGAAGCGTCTTCTAAATGTAACACCCCTCACCAATAACCTGCGTCTCTAAATATCACGGAAAAAGGTCATATCCCTCGAAATCGGCTCAACGAAACTCTCAACCCTAATCCAACGCCCGCGAATCGTCCGCCAACTCGACTGGACAGAAACAATCTGGCCCCCACGGTCTCAAAGGCCCGAATTCCCTCGCGTCCAGCTATACTGCCTCATGTCCGTCAAGGACTGCTACACAGACTTCACATTGATTTCGGCGGTTCCTCTGTATTCTACCACCTCCTCTCCGGCGAAAAGCATTTCTACTTCATAAGACCTACACCCGTCAACCTCAAAAAATACGAAAAGTGGAGCACGTCGCCTGACCAAGGGACAACGTTTTTCGGGGACGAAGTCAAGGAATGCATCGAAGTCGGATCGTAGCTGGAAACACCATGTTTATTCCTCAGGTTGGATCCACGCAGTATACACACCGCGAGATTCGATTGTGATTGGTGGAAACTTTTTGCAGGGGATGGATATGGGGATGCAGATTCAGATGTATGAGTTGGAAAACAGGACGGATGTGCCGCTCAAGTTTCGGTTTCCGTATTTCGTGGAGATGCAGTGGTATGCGGCGAAACATTATCTTAAAGTGTTGCAGAATCCGGTGGAAGCTGGTTTGTTGTCGAAGCATGAACTCACGGGGCTTGCAAGGTGGCCGAGTTTCTTTTGGTGCAGGTTGAATATCTCAATGGACAAGACGTTAAAGCGCGGAAACTAGCACGCTTGAGTGTCCCTCAAGAGTTTAAAAATGTGGGAAAACTGGCAAAGAGTTTTGAAAAAGCTGTCGTACGGAGACAAATGGTTCTTATGGAGGGTGAGCTTGAGGACGTTGTAAAGCGAATGACTTCAGTACGTGATTCTCAATTAGAGACCCAGACTGAGGCTGCCTTGAATAATGTTGCCGTAAAAGAGAAAGAAAAAGGAATCAAAATAAGAGTCAAACGGCCTTTAATTGATGCTCCAGAAGATGAAGAAGTATGGAACAGCGGTGAATCAGAAGCAGAAAATTACCAAGACGATGGACTTGAATCTGAGGACGATGATTATATGGACGGTTTGGTCGATGAAGTGGACGATGATGCTCTGTTAAAATTGGAAGAACCTGTACGAAAGAAGCCGAAAATTATTCTCAAGAATCCACTTGCTCCATCTCGAAGTTCTACTACAGTTGTTGTTGGCGCTGTATCTGAAAATATTCATATTCCCATTTCACGAGCGCCCGTCTCAAATCCTCCTGTTATTGCACGTGCAGCGGCTCCATCAGCACCACAAAGAGCTGCAGTGTATCGTTGCCACCTCGACCTACTCCAGTACCTTCCAACAAACCTCCAACAACCACAGCAGCAAGACAACCCCTTCCACCCGCCCAACAACCAACAACTTCTTCCTCAACTTCCACAGCCCCTCGCGTAATCGATATGAAGAAAATAGCCGCTGAAATCGGAATAGGCAAACCCGCACCCCCACCAAAGAAAGCAACTGGCGGTGTCTTCAGCCGCCTCAACAAGGCTCTTTCAAAACTAAAAAAGAAATAACCGCCAAGCGCTTAACGTATTTATTGTTTATAAACACTCTGTTATACGAAAATAAAATCTTTTTGGACGTCCAAACTTAATACAACACGCGAACTTTCTTTCTGGTTCCACCGACAAGTTTCTGTACACCACCGTCGCCAAATTCACTAGCAGACGCGCTAGTACTCTGGAGTTGATATGCCCTTTTCTTCAAGTTCGGAACAGCCTTCTTCTTTTCTCCGTGTTGTTGTCCCTTCTTTGTGTTTGTGGAACTAGCTGCTCCCATAGACAATCCAGGGGCATCTCGAAGCGCGAATGATTTCGCAACGTGTCCAAGATGTAAATTCTTGATGTTGAAGATACGTTTCTCAGCTGCTGTATGTGTCGTGTATGCACGGACGTGAGACCTGAATGCATTTCTGGCAAGTTCAAGGTTCTACCAACAAGTCATTAACATAAGCCAGAAATAAAAAATAACTCAAACACACCTTTTCATCAGCCAACACAAACCTCTCAAACATCATCTGAACATCAGTAGCCCAATCCTCCACCCCCTTCTTCTTCCCCTTCCCTTTCTTCCCTACATCCCTTCCCCCTTCTCACACTCCGCCCCAACAAGACTCTTCAACAGCTCCATCCCATCCTGAACCCCAACTTTAACTCCCCTCCGCCCCAACAACTCAATATACCCAGCCTCACTCGGCAACAACAAACTAACCGCCTCCCCCTCGCGTCCAACTCTCGCCGTCCGCCCCACACGATGAACATAGTCCTTCACATCGCTCGGCATGTCGTACTGCACAACGTGTCCAATGTCAGGTAAATCGAGTCCACGTGCGGCAACGTCTGTGCAGATGAGGACGGAGGAGGGAGACGTTTTGAAGCCTTTGTATGCAACGTCGCGGGACTTTTGGGAGAGGTTTCCGTGGAGTTTGTAGATTCTGGTGTGTGGGAAGAGTGGGGATTCGAGGCCTTCGGGGGGTAATGTGTCGGCGGGGGTGGGTGCGAGGGATGGTTTCGCGGGTTCGTCTGGTTTCTTTTTTGGGTCGGGTTTTTGTTTTCCTTTTTGAGCGGGGGGTTGTTGTGGGGTTGGTGTGGTTGTGGTGGTGTTTCTTTGGGTTTTGGTTTGGTGGAGATTCCTTCAGCTTCGTCGCGGGATGGGCCTTTGTGTCCGTTTGCGAGGACGTGGTGTAGAAAGTCGACGCTGTCGCAAGTGTCTGTGAAGAGAATGGCTTTGAAGGGTTTCTCTTTCAATGCGATTTTGCGGAGAACTGCGACGAGAGAGACAAGACGAAGCTTCGCTGGAGCAAGAACGTAGGTTTGCTTGAGTTGTTCAGGCACTGTAAACATTTCTTCCGCGTCGTCATCGTTTGATGGCTTGCTAACATCCATAGCATCTTCATCATCTTCATCAGGTTCATCATAATCGTCGACAACCTCATCTCCCCGTTCCGCAATTCGTTTCTGCTGCTCCTCCCAGAAATCATCCCCTTCATCTTCCTCGTCCTTCCCTTCTTTCGCATCCTTCTTGAGAATAAAGTCTTTTCCCTTAGACGCCTTCTTCGCGAGATCAAACCCATCAGCTTTCTTCTCCGCTTCTTCCTCGTCATCCGCCGCCTTAATAAACAGCGGATTCTTTAGAGAAGTTTCAGCCAAACGCTGCACATTTCCTTTGATGGTTGCAGATGTCAACAAAATCTGTTTGTGAGTTGGCCAACACGCCGGGGCAGCCAGTCGCTTATGCGTATTCTCACACGCTTTCGTTTCGCATCGATAATCGAGAGTAATTCTCGCAGAGTTTCTATACATTTTGAAAAAAAAAGCAACAGTCAGTTTTCCACTCTTATACACATCATAGACAACAGCCTAACCTTCAAAGCCCAGCTCCAAGAAACGATCCGCCTCGTCAAGTACAAGCCATCGCAGATTTCCAAGCTCAAAAGACTGCGTAGTCTTCAAATGGTCAATCAATCGACCTGGTGTGGAAACCAAGATCGTGCATCCCTTTCTCAACCTCGCCTTTTCAGACTTCTTCTTGTCGCCTCCCACAACAAGACCTGGCACAATCCAGTGTTTTGAGATTTTTGGAGTGGATGACGTTGTTGCTGCTGGTTTTTCTTCTTCCTCATCATCATCGTTGTCGTCCTCATCTTCGTCCTTCTTTGATTCGGACGCTGCACGAGGGCCAGTTCCACGAGAATACATGAGTAGCTGTTCAAGCACAGTATTGATTTGTTTTGCAAGTTCACGTGTAGGTGCCAACACGATTGCAAGGGTTCCCAAAGTTCTGTTCAGAAGTGGCTAAAAATGGACATGTTAGAACCCCTATTCAATACACTTCGCTCGTACAATTTGTTCGCTGACGCTCACTAAACCATCTGAAAATATTCCCGCCTCATGCGCAAAACTCCCGTTCGCTGGCTGGCGCTCACTTTTTTCTTTGTTTCGCTACGCCCGAACACTCTCTCGAAAAAAAACACATACCCGATCATCAACAGCCAACTCCCGTTCCGCCTGAATCAACCGATGCACAATCGGCAACAAATACGCCAGAGTCTTGCCTGACCCCGTCTGTGCCTGAACCATACAATCCGTATGTCTCCCATTCCATTCCCTATGCCCCCACCACCACCACCACACTCTTCCCGCACTCTCCGAAACAAGCGCCGCAAGTGTAGCCTGTTGAATACGCGTGGGCACAGACACACCCATTTTCAAAGTCAAATGAGAAATGAGGAGCGGGTTTAGACCGAGTCCAGCGAACGTGGTTGTATCTGACGTGGACGTGGGTACAGCATTGGAAGACTGTTTGACGTCAGCAACGTGGACGGGGGTAGTTGGTGTAGCAGTGGAATCGTTTCCGGAGAACAAGGAGGTGACAAATGTTTTTGGTTTTGGGGGAGGACCGGCGCGAGGGGCTGAGGGGTCTCTTTGAAGAGAAGAAGGTTGTTTGTTGAATGGAGACTTTTGTAGTTTGTTTGCAGGATTTGTAACTTTGACGTGATCAGAAGCAGTAGAACTGTTAGCAGAGGCAGTGGCAGTGGCAGTCGACGAGGCAGAAAGAACATCGATTTTGCGGTTGTCTCGTTTAATGTCGCCATAGGCAGTTGGTTTAGCGGCAGAAGCACCTGAAGATTGTCTGTCAGAGGAAGAAGACCCGAACTTGAGGGCCTTGTGTTTCGCAATCTTTGTCACGATTCGCTTCTTTTTCCACGATCCTTTTACATTTGGGCCGGAGAAAGACGAGGAAGAATCGCCGGTGGGTGCCGCAAAGTTGAGTTGGAGACCGTCATCGGCCATTTCTTTGTTGGTTCTTGCTTGTTGAATTGGAAAAAAAGAAAGAAAGAGAGTTATTCCAATCAATGAATCATGTTGAATAGAGATTCTTGTTGATTGTTCTTTTTCTAAGTATTATTTATTTATTATTCTCTTTGGACAGAGGGAAAGAAAGGAGCCAAGCGCCTCAAAACTATCCACCAAACCAATTGGATGACCAACACCAACAACACCAACAACCAAAGCGACTTTGATGCAGAGATTCTCGCACGATTCGAGCGACTGAAAGCAACAAATCCAGTTGTTAAAAAGGGAACAAACGACTCGAAAGAAGACGCGGAACTTGTTGAGCGACTGACCAAGTTGACTGGATCGACACCGGTTGCTGTTTCGAGTGTTCCTTCTATTAGTACTTCTACTACTATGAATACTCCTACTAGTACTAGTACTAGCAACACTAAACACCCTCAAAAGCCACTACGTCGACTTCACCGAACTCGTCCTTACTTCGCCCTTGAAACAGTCACTTTCTCACGCAACAAACTTCAACAACAACTTCTCAGACGAAGACAATTCGGACTCGGACGAAGTATCAGACCTTCTCTCGCTCGTGAAACAAGAAATAGAACTGGAAAAGAGAACGTCGAATACAGAACGAGACATTGAATCAGATGAAGTGTCGGAATTAGAACTGAGACTGAGACGACTCAGCTCGGACTTTAAACCTTCTGCTTCTTATTCCACTCCAACAAATCAACCCAAGTACCCACTTCCACCAATACAAACCCACTAGGCCCTCCTCCACCTGCACCCTCTTCCATCAAAGAACTCCTCTCTCCCACCTCAAAACTAATCCAAAACAAGGATGACGCGTTCTGCTGCATCTGCTCAGAAGATGCTGTTCTCTCGTGTCCAGACTGTGACGATGATTTGTATTGTCAGTCTGTTTTACTAGAGGACATGCAATGAGTGAGGTTGCCGATGAGGAAATGACAAAACATGTTGGTGTGAGGTTGGTTTTTGTTTGAAGAAATAAAATTGTGTATTAAGTGAGTTGTTTCTGAGTGTATGCGAAGAAAGAGTGAGCGGTAGCACGCGAACGACCTCAAGAACTGAACTGAGGAACGAAGGAGGTTTTTGAGGGAGCGTGGAATCGTAGTGAGCGGAGTACAAAACCGAGCTGACTTTCTGAAGGCAAGGCGAGGTTTTGGAACTGTGCGCGCCAGCGAACGACCTTGCGCGAAGAGAATAAGAAATTCAATACCCTCCTAGCAAATTCATATTGAGCGAGGAACGAGAGAAATATTCATTGTGATGCATGGAGCAACAAATTCTTTTTCCGAATTTAAGAAAGTGCATGTGTTTTTAGTAGTGATTATTAAAAGACGTAGTTCTATTACTCTACAATATGTACGGCCGGATCACTTGCAGACGTCAAGTACTCTACATCAGCAAAAGTCTTTACGGGAGTCCTTGGCCCAACTTCCATTGAAAACACAACATCCCCTTTCTCAGAAACCCAATCCACGAGTCCACCATTTTTGCTCAAACTCAAATGCGCGAATCCAAGCGTCTTCGATGCATGCCCCTCTTTGTACGATTTATCAAGTGGATCACACAATTTAGACGTCTGTCCCCCAGACCCAGCCTGAACATGCAACGTTTTCCCGCCACGCGTCAAATACCCAGCCATATTATGTGAATGCCCATTTACATACAAATTGACATTCCATTTGTTGATGATATCCAATAAATCCTTCATGTCCGATGAAACATCTTTTGCACAGGAATACGTTGGATGATGTCCAACAACAATGATATACGCGTCATTATTCGCTTTCGATATCGTATTTTCGATCCAAGCCAGCTGTTTCTTGTTTGTCTCTGCTTTTGAACTCCATCCTTGTCGTTTGAAGTTGGACGCCATCGCCGCGTTTTCACCCTGTTCGCCGTACCTACCGCGTCATTAATAACAACTTTACGTGATGTAATAACTTACACCAAGTAATCCGTCTCAATAAACACAAAAGTCGCGTAAACACCTGCAGAAACCACAACCCGTTTCGCATAAAAGAAATCCGGCAACATCCACAACGGATCCTTATATTTAATCTCATTCGCATAAGATCCCACAGTTTCCCTTGTGTTTCCACATTTAACATTCAAAAAACAAACCTGACATCTTTCTCAACTCACCAATCATGATTCCCAAGAACATTCCACCACGGAAGCTTCCGCACCGCGTCACCCGTATACACGTTTTTCCAGAAGGTTTTGAATTTCGGGTCGTTTGACGTGGCCGCGCCTTCGTATTTCGTGTTTCCCGCGTAAAAGTTGTCTCCGACTGATATGATTGCCTTTTCGAATTAGAATTTAGATTCGATGGAAAGAACTCTGGATCGATGCGGTTATCTTACTGATGACGTGTGTTTCTTGGCCCAAGCGTTCATTTCAGATGCGACGGCGAGTTGGTGCTTGTCGTTGGTTCCCCAATCGCCCAGGATGAGGACGTTGAAAGTGGAGGTTGTTGATATGGTTGGGTATGCTTTAGCTGCTGCTATGAGGATGCAAGCGACGGTATGATGAGGGGATGCATTGTTTGGCGTTAATTTTCCGATGAGTCGGAAATTTTTATGGTCCTGACAATTTGTGAGCGTTTTAGATAAATGTAATAGAATAAAAAAGCAGAATTTATGTTTAAACTGTATGCTACTTTAGAGGCCACGAGCTATTGACCAGTTATTCAAGCTGAAAGCATAATCTCACGCAGTTCTTTCAACTCCTCCTCGTATGTTATTTCGTCATATCCATTCAAATCATTCCCAAGTATTTCGTTCAGCAAAGATTTTGGTCCAACCCAAAAATCAACCAAAGGATTGAACCCAAAATAGTCGTCAGTACCGCCGTCCGACGAAACATCTAAATCCTCGTTTAACGGTTCCAAGTTTCTATGAACGTGTTCTTCTGGCTTGTTTGAATCTTGTTTTTCATTCTGCTTGTTTCCAACGTCAGGGTTCTTATTGGCAAGAAAGCCATCACGAACACGTTCGTTCTGATCTTCATTCACGTCGGGGGATGAAACGACGCCATCTTTTCTTGGAGGGCGATGAAGGATGATGGAGTGATTTTCGTTGGAGTCCCATATTCTTGATGCTAGCCACTGAAACTGTCTCTCCTGCTCGGATATATAGCCAAGAGTCGCAAGTATCCCATACTGGAGTCGTTTCCACTGAAACGTCACCGTCCTTAGTGTTTGGGTGAATAGGGAGGTAGTCATGGACATATTGTGAAGGGAGTGGCTGATGATTGAACGAGGTTACATGTAAGAGAATGGGTGCCGCTCCAGTGTATCCTATAATGAGACATGGGCGAATCTTTGGTTTGAAACGACGAATCCTCAAAGTGGTGTTGCTGACAGGAACCGATGTAGAAGACGAAGACGAGGAAGAGGCTAGGCTTGAGGCAACGCTTTCGTTCGGCGTCAAGTACGTCGCCAGGGTTGCGTCAACAGAGATACGAAAAAGGCAGAAGTCGCCAGATTTGAGGCTCATTGTTTCAAATCCCCTGAAAACGATTACCAAAACATTATTTTACTATCTATCCACAAAGCGAATTGAATAAAACCTGCATCAAATTATAATCAAACAAATCTTGACACTCCTCCTTAGGATCTGTCTTCACATAGTCAATGGGCTCTGGAAACATGGGTTGATATCCACACATGAAGTGATTATCAAATCCTCCATCCTCCAATACATTCCTTGGAAACTGTCGCGATAAATCAAATGTATCACTTGGTAACACGAACGCGATGGACCGATTTGCCATCTTGTTTATGTACCGAACAGTTCCCCTCATCAATTCATTCCGAAGTGTATATATGCCAAAGCTTTCTTCGTTCCGCTCGTAGACGCTGTGTCCACCGAGAGGTGGCGTGGCGTACCAGTAGAATGCAACATCATCCGAAACTCCAAACTCTTCAGTTTTCTTATAAGGTCTCGTCTGATTGAGCCTATCGAGAATGTAATATCCAGGATCGACAAGCATGTCATATGTTACAACTTGACTAACCCAATAGTTGATTCCAGCAACCAAAACATCTGCATTCAATTCATTGAAGGATTGCTTCAGCAAGATTGCGTCGCTTTCAAAGAAAAACGCCATCCGAAACAAAACGCCGTCGTCTTCAGCCGAACGATTTCTTGGCCATTGGAATTCTCCAATGTGCAACTCGTCTTTCTCTCGTGAGAATGTATAGGATGCAGAATCATGGAAATAATGTTCGCTGACGGATGGAAGATCGCGAAACCATGCCACGATTCTCAGAAATAGTTGACGGACCATTGAATCTCCCGAAAATACTATTCGACGATCTTTCAAGCACTGAATCGCTTCTGACTGAGTGAATATATGATAGTTTCTTTTGTCTGTCATGCGCTTTAACGAAAGGCGACCCAAACTAAAAAATGCCCTCACTTGAGATCATATGTACATTATCTGGCCCATTTTGTATTCGACATCAGTTTCGGACTTATTGTATTTCCAAACGCGCTTTGACTTTGGTTTGGCCCCACAGTGGCTTCCCTGTCCGCCACATGGTACAGTTGCTCTCAGGAAGACATCCAAATTCACATTTTCCCGCGTACGGATCAGCATATATGCTTCCAGGATAACATTCGAGGCCGATGTAATGGATTTGGGGCTCCATCTTTGATTGGTGTTTGTTTACTTCATGTCCTACAAAAGCTAAGCCTGCGATAGCAAGCCACATAGCAGCCACTAGCACCATATTCCTCGATGTTATTATCTTGGATGCATTCTGTACGGACGGCATAGACTCATAGGCGGGCAGCATGTTTGCACGGAGCTTCAAATGACAATTTCATATAACAGAATTATTTATTTTTCAGAAAAGGAAGATTCAATCTTTGCTTTCACCATCAAAGGCCACAATCTTTCAAATTCTAGGGCCTTCGCGTTTGCCTCGACGACTTCAGTTAGCAGCTTATCCACATCTAACCGCGGTGTCAAAAAGCATATATAACAAAAAATAATTCTTACGGGCTTGAGTTTCACGTGTAATAGTATTGCGAGGACGAACATCAGTTGCATCAAAGCCGTCAGATCCAAACTCCCGCGAAAATGACTCCATCGTCGCCATACTCGCGGTTTTCAAGAGACCCGCCCTCAAAACACCTTACATAGCTTAATTACACCAATGTTTCTTAGTATGCGAGGCTCACCAAATCGAATTACAGCTTCATCGAGCATTTCAGATGTGATTTCCGTCCCATTCAACGTCTTGATAACGTTATGATGCGAAAAGCGACATAACCGAAATAACGTATAATGAAAGAAGAAAGGTGAATCAATAATTGCGTTGTTTTCGATGACAACCGTCAACGGCTTTGACACAGACAGTTGCGAAAGAACTTCAATCTACATCCTTATTCATAAGTTTCGTTGGACTTGAAACAAAATTCACCTTCTTCAATGAATTCATATTGTTGTCGGAGAATGTGATGGTATCCACTTCAAAGAATCTCTTTACTTTAGCGAGAGCACCAGCGAGCTTCTTGATATCAATATATTGAAAGTATATTGTTGTTATTCCGGTTGTTTCAGCTTTCTCAAACAGCGACAGAGAGTCGTTGCCATACCTGTTGTTTTCATTCAAATGACGAAAGAAGAGCTTCAAACTCACAAGAACATCTGATTTCCTTCCGTATAAATTAGACCACCAACAGCACCTTCATCGGACTTTGACGGTTTCCCCTTCTTGTTCAACCCACTTCCATCGTCGTCTACGCTCGCTTTACCCATATAATCCATGAACCCTTTATGACGCTTCCTTTCAATCTCCATATCTAGATTCCAGCGTCTTTTGATGACATCTACCGCCTTTTTTCTCTCTTCAGCCTGACTCAAAACTCGTTCAGTCTCTTTTCGACGCTCCGTTTCGCGTTTTGCGATTTTGAGCGCGGTTCGCTTCTCTTCTTCAGAGATTCGCTTTCCATCCAAGTATTTGAGAGTCTTGATTCGATTTGCCAAAATCAGGCGATAATACTGATCGGCTGTTATCGGATTCCCTTCTAGTGAGAGTTCGAGTAACGTCGTCGACAGCAAAAGGTCTATGATGTTTTCAAATGACGCAACGCTGTTGTTGGAGAGGACCAGCCGCTTCAAATTTACGAGAGATTGAATACCGTGTATTGTTTGTATCTTGAGTAAGACTGTTAGCTATGCAAACAATATATCGTATAACATAATTTACTTGATTTCTCTTGAGGTTGAGCTCGGCTAAGGTTGGAATGGGAAGCTTGTGAAGAGTATTTATGCTATTATCCTCGAGGTTGAGAACACGCAGGCTAGTCAGAGGCTCCAAGTTCTCTGAAGAACAAAATTAATGAATAATTTAGGGAAGCCTCGAATTTACGAACCGACGGTTGTGATTTGGTTTGCATGTAAGTCCAAGACGTCCAACTTTGACAGTGATTCAAGACCCTCAATCTTTTGTATTTTGTTTCGTCCAAGCTATATAAATTTAGTTAAGATTCTTGACAGAGCAAGTCTTTTTACCATCAACACGCGTAGATTAGAAAGATAGTCTAGTCCCTCTATTTTCTCAATCGCATTGTTGTAGAAGTCCAAGAACACCAAATTTCTCAAATTATCCAAGTGTTCAATCTTGGTGATGGAGTTGGTTTGATAATTCAATAGTCGGAGGCGTTCTTCGTTCGAAAGAATCACGCAAGACTACATTCAGTTAAAATTCGTATCCGATTAACTTCATTCACATACTTGAAGGCTCTTTCTATTTAGATTGATTCTCTCCGGATTCAATTCGCGTTCGTCTTCAGCTCTCTATTGATGTAAAATTTAGGGATATCACGACAATAACGAACAAGTACTTGGAATGGAATATCTTCAGGTCTCAAATTCTTAATGACGGGCTTATCTATTGAGTCTGCCGCAGAGCTAATGGACACCCCTGAATCCTGTTTGGGACCAATTCCAAGTTTAACAGATGATCCTGCAACAGAGGGTTGCATAGAGCCAGATCCCCACGCTTGTTTCGCATTTGAAATAGATGATGTTCTTGGGACGTAATTAAAGGAGGATCCCACGGAAGGATGTGGACGCATTTCACGAATAATTGTCACAAACAAAAACTAACACAAAATATGCTAGCTCGTCCTCCCCGCCGTTTCTTTGGACGCGACGCTCGCGAAGTGGATGAAAAGGGGTGAGTACCTTGTTAACGTAGGATGACATCTGAACTCATCTTCATTCCCAGAACACCAAGATGACACCAAAGTACCTCAAACAGCTTTGTCTGGAGCAGCAGGCCTACGCCACGCCCGAATTAAACGACAAGATCTATCTTCATTTTAAAGGTGATCTAAGAATAGTCTGAATCTCATACTGATGCTGTTCAAAGGTTTTGCTGACATTGAAAACCTCGAGAAATACACTGGGCTACGCTCACTGTGGCTTGAAGGAAACGGACTTTCTCAGATTAAAAATCTGGAAGCTTTGACTGAGCTACGCTGCTTGTGAGTTTAATGTAAGATGTCAGTGAAGTTGACAGTCAACCAACCCCACAGATTCTTGCACCAAAACTGCATTCAAGTAATCGGTACATCAACAAATTCTTTATAATATATCAAGAATCCTAATTCTTAAATCAGAGAATCTTGATGCACTCCAGGACTTGGACACAATCAACCTTGGAAACAACTTAATCAAGTCCATCTCGGGCCTTTCCGGCCTTCCAAAGCTTAAAACTCTTCAAATGGACCATAATTATCTCAAATCTGCTCAGGATATCATGCATTTATTAGAATGCCCGAGTCTCGAAATCGTAGATTTGTCATTCAACCAAATCGAGGACCCTGAGGTGTTGGAAGTCTTTGAAAAAATGCCCGAGCTCGTGAGTAAAACTATTTGGAGTCTCTTGTCGTTAACGCGGCTTCTGTTGCAGTGTGTCTTGAATATCATGTCCAATCCAGTGATTCCAAAGATTATGAACTACCGCCGTACCATGGTCTCCCGTTTGAAGAAGCTAACTTACTTGGATGATCGTCCAGTGTTCGATAAAGAACGTCTTGCCACCGAAGCTTGGTATGTTCTTTCTACGATTATTCAACTCTCTGCTCATTCGTCCAAAGGGCCCTTGGCGGTATGGAAGCTGAACGTGAAGAAAGAACTCGTCAACGTGAGGAGGAAAGAAAGGAGCACGATCGTAACTTTGAAGGTAAGCCCAATTTCAGTTTCAATCGTCATCTCATCGTCTTTCTCCCAGCTCTCAAAAAGATCCAAGAAGAAGCTCGTGCCCGCCGCATCGAGAAATACGGTCCCGAAGAAGAAACTCCTGAACTCGCAGACCCAAGATTGGTCGCATTTCGTGACGAACAGCTCTCCAAAATCGAGGAGAAAGACCCGAACGCTCCAGAAAACGAGAAGAATGATCGCGAGGAGCGCGACTATGCCGAAACAAGAGCCGAAATGTCTAAATTGGAGCTCCTTACTTCTTTTGAGCGTGATTTGTTGGAGGAAATTGAGGAAGAGCAAGGGACAAAGGAAACGCGTTCTGGCCCAACTATCACTGAACTGGAAGATGAAGAAAAGGACGATGTACCTGCTCTTGAATTCCATGAAACTGAAAGAAAGCGAGTAAGCTTTGCGGACGCGGACGAGATTGTAGAGGCACCAAAGATTATCGAAGTCATTGAGGAGACAACCAACGAACCGGAGAAGAAGGCTTGTGAGTCTATTGTAGAGGTTGGAAAGGTAGAAGATGCACCGTCGGCAGTTTTGGTATCCTCGATTCCGTTGTTACTTTGACTGAAACGGAAATCGAACAACCATTGGAGGAGCACTTATTGGATGAAGGTGAAATCAGCAAGAAAGTGCAGAAGTTGTCTGTGCATGCATGGGGAGCTGACGAATGAATGAAAACATATTTTGGAATAAAAATTATCTTTATTGCAATCGATCTAAAATCATTTTTACACGATCTTTTAATGAGTACGACAAGTTCTTCGAGTTGGCAGAAAACGTCTCCCTAAATTGGCCTACAATTCCTGGAAGATACGTAAGAACCTCTAGACTCACGTCCGCGGACATTTTGAAAAGGTCGTAGTTTTCATGACTTGTAGCGAGGCACATCAAAATCGCCGTTGAACAAAGCCCTGAAAGGTGAGACAAGAACTCATTGTTTAGCTCCACTGGCCCTGCTTCTTCGAGAATCGCAGACAAGAGGGAAGATACTCCGAAGAATGAATCCAAAGTTTTGATGTTCACCTTAGAGTCGGTAAGTGTCAAATATTACAAAACATCAGACAATAAAAACCTGGAATGCTGCCAATACATCGAGCGTGAATTCGAGAGCCCCGTTATTGAAATGAGAGCGAAGAAGTTGCGCGACCATCTAATAGCAGAACGATTTAGATCCACTGCCACATCCAATAATGAAGACTTACCCTGCTCAGATACACACGACGTCGAACCAAGGCCACCTCAAGTCCCGACAAAGCACCACATTTCTGCTCGAGCTCACCCTTCGCAACTTGACCAAATGTGGTTCCATAGCTCTCATATGTAGCTAACTCCGAACTTTGAAGTCTTCCCAACAAGTCAGAAGTAGATCCAACGACTCCCACTGTAAACACGAATCCGAAAAAGATATCCCACTCCAAAACAACGTTGGGGGAAACTTTGTCGCTCAAAAGTGATTTCAAAGGCGCGTGAGATGATGCTAACGTCAGCGGTTGGTGCTGTAATGATTGTTACACGTGTGCAAAAAAATCATTCATCAATCTTACATGTCAAGCATGAAGCCAATGCGCTAACGAGCTTTTCGGACCAAGTGGGGAGATAATACAGCATTTCGATAGCAGCCTTTTGAGTCTCAACTGACAACAGCAAGAACGGTCCATAGATGGGCCCTTCTGAGGCGTGACGACGTAAAAGAACGGAATAATGGCGTTCTGAGTATTGTTTCCGAGTTTCTGCAAAACCCTGAATTAATCCTTGACTGGCACCCAATATTTAAACATACCAACGACTCTTCTGTTTGAGGCAACGTCCGCAACACTGTTGACAAAAACGCAAGAATGCTTTTACTCGCTCGTTCATTTGAATTCCCGAGACCCCAAAGCGCCTTTGGCAAATACGAAATCCATTCCACTTTCGAAGTGTTGTTGACAGTTGGATTGATTTCCATGAACCCCTTTTCGATAAATGCAAACATTTCGGACCAGAGCGCCGTTTTCGGGCTGAGTTCTTTGTGTCGACGGACAAGAAGTTCCATGAGCTTTGGGCCGCGTTTAGTTGAGAGCGAATAGTTGCTTCGCAGAGTGGGAAAATCATTTTCATTGATTGGAGTGGGAGGATGTCGTCCTGAACTTTATGTTAATGCTCATTCCCGGTTTAGGAAAGTATGTGTCTGACCTTGGCCGCAATGATTTTGAAAATGTAATCAAACATCTTCTCCTCCCAGCTGTTATTTTCGTTTTGTCCACCCGACCAGTCCGACTTCTGGAACAGTGAAACGATTTCACATGTTTTGATGTTCATTTCTTGAAGGACTTGTTCACACTGTAAAATTCTTCAGTTTACAAGTCGCTTTTAAATCAAGAGCTGCTTACGTATTCCGTTTTAATCCCAACCGCATTGTTTCCATACGGGAACGAAACCAATATATGCTTGGAGAACGCACTCACAATCGCTTTCCTCTCAACGTCAGTGCAAACTGCAACATGTTTTACAAGCGCTTGATGTATAATCGCCATCGCCAAATTCAACTTCTCAAGCGACTGGTTTTCGTTGATCATTACTCCAGACAGAACCAACGGTACAGCTTCAAGCCAAATGTCGATACACGCAGGGACAATCGCGTTGACAAAGTCTGACGGTCCCCATTTGATGGTTGGAGCAGCTTTGGCAGCCACGACAGTTTCACCAAGAGTAAGTTGGATACGATCGTTTGAATTTATGCTAGGTAGGGATTGAACAGGTTTGTTGAGGAGGAAAGAGGGACGCCGAAGACGTCCAAGTTCCATTTCGCGCTTTGGGCCCATCGGTCAGCGCTTCGTTTAAGTGTGATATCCTATGATAATATTTAATTCGTTCCAAAACGGGGGTGAAGGACTTACACTTTTGAAGTACAATGAATAAGCTGAAGGTTGCCTGATTTCACAGATTAAGATTCATACTTGCTCATTATAGTAAATAATTACTTTGTTTCACCCAGTGTCAAATCGCCTGAAATATCGAGTAACTTGCTCATACTGCTGAGAACCACGATTTGATCCTAGACTTCAATGTGAGCCCAAGAAAAACAAGGCTGAGAAAACATACGCTGTCCATTGCAGCCTCCTTTGACTTTTTGATGAAAGAATCTTGGCCTTGAGACTGTTAGAACCCTTGATACCATTCGAAGAGAATTCACGCACCAGTCACTTTCTGTCGCTTCAAACTCAACAATGACATGTAATTCTGAATAATCTGATCGGAAGGGCCCACAAACGAAGCCGGGAAAGTCTCAATCCAAATATTGATGAATCTGACAGCATCGTATCTGATTTCATTAACGATATGGTTCATGGCAGAGCAAGCGTATGTAATAACAACAGTGACAAATGGCATCAAGAGTTTCTGAAACAAGTGGAGTCAGATAATGAGTCGCGTATTATGTGTTATTACCGCAGGAGCCAGTTTCACGAGCACTTTGGCAAACTGAATCAAAGCCTTTCTGACTTCATATTCACGGTCCAAGAGAATAGGAGCGACGCCATTGATGATTTGACTCAAGTGCAGAACCATTGTGCGAGGGTCGTCCGTGATCAAGTCCTTCAATCGATTGAGAGCATCTGGGTGGATAATTACTCAATTAAACCAATTAAACCATTAACTGTGCACTAAACACACCCTTTCTATTTGAAGTGTTAAAGTGGGCTGTCATTGCCAGAATGTTCTTGAGATCAATGTTCGATTGTTTCGCGGAATCGGCAGCGTCCAAGTCGTGGTCCGCAACGGACTGAGTCCGAACGACGATCGACTTTGTTTTGAAGGACATGTTTGTGACGTTGCCTTGGTCCTTTGCACCACCGACATTCAGCCGCTTTTTCTGGTGAGGGATAAGTATTAGTCAGCATCGTTTAAGGTTATTCAGAGTATTCTTGCCTTGAAGTCCTTTCTTTCTTCTTCTTTGGTGCCATTTGAAGTGCGGTGGAAAGGTGTTTGGTTGGCTAACTGATTGGTGGGAAAAAAAGAAAGAAGAAAGAAAGAAATTGGATCAGAACACCAATCCGGAATTAAGAAACATGGATGGATTCGACGAATCACCAGAAGCTCGATACCTTACCGTTTTGATCCAGTTGTTGGAAGAGATTCCGGAAGATGAAACCCACCAAGTATTTACCTTCTCCTCACTTCTATAGTATAAACACTAGCAACTGACTTTTACAAGATACAAGAGCTTCTTCGAACGGCAGAAGAGTTACTCGCTACTATGGCTCTCAATAAGCTCAACAAGACCTTTATTGGAATCTCACGCAATATGGAAGATGGCGATTTCGATGATGATGATATATTTGATTCCCAATATTCCATCTCTGGCAATGATTTAACTAAAAAAGTACAAGAATCACTCGTTGCTCTGAGAACTTTCTTGTTGGCCAAAGGCATGAACTCATTGGCTGCAAAGATGCTCTCACGGTTGGCAGAAGCTGGAATGACTGCAAACGATCCAATTGTGCGCGCTTTGATGGCAATTACACCTGAAAACGCTCTGAAATCTCTTACTACAGAGCTGCCATTAGTTGAAGAGAACCTCGACGCTACAGTACTTGAGCAACATGATGGAACTGAAACTACAAAGAAAAAGACCCGAAGAAAGTCATCAATTGCAACTAGTTTGAAACCGCCTACAAACATGAAAAGAAAATCAAACGCAGGGGTTCTACCACAAAAGGCTCAACCCTCTGAAACGAAACGTCGTGAAAGTCACACTCTCAAACCCGGTCTCAACGAACGCCGTGCTTCATCAAAACCGAAAGATAATGCCGCTAACATCGCTGCAATGGAGAAAAATATAGACGATAACATGTCGCCATCTGAATGGAAGACGGGTGATGATTCCTCCGAAATTCAGCCACAAACTACATCAGTATCTACGCTGCCTCCAATTAATGCAGAGCCAAGACCATCCCAAGTGACAAAGTCGGAACCTCAGTTTGCGACACTCCCAATACTCGATGCCAACAAGCTCAAGAAAAAAGAATCGAAACTTCCATCAAGACCACTGTATGTTGCACCAAACCTCGTGATGTCACTTCATCAATGAAACAACAAATTCGAATCTCTCCTCTGAAAATGATGACCATCCATTCAAAAAGTTTGGAGTGTATGGACAACGACAACTTCACAAATACAATCACGATAAATGGTGGAGCCCTGTCGACCGACAAATAATTCGACCACCGAATACGCTTCACGAGCCTTGGGACTTGGATAAAGTTGCGCACGTTATAGTTGACAGGGACTTACCAGTATACAATAATTACGAATCGCGCATGGAAACAGTTGTAAAGCTAATGTCGATGGCGCGTTTCCATGCTTCAATAAAATATTGAAATAAAGGGGAAATTGACAATGACGTTGGGTTTTTCGAATGCGCTTTGGTGGAAACAATGGGAAAACTGAAAGGCACTATTCTTTCACAATTATGGACACCACGGATGAAGACAGGGAAGCCAAAGCAAAAAAGCTTCAAGATATTATTCTGATTCTTGAGAGTCTTTCAGAGGAGAGGCAGGAAGAACTATATGGTGTTATGTTCAAAGCCAAGGGGATATTGGCTGATATTACACTTCTGGGCTTAATCAGATGATGAACGCAATCAGCTTTGATGAAGATGTCGATTTTGACGCCTTATCGAATCAAGAAAACCTGATGCTCCCAAGTGGTTGAAACGGCCCCATCAAATATCGCACTGAATGCTGCCAAGAGTGCGACAATTAAAAGTTCATCCGTTTCGGTTGGAGGAAATCTCGTTGCTGATACGACAAAGTCTAAAGGCGGAAGCTCTTCAGTTCTGTCTGGTCCAGCATCATCATCAAAAGATGATGAACTTGATACCCGAGACCCGATTGATCGTTTAAACGAGGCACTACTTGAAATCCGAACTTGCATGCAAAACTTTGGTCTCGCCGGCGATTTCTATGAGCATGGAGGTCTAGACAGCGTTATGACAATTATGGTGGAAGAAGGCTTACCATTCTTGTCCCTTCTGCGAAAGCCCTCTTGAACCAGTCAAGCCACCAACACCGCCTCCAAAATCGCCTCCAAAAATTCGACGCCCAACTTACATTCCCGAAACAACCTTTTAATGCCCGAAACCCACCAACTCCTCCACCTCCACCTCCCATGAAGAGAAAACCGTCCCCACCAAAGCCACAACCAAAACCAAGTCGCCCCACTCCTCCACCCCCACCTCCCCTCCCCCACGAATCGCTATAAAAAACCCAACTTCCACAAATCAAAACTCCCACCCCTCCACCACAAACCCCCCACAAAGTTTGTCAAAGTCGTCGTCGAACGCGAACCATGGACCGCAGAACCATACAAACCAATCAAACCCAAAACCCGTAAAGTCCTCATCCCGGCTCCATTCAGTTTCGAGAACCGGGTCCTCCAGTTCCAATTCGGGAAACCGAATACAGCGCCTGCGTATATATCGCATGGAAAGCCACAGACGCCAGGTGACGTGTACTGGGCTGCTGTGGATCCCGAGACTATAAGGCTGCCTAGGTTTGTGAATGCGGATAATGGGATGGATGGTATAGCGCGAGCTGTCGCTTCAAAGGATTTGAAAACGTTTGGTAATTATTATGAACGGATGCAGGCTGCTGCGGAGTTGATGGTTCAGATACACCCGGTAAGGGACGTTGTTACTGCTCAGTCTAGTATATACGAATATGAGCCTTTACCGAGGCGGAATACTTGGTTGGATCGGTCTTGGGGCACAGTTTTCGATAGATAATGACGACGGACAAGATATTCACGATTTCTTTTATTGTATACTTAATTATCGAGTTCACTGTTGTATCAAGAATATAAGAGAAACGAATAAATTTAAATGGGTGGTTTGGTATTAAGCTTGCTTCTTCTTTTTCTTCTGAGCTGTTTTCGGGGCTCCGGCCGTCTTCTCTCGTTTAGAAAGCTGTCCAGCAACAAGATTAGTACAATTACATAATTTGATATAATTAATTTACCCCGCGAAGAGTCTTTTGAGTGAGCTCCTCCCTTGTCAACGGTCTGTCTTCTTCATCCGAAATATCATCGTCACCGTCATGGTCATCGCTAAGAAAACAATTAAAAATCATTGAACTTCGAAAAGACATCATACCCAGTGCTTGGAGCCACGATTGTCAAATTGTTCACAACAGCCATTGGTCCTTGTCCCAACAAACCACCAACACCATTGATGGAATAACAACCCACTCTCCTTAGCGTCTCCCTTATCTTCTCCAGCACTGCTCTTCTTCTGGTTGTTGAATACATAATGAAGAGTCAAGAGTTCATTCGCCTTAAGCTCAACAAGTCCCAAACACTGCAACAAATTCGTGTCGGTAACTCCATGAGATCCAAGCAACGCGTCAGTAGCTTGCGCGAATTCCGCACGCATTCTGGCACTCATGGATCGAACTTCAGGTTTTCCATCCTTTTCGCTTTCTTCCTGCTGTTTCTCTTCTTCCGTCTTGTTGATTTCGACAGCGGTCTCACCTTCAGCTGCTGGAACTGGCTTGGGGATGCAACTAGCCAGGTGAGTTGCTCGGAAGAGTTTAATGAGCCGTTCTGTTCCTTTACGAAGATCGTCTAGGAGCTGTGTTGTCTCAAGGTAGTCTTTTTCATAGTGACCGCATTTTTCCTTGGATTGTTCGAGCGTGTTCTTTGTTTTTGAATGTCAACTGAGTACAACACACACGGTAAATGAAATTAAGTGGGCAAACCTCCAATCCCGCATAATCCTCTTCGTCTCTTCTTCCGCAGCAACCATTTCAACCTTCAAGCCATCAATACGTCTCTGGACATGAACAATCTCTTCCGCCATCTTCTCAATCTCGTTATTGATTTCATTAACGTATTGAAGAGCGAAAGTTTTGGTCTTCGACGGCTTTGAACCGTTGCACGAGTTCCCCGATATCCTGCGTTCCAGTAACTTTTCTGATTTCTGCAAACGCTTTTTCGTAGGTGTCGAGAGACTCGCTGACGTCGTCTTGGGATTGCATGTTTTTGTTTCCGGATTCTTTCTCTGTTTTATAGGTTCTAATATTAGCACACTCTATGTGAGAGGAAACGTGGAAAAATTCGTTGCAAACCGTTTCGTTTACGAGATGAAAGCCATTCTCAAGGTTCTCTCCTCTATCAGCAACTTTGGTCGCCATAAACTCTTTCAGTTTTCTGTCCTGCTCCAAAGCGCGGTCGAGCTCCTTGATTTCTTGGACGTACGCTTGATATTCCTTATCAGCCTTCTCACGAACACAATGATTTTAGCTTGTGCTTCATCTCTTCCATATTCCAAAGTTAGAGTTCATCTTCCCTGTACAAATGAAAACAAACCTAGCCTCATAAGCAGAATTACTCATTTCAATAATCTCAGCCATCTGCTTCTTCTGCTCCATCAACTCCCTCTCAAACTTGCGATAAATATTATCAAACACAAGTCTCTCTCGTCTCAGGTTGTCAATAGTGCTCTCAATCGTTTGTTGACAGCAAGAGACTTGTTGAATTTAACAAGCGCCTTGTCAAGTCTATTTTCGAGAACTCGAATCTGCTTCTCAATCGCTTCTGTGTTTTGCGAGGCGGCATTGACACCTCCAAGTTGTGCACGTTCCTGATCAATTTCCTTGTCCATGGTTACGATTTGTTGGTCCAGGCTGCTGATTTCAGAGAGAATCAACTTATCTTCTTTTGAAATGTATCTAGTTATTTTTTTTATCGTATCAGAAACACATCACGACCAGATGGGAAACAATACCAGCTTGATCAGCCATGATTTCAGCTTTTTTGCTTTGAGCTCCGTTCCGTCTACGGTCCTCGTTACGCGTTTCGAGAAGCCGTAACTCGTCGTGTAGGTGCTCGTTATCGCGTTTCAATTTTTCAATGGTATGTCTGAGTAGCACAGTCAGAATCTTGAGATACCATCTTTTTTTTTACCTTTGCTTTGTGATAACAAGTCTTGATTCCTCGGAATAAGCTTTTCGGTCACCTTCCATGATTCTGTACTGGCGCTGCAGCTTCTGGAGTTCAATCTCAGCTGACATGAAGTGAAACTGTCAGTCCTTGTCTGCAAGTAAATAAACGAGCCTCACCAAGACCATCGTTGATCTCTTGATCGCTGCTGAGGCTTTGGGCCTTGTGGGAGGCCATCAAACGATTCATTGTTGTTTTCTTTGTAGCAGAACGCGATTCGACGAAAGACTAAGCGACAAAACCATACATGAGATTTACATCCCCCATCTCACTCATAAAGTACACAACACGATAAACAGCAAAAACGATGGTATTCCACATCAATATAAAAAAACCAACCAAAAAAAAAAACAAACACAAGTCCAAAACCACAAAAAACTCTACTCCAAAGCCTTAAACCGACTCTTGCCTCATTCTTCCCCTTCACCCTCTCCAAAACCCTCTTCCCTTCACAATCAGGGAACCTCTTCAAATCATAATACTCACTACTCGCGTCCAAAAGCCAATCCGCCTTCACCTCAATACATGTGCGGATATAGTTCTTTTGCGTGAGCACGAATTCATTGTACAAGACCCACTCCGGTTTCGAGCCGAGACAGCAGGATGGGTGCAGTTGAACGACTTGGTTGTCTTTGACGGTGAGGTAATGGCCGTTGCGTTCGCGGTGCGCGACTTGCATGAAGAACCCGGCGGTGAGGGCCTTGCGGATGTTTGTGTAGTACTTTTTGTCTTCGAAGGGTGTGGAGACGAGGGGGAGGCCGTGTTTTGTCATCATTCGGGCGAGTTGGGTGCGTACGTTTTCGGCGGATTTCATGGCTCGGGCGTTGAGGTAGTTTCGGAAGCACCATTGTGGGTCGGATCCGTTTTGTTGGTATTCGTAGAAGGCGTTGAGGAGGGTGAGGTGGTCGCCGTCTTCGTGGTTGAATTGGGCTTTGGCTTCGTCGGCTTGTTTGCGTTGGTCGTTGGGCGGATGAAGCAGTTGGGGACTGAGAGCATGGCGACGATGGATAGGATTTCGTTGGAACAGTTGTATTGGGGAGACGCAATCAAAGCTTTCGCAAGCTGTGGGTCCAATGGGAAGTCAGACATTTTGACTCCGTTTCAGTAAGTTCAATATCGTCATTGAGTGCGTCCAAGTAGTTGAGTAATTCAAGAGCACGCATCAAAGTCTCTGGAGCTGCAAAAAAAATAACCATACATTAACATCCAAGCAAAAAAACCCACAACACAAACTCACCAGGCGCATCCATAAAATCAAAGTGCACAAGATCATCAATCCCCAACTTCTTCAGCTGCAACACAACACTCCCCAAGTTACACCTCAAAATCTCCGGATACGTCTGCTCCTGCAAATCATTCTTGAAGGCCTTTTCCGTATACAACCGGAAACACTTTCCAGGCCGCGTACGACCCGCACGACCCGCGCGTTGTTGCGCACTAGCTCTACTGATTGGACTCACAAGCAGAGATTCAACGCGGATACGCGGGTTGTACACTTTCTGTTTACTGAAGCCAGGGTCAATGACGTATACGATTCCGTCGATTGTTAAACTGGTTTCGGCAATGTTGGTGGAGACGACGACTTTTCGGCCTGGAGGGCCGCCGGCTTTTCGAGGGGGTGGAGCGTCTTCGAAGATTTTTTGTTGCATTTGTGGGGGAGGGTGGAGTAGAGGGGGACTACTTTTAGGTCGCCGACGTGGTCGGGTTGGGCGTTGACGAGGTGGTTGATTTCGCCGGAGATTTTGCGACATGCGTCTTCGATTTCTTCTTCTCCGGTCAAGAAGACGAGGACGTCTCCTGGGTCTTCGCAGGTGTGGATTTGGAGGACTGTACGAATGGCGGCTTCGAGGTAGTCACGTTCTGGTTCGGGGTGTAGAAGATGTCGACAGGGAAGGTACGACCTGGTACAACAAGGAGAGGAGCATCATCAAAGTACGACTGGAACTTTCCAGCATCCAAAGTAGCTGACATGACAATCAAGCGCAAGTCCTTTCTCTTTCTGCACACCTGATTTCATCTTTAGTTTTGGTTCAAAGGTTGGAATGGGAGTGACGTAGGAACTTCTGAACCAGAAGCTCGATACGCTAGCAGAAGGTAGCTTACCTCTTTCAAAAGACCCATCAAAATATCGGTACTGAGAGTACGTTCGTGCGCCTCATCCAAAACAATAGCCGAATATCTTTCAAGCAGAGGATCATTCATGGCCTCTCTCAAGAGCATACCATCGGTACAATATTTCAAGAGAGTACGTTGAGAGGTACAATCCTCAAAACGAATAGAGTAACCGACTTCCTCTCCGAGCGTGACATCCAACTCATCGGCCACACGTTTTGCGACAGACATTGCAGCGACACGACGTGGTTGGGTGCATGCAATTTGTTTCCCTGTCTTTTGAGGTTGGTCGTCGTAGAGCAGGAATTGTGGAATCCTTTGATGGGTTTACTTAGTTCACCACACCACTCCGTCGAGGGCAACTTACTGCGTCGTCTTTCCCGAACCAGTCTCGCCAACAAGAATCAAGATCTGGTTTTTCTGGACCAGTTCGAGAAACTCGTGTCGTTGTTTGTGGACAGGCAACTTTCTGCGTTTTACCATAATGTCTTTGTAAGTTTGGGAGAAGGGCCGTTGGTTAAACGGATTCAACGTGGACGACTCGAGTTGCTCGGCCTGGGCGACGGTTGTCTTTCGCGGTTTAGAATTGGAAGTGGTTCATTCGTGGTTGGTTCAGGTTGGTTCAGGTGCGCCAAGTACGGATTGTCCTTGGACTTCTTTTGCTTCGATTCGGATCGGGTCTCGCTTTCTCGTTTCGACATTGGTTGGTTTGGGTTGGTTGGTGGTGGTGGTTGTTGGTGAACTGCGAAGTGTCAAAGGAAAAAAACAAAAGAAAGAAAGTGAACTGGAAAACACAACTAATGAATAGTACCTGGATTCAAGTGCACAACCAACAGCGACATCCACATTGTCTCTTGTTCCGCAAAAGAAAGTAAAAACACACGTGGCTTTGAAGGATGAAGTGAAGGGGAAGTCGTTGAAGGGGAAGACAGCACCAGTGGCAGTCCCTCAATCCTTGGACCTTCAAACAATATCAGATCTCAGCTCTTTTCGCTTCTTTCTCACTGTGCAAAAACCGAAGCTGAAAAGGACGAGCTGAGTAGGGCTCTTCAATTGGCTCAGGCGGAACGCGAGGCCTTGCTCGATAAATTAAACCAAAGAAGGAGAAATGAAGAGTCGGAAAAGACACCGTCTGTGCAACTTTAATACCATCTGATTCTACGAGACTTGGAGAGGAATCTCAAACTCAAACTTGTCAATCACCTCAACGAACGAATATTACTACTGATTCCACGGAAAAGACATCTGATTCTCTACTGGAATCACAGTCTACTCTTGTCAACCGTTTACTTCAGGAATCTCAGCTTCATTCTCTTCCCTTCAGCCATGACAAATCTCATTCGGATAATCAAACAAATGCATCTTTCGACGCGTCAAATACCCAAGAATTTCTATCGCAAAATCATTCAATTGCTTTGTCGTCGTGTGCACCTTCAGCTTCATCCAAGTCTAGTCGCCGATCTTCAACTTCTTCGTCGCCCTCAAAAACCTCGTCACGTTCTTACAGGAAAACGGAGAAATCTTTCTCTTACCCATCAGACTGGGCTCATTACTACACATCAAGACGTGATTCTCCTGTGCATGCTGCGCCTCTACCACCATTACTAACTCCCCGAATTCCCGATGTTCAACTTCATGCCGACGAATCACCCAAAACACGCCAATCATCCCTTCTAGACCCTTTAAACCCTCCAACGTTATTAGAAAATCAAGTTTCTTCCACCCAACCACTGCCTCGAAAGCTTACATTTGACGCAAATATTCAAACAGATTTTGATCTTCCAACAGATACTCAGCATCCCTTCCAAGAACCTACAGCACCACCGATAAACCTCCTTTCAACCCTCTCCAGTGACCTCTACCCATTGAACCATCCACTGACCCCCAAAACAAACCAACCCCTTCAAACCCGCCACCACTTTCCCAGTCTCAAGCTCCTACTGCCCCCTCACTGCCACACCCCCAACCCTTCCAAATATCCCCCCAAGAACTCCTCGCGCACACTCTCCTCAACCACCCCTCCCTCTCAACCCTCTCCAACCTCCCTCTCAACCACACACCCTCAACACCACCCCACATATACATCCCACCACCTCCATCCACATCAACAATAATCTCATCCCTAGCCCCAAAAGACACCTCCCTCCTCTTCTCAAACGACACCTCAATGATCGCACCCCTCCCCCACATCCTCGCCGAAATCGACGCCCTCCCACCAACCCACCACAACCACCACCACGTCCAAACACCAAAAACCCTGACACACACGCACCACATTTGGGGAAACGACACATCCACACTCCCCTCTCCCCACCCGCCGCGTCCCTCCTCGTCGCAAACGACACCTCAATGATCACACCGCTCCCGCACCTCCTCGCTGAAATCGACGCGCTTGCGGCGAGGCGGAATCACCTGGATCAAGGGTGGATGTCAGTTGAGTCTGAAATCCTGGCTGTGCGTGCGCGGGAGGAAGGGAAGAGGGGTGTGGAGGTGAAGAGGGTAGGGAGGTTGCTGAGGGCTACGTGGTGGGTGGTGTACCGGGAAGTCGAGTTTGAGGAGGCGGGATGGTGGGAGGAGGTGGGTTGAAGGGGATGTTGAGGATGTGATTTTGAGGATGAATGGGTTGTTGTGAGTTTGTATATCTCAACGCATACTACCGCAAGCACTCCAATAAATTCAAGATGTTAAAAAATGTTATTAGAAGTTACTAAATATCAAGTACCCGTAAAAAAAAGACCTTATCGTGACGTCTTGAAACCCTCGCTACAACAAACTCAAGAAAAAGAAACTGAAACATCCAAGGCTATCTTTAGAAAAAGACAATGCCTTGCTCCTGAATGTCGTCATCCTCGTCATCATCATCATCGTCATCATCTTCATCAAGCTCCATCTCATCATCGTCCTCCTCGTCATCGTCCTCATCGTCCTCATCATCTTCCTCTTCATCGTCGTCATCGTTTTCCTCGTCTTCTTCAACTTCAATCTCGAATTCACTGTGATAAAAATAAGTTAAAATTTTCGACCCTTAGACCCCTCCCAAACAAAAAAACAAAAAAACGTGTGGGGTAATGACAACTTACACTGGGTTTCCGAGAACATCGACAGCCTCGCCTATGAAAAGGATCACAATAAAGAGTTAGCTATACTGCGCCCGGTACCAAAACGAATAAGAACGGGATCCTAAAAAAACACACAAACCATCATCAGTAATGAAAACAGCGTCATCATCAAGCTCCTCGTCCTCATCGTCATCTTCATCATCGTCCTCATCATCGTCTTCAGCATCTTCAAGATCCTCATCCTCGTCTTCCTCAAGGTCATCATCCTCTTCATCATCCTCCTCCTCATCCTCATCGTCCTCCTCTTCATCATCATCCTCCTCCTCATCCTCCTCATCATCAAGATTCAAATCCTCTTCATCCAAAACAAAGAAAATAGTCTGCTCAGCACCGGCAGCCTTCTTGCCGCTTGGCTTCGAAACAGTCCAGGTGTTGGAACGGCCTGGAAGCGCTGGAACGTGGAACGGGATCTCAACGATTTGGTAGCTCATCCTCTCCTGTTGTTTTTGTTTTTTTTTCTTGAAGTTAAAAATGGGGGAAATTTTGGGAAAGGGGAGGCGTTTTTGATTGGAGGGTGTGGCCACGCGGGATTGACGTGGGTGGGGAACACGTGTTTTGGTGGTTGGGTTTGGAAAAGGGCCCGATAGGTATTCTAAAAAAGAAAAAGATGGAGGCGGTGGGTTATTCGGGGTTTGCTGGGATTTGATGGTGGGGAGGGGAGACAAGTATGTGGTTAGTGGGGGTTGAGGAGTATTAAAGATGTCCGAAAGATAAAAGGACGGGTACCTATACGAATAAATGATATTTTTTTTGCTCAATGAATAATAATCTGAACGGAAAGGACGGTCCAGAGCGTTGAAGGATCTCGTTGATGTCATCAAGAAAACAAGAAATTGCCCACCACAAACCTATGTTCATTTGGCCTCGCCGTCTTGGCGTATATATTTATGCTCGCTATTCAACGTCTAGAGAGATACCTATCCGTTCATATACCCCTTTGGATCTCGAATACCCGTTCTGTGTCTACATAATTATGTTTCGTTAGACTCTGAATCCATTATACCAAAGAAGCCCCCAGCTCCTGTCACAGACGTCATACTCACAGTCCTCCTCGTCGCATTCATAACTATATTCTTTGATCTCCCCAGCACCTTTGGCGTGGAAACAATTGGTCCTATTCCAGTTTCGTCCAACACTTGCATCCATCCCAAAAGACACCATCACCACCACCTCTACAAAACGACAACTGCAGGACTTGAACCTGCGCCCGTAGAACGGATTGCATTTCGAGTGCAACGCCTTAACCACTCGGCCAAATTGCCGCCTGCCGACTTCATTATAATTTATGACTAATTCTGTTTATTCTTTGTCAAATAGTTTAACTAATCAAAATGTGACTCGGGACTATATTGAACGAATGTATCTCAGATTGTGACTGCATTCCGTTCATAGTCTCAGGTTGCGTTGATTTTCGACTGTTGATCATTTGTTTCGTGCTATTAGCCCCGCTAACACCTGCCGTTCGCTTTTCTACCGTTCCAGCTCCTGGATGAGATGACCACTCTCTGCGAGATACTAGTCTCCATTTCATCAAGAGCAATATTCCTGACACAACGTGCATTAACCCTACTGTAACGGTTATACTCCCAGTTAAGAGATCAGCGCGTTCTGGTAGGTAAGCTTCGATAAGAGGTCGAGTTAATGCCACAATGCATAATAATAAGCAGGCTCCACTTGCAGCTGATCCGTAGTGAGGTATAGCATCAAAGTGGTCTGATTTCGAGTCTCCCGCATCTATATTAATTCTCGTCACGTATTTTACAAACGCCGTGAGCAAAATCATATCAAGCAAAAGAAGCATAATTTCACTGGCCGTTTGAACTGCCCAGGTTCTGGTTGGAGTGAATCCAGGAATGTGAATAAACTCGGGAATGCTGAAAATAATAGGAAGAATGAAAGGGATGGCTGACAAGTAACACAGAATTCCAATTAAATCGGCCCATCGTGGCCATACCCGTTTCAACAATGTTTTTGAGCGAATGTATGATACGTAAAGATACGAGAACTTCCACGCTGCAGGAAAAAGATATGACAAGATGTAGTAAAATCCTTCCTCAATAACTGTACTATCATCCAGAATTCGAAGGGAGAGATACAACTTCCAGTAACACATATAGATAATATTTGTGCCTAACAAACTTAGTATGCTTATCACGAACCCGATGTTGAATGGAGTCAAAATTCGCTTGGTTTCTTGGGTATTATCATACTTCCAAACAAGGTATGTGAATGCGATTATCATTCCGCCATCAACAAATACAAATCCCAGAAAGACAAAAAACTCGATATAGAAGTCGAATCGATGGTCTCGCGTCACTTTGGGACAACTTTGAATCTCTTGGCGAACTGAAGTATCAATGATGTTTGGCCAAATCAACTTGACGAGATTATATGCGTCGCTGGGACTAAATGATGGGTCATTGCAAAATATCTGAATGGCGCGAATCTGCAGACTCGTGTTTTGCGAATTGAACCAAAGAACGTTAAAACCGCCCGTTGCATCAACTGACAAGCGATCTGTCGAATTATACCAATCCAGATAGTTACTAACTTCGCTTGATGCGAGACTTGTGGGAAGTCCAAGGTAGTCTGTGAAGTTGATATAAACTTCAACAATATTTACAACATCATTGATTGTATACCGACTCCCAAATTCAAGAATCCATCCTATTAAAATACATTAATTTTGTGAAACAAATACGTGGCTCTTATTTACCCGAAAGAAGGAAGTCAATGATATCTAATTGAGTCCAGATGTTTCTCGATGCATACCAAGTCAACACAAGGTCGTCTGTCGGCCAGCCTGCGAAATTGTAGTAGACTTGCTCGATTCCTCCATCTCGCATATACAAGCAATCGGTTATGGTTTTTTGCAATATAGCGTCCAGTGTCAAGGTGTGATTGAGTTTGAAAAATACAACTTCTAGAGTTTGTGTCGACTGTGAAAAATCGGCACAGATATTTGTTATTAAAGCTCTTTGCTTCTTAATGTTTTGATGGCTAAACCAATCACTAGTTCGTTGATTCAACGGAGAAACAACGAAACCAACAATGTCTTTACAATCATTGTCGATGGATAGACTTTGAGGCAGACCGTGATTCAAATATTGAGCAACGTCGAGCGTTTGGTTTACACTATAATGCCAAGTGAAGGGCCGCCCACATATATAATCCATAATCTGAATGATTTGACTTAACGACGAAATCTGTGAGAGAGTTCTTCGTGATCCTAAGATAGATGTTTACACCACAATTGCATAGAATTGAATTACCTGGAGTAAAAGGATTCGAATACAAATACGTGATTGGATCTGGCTGATCCTGAGAATATGTGCTTGATTCAGTTCTTGATAAACCAGCTACACATTGCTCAATTTGACTTTCGACCGTACCATTAAGAACGAAAGTTTCTCTCAGATACCAGAAGAGATCGAATTTATTTGTTCCTGGGAGAGTGGATTGTTGGCAGAGGGATGTTATAATTTGACTGAATCGAATAGCCAAACACTTTGATTCGTAATCGATGAGTAGCCTGATATCAGCTGAGGAAGACTTGTGATGAAGTCGCTAATTGTTGCGCTCATTATTTTTAAACAATGAGCTCAGAGATATTGCAAAGGTGATAGGTCTATTCCAATTTCTTACGTTACCTATATTTCCAATTTTTGCTAATTTCAGTATATATTTGCTGGTGTTTTAACTTCATTTTATTGACCTCTTAACGTTTTGATTGTATCTGACTCTCCGTCAAAACTGAAAATTAAAGGTTCTTTAATGTCTAGCCGACTAAGGTGTTGTTCGCTGCTACCTTGGAAGACATCATTCCGGATTGCGATTGTATTCCATTTGTGCTCTCAGGCTGTGCCGATTTTCGACTGTTTTTCGCACTGTTATAACCTGTGCTGACCTCTCTAGTTCGCCTCTCCGTAGTTCCAGTTCCACGTGAAGACCATTCTTTTCGTGAAACTAGTCTCCATTTCATCAAAAGAAGAGTTCCCGAGACGACATGCATCAAGAAAATCGTAGCAGTGACACTTCCAGTCAAAATCTCATACCTAGTTGGCAAATAGGTCTCGATAAAAGGTCGCATTAGAGCTACCACACATAGGAGCAAACAAGCTCCACTCGCAGCGGTTCCATATTTAGCTATTGCTTCAAAATGGTCAGATTTAGAATCGCCCGCATCCGCATTGATTCTTGTCACATATTTAACAAATGCTGTGAGTAAAATGATATCAAGTATGAGAAGCACAATTTCACTCGCAGTTTGAACGGCCCAAGTTCTAGTTGGAGTGAATCCGGAAATTCCAATGATTTCAGGAATGCTGAAAGCAATTGGGAGAATGAAGGGAATAACTGAGATGTAACACAGTATTCCTATCAAATCGGCCCATCGTGGCCACACCCGTTTCAGTAATGTTTTAGAGCGAATATATGAGACGTAAAGGTATGAGAACTTCCAAACTGCTGGGAAAAAATATGACAAAACATAGTAAAATCCTGCTTCCATAATTGTACTGTCATCTAAAATGCGCAGGGAAAGATATAACTGCCAATAGCACATGTAAACTATGTTTAAACCCAATGTACTCAGCACTACTACAGCAAATCCAATATTAAATGGACTCAAGACGCGTTTTGATTCTATAGTGTTGTCATATTTCCAAACCAGATACACAAAGGCTGCAAGCATCCCGAGGTCAATAAAACACAGTCCCAAATAGACATAGAACTCAATATAAAAGTCCATCCGATTGTCTCGCGTTACTTTCGGACAGTTTTGAATCTCATGACGAACAGAAGAGTCTCGAATGAATTGCCAAATCAAAGTAACTAGGTTAAACCCAGAATGAGGCGAAAATGATGCATCATTGCAAAGAGTTTGAATTGCTCGGATTTGCATGCTCGTGTTTTGTGAATTGAACCATAGAACATTCATTCCGCCTGTTACATCCATGGACAAGCGATCCGTCGAATCATACCAGTACAAATATTTCTGAAGTTCGTCTGATGCAAGGCTCGTCGGTAATCCAAGGTAGTCTGTGAAGTTTATGTAAACGCCAACAACCTTTGTCATATCGGCAACAGTAAATCGAATTCCAAACTCGAGAACCCATCCTGTAATGAAGAGTGTTTGTCATTCTACCTAAATAAATAGCAGAAGTACCTGAAATAAGAAAGTCAATGATATCTAATTGAGTCCACAGGCTTCTTGACGCGTACCAAGTAAGAACGAGATCGTCAGTAGGCCAACCTGCAAAGTCGGAGTAAACTTGCTCTATGCCTCCATCGCGCATATATAAACAATTTGACATGCTGTTTTGTAGGACAGGATCCAAGCTCAAAGTTTGATTCAGTTTGTAGAAAGTAAAGGTAAGAGATTGTGTTGACTGTGTAACGTCTCCGCAGATATTATATATCAAAGCCATCTGTTTTTTAACGCCTTGAAGGCTGAACCAAGTGCCGCTGGACGGAGCTAATGGAGATGCGACGAAGTTAACTATGTTTTTGCAATCGATTCCGTCAGAGAGGCTCTGTAAAATCCCACTTTGTAAATATTGAGCTACTTCGAGTGTTTGATTTTTAGTATATTGCCACGTGAAGGGTCGACCGCAAACATAATCTAGAGTCTGTATGAATTCGCTGGACGACACTTGCGATAACGTTCTTCGTGCTCCTAAAGAACCTCTCAACTCAGTATTATAATTGTTAGAAGTAAAATTACCTGGAGTGAACGGATTAGAATACAAATATGTCATAGGGTTAGGTCGATACTGAAAGTATGAGTTCAAACTGTTTCGTCCATAACCAGCGATACATTTCTCAATTTGACTTTCGATTGTGTCATCAAGTACGAATGTTTCACTCAGATACCAGAAGAGATCGAATTTGTCATTTCCGGGAAGAGTGGATGGATTGCAGAGGGACGTTACTATTTGGCTTTGTTCGGCAATAGAAAAGGAATCAAACAGCCAAACGCTTTGATTCGTGATCGGTGAGTAGCCTGATATCAGTTGTGGAAGACTGGCAATGAAGTTGGTGATTGTTGCATTCATTTTCCAAGACAATGGATGTGGGGTCGAAAAAGATTGTTGCCATCGCAATTTATTACGTGATGCTTATAAAGTCTGCTGAGGTCGGACCTGATTAAGAAAAATCACACAGTGTGACCCAATCCCCCGTCATCTTTTTCGGCCCCAGGAAAAGTGTTTTGATTATCATCTCCGGAACAAATGAAACTTTTCACATCTTCTTGATCGCGAACAGTCTCTGAATAATAATTCCGTAAATTAAACAGGTTTTTCCACTCAAAGATACGTACTCCAAACAAGCTCCATGTTCATCAAGAATATGTACACCAGGTTTTGAACCGTGAACAGGACCTGAAATGCTCCTGCATCTTTCCACACTAACGTCGCGTACAAAAAGAATGACTCAAAGAGCAGGACAACAGAGCTTCTCAGGATATTTTCTCGGGCAATCAAGTATGAAACACTCCTCAAGCCCAATTTATACGAGCCTGATAAGAAAAACATTATTACAGCACCTGCAGTTGCAATCACGTCCGCAGATATATCTGCAATCGTATAGAACAATCCGGAAGTCGCGTTCTCGTTGAAAATGCATACACCCTGAGTGTAATCCCAAGAGCCTGTCGCCCAAATTGCATCTGTAACAGACCAACCCAGCCGAAAAACTAGAATCAAGATAGAACATATCCCGAAAAATTTGTTCTGATGGGTCACAATATAGGATTTGTATAACATAAACGCCTCTTGTAGTCGCAGAAATTAGAATCATAACCACACAATACAGTCATACCAAAGATAATAACGAAGCCATGAAAGCAGAGAACGAGAAGAAGGTTCGCGAGATAGCAGTATTCCGGTCCGACAAGATACGACCAAAACGAAAACACGGCGTTGAAAGCAGCGACGATATTGAACGCCAGACAAAACCCGAAGAGAACAATCCCATTTTTTCTCCGATTACGTGTCCACTTGATCTCCATCAATGATATCCCTGTTTCTGTGTCAGAGCCCGCCGGTGAGAGTGTCTTTATATCGTGCGCCAACGAACCTGATAAATAAGCTCCAATAAAACACGCGTGCAGACAGACACCCAACATTAACGAAGAAATTGGCGTGGATAGACTGGTGGGCAGGCTCGCCATATTTTGGGTAATGACGTAAGATTTACAGCGATACTAAATTCAATAGTTTCTGCGTATCCCCGTTTCATTTGGATATCATAAGACCAAGAAGCTTTCAAACTGTGTAAATCTGGTAGGCTTGATGCCGTACAAAACACCAAATTCCGTCGACGATGATTCGAAGATAAAACATTGCACAATTACAAATTTAATCTTTCAAACATCTTCTTTTGACTCTCTCGCAGGTCTTCAAACACGTCTCGTGTCTCAACCGATGGCCAAAAGCAAAACTGAATGTCAACTCGCCGTTCCATAGCCAACAAAGTAAACAAATCCAATACATACACGCAGTCATCGTCTGAGCATTTACTCAGTATATAATCGCAAAGATTCGTTCCTGAATTATCAACCACAGCCACTCCAGCCCGAACTAAATCATATGTCATACTAAGCCATTCCTGTATTGACTTCAGTTCCCATAACACACAAAACAGCACATCCGAGTTTTTATACAGATCAGGGTATAATTCCATCAAGACTTCCACGATTTGACATCGCTTCCATACGTCCGACTTCAATGTCTCCATAGCCAATACCGCCAATGTTGGAATATCCCAGAGTTTTTGATCCGGCGTGAAGTAAACCGCATCTTTGAGTTCACATGGAAGCTCCACATGAAAATCGAGTGATAAGACTGATTTGCACATGTTTTCGTCGATGGCAGCCATAGTAGTAAGTGCGAACTTGAACGAATCAGGTTGAACGCAAGGAGAGGTGATCAGTTGACGAAGAAGAATTCCCCACTTCGGAACAAGACCCAGTTCTCCTCGAATATGTGAGTCAATAATGTGCCGATTTCCCACTTCAATTCCCTTTGCGAGTATATCTTCAGCCGTAAACACAATTGGAAGGTTCGCAGGGAGCCATTGGCTGATTGATGATGTCAATTTTTCATAGTCGACTTGATACTCGTTGATTTCTGAGAGCGTTTCGTTGTTCTCGATTCCTTCAAGAAGTTCATCTCGACATTTGGCAGCTGCAGCGAGCGATTTCTCAATCATACTCAATTCTTCAACAAATGCACTCATGGATTCGGAGCCAAGGTACAAGTTATCGGTAAATCTCACAATGTGGGATATCTTCTGCAAATCATAGTTACAGCACAGCCATATCAAAACATCAGTTCGATTATATACTGCGAACCGACTTATCAACTCTTTCATTGCCTTGATCCACGAAGCGTCTTCGTCAGCTTCAACCAAAAGTTTTAAGTATTCAACGAGATCAGGAAGAGGGACCGAGTTCTTCACTAATTCAATCAGTTTCTGTGTCGCATTCAATTGTTTCACTTTCGCAATCACGTTTTCTGGGTATCTGGTAAAAGTTGATTCTGAGGAATTCAAAACTTCTTCAAGAAATAGCGATCTTGTAAGGCCGGGAACCAAAACGTCTGACGCTATGTCGACATACTCTTCGAGGGATCCAATGTATTGAGAAAACAACAGGTTGATCCTCTTATCCGATTTTCCAATGAACATAATAAGTTGTAGGGGACTGTAGCCATCAGAGTTGGGTAGATGCAGGAGACTCTCGAATCCGTTCTTCAGAAGCCATTTGCAAGATCCAAAAGCTCCTACATCATAAAAATATCTGAGATAAAGATCAAGGAGTGCAAAGTGTCACTTACGTTGTCGAAGAGCTATATGAAGTACCGTCTCCCCACCAAACCGCAACTGCATCAAATCTACTTTTTTGTCCTCGACTAAATACTTGAGAACAAACAGGGAATCGCATCCAGCAGCCAATCCCGCAAGAGCCTGTCCAACTTTTAGTGTTGGAGAGTCGCTGATGTGCAACCAAGGTGCGAAAGGCTTCAAACGAGCTGAAAAAGGAATAACCCGCTTTGAAACTTGACGACACAGCGGACATTTTACAGAGGGATTCCCATCTTCTTGGACTTTGGTTATACAGGCATCGCAAAAAACATGTGAACAGTCGAGAGCCATTTGATTCGACAACGTTTCCAAACAAATGGGACAATCTTCGATGGATTGCGGTGTTGACATTGACGATTGATGAACCAAGGCATCCAAATCATATAACCCAGTTTCGACAAACTCTTTGAATATACTGAATGATCCATGGACAACAAGAATTTCAAGGCGTGGAAGGCTGACATTATTGCGCATGAGGACCTTGATGGCTTTCACACGTGATTCCACATTGTACTCAGTGAATATACAATCGAATCGATTCTCCTTCTCGGATCCCGAATCAGACAGAGAAGCCAAGTCTATTCCATCCCAGTTGGTTTCAAGATGCTTATAAAAGTGAACGCGATCCGATTCAATGAGTTCTCGATTCGTTCTGGCTGTAGCTTCCAAATTGTCATCATCGGCTTCGAATTCACAGTGAGGTATACTTCCGATGGCAGCAAAATCAGACAGAGACAGTATACCAACGTTTAGCATATGATTCTGCCAATGGAAGACGGGTGTCGTTGGAAATTTGCAGGTTTCCAACAGAAACTCAATGAGCTCAAAGTGTCCTCCCCGGCTTGCGATAATCAATGAATTGAAGTTCAAATAGTGTTCGAAGCGGGAATATTCATGATTCGGTGTCCACCAATCTTGGGTGGAAAGGTATGACTTGACCTTCTCCACGTTTCCAAAAGATTCGTTGATGGCGGTATGAAATCCAATGAACCGAGCCATACGCATCTTTTCGTCGAATAGAATCTTGACTTCGATAGGATAAGTATCTGAGCTTGAGATTCGATTGTGGAGTCTTATTGAACGTTTATCAGAGTCCCATTGGATCTGCATTGATCCCTCCGCACTCAACAGCCGCTCGACAGTGTGAACCAGGCCGCCCTTTGCAGCGATTTCGATTGGAGTAAGGCCTCGTTTTGACATTGAAAAGAAAAGGTGGATCAAATGTCTGTGCGGAAGTTTGAGCAAAAGCCACTGAACCGCCTTGAATCCATTTGATTCGGAACAGGCGGCGTGAAGAAGGTTCATGCCTTTGCGGTTCTCGATCAGAAGAGGCACGTCGAGGCCTTCGAGGATCCCGATCAAACCAGCCCGAGCTGCGATGAACGCCATCGAATGCCTTGGTTTGGTGGAGGAAGGCTGCGTTAGAGTACAGTGGGACAGGGTGGTGAAGCATGTACTTGTCTTGTTTGGACAGTGTCTTTGCAAGGTCCTGCGTCCGCCGTATCTCTGATGTAATCATTGCTTCAAAGTTGTCGACATTGGCTGGTGGTGCTGAACAGAAGCCGCTGTTGAGCATTGCAACAAGAGCTGTCAATCGCTTGTGGTTTGACTGGACTGGTACGCCATTCATTGTCATTTGTCCGATGGAAAAAGAAGGAAGAAAGAAGTATTTATATTGACTTATTTATTTGATATTTAATCATGCGCTGATAGATGAAACGGTAACCTTAACGTGATCCTTCCAGCTCTCTGGCTCTCGTCCCAACAACTCAACCAAGTCAGACTTCTCTGCATACAAGAATCCCTTGCTGGCCCCTTCATCACTATCCGCCAGAATCTTTGCAAAGCCTTCAGGAACTCCGACAGAAGCCAGAACTTCAGCATACTTGTCCTCAGCCAAGTCGCTGTATTCCACCGTCTTTCCTGCATGAACAGAAACTTCCGCAGCAAAGTCAGTCAACGTGAATGCCTCCCCAGCCAACTCGTAAACTGCTTTCACCTTCTGTCCCTCATTAGCACGAACTGCAGCATTCGCAATCGCCACAGCCAAATCAATTCTTGTCGCCGGTGCAACCTTTGCATTGTGCGTTGCACCAAAGATTTTACCGCCGTTGATTGCATCTTTAATATCCCCGCTCCAGTTCTCCAAGTACCATGGATTACGAAGAGACACAACAGTTTCAATTCCAGACTCTGTCAAGTACTCTTCAGTAGCTTTATGTTCTTGTGCAAGAATCAGGCTCGATGTAGACGCGTGTAACAGTGAAACGTAGAGTAAGTTCTTGACACCAGATGATTTGGCAGCATCAATTACAGCCTTGTGTTGCGCAGTACGCTTTCCAACTTCAGAGGATGAGACAAGAACGAGGGTTGTGATTCCGTCGAGGCCTGGGGTCAATGTTTCTGGACTGTTGTAATCAAAGGATCGCACTGTAACGCCGGCGGCAGCAGTGTACTTGGATGGATTGCGAACGAGAGCGACAACGTTAGCAGACGTTGATGTAAGATGCTTGACGATCAAAGATCCCAATTGGCCAGAGGCTCCGGTAACGGCGATGGTAGCAGTAGCAGTCATTTTAAGTGTTGTTCAAGTTGTTTTTCTGTGAGAGAGAGTGAAAGAATCCTTTCAGTGGCTTTTAATGGAGCTATTGATTTCGAATGATTGTGGCACATGCAAATTGCGCGACTCACATTTTGAAATGAGGCTTCGGATGATTTCGAATATGGGTCGAACCTAATTGGTGGCGTCACACCATTTGAAACGTGGGTAGCACTTTCAATTTAATGTATCTACACGGCTCCTCTTGCACGTAGTAGTTACTTTCTTGTAATTCATAACACTTGTTTTGTTTTCAGTCACCAAAGACAAGCTACTTTGCAAGCAGTGAAATTTGTTTGAAAACACGTTATCGATAACAGCTTATTTCTAGTTTGTTCCATTAGTATAAATCAATCATAACAGAATACTTACGTTGGGTTTGGTGGTAACAGTTGTTGTGCAGCCAGAAAATTCTTGCTCGCCTGCAGCAAAGGGTTAATCACCTGCAGCAAAGCATTAACCCGAACAGTTCCTTTGAAATTCTGCGAAAAAGTGGCTTACTGATATGATATTGATGCAAAACAACTGGTGAATTTGAAGGCCAAAAGCGACAACTGCAGGACTTGAACCTGCGCTCCCAGAGGGAATTGCATTTCGAGTGCAACGCCTTAACCACTCGGCTAAATTGCCGCCTGCTGAAGTGAAGGTGTATTGAGCTAAGATGGCCAGCTGTGGTGTGCCATCAGTGATAGGAATATGAACAAAACATAAAAATGGTGGTAAGGAGATGTTATGCCTTTAATTTCTACTCAACAATCAACAACAATGAAACGAAAAAAAGAACAAGAGTTTAGTTGCTGGATGCCACGACTGCAATGTTTGGCAAGGCAATCCAGGCAGGGATGAATCTGTCAATGTATTCAACAGGACGAGTGTTTGGCTTGGAAAAGTCCGGAGCGAGGTCAAGATCAAGCAACAATGTGTCTGACTTTTCGTTGAGCATGGCTCTGTTGGCGACAATCTTCAACAACTCTGGAGACAACTGCACGGAGGTAAGTTAGCAACAATTAAATATGATTATGAAAACAAAAGACTTACTGGTGAGTCAAAGTCAGCCGCATAGTAAAGAGAAAGCAACTTCTTGATTTGTGTTGGGTTGAGCAAGAAGCAAACGTCAAAGATGGTTTCAATGTCCTGTGGAGAGGTCTTGTTCAGAGTCAAAAGCTTCGCGGCTTGCAACAACTGTTGAAGGTGCAAGGTGGCTTCAGCGATTCCGTGAGTTGTGCACCATTCCTCCAATCGAGAAACGTTGTACTGAATCTGAACTCCTCGCTTCCATGTACAGAAGTTCTTTCGGACAAGGATGTGGTTGAAGGCAGAGACACCAATTACTCTCATCAACTCGGTCAAAATCTGACGAGTCATTGAGTCCTCCATGTAGTAGCAACGCATTGTCTTGGACAATTTGCTCAAGAAGTTCAACAACTGCTCGATAGTGAACTGTGATGAAGTGGCAGACTTGCCCCACTTGCCCCAAATACCTCCAGACTGTTTGCAAATGTAACCTGGAAGCGACTGGTTCTCAATCACAGCTGGGACAATCATGTTGGACAGACGCTTCTTCAACTCCTTAATCCATCCGTGGTAAATATCCATCAAGAGAATGTCCAAATCAGAACGAATCTGTTCGAGAGCCTTTTCAGGGTTGGCAGACTCCATATCGCTCTGAATTCCTTGCATACGACGGCGCTGTTGCTCGCGAGCTTCTCTTTCTTGGATAGTCTTGACAACACAGAGCATCTCGAAACAGTTGGACAACCAGAAGGCAGAAACGTAGTCGTCTTCGAATTTCTGTTGCAGTCAATTAATATCACATAAATTTAAACCTCACAAAAGACAAACCATGGTCAAATTCTGGATAGCATTCATGGCATTTGGCAACAAGAGCTGCATTCTGACGCCCAAGTTGTGACGGAGCAATTGAGTCATGGTAATACCAATCAAGTGAGCTGGGAAGAAGATTTCCTTTCGAGAAGCAACGGACTGAGTGCTTGGAAGTGGGATACGCAAGTTGGTGACCAAAGAATCAATGATTTCGTCTTCCAAGGCCTTGTCCTCAAGAATCTGCTGGACACGCTATTTACACCAATTAGGACCATACATATTAATGAAATCGAAATGAACACTCACGTCAGCATTGCTTCCATCGTCAAAGTCGCCTGGGAGCTCCATAGTAGAAGATCGCTTGGCCAACATGGATGTTCTCGATCCGCGAGACTCTGGAATAGCAAATTCCTGAACACTCTGTGGACGTGGACGAGCAGCGATCGCAGCTGCAACTTCTTGTTGCATGTGTTGGTTGAGAGAAGAAACAGCAGATGGACGTGGAGTGTCGTCGCCAGCTCCAGAGGAGAGGAGGGAATCAGCAACCTTGTCACGAGTCCACTTTCCAGCGATAAGACGGGACATTTGCTCACGGAGAGAAGCAATCTCCTTTCTAAGGGCAGCAGAAACGGCTGGGTCTTCGCCTCCAACGACACCTCCGGCTGGGGAGGCAGCAGATGGAGCAACAGCGTAGCTACCACGTGGAGCGTTCTTCAATTCTTCCTTGGCCTTGACGAGGTCTTCCTTGTACTTGATGGACTCCTCCTTGAACTTGGTGACTTCAGCAGTAAGCTGCTCAATAGTGTCCTCCTTCTTCTTGAGAATCGAGTTCAAGCGGTCGTTCTCCTTTTGCAAAGCCTCCTTGGCTTCTTCAGAGGCCTTGAGGTCACCAGACAACTTGGTAGTGGCTTCAGCCAACTTATCAGCGTTACCCTTAGATCCCAAGTCAGCACGAGCAAACTTCTCCTTCCAACTGGCCAAACTGCTCTCCAACTGAGCAAGCTTCTCGTTCAAGGACTCAACCTCCTCGTTCTTAGCCTTGATGGTCTGCGACAACTCGACAACCTTTCCTTCCAACTTGAAGTTGTTTTCCTTGAGCTTTCCAACACTCTTGGATTCAACCTTGAGCTGCTTGAACTCAGCGATAGCCTTTCTACGACGAATGCAGGATTGGAGGAGAACCATTTGGTTGTACTTTTGACGGTACACCTTACGGGCCTGGGATCCACGGAAGACCTTTTGGATACGGATGGCAGCGGCCTCGCGACGGTTTCCGTAAATGGTCTTCATGTTCTTCTGCTTGCGGGCAAGAGCCTGGACGAGGAGAACGGCGTTGAGAGTCTTTTGGTACTTCTTCTGCGCGAGGTAACGGCGGACACAGGTTTGGATCTTGGTGGCAGCGATTCTCTCACGCTCAGCCTGGTATCTCTTACGGGCCAAGTAACCACGGAAGTCTGTTTAAAACCATCGGTTAACAATTTGCATCCTTACAAAAAAATACCACAACAAAAAACTCAACTGGTTTGAATGGTGATAGCAGCCTCACGCTTAGCACGGTACTGTCTACCATAAATGAATCGTCGAATGTTCTTCTGAATCAAAACGACACATTCACGCATCTTCTCAGCTCTACGCTTCTCCAAGAAAGCAAGCTGTCCAGCACGGAAGAAAATCTTTGTCAAACCCATCTGGTAAAGATCCTCCTTTGTGATGGTGGCATTCACAATCAAAGTCGTCAACTTCTTGGCATCGTTAGGCCACAACTTGGAGTGAACAAGGAAGTAGTAACGGTCCACAAAGTCCTCGTAAGTCCAACGGGATGGGTAACCAGCACAAGAGATACGAATCGTCTCCAAAACACCACAAGCACGGAGCTGTTGAAGCATCATCTGGGGTTCAAAGCCGAACGCAACCTTGGCACTGTTTGGCTTGATACAACGAATGTAGTGCACGTTGGTGGTACGAAGAGTAGACATGAGGTTGACAAGAGACTGCTTGAAGATGGAACCGAGTGTTGGCTTCTTTGGCGCACCTCCTCCACGACCTGGCTTTGTCTCAACGACGGCAGCGTTAGGGTCAACTTCGATTGTGCAAACTTCTTTCAAGAAGTCCATCTCAGAGGCGTTCAAACAAGCGAGTTGTTCGTCAGAAACGGTATCCTTGTTCTTCTCAATGAATCCTTCGATTTCGTATGTGACATCGGTGGCATAGTGCTTGATGGTGAAGGCAGTTTGACCGAAACGTGGCTTCTCGAAGAACTTTTGGGTTGGAACGGCGAAACGCTGGTAGTACTTTGTAATCAAAGAGCTGTCGGCACCAGATGGGAGACGAGACTCTTCGTCAAGCAAGTCGAGGATACCGAGCTTGTTTTCAATCAAGTCGATACATGGCTGGTTGTCGTTGAAATCAATGAAGGACCATGCAATCTTCTCCTTGACGTATTCTTCCTGTTCGAGCTTGAAAACGTGTTGGTTGAATTCTTGCTGCAACTTCTCGTTCGCGTAGTTCTGGGATTGAAACATAAGTAATTTAACCATATGGAAAGAATCCGACTTACAATACAGAACTGCTCGAAAGAGTTCTTCTTGAAGTGTTCGAAACCGTAAATATCCAACACACCAATGAAAGATGGCTCAGGGTCATCATCACGAGCCAAGTTCTTGTTGACAACCTTCACCAACCAGTCGAACAACATGGAGTAAATGAACTTTGCAACAGAGTCTCTACCAGTGGTAGCCTGGGCAACATTCACATTGGTGATAATCTTTTCAGAACGAGTTGTAATCTGCTTCTTAACAATCCACTTTTTGAAGTCGGACTTGTTGATTTTAAGGAGCTCACAAGCCTTTGCAAGAGCTGGGTCTTCATCGGAGATGGAGGCTTCTCCAGATCCAGTAATCTTGATGTTTCCGAGATGCAAAAGGGCGGCACAGACTCTAAAGATCTCCCTGTAGTTATCAATTAGATCGAACAAGCTTGACTTTGAAGGACGTACCATTGGTGTGCAACAGAGATACCACAGGTACTCAAACCCTGTTGAGTCAACGCAAACTCAGCAGCATCATCCATACCAGCAATCACTCCCGTGTTTCCTTGACTCAAATAAAAGTAATCACTCCACTTGCCCAGTCCCATACTCTTCTTCTCAGCAGGAGGAATAGCAGCACACATTTGGTAGAAAATGTGGTAGTTTCTCTCGGACGCCGGTTGGTTGATCAAACGAGAACGCTCAAGAAGGTAGGTACGGATCTTGGCACCTGTAATCTTGACGGATTTTCCCTTGGAGAAGAGAATTTCGATGTATTTTCCGAAACGAGAGGAGTTGTCGTTACGAGTGGTTTTGGCGTTACCGAAAGACTGATTTTACGTCGAGGTAAGAGGGTGATTTTAGGTAAGAGGTGTACAAACTTCAAGAATTGGGTTGGTAGCCAACACAGCCTCTTCAATTTCTGATGTCTTTGAAATCGCAGCCTTCTTATCCAAATCGTCGACGATGGCAAAGTATCTCATAATGAACTTGGCAGAGACAGTCTTTCCAGCTCCAGACTCTCCAGAAACAATCACGGATTGGTTCTTTTTGTCACGGATCAATGCACGGTATGCTTCTTCAGCGACAGCGAACTGTTTTCAAGGGTTAAGAAACATAAAAGGTAGTTGTTGGTTGCCAAAACTCACCAAGTGTGGTTCAAGCTCTCCACGACGCTTTCCAGAGTACTCACTGGACCACGCAAAATTCGAATCAATATCACTTAATTAGACGGGGATATGCGTTCCTCACCGCATCACATCGGGGGAGTATAAATCCAGCTTGGCGAAAGGGTTCATGGCAATCAAAACGATACCAGAGTATGTGTAAATTTGCTGTTGAGAGTATCGCAGGCGAACATTGTGAAGCACGGCAGGTCTGAAATTGTTGAATCGTATCAGTAAAATCCGGGGGATAATGTTCGTTTTAAGGGGCCACGCACTCATGGAGGTAAGACAGGTTGGACAAGTCATCGATTCCTTCCAACATTGGAGGGTTCATAAGTGGAGGAAGATCGGCAAATTTGGTGGCAACGAACTTATCCATGGTTGATTCGAAGGTCACTTCCTAAATTGGTTGAAAGGGATTTTGGGGGGTGGAGGGAAAGGGGCGTGGTTTAGCCAACTGTCTGTCTGCAATATAGGTTCCATCCGAGGAACTTATTTACCTTTCCGCTCTCCAAAGTAAATACGAGTTTGGCACTCTTGTCGGTGATTGTGCTGCTGGACATGGATCCCAAGACCCATCCTTCCTGTTCATCGGCGAACCAGGCTTTGGTGCCCTAATAGCGATAGATGATTGCAGATAAGGTTAGCTGTTGAAGGGTGTAGGACAGCAAGCAGCCTTACCTTGACGTAGACTTCCAGAGATGCAGTGGTAGCCATTGTTGTCAAGATCTACACCTGTCAAAGAGAGTAAAATAGCGAGTGAGCATTCGATGAAGGAGAAGTTGAAGGGACAAGACTGAACAGCAGCTTTTCGCAGGTGGCAATGACAACCAATAACAAGGGACAGCCCCCGCCATCCAATCCACCTTCACCCATCCAATCAAGCTTATCCAACCATGAGCAGCCCTCCATTAACCTTCCTGAGTGTACTACACAACCACTCTTCGCAGCTGACCAAGTTTCAAGGACACGTACCAATTTGGTCAATTTTTGTAAGTCAAATCAGAGACACTGCCACCACTCCAGTCCAGTCCAAATGCTTCTCCGTCAATTCAATCGCATTTCAATTTGTTCCTTTGCTCGCTCTTTCTCTTCAACAACACGTGCTTCCTTGAGCATTCCCTATGTCATCGAATCAAGTGTGAGCTTACTCTCCTTCATCAACTTGCTTCTCACTCTTAATTACAGCCTCGAGGTGAACGGGTCTTTGATATCTTCTCCCGTCTTTTGAAAGAGAGAATCATCATGCTTAATGGAGAAGTACGCTTCCTTCGTGAACCATCTTTGCTCTTTTGACCCTTCAAAACCCAAACAGGTACATGACGGAGCTGCGGCAGTTATCGTGGCCCAATTACTGTTCTTGGAAGCTGAAAACAACGAAAAGCCAATCAATTTCTACATCAACTCTCCTGGTGGAAGTGTGACTGCTGGAATGGTATGCATTCCTGGAACCCATCACTCTTCATCTCATTATCATCTGACTCAGGCGATTTACGATACCATGCAATACATTCAATCTCCAGTGGCTACAGTCTGTATTGGACAAGCTTGCTCAATGGGTTCCCTCCTCTTGACTGCTGGTGAACCTGGTCATCGTTCTATTCTTCCAAATGCACGCGTAATGGTCCATCAACCGAGGTATGTAAACATTAATATTTGATTTCTTCTTTATTCTAATACTTTAGCAGTGGAGGTGCATCAGGACAGGCGACAGATATTATGATACACGCACAGGAAATCATTGATATTCGGAAGCGATTAAATAATCTCTATGTCGACCACACAAAGCAGCCGCTCGATATAATCGAACGTGCAATGGAGCGGGATAAATTCATGAGTGCAGAACAGGCGCTTTCTTTTGGAATCGTGGATAAGATTGTAACTAAATTGGATCTGAAGGCTGGAAAAGAAGCGGAAAAGAAATAAATCTGTTGATGTTTGAATGTCCGGAAAAAGATGATGGAACCAACACCAAGTCCAACACAGTCCCCAACAAAGCTTATTAGTCTTCAAGACCGAGCCTATTCAGATAGCTACCGACCTTCATCTCCGCTGCTTGAGCCATCTTCTCCTCTCATTGGATCGCATGAAATAAGAGAGAATGATGTGAATCTGAATCTTGACTTTGCCTTAAACTGTCTGACTGGTACCATCGTATCTAAACAAGAATGTATCAACCGTCTATCTCTTTCCTTGGATCCGAACTATCCTGACACGATTCTGACACTCGAAATATCATCCAAATCGATTCAACTATCCCCCTCTTGGATCCAGGTGCTCTCCCCTTTCCCCATACCTAATTCACTAAATCTAATATTTGTAGCTCCACCGATCCACTCTTTTCACCCGCGCTATTTTGGCATTGACCGTTCAAGACGGCCAAGACCAAATACAACTCGTATTCCAGTTCCAGAACGATTACTCCGCATCTCGGTTTTTGTTTCATCCTTCCTTTCGATGTACTCAAATGAGGTTTGCATGTTTGTGCACTGTCAAAATGGAATCTGATTGTTGGCCGTAGCGATTCCGATTACACATACTTTGCATCTCTGTTCCGTGCCTATGAAACTCGAGGAATCCAGCCAGAACTTCCTCTTCCTCTAATGTCTAATCCGTTGACTGGACTAACATTACCGCCAATTCCACTCACACCAAAATCAAAACAAGCTATAATGCCATCACCATCCAGTAAAATCCAGAAGAAACGTAACTCATTTAACCATTCACCGCGTTGTTTTCGAGATTGTGTCATTAAATTGATTCGTTGAGATAATTCATAAAGTTCATAAATTCACTTGGAGTAAAATGAGCGAAGCTATCACACTGGCAGCCACTTCATCAACTAGTTGTTCATCCTTCAACAATCAAGTGGATCAAGTCCAGGCAGGGACTTGACGATATCGGTTTTGATTCAGGTATATTGGACAGTCTTGATGTGGAATGTGCTTCTCAAGACATCAAGATTCTTCTCTCGTCGAACAAGCTCTTTGCGATTCCAAGAGAAAGATACTATTCGCATATTGCGCCGTACATATCTCTTCTCGAGGATTCCACTCAAACATTATTAAAGTCGCATCTTGATATCTTTCACGATCAAGTTCCTGTCGACTCACCGATGCTGTTTCGTTCTCGTATATTGAGCTCGTCCAAACAACAGCACCAGTTCTGGATTCAGTTAAAGTCGAATATCAAATTCTTCCAATCCAATCGTTTGACACTCCTGTATCGCGCATCGGAACACGCCTTTTCCACTGCTAAGTTCCAAGAACTATGCAAGGGAAAAGCGAATACGGTGACATTGATTAAAACTGTGGGCGAAAAAAATTGGAGGTTATTGTGATGCCAGTTGGGTCGGATATCCAACCAAGATGGTCGCAGAGGAAGCGTTTCTACTCACACTAGATGGCCCGCAGTTGTTGATGACAGTATATCTTGGTCTGTCGCCGAGGATTGCACACCTTAAACGAGATTACGGTCCTGTCTTTGGATTTAATTCCTTAACATTACAAGGCAGTTTAGTAAGTTGTGGGAATATGGGCGTCTTTGATATGAAGGGCGTGAATGCTCACGAATTTCTTGGACTCGAGCCTTCAAAAGACTTTGCAATATGCATAGAGTATGAAGTCTTTCAACTACAAAAATAAAGGAGTATTTCGACTGATATAGGAATATAAACAAACAGTAATTGAAGGAAGCTACCTACCATAGCTTGGTTGCTTTGTTTACCGAAGCAAAAATATGACGAACGGTAACCCCTCCTTCCAGTTCAAAGCAGCAACATCGCGCAACTTGTTCAACGACTCAATTCGTCAAAACAAAGACTTTGCGGATGTACTCCTTCTCATTGGCCCCTCAAAGACTCCAATCTGGGCTCACGCTGCCATCTTGTCCCAAGGCTGTGACTATTATAAAGCAGCCCTTTCAATGCACTGGACTACCAGTCCTCCGCAAGATCTTGATGTTGGTACTAAAATTGTGAGGGCCGTCTTGAACCATCCTGATGTTGACGTCGAAACCATGAACATTGTGCTTGAGTTTATTTACTCTGGAACAGCGAGGGTGTCTGCCGATAAGCTTTCTACTGTTGCTTTGTTTGCTGATGAGTTGGTTCTTGGCGAATTGGTAGCTCAGTGTGTGAAGTATTGCAGACGTGCACTGGTACAATCACCAAAAACGGCATTTGAATTCTATGCGCTCGGTCAAAAGCTTAACAATCATGAACTGAAGTACGATTCAGTATATGCTGTTTCGTGGAATTTGGAAGTATCTGCTGTAGAAGGGAAGGCATTTTTGGCACAACTTGATGTTAACGAGATTCGGGAAGTTCTTTCCAACACAGAGTTGGACGAGATCAATAAGTGGAGGCTCTCGGTTATTTGGACGAAAGCGCAACAGAATTTGGGGGATATTAGCTTTAAGTCAGGTTTATCAACTGGATTCGACGTGCAACGTGCGGCTCAAGATATCAAGCCTCTTATCTTGTCCAACAAGCTCTTTTTGTTTGAGAAAGAAAGCTACCTCTCTGAAGTTGCGCCGTACGCGTGTCTATTGGAAGAATCCACGCTCACCCTTTTGAAGGCACATTTGGATATCCACGACGATCAAACACCTGTCGATACTACAGTACAATTGTTTGATTCGCGTATTTTGATGTCTCCCGAGGAGCAGCGACAGTTCTTGACTCAGATCAAAGCAGTTTCAAATCGCCTCAGGCCAACGAAAATGAAGCTCATCTACCGGGCATCGGAACATAACTTCTCGAATTCAAAGTTCCATGAAATTTGCGATGGTGCTCAACATACCGTGACAGTAGTCAAGACTGTTGGCGGCCGTATAATCGGAGGCTACATGAGCTCATTCACTACTGTTTTGTCAACATACAAACCAGTGTTGTTCGCTTTTGAACGATCCACGCTGTTAATGACTTTATTGCCGTTTGAAACACCGATGTTAGCTAAAATTCCTGGAAACAACAATGGCCCTATATTTGGGTCTCTTGACCTGGCTCTGGAAAGCAACCGTGTTTCTTGTAGTACCAAAGGAAGGGTGTTTTCGTTGAATGCCAAGACTTACGATTGGTTTCTTGGAACAACTAACGGTGCTCATGAAACAACTTGTGAAGAGTACGAGGTGTTCCAGCTTTCCAAATAACAAATATACAAATAAAGGACGAATTATGCCAAAGAGATGCACTTCTCTCATTCCCCATCGATTCGCATTAACGGACATTGGCGTTGTGGTCCTCCTTATTCCATCGATTAAAAGACTCCATTCAGTCCATTCTGGGCCCATGCAGCCATGAATATTTTCTTTTATAGTGAGTGAATAAACGCATAACTTTCCAACAAGCAAACCAAGCACCATTCAATGACACTCCCAAACACCCACCACCACATCCACCGCAACCGCCGGGGCACCAGCAGCGAAGTACGTGACTAAGATCGAGTAATCAACGATGATTTAAGCTAGAGCATAAAAGGAGTGGTCGCTGTTCCTCGCGTCGTCCGAATCGCCGTCGCAACTGGCCACGCGCCTCGTCAAAAGCGGCGACTCGCTCGCCGTCCAAACACTCGTCCAAGCACTTGCGAAACGAGATGCGGCCGATTTCCGTGCGGCTGCTGGGCTTCCGAACGGCGTTGATTCGGCGCTTTGGCAGTTTGAACAACTGAGGTTTGTCGTTTGGTTTAGGGATTTAGAGGGTTTGTCAGGGCGGCTATTAATAGACTGGATGCATGCACTTGTTGACAGGCAGACGGTGCTGGAGTTGAATCAGCTGGTTGCTCTGTTGGTGAATGAGTGTGATCCAGCTTCGGTGGATTGTCATGAGATGAAGGCCGGAGAGTGGCAGTATCTGTGTGCTGCTCATGCTACCCCTCAGCCGGTGAGATTTAGTTGTATGGTTGGGGTTATGCTAAGCTCGTCACCAACAAGTGCTCTGCCATCGATTACATTATCCATACCCTCGACAGTACTACAGCACTTCTGAACTCTACAAAATACTTTCCTTCGAGGTGAATATCAAGTGCAAAGCGGATTTCGGCGCGTATTGATAAGGAATTGCAAGACGGAGGCAACTATTCAACAATTCTGGAATATCACTTAGGCCTTTAAAAATGTGGACGAATCAATATCTTGTTGGTCGGGACTTTTTTAAGTAGCTCAAGGTGGATGGAGGTATCAGACTGAAAGGAATCAATGACAGTCACAACGTCACAAACAACCAAACTTCGACGCATTCATCCCTTCTTCAATTCGGCATATTCTTTCAAACCTTTACTAAAATGCCATTAGACTCTCCATCCCGACCTCCTCACACAAACACTTTTCGTCCATTGCACGCAGACTCTACCGTGTATTTGCTCATGCCTGGTTCCACCATCGCCAGCTCTTTGAAGATTTTGAAAATGAAACTTGCTTGTACAAACGGTTCCTATTTTTCTCTACCATCGAGTTTCAGGTAAGCGCAAATGTACTGGAAAGCCAAGCGAGGAATGCGCGATTTCAATGGACTAAGTAAACTGCGTTGGATCTTCGAAGTTGGTGGAACAGATTGGAACGACGGAATGGCGGAACAGATTCGGAGATAGCTGCCGGAGAAAGCTGGAATCAGTTGTCCTAAGAGTCTGGAAATCTCGGACCAACTCGGAGCTTTCACTGCACTTCCATTTGCTCGGTTTTGGGGCCCTTGGACACCTGCATGACACGATGCTCACTCGATTCCCACCTGCAGCTGATCCCGGAAAAACTCGTCACTATCCCCGAAGTGTTTGATCTTGTCGAATAAACCTCGCTGTCCATGTGTATTTTAACAAATGTGCCACTGGCATGAGTTTCGGACAAGGTCGGAAGAACTGACCCGACACCCCCGATCCCTTGTTGTTTCAACCCAACATTCACCTATGTGTTGGGGATAAATAACAAGACGTACTATCGCACATTTGAAATAGAGTAGTATGAGTCAATCTGAAGATATCGGTTGAGTCACCGTTATCGACTCTCTTATCGCCCTTCATAAAAACGTGGTCAGTCGCGAAAAAGGGAAACCTGCATTTTCAGCAACTCACAAAAAAGTAACATCAAAACATCATCATGACCATCAAGGTGTGTGTGACTCCTAGTCCGCTTGAGATAGCTTGACAGGCTCAGCGATGAATCCTGCCTTGCCTGTGAATGGATGCTTGGGTTGGGTGATGCATTGTGACTGGACCTGCCAAACCACTATCCACCCCCTTCCCCAAACTGATTTGTAACTGCTTTCAAATGATCGCTTACCAATTACATCCTTCCCCCTTCATTGCACCCAATTACAGATCGGTATCAACGGATTCGGCCGGTGAGTATTTTGCGCTTTTGAAGGGATCAACTGCTTGGCCAAACTAAAACCCACCCTCCTTAATTAGTATCGGACGTATTGTTCTCCGCGCTGCTGTCGAGAACCCAGAGGTTCAGGTTGTCTCTATCAACGACCCATTCATTGACTTGGAGTACAGTTGAGTTTAATACCCCCAAAACACCCCACTCTCCCGCGTTTATAAATACCCTAACTCTCTTACCCTAAATTTACAGTGGAATACCTCTTGAAGTACGACTCCACCCACGGAAAGTTCAAGGGAACCGTTTCCCACGCTGACGGAAAGTTGATTGTCAACGGAAAGCCAATCAACTTCCACGCTTGCCGTGACCCTAAGGACATCCCATGGGGTGTTGACGGTGCTGACTACGTTGTTGAGTCCACCGGTGTTTTCACCAACAAGGCGAAGGCTTCCGCTCACTTGGAGGCTGGTGCCAAGAAGGTAACATCACACGTCTTCAATTCGTGTAAAAATAAGTATACTAAATATCGTCATCAATGTTAGGTCATCATCTCTGCTCCATCTGAGGACGCCCCAATGTTCGTTGTCGGTGTCAACTTGGAGAAGTACGACTCTTCCATTGACATTCTCTCCAACGCTTCCTGCACCACCAACTGTCTTGCCCCAATGGCCAAGGTTCTCGACCAGAACTTCGGTATCGTTGAGGGTCTCATGACCACTGTCCACTCTGTCACTGCCACCCAGAAGACTGTTGACGGTCCATCTGGAAAGGACTGGCGTGCCGGTCGTGGTGCCAACCAGAACATCATCCCAGCCTCCACTGGAGCTGCCAAGGCTGTCGGAAAGGTCTACCCACCACTCAACGGAAAGGTCACTGGTATGGCTTTCCGTGTCGGAACCCCAGACGTCTCCGTTGTTGACTTGACCTGCAAGCTCGCCAAGCCAGCCAAGTACTCTGAGATCATTGCCGCTTTCGAGGCTGCCGCTGCCGGTGAGCTCAAGGGTGTTTTGGGTGTTACCCACGACCAAGTTGTCTCCCAGGACTTCATCTCTGACTCCCGTTCCTCCATTGTCGATGTTAAGGCCGGTATTGCCTTGAACGACACCTTCGTCAAGATTGTCTCTTGGTACGACAACGAGTTCGGTTACTCCCACCGTGTCGTTGACTTGATCAAGTACATTGCCAAGGTTGACGGTCGTGCTTAAGTGTTTTTGGAAGTGTTTGTTGTCATTGCATATATGTGTAGGAGAGTTCTTCTCTAATAAAACTTTCATTTTAAGATTGTAATCGTTTTGTATATGTTTAATATGCAGCATACCGTAATTCGTGCTCTCATTAGCCACCCTGCTGTCATTAGCCATACAAAATTTTCACTGTACCTTTCAAATGCCCAACAACCTGCGGAAATTGACGTTTCGGCCTCGCTATGAATGGCCAAAGGTCGATCATGTGCTAAGCACTGAATCTGCAGTATAGTTGCTGAAGTGGGTAATGTGTTGGAGTTTGTTGACGGAAGAATTGGTGCCTACAAAGCGTAAAAGCATCCATTGTGATTGATATAGGTTGCAGTTGCTGTATCAGATTTAAGCCATATCGTTTTCTTGGCTTTTCAGAGCGATACTTCGGGAAATAGTGGTGAGTTAGTCTCGGCACAGCCGCAACCAAATGATCAAGAGGACCGACCTGTGACGCTATTCTTTGACACTTTCTAAATAAACAAACATCGCTGAGCGCGAATCTTTTATTCATTTGTCTTAAAGTTTTCGTTTAAACCAAGATACACGTTGTCATTAGCCACCACGCAAATTTGCATGTTCTTTGGGGTGGCTAATGAGAGCACGAATTACGGTAAATGCTTCTTCAAATGATTTCCCTGACTTTTTGTGAGAGTGAGGTGGAAGGGTGACAAAATGTCTTCAGAAGATAAGTGCGTAATTGCTAATTCCTGCAAATGCGTGTCAATCAAACGAACAAACACTTAGGTATACATAATGCTATTTATTATACAAGAACAATTTCATTAATACTTGTCACCCCTGGCAGCACCAGGATACAAATCCTTCTGCACCGTCTCCTGAGCTGGAGCTAACACAGGCACACTTCCCAACGCCTCAACGCTATGCGTATGATTAATTTGATCCCTCGCAACACCAGGATGCATATTATCCACAACAGGTCGCCCCTTCTCCATACTATGCAGTTCTTGAACTTGAGTCGCGGTTCCACGGTTCTCAATGGCGCGGATTCCAGCTGGATACATGTCTTCTTGGATTGGACCGCGGTGTGGAGCGACTGTTGGCACGGAACCGAACGCTTCGACGTTGTGTGTTTGGTTGATTTGGTCGCGGGCGACGGCTGGATGGTAGTTGTCTTGAACAGTGCTCATTATATTCGTTGTTTTTGATTCGGTTGTCTTTTTGTTTGATGAGGAGGAATATTGGGGGTGGTGGCTCTTATTTATTGGGTTCGCTCAAAATGTGTCATTGTTGCTCACTGGCGAAAATATGACTCAACTCAGGAGTCAGAGAAGAGATTCAAACGGAAGGTTCGGAAAAGTAAACGTGTTTTTTACTCGGGGTAGTTTGTAGTATATTTAATGGTGTGTTGTTACTGTAAGTTTATTGGTTACTGATTATCAACGGATGCGCTCAACGCATTTCCTGTCCCAATTTCTAACGGCTTAAGATTTCGTACAAATTCTCGCCTTCGCCTGAATATAGGCGGTGGTGGTCCCGTTGGCTTCAGTATTGGTGGAGGGACAGGACTTATTTTTCCAGTCCCCATTTCCACCTGCCTGATTGATTCAACTGTTATTGTCGGCCGTGGTTTCAAATTGATACGTCGTCCATGATGAGACCTGATTTTCACAGTAGGTTCTAACGGCCGGTTCGCGTCAATGTCATCGACCGATAAATCCTTCGTGTTTGTAAGTTTCGTTATTGAGACAAGTTCAGATGTTTGTTTGATGGTGGAATACGCTGGAGGCAGTTGTGTCACACTTGTCCGAAGCTCTGCAAACAGTTTCGAAAGACTTCCCGTGTCGTGATTTGCGCTTTCAGATCGTTTATGCCGTCTGGAGCGGAGAAATAGAACCGGATTTCCTGCCATCGTGTCGCCATCACCTTGAAATGATGTCAAAACCGTTTCATTCGTTGACGCAACTCACCCATGGTAAGGCTGCTACTAAAATCTTCTTCCTCCTCTTCTTTCGCACCGAAAGCAATGTTGGATAGTCTGCCAAACGATGTGACGGGTCGTTTTGGTTGCTGTAATTTGGAGGTATATGCCGCCGGCGAGGCTTCAGATTCCCCTAATTGGACTCAGCAAACATTCATTTATAATGTGCCGTGCTTACCATTCCTTGCAAGTTCCTCATCATCCAAGATGCGTAACGTCGGAATGGCTTCCCCAACCATACTGCGATATTCTCGTATCGTTTCCTCTTCCGTGTCTGATAACTCGTCATTAACAACTCCTCCTCTTGCGATCGGATTCCCTTGTAAGGTCAGTTCCACAAGCGCGCCACAGAGAGCCAACTGCTCCACCTGTTCAACATCATCAACACAGTTTCCTTCAAGATCCAGAATCTCTAGAAACTCCAACATTCCGATCGAACTGATGTCTTGTATTTTATTGTTTGCGAGATAGAGTTCCTGGAGTTGCGTCAATGAGGATATACTGTCGACATCATCCAGCGAACATCGTGCCATCCAAAGAATCGTGAGGTTATGATAGCCGGATCCGAGATCTCTGTTTTGATGTCAGATATGTTGTTGTTAATGGCTCAATCGAAGGAGCGAGACCTTATTGACGGAATGAAACTGTTGTTAAGCTTTAGCTGCTGAAGCGATGAAAGCGACTTTCCTAACAACGAAGCGTTAGCCTCAGTAACAGGTGGCAGGTGATTATAAATCAACGTACCTATTGACGATATCGAAGTCAACCTTGTGTCCACCTTCAACACCAAACTGGTTACGTGACTGAGGTCCTCACACCCAGATATTTGTTTCTAAGATATAAGATGGAAGCGTTATTATAGCCTGATTCAGAGCTCAGTTTAAAAGGTGGCACGAACAAGTTTCGCAGGTGAAAGAAAGCCCTCCATCAACTCAGCCAGCTCTTCATTTGCTGTGTTGACTTGTGGGTTGACAAACCCATCTCGAAGAATATGGTTCATTTTGAAAGACAAAGCGCGTATCTTTCGAAGCAGAGAAGGACAATGGTTCTCGTTTGGACTCAAAGGGCGCGTTGAGAGTTCGTCCAATCCGAACAAAGATTGTGAAAATCCTTCCAGAACTATGCCTACCGATTCTTTCCTTCACATATCGGATATGCACTTTAATTAAGATCAAAGAAAAAAGAAACGAACAGAAGAGAAGACGCGCCTTCATCATTAAAAACCCAAGGTATAATCTAAACAAGCCCAAAACCCTTCGCGTTTTCGATTGCGGTAATAAGTCTGTTTTCTAATTTCTCTTTTGTTGAATACTCTGGCAGCAATAAGCGGCCAAAACACGTCAATGCAGTTGGTAGCCTACAATTGTACGTCTGAGTTTCCTGCACTTACAACTTTAATAAATTACCTTTCAGTATCTGGCCCATTCCTTTGAATTACAAACACAAGGTTACCGAGGCCCTTTAATGGTACTCGATCTGACGCAGTCACAAACATAAGCAGTTCTTTCTTGTGTTCATGGCTCATACTATGTGCAACAGACCAGAAATTTCTGTTTGAAGGCATCAGATGACTCAAATTATGGCACATAAAACAAACTCACTTGATAACTTCGTGATTGGCATCGTAACCGTCGTCATACTTAGCGCCCGCTTCCAAGTCTTTGAAATCAAGCTCGTTGGTTCCACAAATCATCATTTCAAGTTCTTCTGCGCGACACATCTTCAACGCTGGACCACCACATACTCGATGGAACCCTCGTCGAAAAGCACCAAACTGCCGCTTGACACTCTCATTTACGTAGTGATTGATATAAAGATCGACATATTCTGCACAGAATTTGCATAAGAAATATGATGAAAAGTGAGACCACTCACCTTTTCGATTGGCATTGGTGACAGGGATATTTGAGCCACCATGCACAAGAGGAATCGTCCTCACCTTCCCCCACACCTCGTACTCGATATCGAAGCTTCTACAAAACACGTCTTCAACGTCCCCATCTTCCTCTTTCCAATCCAACAACATCTCCAGACCTTTTCCAAGACCCGGAAACGCAATCTTCACATCCTCAAGTCCAACCTGCTCCCCAACAAGCTTCTTGTACACAATCGGAGCAAAGTTAATCCCCAGAATCACACCATTATAAAGCGCAAGCCCCACAATCATCCCAACAAGCTCAAACTGTCGCTCTGGTTCCAAACTCTCTCCCTTGAACCAAGTATACCGCGTCTCCGCATCATACGAAAACATACCTACAGCAGGATCCAACAACAAATCAACAAGAACTTGGAAAAACTCTTTCTGAACACCTCCCGCATCCAGTCCCTCCTCTCCACCACCAACAAACACCACCTTCACAGGCTTTTTAAGATCTCGGTCTGTGCATTGATGCAACTGATCCAAAACGTCTTGCACAAGATGCGACCGACGCACAGAAAGTACAAGGTACGGATTCGTTTCCTTGCGCAGTCCCTTTTGAAGAGTCTGTACGACTGTAGAGTCGCTTTGCAGGAACCGCTGTGCGTGAATCACGATTGCTTGATGGACGACAGCTTCTTCGTATTCCAGAGACATTTGCGACATGGCATCGATATGAAGGACGCGAGTTTTTGAGACGGGGTCAAAGAGGAAGGGGTACGAGAAGTAGCTGAAGGGTGGTGGTTTTGTGGTGGATTTTTCGGTGGGAGGTGGGAGTGGTGTGAGAGAGTCTTTCCAGATTTTGTACTCGTCTTTGAAGTTTAGTTTTGAAGCGATTGTATGGTTGTAGAATGATGTAAGAGGGACAGTTGGGGACGGTTCGGAGAGGATATTGGCACGGTAGAAGAGGGAGAGTGTCTTCACACATGCGATGACGTTTTCATCAGGTCGCTGAAGGGGGTAAAAGTGTGTACTCAAATAGTTTGTGAATGGTTCCAAGAGGCGAAGAAAGTGGGACGAGCTGTATTTCGAGAGCCAGGTTGTGATGATATAGCGAGACTTTGCTTTGAGAGCTCCAAGGATGTGACAAGTTTTTGGTAATATTCTTCCGTTAGACTCTGGATCGGATAAGAATGGATTCTGAGTAAGCTGTTAGTGAATGTCAACGAAAAAGAACAAGAACGTACCTCCAGAAGAATCATAAACACACGAAGAAGCTTAGGCGAACCTATTTGATATCCACGAATATTCATATGGATGGAAGACGCTAGAACTTCAAATGAGCTCAGCAAGGTATGCTGCACACGCTCCTTGGGTTCCAATTCGAAAATAAGTTTGAATGATTCCTCCAACGATGCAACATCAAGACCGAGTAATTCTGACGACGTATTAAAGTTTGGCGGCTGTTTTAATAGTTTAAGAAAGCAATTTGAGTTGAAGAGGGTTCATTACCAAAAAGCTGCGATTCAGAGCTTCAGGACTGGAAAATACCGTTCGCAATGTTTTAAGTAGCGGCAACACGCTCTTATCAATCGTCTCACCGAAGTAAGCACTCTTGTGGGCCACAGAATCATGTGTCTCTTGATTGGAATCTACTGTGCCCTCTTTGGCCACAATATCTGCGTGAATACGAATCTGGGCGATAGCCGATTGTAGAATCGATAAATCTAAATAAGTTGAAATGACTTGGGTATCTAATTCTTCAAACAGAGACGAAGTTGAAGAATTTGTGGAAAGTGGCCGATCTTGTAAACTCCGAAGTTTTGAATTGTGCGCCGCTGCGGATGCTGAATGCTGTGGAGAGCGCGAAAGGGGTGTAGGAATTCCACTTGAACTGGACGAGGATGTTGGAGGAGTCCCTTGAAAGATTGGCAATCCAATAGTCGCAGAAAATAGGTTGGGGAGATCCATCAATGACTTGGCAGCGCGAATACCAATTAAGGACGCAGATTGAGCATCATCGGACGATTTTAAATTGATCCGTTCTTGACCATTCACATCAGTTTGATTTAAAGTTTCCCCAGCATCGTCACCAGGATGGCCCTTATTTTCGCTGTTCTCCAAACTATTTTGTCCTGACGCGGGAATAGTATCAAGGACGGGATGTGACGCCGTATTTGCACGAATCAACTTCTTTTGGTGGTTCAGATTATCTCTGCTTCTCTGCGCAGAAATAAGTGAGTCCAAGAACGGATTTGGATTTCTCCAGTCCAAGTTTGATATCCAATCAATGTTTGGGCATAGTTTGACGTTTTGGGAAGCCAATTGAACTGCGGCGATTGCGGCGGCCTGGGCGGGAAGGCGTCTGGATCCATTTGAAGCGCAGTGTTTTGTTGGGCATTTTGGATTTGAGGAACAGCCGATTGTGAGTTGGTGAAAGAGTCTGTTGGGAAAGTGGGTCAGTTCCAGGTGACAGCATCAGTTCGGAGCTTACTTTCGCACAAGAACTTCATAGGCATCTCTGTCTTCGGATGCGAGATTGCTGAAGGGTCGGGGCTGTGTGGTGGAGCCGGCAATCTGCATTGGGTTGATTGGCGGGGGCGATTGGATTTGCCGTCGAAGATTTGCAACTTAATACTGAGAATGGATTTAATGCTCATGTACACATTAACACAATAATAGGTAGGAAATAAATTGCTCCAATCAACGTAATAGAATAAAATCTCTTTCTCAACTCCTTTGTTCGAGAATCGAGACTGGCATACACGTATTGTTCGTTCTTCCACCACCAAAAATCGTTAAAGCAAAGGACCGGCACCTCCGAACTGAACATGTCACAACAGTCACAACAGCGAAGATCTGTGAGACGCCCAAAACCATACACTTCGTCTCCTTCGGCTCAAGCCTCTCATTTACTGCCGGGAAATTGGGAATATCGAGATATAGCAGCTTCATCGGAATCTCTTGGTTCCACTCACACAGTCGCATCAGAAACTCAACAACAGTACAGTCAGCGAAATGATGACGGTGACCAACAGATGATGGTTGAAGATGAGCACCACGAGAAGTCCCCACGCCAATTTTCACAACCACAATGGACAGAAACAGATAACTCATACTTTGATTGTCTCAAGTGTGGCCAAATCTTTCAAAGCAAATCTGTAAATAACTTTAAATATTCTGAGCGTTCCATCTAACTTGAGACGATAGGACTTGTTGGCTCATTTTGAAGGAAATCCCGAGCATGGGATGCTACCATACAATGAACCCACAAAACCGCAATTGCCATCGATTTCTTCATTACTACTTATTGAAAATCAAAATTTGGTTGAGAGTCGACACTTACCTGGCATAACTTTGTCCTCGCCGGCTGATTGCCCTCTGGGTTCTATTACACTCCCTCGCTTTTCTGATATTCCTTTGCTTGGGGCAAACTCGGCCAAACAATCCCCAATTCAAAGTAGAACTATGCCAATATCCCCACTTGCCTCTGAATCGAACACATTCCATATTCAATTCGAGCGAATTACCCCACCTAGCCATCTTGAAAATGCTTTTAGTCAGTCTGCAACGCTATCACGACCTTTAAAAGATTTCAAAAGGTCCATTGATAATTCTACTGAGTCCACGTATCCTTCACAAACAACGTTGCCAGGTTCATCAAGGAGTAAAATCAATGTCCAAAACTCGCGGTTCCAAAACAATCAAGAAATATCATCCAATGCGTCAGAAGATGGACTTTCTAGTTATCCAAGTGATGAATCCAGATTGTCGTCAACTCCTTCATCAGCCGCATCAACACTGCTCAGAAAGCGAGCATCCCCAGAGCGATCCTCTTCCGGTCGATCTGCAGCCACATTGATATGTCAAATATGTCAAAAGAAATTCACGCGTTCTGACAACTTGAAAACACAGTAAGCCCATTTATCTTCTGCCAGCATTAAACATCCTAATCATGCACAAATCAACAACAGCATGCGAATCCACTCAGGCGATAAACCATACATCTGCCGCTTCTGCCCCCAAACATTCTCCCAATCCTCCACCCTCGTGAAACACGAACGCACACACACAGGCGAAAGACCATACGCGTGTCCAGCTTGTCCTGCCCGTTTTACTCAACCAGTACACTTGAAAAATCACGTCAAGACACATAAAGAGAAGCCGTTCAAGTGTAGCGAGTGTGTACGGATGTTTGTGAATCCTGTTGAACTTAAGGCGCATTTGTTGGGACATGGAATAAGTATTTCGGTGGATGAAATTAGGCCTGTGAATTTTCGAATAGAGACTGGAGTGTATGGCGATGATTCTGCAGAGTCTGAGTGACAGAAGTCATTTGATGCCAGATTGTATTTTTGACGAGACTGTTGAAGCTTCTAAATTATGGAAGAGAACTTGTGAAATATAGGCATAATAGTAACCAGAGTGTCTCTTTATGTTGGATGGGGAAAGCAATAAAGATTCTGATGAGAATTGTCTGGCTATATGCACCAGTATGATGGATAAGATCATAATATAACTCAGCTTTTTCAGGGAAAAACAATGTTATATTCTTAAAGTTCCCTTACTCCTTTGTTCTAGAAAGGCAGAGGGGCATTGTTTAAAGCTTTGGCACAATCGAAGCAGCATAAAACTCCACATCGGCATCAATGGCCAAAGATCCCAGCTCCATCCACTAAAAACACGTACGTAAGATCACAAACGAGTGGGATCGTCGTTTGAGGCACACCAAAAAATCTGAAAAGCAAAGGACTTTCCTCATTCAACCGGGCATAAAAAATGTCTCCTCCAAGACGATCAAGCCGTCGTCTGAAGCCATATGACGCGTCTTCCTCAAGTTCTTCGCAGGGCCTACTTTCTGCGGAAAGTGCTTGGGACTATCGGGATAAGACAGCCTCGATGGACACGTTAGTGTCTTCACTGTCAGTCGCGCCTGACACAAGTGCCCTTGGAGCTGGAGCGGAAACTTTGGGAAATAATCAAGAGAAGCTGATTGGATACTCGGCGGAGAGCCAAGGCAGTTCTTCGGCCTTTGTACCATCGAATATTCATTTTTCGCATGGGCATCAAGGTACAGAAGGCAGTACTAATTATTCTACGAGCTTCAACTGTCTCCAGTGTGGAGAAACTTTCACCGAAAGATCAGTAAGATCCTTTGTTTTGGCTTAGGTTATAGTAAGTAATCCGACTTTGACAATCTGCATAGATGCTTTGGGAGCACTGCCAAAGAGAAAATCACGGGTTCTCACAAAGACAATCACAGCTTCCATCTATTTCATCACTTTTAATTAATGAAGCTGAGGCTGAATCACGCTATGGGGGAATACCGCCATCAATTACAGTTTCGTCCGGGTCGCTAAGTGAGCAGCCGAGATTGCCGCACTACTCCGACATGACACTTGCAGGAAGCACTTCTTTTTCCAGGCTTCCAGGACTTCAAGATCAGAGTGGTTCGGGGGCATTGTCTCCCAGTATTCCTTGGCGCCAACCGCCGTTCCAGCAACCTCCACGGAATACATCTTCCCCGACATTGTACAACCTTCTTAACCAAGCTCATAATACAGCTAACTTCACAGGACCTGATATACAATTGCCTGAAGGGTATACATTTTCTCCAGTGTCTTCTTCCACCGGAGATTATAGACTTCAACCTACGTCCTCAACTTCATCTATTTATCAGCCGTCACCTCTACAAATGCATCAAGCATCTTTTGTATACCCCCAGGAGCCACAGGCCGTAACCCAATCCCAACCAAATCTTCAAATCGACCAACCCCTTCAAATGGATACAACCGAGACATCAGGCCCAAACTCAAACGCGTCATCGTCTTCCTCAACTCCACGAAATCGCGTCGCAACGCGTTCTCTATCAACGCGTTCAAAACCATCATCTCAATCCCTCACCTGCCCACAATGCGACAAAGTATTCACGCGTTCCGACAACCTAAAAACACAGTACGTATTCCCAACCTTCTCTGCGACCATCTCCTCATTTCTTTCACAACCAGCATGCGAATCCACTCTGGCGATAAACCATACATCTGCCGCTTCTGCCCCCAAACATTCACCCAATCCTCGACCCTCGTCAAACACGAACGCACACACACAGGCGAACGGCCATACCCATGCCCCTTCTGCCCCTCCAGATTCACCCAGCCCGCACACCTCAAGAACCATGAACGCATTCACAGAGAAAAGCCGTACAAGTGCACCGAATGTGTACGTATGTTCGCGACGGCTGAAGAGGTGAGAGGGCATTTGTTGGGGCATGGGATTTCTGTGCGGTTGCGGGATGTGAAGCCGATTGATTTTGGAGGGACTTGTGCAGTTTGTGGAGAGGTTTTTGGGGATAGAGAGGGGCTTGGGAGACATATGGATGAAGTTCACGGAGGACGTGGTGGTGGTGGTGGTAGTGGACAGGGATGAAATGGGGAAATGGGAGTCAGGGATAAGAGATGGTTATATTATCAAGACATACAACAACAAAACTACGTAGAATAAATAGAATGATACCCAACCAAAAAAGCTACTTTTACCAAGCACTTCCGTAATATGCCATACCGCGCTCATCGTCGTCTGAACTATATCCACGACTATTCTTTGCGTTGTCCAAGAACTTGAAGGCTTCTCGTGGAACAGCTGCGACGGTCCAACGTGAACTATCGGCTGGACGTGTTTCCAAGTGGAGCAGAGCATCGTTTTCCTTCTCAATAATTTCATCGCGTTCCAACATTTCATCGACACCCAGTCCCCATACGTTCTTGGCATAGAACAGGTATTTGACGCGAGCATTTGCATCCACTTTGGAGGCATAGGATGAGTCGAACTCTTTCTCGGGAGGACCATCGTATGAATGCCAGCCTGTTTGATTACAAGTGAGTAATAACAATAAGTAAAGTACGCAATTACCATCATTGTCGTATCCATCAGACTTCCATACAACGTACTTGAGCATTTTGTTCTTGTCCTTGTTTACACCAGATGGCTTCTTGATTGAATCCTTTGCTTTCTGTAAATGTGAGTTAGTTTTGGAATGATTGCACAGTCTGTGAGACAGTGAGAAGCATACCTCCAAATCTTTGATGAGCTTCTCAACTTCCTTCTGTTTCGCGCGCTTTTCAGCTTCATACATTCGCTGTCTTCTCTCTTCTTCCTGTCTAGCCAACTTTCTAGCTCTTTCCACCTCCGCCTCACGTTCCTTTCTCTTCTTATCCCTTCCCGCAGCATCTAACTTGGCCAATTCTGCACAATTTCTGCATAAATCGAATCCACAAGAATCACAGGAGAGTACAACGTTGCCTCGGGTACATCCCGCCCACGACGCATCACATTGAGCTGAGCGTTCACGTGAAAACCCGTGAAAGACAAGGGACTGAGTTGGGGCCAACAGAGCGCACGAATGCACTGAGGCATCAATTTGAACCACGTGGTATTGTTTCTGGCGTTCAATTTCAGCGGCACGAGCTGCATTGCGTTCAGCTTCCTTTTTTGCTTCGACCGTTGCAGCTCTCTTCTGTTTCAGTCTTTCCGCCTCGGCCCGCCTGATAGCATCCAACTGTCAGAGCAAATGCATGTTAGATAGGTTACCAAGTTAGTAGGGTACCTCGAGGGCCGCACTCTTCTTTGTCGCACATTCGACTTCAATCGCGGCTTTCAATTGCTCAACAACTTTGAATTCTCTCGTTTCGCTGAGCAGAATTGTCCCGTCGACCAAAAGAAGAAGAAGATCGTTTTTGGTCTTTGAATTCGCTTTGATTCGGTCGCTGCTGATTCCACGTGCGATGCATTCGGCTTTGAGGACAGACATGTTGAGCGATGGGGACACGCGGGCGAGGCGGACCGTGTCAAGGGCGAGGGAGGGAAGGTGGGGCACGGTGGTGGTTCCGTTCATTCAGGTGAAGAAGTTGTTCGATAAATTGGATAATAAAGTAAAGAACTGACTGTTTCAGCTTCGTTCATCTTAATTCTGAGGATTATCACACAAGACTTCATGGTTTCAGGGATGGAGATGGAAGTGCGTTTCAAGACAGCGTGCACTCAAAGAAAGGTTCAGTTCCAACATTATGCCGCCAAAAAAAAATATGATACATTTCTCAACCCTCCTTGTTCTTTGTACCATCACATATGTATCTGCCCTGCCTGCATCTAGTGTGTTTGGAACCTGCTCGGCTGACAGCAGATCATGCAAGGGAGACGTAGACTTCTGCTGTGTTCCCAACAACGGCCATTTAACTCTCATACTCAAATGGATGCCAGGGATTTGTGCAACCAACAGTTGTTCTCTTATCGCTGTGAACTCTATCCCTGCTGGATCTTGGTCTATTGGGGGTAAGGTTCAACTTAAACTATGACTGACAAATCGATACTTACTGCATTGAAGGCATGCGACTGGAGAGCTGTCATGACTCCTCAATCGGAACAAATGGATGCGATACAAACCGTCAATATTCGAGCATCACTGGTTTCCTTGGAGATTCAGAGCTTTACCAAGAGTTAGAAAAGTATTGGGCTTCCACAAGCCCCAACTCATTAGATTCCCTCTTAAAACTTGAATGGCAACGACATGGAACCTGTTACTCTCCTGCAAACGTCGAATGTGCTGGCGGAAACGGTGCTGACGTCGGAAAATTTTTTGGAGATGTCGTTGCGGCACACAAAACCTACAATATATTCAACATACTATCAAAGGCAGGGATTAATCCAAATGGACTCATGTATTCCAAAAGCAAATTCGATCGGGCCATCACTTCGGCTTTTCCAGGGATCGGCATTGGCTATATTTGTGAGGGAAACTATCTTCACGAGATTCATCTTTCATTGCTTGGAGCTGGCGGAGGTGTAGTTGGAATTCCCACAGATAAACACATGATAAACACATGTGGATCACAAATGATTTATTCAGCTCCATCCCAGACTCAAACCGTTCAACTTAAACTTCAAAAATTCAGAAAACATGATTAATAAATCTTGAAGCCAAAGTCAATCTTTTGACAAAATATAATGTATCTTTAATTTAATTAACAACATCAGCCTTGATCTTTCCAAACAATCCAGCAGTATAATCTCTGAAACATTGCTGAATCTCGTCCTCTGTATTCATCACAAAAGGTCCACGTCGAGCAATCGGTTCATCCAACGGGACTCCTCCCATTAAAATCACGCTCAAGACTTCTTTAGCATCGTTTGCATTCGAGAACACAACTGCGGACTTCAAATCAGCACCACTTGAATCGTTTCCACTGGATTTGCTGAAAACTACAAAATCCCCAACCACACCCACTTGCGCTCCTTTTGAAGCATCTTGCCCATCTTGAATGGATTCACCAAAGAGACCAGTTCCAGCTGAAACGTAAACACCCGTATTCCAGTTCTCTCTATATTCTTGTGGAATAGTCCAAACAACTTTTGCGCCAGGCTGAAGAACGAAGTGAAGTAACGCGATAGGAGACTAATAAAACATATCAGTAAACCACTATAAACCAGAAAACACCAACCTCAGTAGTAATAACGCTCTTCACCCCAAACGCCTCCCCAGCAATAACATTCACCCACGCAGTCGCACTATTCCTCCGCCCCGGAAACCCAACCGTAACCTTCGGAACCCGATCCGGCGCGTAATCCTGATACTTTGGCGTCTTCATCTTCTTATACCTTGGCAAATTCACCCAAATCTGATACCCTTCCACAACCCCACCCGTCTTTGAGAACTCCTCCGTAGGTGATTCGGAGTGGAGCACGCCGCTGCCTGCAGTCATCCATTGCACCCAACCTGGTTTCATTACGCCCGTGTGGCCAGATGAGTCGTGGTGTACGTTTTCGCCGGAAATGATGTCTATTGCAAGAATACGTTGAAAAGAAGGGGACGAGTTTAGGTGGGACGTACATGAAACAGTCTCAAAGCCGCGATGTGGATGTGTAGGTGCGCCAGGGAACTCGTACGGCCCGTAGTGTTTTGGACCCAAATGGTCGAGCATAAGGAACGGGTCGAATTGCATCATGGTGCGTGTGGGAAACGGGCGTTTTACTTGAAAGCCGCCGCCTTCTGTGAAGACGCCTGATTTGATGATTGAATCTATCGGGCGGGAGGTGGTGTTTTCGAGGGTTTGGGTCTTCTTTTCACCGACAGGCATTGGAAACGTTGTCGATGGCTTGTTGAAGGTAAAATTGAACATTTTGGAGACTTTCTTGTGTTTGTGTCGTGAGACGCAACTGGAAGTTTTGAGAGAGAAGATTTGATTGGGTTGATTTGAAACGGTTGAAATGATTACACAGAAATAAACCATCATACAAAAACAAGGAATTAACAATCGCAATGTCATACTATGCTATAAACTAAACAGTATGATTTCATTTAATCATAAAGATCTTTATGATAATCAAGATTCACAGTATTCCTGGTGAATTCATTAAAGAAGGTATCTATACCCATAGAATCGACAATTGTAAATATATGCAATCAATCAAATGTGTCAGACACGTAAAACATGGCAGGTGTACCTTGAACGGAGTCTGTGTAACACCCACCATGCTTGGTGAAATCTCTTGATATCTCCCAAACCGCGGTTGAAAATACATCTTGAGCGACATCTTCATCATTTTTCGCATGCAGATTAAGCTTTGGTGAAGTCTGAGGGCTGTACGCCTGTGTTGAATGTCCGTGACGGCTAAAATTTCATAGTTTATAAATCAGAATAGGGATCAAATCCCATATAGTCCAACGGTCAGGATTCCGCCCTTTCACGGCGGCGGTCGGGGTTCGATTCCCCGTATGGGAGTGCACGCTTTTTTGACTTGGCCTTGGTGATTTTGGTGTGGGGGTGCTGGTGTTTCACATTCAGATTGACGCTTTGTGTCCTTTTACACCTTCCAATAAAGATTATAGACACACTGTTACGAAGATTGAGGTCGTTTTCGTGGTGGCGACGGAAGAAGGAGTGTTGGGTTTGACGAAGGCAACCAACATTTGGAAAGGTTATTCTCGAATTGGCACTAAATAATCAATTGGACGACATACTTGGCATTGCATCAATTATCCACATAGAAGGAGAGTTCCTAAGTAGATTCTATTAAATAGCCTTCCCACAGAATCCACCCTGAACCTTTACTCGTATCGCAAGTTATCATAAGCCGGCTTTATTGAATAGCATTCCCAACAGAATCCACCCCTGAATCTTCTTGTGATCCGCAGGATTCGCCGCCGCCTCGTATATCGCAATAATCGGATCCTTATTCACAGGCGTCCATTCCCCCTTGAGTCCAATATACGTGATTCGCGTGACATCGTCATTGACACGTTTCCAGGGAAGAAGAGTGTCAAATTTCGAACGTTTCCGAATTTCGTGAGACGCGTTGGGTATTCGGGGATGCTTTGAATGTGGGATGGAGAGAGTGTGTGAGTCTGAAAGGATTGGGAAATGGGGTTGTGTGCTTACTCGGAGAGGGTGTTTACTGTTGGATCGATTAGCTCCCATTCTTGGTCTGCGGTTGTGATGGATTCGACTGTTGAAAAGTCAACGTCTTCGCGGTTGATGTATCTTTGTGTTTTGAGGATCGTTAGATTTTGAGGCGCGTCGAATAGATGAGTCGTTACGCTTTCATGGAGGAGGGAGAGTGTTCGCCAAAGCCGCGGATGGCGATTGATTTGAGTTTCACGTTTCCAGTGAATCTGGGTTGAATGTTAGTGTGGGTTAGAATATGAATTGGGAGGTACACTTACGGAATAAAGATGATCAACTGGTCGTCTGCATCTGATTCGACAAACTGGAACGCAAATGTGTGAGTGTGTCAGATTGAATCAATGTGTTAACGATGAATCTGATGATGGCTCATTCACATCATCCAACCTCCAACTTTGCACTGATTCAGTTTCGTCCTTTCCTTCAGTCGGATCGTCAGTCAGACTTCGTAGGTCCACAAGTCGAGCCCGGTCAGACCTCCATTCTTTAGACTATTGTTCATTCGTTTCTTCACTGGTTCTTTCAACGTGTGTGAAGTAGTAGGTACCTTTGAGTCATCCAGTCGTTCCTCGTAGCTCTTAAAGACAGTCTTTCCCGAACCAGGCACGGCTTCGTTGAACGTGCGAATGTTGTCAATGTCAATGTGTTTGTACAGGGTGAATTCAGCGCCACTGGTTTGAGATCGGAGGAGTGTGGTTGGTTGGAAGTTGGTTGGGGGAACAAGGAACAACAAACAAACAAACCGGTCTGGTCCATCGTGGTCGTGGTCGTGGTTGTGGTCGTGGTCGTGCGATTCGTGGCCACAAGCGCCCGAGTGCGAGTGCGAGTGTGATGACTCATTGTATTTGGTGGAGCTTTATTCCAACCAGTGAAAAGCAAATAGAAGAAGGAACCAGTCCGAGTCTAGGCAAGACTGCTTCCTTCTGTGCCATTGCATTCACATTCGCATTCACATTCAACTCAGGCAACCCAGCCAACTCACTGACAGTCTCTTCCTTGATTGAAGACGAAACCAACTGGACCACTCATTCTGTTCCTCAGTTTCTTCTTATCTTCCGCACTCAACTTCAACGTCAAATTAGAAACAGGTGTCGTCTGCGATCGCGCCATCGTCGGTGCTTCGATCTTGTTCGTTGAACCAACGCGCTCAATGCCAATCCACGCCGACCGGAGCGCCGTGGACGCCTCGGGCATCGACGGGTTCGACTGTGATCGCGAAAGCGTCGATCGGCTGCGGCGAGAACTCAGGAGCGACAGCCGCTGCATTGTTTTTTGATTGGATTTGTGGCGGTGGTGACTGGATAAATGGAAAAACGTGTTTGATGACTCATCCAAGGAACTCTCCTTCTGCTTGGCTTTTGCGTCACATAGAACCTCGTTCATTCACCAAATATTGAAGGAATGATCCATGCATTATTCATTTTACACTCACACTGGAATCCGGATTTACTGAATATAGTCGCCAGAGTTCCCACTTAACTTATTCTATAAATATTATATCTTTGTTGTTGAACGATTCCTTTTTGAAAGACATGCTAGGCAAGAGCCAAGCAACGTTGAGCTCATTGCACAATCACCAACGCAAACAATGAGTTCATGAATGCTCTACGTAGAACGAAGATTCGCAGATGTTCTCCTTCTCATTGGCGAATCAAAGACTCCGATTTGGGCCCACGCAAACATCCTGCTCAGTCCTGCGATTTCTACAAGACTGCCCTTGCTGCCCGATGGAATGCATCAGAGAGTACTACTCAACTTCCATCCACCATCAACAAGGACAAATTCATTCGATCCATCATCTCTCACCCCGACGTCGACGTTGACACCTTCAACATCATCCTTGAGTTCTTGTACTGCGGCAAAGTAACGTCCCGTCAGACTTACTCACAAGCGTTGCCATGTTTTCGAATCAACTCATGGTGAAGGCTTTGCGAGACCAATGCCTTGATTACTGTTTGAATTTCGGGCTTTCTGTCGACAATGCGTTTGAAATCTTTGTGTTGGGTGAGAGACTGTGTCGATCTGATGTGAGGGTGAATGCACTCATTAAAGTGATGGATGATTTGCCAAAGAGTGTTCAATGTGGTTTGATATTTTGGCAGATATGGATACGGATCAATTGAGTTGGTTCTCACTTTTGAACCGTTTACTGCTGTTCAGCGATGGAGAATTGCGATTGCTTGGGTCAAAGCGGCTCAAGGCTGTGATGAAATTAGTATTGAATCTGGAATACCCGATGATTTTGATGTTGCAATGGCTCGTCAATGATCAAATACTTGGTCTCTGTTATAAACATCATGACAATGTCTTCAGAGGACTTTGAGTCGTTGGTCTACCCATATGTTTCCATTCTCGACGAATACTTGGTTTCCATATTGGAGGTGTATTTTAAAGTCCCATCATTGGAAACAAGAATTGGGGCAAGTATTTTTCAAGAGTCTGCGATTCTCCAGACGAACGAGGACGTCTTTGCTTTGGAATAGCATCAAAGCAAACTGATGTGTATGAGCCTGAGAAGGGAAACTCTTATTTCGGGCTTCTCGATACGGATTTTCGAATACAGAGTTCCATCGTGTCTGTGATGGGACAGATATACTTTGACTCTTGTTCAGTCAGAGAACGGCATGTCTTTGGTGGCTACTGCGACTCTGCATGGGAATACGGATCTACAAAGCAAGCAACGGAAGCATTTCTCTTTAAAGTCAACAAGAATGATGTCTTGACCTTCCACCTTGTCTTTATCTGAAAAAAGCCATACGAGGAGACTATGGTCCTACGTTTGGAACTGGGAATGATCTCAGAATTGATGGAAAAACTGCCTTTTGCACCCAAATCGTATGATTTCAGCGACGCACGCCTGACAGGTTTTTGGGAACGGATACACGCAATGTCACTGGAACTGGAAAGTCATCTTCTTGTAAATTATAGAGTATGAAGTATTTAAATTCATGTAAGAATGTGCTTTCTCGAATAAATCAAATTAAGTATTGTCACCAACCATGTATGCAAACTTCAACAAAGCTACCATAATGTCAATAAAAGCTTCCTATTTACGCGCCCTTTTTGGCCTTCTACTACGGTAGGTGAGATAAACTTTGTTTTCTCCGTTCAGAGAGTACAATCTTTAACGATCCTTATTAAATAAACATGATTTATTTATTGTTATTGTGTACATTCGTGGTGTGTATTCGCAAAACAATGTGTAACACTTAATGTGCAAAGAACATCACGGGCGTATGGCAAAATGGTTACCGCGCTTGACTACGAATCAAGAGATTCCAGGTTCGACCCCTGGTACGCTCGTTTTATGCAGTCCTAGCAGGTGGGGGACCAGGTTTGAATTGGTTGTGCGAGGTTGGAATGAAACAAGTTTTCTTCCATAGTAAAGGTGCCGGTCACTCTATTACCGAAAGCGACCTTATTTGCGAATCAATTGATTTTGAAGGAAGTGATGGATCAGTGCATTGATATTCGTTTGGAACAGGGACTTCTTGTGCGAACGCGATTAAATTCATGCTTGGGAGACAATTTCAATCGAATGGATTTGCGGACAGTGGCAAGAATTATAGGATATGCCGGATATTTCGCTGGAGTATAGTATTCCTGATGGCTTGGGTCATATGGTATGTCACTGTTTCGCGTTTGAATTTTACGTTGCTTGGAAAGGACGAAATGTAAAAGATGGCATTCTCTGTCGTAAGCATAAAACTGACTACCGTTCAGATCTAATGGATTGACGTTGTGGGCATCCTGAGAGGTGGGACTTCAAATTATTAATCAAGAAATTCAATACAGCCAATTCTGGAAAGATATCAAACACCAGCTGAAATAATAGCTTATCGAAAACTCTTCTCTTCCTCTTCTCTTCCGTGCATCTGAACTTGAATTTTATACCGCAAGACTTGGCTGCTAGAACAGTTTAAGTTTAGGAATCTGACAGCATTCAAGAAAACACAGTATGGCCACATCATTTCAAATAAGATCAAGACATCACATTTACGTTAGTGGATAATTGCCCCGTTTTCAGCTTTGTTGGGTCAAAAAGAACAAAACTTTGTCTCCCAGTCGATGGATAAAGCGATAAAGCACCGGTCCGTCAACCAGATATATTAATTTTAAGAGAACAATTTGAAGGCAAGAAGACTATGATAAGATGATAAAATGAAATTGCATTGAAATCACACAACTTTCCCAACACACACATTGACGTCAAGTAACGTAAACAAGCTGTTGTATTTCATTTGAATGAATTGCTGAAACATGGCGGTGCAGAGAACACGTTGAATAAGAGCTGGAAATTCCTTCACCCACTTTGACAACCAAACCTTCCCTGCCGCCGCGAAGTCTGCCGCCAAAATACGTGAGCAGAGTGGGATTCGAACCCACGCCTACGAATAGATCACGGCCTTAACGTGACGCCTTGGACCGCTCGGCCATCTGCCCGTGTGTTGCAAGAGCGTGAATTCCAACTAATCTTCTTTCATCTTCCAACTGTTCTCTGGTATTCAACACATAATTATCTTATTGAAATTAAAAGAATACAGTCGGAAATCTGACAGTTGGCCATTGCTGGGGCAACCAGAAGGGCAACAACTTCAAGGTATAAATCTTAATCTTCCTGAATTATGCATAGTCGACGGCTGCCATTAAAATGCATATAAGTGCATCCTTCTGATTTTTAACTCTTTCATAAAGGCACACATGAGCGAGGCTGTAACTTTTTTATTGTGGCGTAAAATTCCCTCAACACAAAGAGTTCAGGTACCTCGTCGATCGAAAAACTTCATTTCTTTTTTAAAAAGACCAAGGATCATTCATAATATTCCCTTCAGCATAGCATTCACCATCATCTTGAACTTGACCTTGAAGAATGTTTTACTTGTTGATGGAGGAGGCCATCCCTTTTAACCTCTCTTTCTAAACGGGGTCTTGTTTCCTTCGTAAGCTTGAGTGAAAGAGGCGCTAGTCTTGTTGAATCGGCAGATGCCAACTTCCAAGACTGATTCCTGAGTCTTTGATTTTCCCTTCCTGTAACGCAATGGTTCTACGACTGCAACTGACTCTCCAATTATTATTGTAGTTATGTCAATTATTGTCGCCAAAAGGATGATCCGTCTTATTTCTTTTATTTCTCCATCAAAACTAATGCGACTAAAAGGAAACAAAACAGATCCTTCAGTCATCACCAACCAAGAACCAAATCGTCATTCACATTATCTCTACCACTTCTATTTGCTTGATCCCGTCGGACGCTGCGTTGCTCACATCAGACGGATGTCCCTCTCTGTCCCTTCGCTCAACCGTGGCTTTGTCCACCTTCACATAGGCCCACAAACCTTATCTTTGGCACCAGCGGCAGCTAAGGTGTGTCTTGGCCCTTCGCAGCGTTACCCCTTATCATTATCTCCAACAGGTCCATCGCACAGAAACCGACGGAATCCTGCATTTCACTCTTCAAGATAATGGGATTATCGTGTTAGGTTTCTCCTCCAAAGTATCTTCGTGGGGTGTTTCTTGGACGAGTTTGCGGGCGAATGTTTGATCTCAGGTTACGATCGGATTGTTCTGATTGACGTTGTAGCTAAAGCTCGGTACATTTAGTGAGAGCACTTTCGACGCGTATATGAAGATTGTTCGGGAGTGGGATCAAGTGACGATGTTGTCCAAGAATTGAAGCGGATTGAATCATTGGAGCTCGTTGGACTTGGTTTAACGCAGGATACTGAAATCAGTAGCAACGAATTACCGAAAAGAGGAAACGAGGGGAGAAGCTTCCGAGAAGGAACGTTTGAAAGTCCGAAACTTTCGCCGACAAAAACGGAGGGCACCGTGTCTGAAGTGGACGACGATGGACCTGAAGATCTGCCTCGAGAGGGATTGTGAGATTCATCATTTGAGATTTGTTTCTGATGACAGGCTTCCACAGTGTACTTACATACCCACCGTCTGGAATCAACGCTGTTACACTATTCAAACAAGATCTCGCGCGATTAAAGAAAGGCCAGTTTCTGAATGATACACTGATAGAGTTTTGGATACGGTAGAGGAGATCCTCTTGGATTCAAGATCAATAACTAACCCCAAAGACTATAGATACACAATCAACACGCATGCACCTGCACCAGCTTCAGATAACTTTCACGTATTTAACACATTTTTCTATTCCCAATTGATGGCTCGCGATGAACTCAACAGGTGGGTGCCAAAACCAGAGTTTCTGAAACAATCTCACACATCGTTATCACAGAAAGATACCCATTGAAACAAACTACAAACGTGTGCATCGATGGACGAGGAAAGTGAATCTATTCACGAAACGGTTCCTGGTTGTACCCATCAACGAGCAGTTGCATTGGTATCTGGCGGTCGTCTGGAACCCTGGAGCACTGTTAATACCACGTGAAGGAATGGCCGAATCGTCGGGATGTTCTGTACTTATATTCGACTCGCTGCAAGGGAAGCATCTCATGGTTGGAAGGACGTTGATGAGCTATCTGAGGCTGGAAGCATTTGAGAAGCTGGGAGTCGTCGTTGAGAGAGATTTAAAAGTGGTTAATGTTAAGGTACGATTTATTGTTTCTGTTTTGTTATTTTTTGGATTCACATTTTCGGACAGGTACAAGACCAGTTGAATTATTGCGATTGCGGTCTGTTCTTGCTGCATCATTTTTCTTTGATGATAAAGCGATCTGAAGAGGTCGCTCAGGCAGCGCTGGTATGATTCAATTACCGAGTTTTGCACTTAAATCTTAATCCATTACCGAACAGAAAGGAGAGCCCATCAACACGGCTGCGTTTGGATCCCTCCGAGATATTCGACGAATGAGAACAGTTATCAAAAGTACTATTGAAACAATAAAGTAAAGAACAAGAACACAAAAAGAAAGAAACCATCACCAAACAATGCCTCCAAACTACATCCCACCCGCCGAAGCCTCGCGTCAACTCTCGAAACTACATTCACAGAAACAGAATCATTCAACCATGCAATTCACCAGCGATTAGGATTTCCAGAAAAGCCAAGGTCCTCCCCAGATCAACGGAGCGTCGATGGTATCTTGCCCTTCTTCCCAAGTTTTCAATCGCTCATTCTCTCTTAGAACCGGACCAAAAGCGGCCAAAGACGTCCCACGGTCGTGATACTCCGCCAGGATGGGCGTCTCTTCAGTGTATTGGGCACTGTCTGTTCGGGGAAGGACTCTTACACGCCATGGCAAGGAACTGGGGATATCGTTCTTCGAAGTGATGGAAACGTGATGAACATAAAGATTGGTTCCAATAAGAAGCATTCGTTCAAGATTGACAAAAGCAAGGTATGTGTGCTGTTGAAACGGTCCGTATCGCGATTTATGCCATTACTATTAGATACGAGTTCTATATACACCGTCTTCACCGACGGGGATGATAGAAATAATGGGGGGAAAGATTTGATTCTTGTTTTTCAGTTCAAATCAAGTCCATCAGCACTACAGTTTATGAATGGAGTTGGATTGTCTGGTGACGATCTGAAAAGCATGAGTTCGTCTACTTTTGGCGAATATTTGGACCAGTTCACGAGTAATACGGCACCGTCGAGTGTGGATTCAGCACCTGAACCTATTAGTTTGGTCAGCGACGACGAGGAAACAGTCTCGAAAAATGTTAAGCCAGCAGCTCGAATTGAATGGGAAGGAATCGAGCCAGTGACTGGGTTCAGTATAGGGGACAGCCTTGTATGTGAGGGATTGATGCAACTGATAAATGGAACCATACAAATGATATTCGATGGGCCCCTCAAACTGAGCGTTATTGAAACGAGTTCACCAGCAATGTTGCAGTTTCAAGGCAGTATATTGCATACTTTCCGTGTGAATAGAGAAAATGTAAGAATATTGTTTGGTGGCTTTTGCTTGTGTGTCATGTCATGATTTAGCTTTGTTTGAACAGATGAAGGCGTTTCGCACGGGCGAAACTACTCTTGCTGCTCTACAACTGTTTAAGTCAAATTCATCTTGGGTATTCTTGTACGAGAAAGCTAATACGTCCAACATGAAGTTCATGGCGCATTTGGGAATGAAAAACGACTTGTCGATAGGAAATGATTCATTCCAAAAACATCTCGAGGCACTTCGTGCTTTTCGTGAAAAGAATCCCAAGAAGCCAACTATTACTTCACTTAAATCCATTATTCAAGCCACATCCATTCGACCGATCAAATCAAATCACGAAACTATCTCTGTTGATTGCGATAGTTCGCCTGCGAAGAAGACAGAACTGTTACGGAATACATCAACGCTCTGGCGAAAGGATGATGTGAAACCAAAGCCAAGTATTCCTTTACCGTCAAATACTCCTCTTCAGATCAATTTTGGGCATCCTGTATCGATATCAACGGGTTCTAGCCCTGCTATAGAGAAACCAAAGTCTGGATTCGCGGCATTACCTGTACACCAATTCAACACACCAAAACCTGCCCCACCTCTACAAATTCAGCCAAAACCTTTCATAAAACTACCCGACCCTCCTCCCTTTCAAAAACCAAAACCAATAACCATAACACCGAAACCAATCGCCCGAAACGAAGTCGCAATCATATACCCAGCACAAGGCGCAAACCTCGTAACGCTACACACTCAGGATATCGATCGTCTGAAGGAGGGTGAATTCCTCAACGACTCGCTGATTGAGTTTTACATACGATGGTCTACAAACACGTATTCCATGAAAACCCAAGATTCGTTTCACATCTTCAACACGTTCTTTTATCAATCACTCACGACACGGGAGGACGGAAGTGTTGGGTGAGGAGAGAGACGGTCCCTCTCTTGAGCTTTTTGTATTTACTGACTTGGTTTTTGAAAAAATAGGAAACTGAATATTGAAGAGACGTTTGGGAAAGTGAGGTCGTGGACAAAGAAAGTGGATGTGTTTTCGAAAAAGTTTCTGGTGGTTCCGATTAATGAGCGTGTGCATTGGTATTTGGCTGTGATTTGGAATCCAGGAGCGCTGTTAAATAAGTATCGGCGGATGGAGGAGGAGAAGGCGAGGAAGGAGAGGGAGAAGGATGTTATTGTTGTTGATGAATCCTTGCCGGATGATATGATTATCGATATTGTCGCGGAGGAAGATATTGCCACGAGAAATTCCTCGAAAATTGGGGATGATGAGTTGAGTTGCCTTGTTGTTCAATTGTTATTTCACTGACGACAATTATAATTCCGATAGCTGTACGGTGTTCATTTTCGACTCCTTAAGAGGATCACATCCAAATGTTGGAAAGAATCTCATGTCCTATCTTCTTGTGGAAGCTAAAGATAAACTTCAAATCGACCTATCCTCTGTTCTACCTGATTTAACGTTGCCAAAGACGTATGTGAAGTATGCAAAAGTTCAGGATCAGCTGAATTACTGTGATTGCGGATTGTTCCTGCTGCATTATTTTACAACGTTCACTCGAAGTCCTGAGTTGGTGAAGAATGCGATTATGGTATGATCATCTCCTTTTTTCCCATAAATGCAACTGATTATCTGTCTCAAGAATGACCAGCCATTAAATACAGCCCAGTTTGGAACATTGCGGGAGATTCGTGCCATGCGGATCTTTATGAAGGATACCATTAAGGAGCTCCAAGAAAAAGCCGAAAAGTTCAAAGAAGAGATGAGGAATCTAAATAAGAAGGAATGCTGAATTGGTTTTATGTATCTAACTGCTGTATATTTCTTTTTTTCTTTCTCATAATCGGACACAAACCAACCAAGACAACTCTTTCTGATCTTATTTGTGCCATGTCCACGAGTGAAGGCAACCAGCAAAGTCATCACAAATGGACAGGATTGACAAGTCTCCGCCGAGGAAGCGCCGTGTCGCCAGGTCAGTCTGTCCCACTTTCATCCAGTCAAACTGAACACGTCTAACTCAATCGAATCGAATCCAATCGAATCCAATCAAACCAGACCAGAGTTCGAAGCGCATCAAAGTTTCTCGTTTCTCCGTTTCGTGTTTGGCGCTGTTCGCAATCAAACACGACAAAGTTGTCTTTCGACGCATCTCGCGCGAATGCTCAATCAAAATCAATCTCGAATTGGGCATTTTGGACATTGTCATTGATGGCGGCGACTACGAATCGGGCGTCGATGTCGAAAAGGGAAGGGTTGGTGCCAGATTACTGACAGTTCAGTCGTCTCACTTTTATTCAGTTCAGAGGATTTAATCTGAAAAGCGAAACATTGCCATTCTATATCATCGAGTTTCACACCGTGGCGTCTAAGATGGTGGTCAAACTTGCCAAGAACAACGATTCAAGGCAGTTTATTGAGCATATTATTCATCAAGACTCTCCGGCTATGGATTTTTCAACGTTCTGCAAGTACTCCAACATGTTCAAAGACTATGAAGAATGGAAGTTTGGGTCCAAGGATTCCCCACTGTCCAAATCGCAACCAAAGCAAAAGGATGCCGGTGGGAAGGATGCCACGAATTCTGGGAAAATCAATACGTTGACGAAGCAAGCAGTTATGAAAGGAAAGAATCTTGTCTCCCATTCAACGCTTCAGTGCACTGCAGTTTTATACTCAGCAGAAGGGCGAACCGAATACGTTCAAAGCATGAATCATGGTCCCATAGCGATAAGGCTGACAGATCTAGAGCGCGGCGGAAAAGCTGTTGAAGTTGTTCTTCCTGATGGCTCACAACGAAAGCTCGCGATTCGTTCAGATAAAGACAAATCAAAGGTATTTGGCCGTCTCGTCTGATCAAGTGTTAACACAAAGCCGCACCATAGATGAAAGTAATGAACGGGTCAACGCGAAGTGAAGGAATGATTCAACTAGAAATCAACCAGTCGCTCTATATATTCATGTTCCATAATAGCAAAGAGTCAAAGCAGTTTCTCCTGGAGTTGGGTGTGGAACAAAGTTTGGAAGCCAATGATGTTATTCAGTACCGTGCCATATTCAAAGCCGGCCGCGAATCATCGTCTCTTTATGTTGAAACTGCGAAGCCACAATCACGAGATACTGTATCCTCACGAACAAGAAACGGAACAACAGAAACCTTAACGCCAATACTCCAAAAATCCGATTCAAATTCATCACACCCTAAACAAAAACCGCTAAAACCACCCTCAAAACCCATAGAAACAGTCCCATCCCCTCCACCACCTCCATCCTCCCCTCCTAAAAGCGTTGCGCTCATATACCCCGCGAAAGGAATGAACCTCGTCACGTTACACGCCGAAGACATTGACCGCCTCAAAGAAGGAGAATTCTTGAACGACTCCCTCATTGAATTTTATATCCGATGGACAACCAACACATATGCAACGAAAACCAACGACACGTTTCATATCTTCAACACCTTCTTTTATCAGTCGCTTAGTACACGGGAAGACGGCACGATCGGGTGAGGGGGTTGTTTTTTTTATCAGGATGAATGTGGGTTGACTGATAGGTTTTTTTTTTTAAAAAACAGGAGAGTTTCAATCCCGGAAACGTTTACGAAAGTCAAGAGGTGGACAAAGACAATTAATATATTTCCAAGCGGTTTCTTGTGGTTCCCATTAATGAACGTGTGCACTGGTATTTGGCTGTGATTTGGAACCCAGGGGCGCTTTTGAGGAAGTACCATAGCCAATTTGTGGAGGTTGGGGGAAGCAATGTTCCGTCTGATGCGACTGAAGACGTTCCAGCTAGTAATGTTGATGATGAGTTGAGTTTGGTTTTCGGTCTCAACTTGAATGTCTAACGTGTGTTACGTAAAGATGTCGTGTATTTATTTTCGATTCACTCAGAGGATCACATCCGAATGTTGGCAAATATCTCATGTTGTACCTGTTGGAAGAAGCAAAAGATAAACTCCAACTCGACCTGTCGAAAGTGATTCCAGATATTAGCTCCCAGAGATCGTTTGTAAAATATGCAAAAGTACAAGACCAACTAAATTATTGTGACTGCGGGCTGTTTCTGTTGCATTACATCACAACAATGATTCGAAGTCCTGATTTGGTTAAAACGGCTATTGTGGTATGTTTTCATTTCCAGTAGCATTATTTCATCTCATCGCGTTCTAGAATGGTGATAGGCTGGATACTCCTCAGTTTGGGTCGTTGTTGGAAATCAGAGCCATGCGTGTGTTTATGAAAGAAGTAATCGATGACTTGCAAGAGAAAGCAGAGAAGCATAAAATAGAAAGACGGAACTTGAGGAAATGATAAGCGATGGAGTGAAATATAGATTGTATGGTGCACTTGAATAATATTGAACTCAAAACCCCCCTCATCGATTTATTCACCTCTTCTTATTTTTCCCCATGTTCCCTTTCGTTACAGCATGTCCTGTCTCTTCCAAATGGTCAAACAGTAGATTCCGAGTTGCAAACGCTTCTCCACAAACTGAACAGGCAAGCTTTTCCGCATTCGCCTTTTCCTGCTTCTTAGCCTCTCGCAACCGTTTCTTTTCTTTGGCGCTGCGTTTTTGTTCCCCGTCATCATCCTCTATTGTTGTAGAAGTAGGCGGTTCTGGTTCGTCCTCCGCGTCCAAGAATCCAAACTTTGCTCCACCTTTCTTTGGTTTCTTGCCTTTCTTTCCTTTTGATTTTGGTTCGTCATCGCTTTCTACATCTTTGGTTTGGGGGTTTGTTGCTGGAGCTTTCGTCACTGGAGGTTCAACAACTTCCACGACCTCGTCTTCTTGTTCTACAGATCCGATACCATCTTCCAACCCGGAATATACTCCAGCCCAATTTCCGCGTTTTTTAGTTTTCTTGTTTCGTTTGTTGGATGGCGGTTCGGGAGGGATTGATGCATTCGGTTCTTCAAGGTCTAGTTCCGCCAATATAGCATCCAATCCAACAGTATTGTTCACTACGGGAGTTGGCGTTTCATCAATGTCTTCTCCCTCCGTCAACTCGTCTGCATCTTCTCCCGTGAAAGCATCCCCGCTATCCCCACCAGTAAACAACTCATCCTCTTCCAACAACTGCCTCCGTAACTCCTCCACGTTCTGTTGATGCTTCTTACTCTGCTCATGATTCTTCCACTGCCGATCCGACTTGAACACCTTATTACAAGCCGCACAATACAATTCCTCCAACTCCTCCAACACCTCCTCTTCATCCACTTCAACTTCAGGCCCCTTCGCCCACTCCGCGACTTCAAAAGTCTCAATCTTCTCACGCATCTTTTCCTTCTCAGCTTTGACTTTCTCCTTCGCTTTGCCGACTTTCAATTCACGGTCCCGTTTTTGGGTGTCGAGGTAGGCTTGGTATCGGGGGTCACGTTTTTGGATGTATCGGGTCAGTTCGCGGACGGTTTCGTTGAAGTCGCGGCGGGCGTTGCTTCGAAACTTTTGGTTTTGGGTTTCCATTGCGCGACGGACTGCACGGTCTCCGCCGTCGGAGAGGCGGAATTTGTCGTGCCAGCGGAATGATTTTGTGGAGCTGAATGTGAGGAATCTAGTAGGGATGGTCGAGAAATCTGAGGCTTTGGTGGATATTGACAAACACGAACCGTTGATAGAAATCCCGCGGATACTCTTCATCCCCGTTCCCAAAGAAAACAAACTCTTCAAATTCAAAGACGGACGTCTTGTCGCTTTGGAAGATTGATTCCGGATCTGTCTCGGCAGCTGTCAATTCCTCATTCTGCAGCTTTTCAAACAGGTCTCCATAGACGCGATAGAACGATTTAGGATCTTTGTCGTCGAAACCAGAGTACGCTGATGGAGAAAAGAACGGATAGAGTTTGCTAGTAGGAGTTGCGTTTGAAGAGGAAGGGGTGGCAGTTGAGGAAGATGGGTCCGGGTCTTGGCCTCGAAGGATAGAATCTCTGTGTGAATCGTACCTGGCGCTCTAGTTAGTTGTGGTGCAAGTGGTGTGTGGTGAAGTACACACCAGGCCCGTTCGTGTGGATCACTTAGGACTTGATATGCATGCTGAACAATTGCGAATAGTTTCGTTGCTTCTTCGACACGGTGGTAGTTCTTGTCAGGGTGCAGTTCAAGGGCTGATAGGAGGATAAGCTCATGTTATTGCAGGGATTAAGCTTCCAATTCACCTTTCGCTCGATAAGCTTTCTTAAGAGCCGCTGCATCTACAGTTTGGTCTACTCCGAGTGATTCGTAGTAGCACTGCATTTGAAGTCTCTTTCTTCTCTCTGTTTTTCAAAACCAAAAAGAAAGCGATGCAATGGACAACCAACCGTTCAACTCGGTCCTCCACAAAATCTAACACAATCACTCCAAAACGAAATATTGGACAAGATGGGGATGATTCCACAGGTGCGATTGAGACTGTTTCATACCATTAAGTATGGTTGCTGACGGGATAGTTAGGCTCCTCAAAACGATCCAAATACTTTCCACAAGATACATCAACTGAAGCTGCCAAAGTAATTCTTGTGGAAGACTCGGAAGATGAATCCCACTATACAAGGAGACCGATACCCAAACCCTTACACACCCTCATTGTTCTTGCCAGAGTAACCAACCAAGGAAGCACCCCCACACCAGAAGTCTTCCCTTCAAATAATCCACTATTGCTCGACATATCCGATGCTGGGAAGGACTTGATGATCAGGAAAGATGGGGATGTGGTTGAGACTCTATCACTATCAAGCGCTACTGTATGTTCGAATTCATTTTCCATACTGTTATCAATTCTAATTTGCGTCCAGATTCGCGGCTATCGCCTTGCGCATGAAAAAGCCGGAATGCTCAGTATAAAACCATACGACTCACAGATAGAGCATGTATTCCTCTATGAAAATAACGCTGATTCGCAAGAATTTTTAGAAGTGATAGAAATGGATGGGGACATGCATTTGGGGTGAGGATTTATTCAAATTTCAAAGGACTGAACCTGACAGCAACAATTCAGCAACGAGAAGTTTGATTATTACATCCAAGCTTTAACGTTTAATCCACACTGCTCCACGAAAGAAATTTGCAGTTTGTGGGAAGGTGTTCCACGGCTTCCGTTTGCGCGATCTAAATCACCTGCTCGTATTCCACTGCCTGGAAGTAAATCATCTACGTTAAAACATACAGCAACGTCCTCATCGTCCACTTCATTTGTACAATCCAAGACAACGGACCTGGATCCTGAGGAAGAGGATGAATTACAACTTCAAATTGCCATCCAAGAATCTCTCGAGACTGGGAACGAAACTCAAGCTCTTCCAGAAGAACCAAAAGGTCCTGTAAATATTATGACACCGCCACCTTCAAGCCATGAAATAACCGGGTCCCCACATTCATCCAACGAAGTGTAAAACACGCCCCCCTTCATCTCGAATTAAACCTAACCATCCGAATTCAGTATTCTAGTATACCCCTCAACAGGCACGAACCTTGTTTCACTTCATCAAGAAGACCTCAATCGTTTGAAAGAAGGCGAATTCTTGAACGACTCTCTCATTGAATTCTATATCCGATGGACAACAAACACTTACGCTGCGAACGCGCAAAACTTTCACATCTTTAATACGTTCTTTTATCAGACACTTACGACGAAGGATGAAGGTGCAAAGTGAGTGACACTATGGCGTGGGTTTCGTAAATAACTGAAGATTTGGTTCAGGAAACTCGTTATCGAGGATACGTTCATGAAAGTTCGAAGGTGGACACGAAAGTTCAACATATTTGAGAAGGATTTCTTGATTATACCCATCAATGAGCGGGTACATTGGTACCTAGCTGTGATATGGAAACCCGGTGCCTTCTTGGCGAAGGAAAGCGACGGACAAATTGACGTTGACGAGTCTGAAATCGATAAGTGAGCATTTGAGATTGGTTTCAAGTGGAAGCTGACATGACATTGCAATCAAAAAAGGTGTCGGATATTCGTGTTTGACTCACTTCAAGGAAAACACCCCACCATTGGGAAAAACTTGTTTGCTTACCTCGCTGCCGAAGCAAAAGACAAAAACCGTGGAGACATCATTACAGATCATCCACCTGTAAAGAACGTCAAAGTCCAAAACCAAATGAATCATTGTGATTGTGGCTTATTCTTACTGCACTATATCACGACTATAATACGGAGTCCTCGAATCGTCATTGAAGCCATCTTGGTGAGTTTGATTTTTAAAGTGGTCTTGGTGGTGGCTGATTTGTGTTATCATGGACAGAGAGGAGATGCGTTAGATACAGTCGCGTATGGAACTTTGCGAGAAATCCGAGCAATGCGAATGTTTATGAAAGAGATCATTGAGGATTTGCGGGCAAAGCAGCCCACATGATGAGTGAAGCAATAAAAGGCAAGGTCTGGTCTCTGTTAATGGCCCGGCCTCCTAGCAAGCAAAGGATAACTTATCATTCGTTTAATTTCGTTGACAGGCCCATGTGCGCAACAGCGGCCAAAGTTGGAATCCACCACGTTCACAAAAAACAACCAACAAACACAACCACCAAAACAAAAGATGAGCGACCTCAAGCGCATCTCGTCCCTTCCAAAGATGCCCAAGTTCGCGCCATTAAACGTGCCGTTCCCGCGACGAAGACAAACCGCATCCGTTGCCTTTTGGATGATTTTGGTTCCACTTTGCATCTTTCTCTTTCTTGAGCTGCTTCTGCTTTCGTATGTGGTGCGTGCGCCTAAGCTGCCTTCCTTGCGCTGTTTAGCTTATTTGTTGCTTGCAGACCCGGTCGATTGCCCTCGTGTACTTCCTGTGGGTTATGCAGGACCAGGCACACAACCAGGGCGCCAGGCGGGTTGATTGGCTGCGTAAGCTGTCGTTGTGGGTGTGGTTCAGAGACTTCTTTCCGATTTCGCTGAGGAAAGAGGCTGATCTGGATCCGTCAAAGAAGTATCTATTTGGCTACCATCCACACGGGTAACGGCCCTCATCATTTCTAATTTTGACTGACACACCTGACACGTCCTCCTACCATTAGTGTTATTTCACTGGGAGCATTTACTGCGATTGGAACGGAAGCCTGCAATGTATCGACTCTGTTCCCTGGACTCAACATCAGGCTGTTGACTCTCGAATCCAACTTCAAAATCCCCTTTTTCCGTGATATCCTCCTAGCTCTCAATGTGGCTTCTGCAGACAGAAAGTGTATCAACCATGTTCTTGGCGGGGAGCCTGGAAGTGCTGTGATGCTGGTTCTAGGAGGTGCCGCTGAAGCAATGGAGGCAAAGCCGAACACAAACACTCTCGTATTGAAAACTCGATTGGGATTTATTAAGCTCGCACTCGCACATGGAGCTTCCCTTGTCCCCACGTTTGCCTTTGGCGAGAACGATATTTGGTAAAGTGTCTCCTTTCCCCGTTTCGACCAAACCCTACTTTGATCTGACAACTGCTTCTTTCAAAGGGATCAAGTTCCAAACCCAAAAGGCTCTCTCGTTCGCAAATTCCAAACAATCTTTAAATCATTTGCCTCATTCTCCCCCATTCTCTTTCATGGACGCGGAATCTTCACATACGATTATGGAATCATGCCTTACCGTCGACCCATTACTGTCGTTACTGGAAAGCCTATCGATTTGCCAAAGATTGAACAACCCACTGAGAAAGAATTGTTGGAGTATCAGAGGCAGTATATCGCGGGACTTCAAGAGGTGTATGACAAGTACAAGGATGAGTTTTTACCTGGTCGAAAGGCTGAATTGATCATTTCGTAAAGACGAAGAATATCCTTTAGTTCTGCATCTTGTTGTTTGAAGTGGCATTGGGAGAGTCCATTCACATTGGTTGTAATTTTTTCATAAGACGTTCTCTTTCTTATTTCCTTTTTTGGTCTCATACAGTATTATTATTCATCGAAATACATTCCGTTTTCTATCTCCGATATATCTCGTCCGGGTTGTTCCAGACTTCTTCCTGATATTTCTCCTTGAACTCGAGCACATGGCTTCCCCAGCAGCTACAAGCGTCTCCCCAACTGAGAGACTCCTTCAAATGCTTTCAGTTATCATTTGGATGCTGGTACCAGTCATCGGAACCTCTATCGTCGTCTTTCTCCTTTGGTTCTCAAACTTCACACGCACACTTGCCATCGGATACATCCTCTACATCTACCTCGACAACTGCATGATGAAAGCAAACCCCGGTTCATCTTGGTTCCGAAACTTGACGCTGTGGAAGCTTTTGACAGCTTACTTCCCTATCCGTTTGCACAAGACTGTTGACCTGTCCCCTTCCCGCAAGTACTTTTTCGCTTACCATCCACATGGGGTTATTGGAATGGCAGCTGCGTTCAGCTTCGGCACGAATGCGTTGGGTGTGAGTGAAATGTTTCCAGGGGTTGAGATGCACTTGGCTACTTTGGATGCTGGTTTCGTTGTTCCTGGATTCCGTGAGCTGCTTGTACATGGAGGAGCTATTTCTGTGAGTAAGAAGTCTCTCAACTATGCGCTTTCTCACGATCAGAGCGTTGTGGTGATTATCGGAGGGGCAGCAGAGGCTATTGATGCTATTCCAGGGACAAACAGGCTTCTACTCAAGAATCGGTTCGGGTTTGTGAAAATTGCGTTGCAGAATGGAGCGGATTTGGTTCCTGTGTTTGGATTTGGCGAGAATGATGTCTGGAATCAGGTGGAGAATCATGAAGGGACTTTTGTGAGACGTTTCCAGGAGACGTTCAAGAAAGTGACAGGAGTTAGCCCGGTATTGGCGTATGGGCGTTACGGGGTTGTTCCGTTTCGCCGACCTGTGAATGTTGTGGTTGGAGAACCGCTCCAATGTCCCAAGATTGAACATCCAACGAACGAAGAGGTGGAAAAGTATCATGCATTGTACGTTGAGGCTTTGCAAAAGCTTTATGAGAAGCACAAGGATGAGTATTTGCCAACAAGAAAGGAGGACCTTGTGATTGGTTGAGAGTCAAAATTGGACAGTTTTATCGTCCAGAATATAATAATTTTTGCCGTGAATAAATTCAGTTGCCGTAAGACTCATAAAGTATGAAGATTCTTTCGCCAAAATGTCACAACTCCCATCTGAGATCGCCAAACCATTTCAGCTTCTGGCGGTGATTCTTTGGCTCTTGTTTCCGTGGACATCACTTCTATTTGCCCTTTGGATGATTTGGTACTCGACTACAGTGAGAGCATTTTGATACTTCTTGGCTTTGACTGACGTAATGTTGTCAGACGCGCACCATCTTCCTCCCGTACCTCCTCTACTGCTTCATCGATAAATCCCATTTAAAAGGAAGCAAGAAATCTTCCGTCTTTCGCCGATCAGTCTTTTGGAAGCTCTTGGCTTCATACTTCCCAATCAACGTTCACAAAACCGTGGATTTGCCACCACACAAAAACTACGTATTTGGATGTCATCCACATGGCGTTATTGGCGGAACCCATTTCCTTACGTTCGCGACAGATGCTTTGGGCATTGACCAGTTATTTCCAGACATTGATGTTCACACCACAACATTGGCCTCCAACTTCTCCATTCCTCTCGTCAAGGATCTTTTCCTCGCTCTAGGAATTATAAGTGCTGATAAGGAAGCTCTTCACCATGTCCTGGCGCGTGGGGGAAGTGTTATGCTTGTAGTTGGTGGCGCAGCTGAAGCTTTACTGGTCAAGCCGGGAACTAACAGACTCATCCTGAGAAAGCGCTTTGGCTTCATCAAAATTGCGCTTCAGTCCGGGTCTAGTCTTGTGCCTGTGTTTTCATTTGGGGAGAACAACATGTGGGATCAGGTTCGCAACGAGGACGGAACGTTGTTGAGAAGAATGCAGGAAATTGTGAAGCGTGCAACTGGAGTTGCGCCTATTGTGTTTCACGGGCGAATGGGACTGCTTCCATTTCGAACTGAGGTCAATGTGGTATTTGGGGAGCCGTTGCATCTTCCACGTATCGAGAATCCCACACAGGAAGAAATACAGGAATATCATGGCTTGTATGTTGAGGCATTACAAAAGCTGTTTGATGCACACAAAGACAAATTCTTGCCAAACAGAACTGAAGATCTTGTTATTTATTGAAATATATATCCTATTGCTCCTGAAGCAGACATCTTTACAATTCAGATCTTAAAGCCTTTTCGAGCAGGGCCTTTGCAATAGGATCTTCAATATCCTTTGGCTGAACACGCGACGCAAACCGAGTTACGTTCGTTCCATCCGTCGAAACCAAGAACTTTTCAAAGTTCCACGCGACATCTTTCCCGTCTGTTGCGTTCTTCAAGAAGGTGAAGACAGGGTGGGCATTGGGTCCATTCACATCCGTCTTTGCCGCCAATTGAAAGGTGACGTTGTACTTTGTTGAGCAGAAGTTGCTGATTTGCTCTTCTGTTCCAGGTTCTTGTCCTCCAAACTGGTTGCAGGGAACACCGAGGAGAACGAGGCCCTGGCTGCCGTACTTCTTGTGCAAGGCTTCGAGGCCCTTGTACTGGCCTGTGTAACCACACTTTGATGCAACGTTGACAAGAAGGACAGCCTATGGCATGATCTTGTTAGCCAGGTGTGGTGTCAGATGAGGGAACAAGAAAGAAGTTTGGATTATAGAGACAAGTAGTAAGAATCTCGTCCATGACAGTCGACGTACCTTTCCCTTGAAATCAGAGAAGTTAATGGTTCCTTTGCCGCCGAGGCGCTGCATGGACAGAGAGTAGAAGGAGCTCATTGTGTTGGGTTTGGACTCTGGAGTTGATTTCAAACGCGATTCAAAAAACAATCATCATCGCTCAACGAACTACGTTCAACCATATTTATTCTTGCTTTGGCATAATGTTTGAACATAAAAAGGAATATGTTGAAGCTTGGTCCAGAGTTCAGGTTGTCGAAAACTAACAATAGTAAATATTTACCTTTTACCGCATTATAATGCATCTAACTTGATCACTTCTTCAGTTCTTAAGTTTGAGTCCAATCAATTTTACAGATATTGCTCTGAATAGAGTCCGTCAGTTTTTATTGACTTACATGTCAAGATACGGGATGCGTATTGTAGTACGCCGTATCAATTGATTTAACTTCATGTCAATCGGGAAAAATAGGAACACAACTGCCAGCCAAATGACGCCACGGTTCGAGATTACCCCTTAAATTCTTACGACTGAACCAAAAGACAAAAATGGGTTTGTTCAACACACTCAACAAGGCTCGTACACAAGTCTACGTCATCGCTGTTGTCTGCTTCTTATGCCCAGGAATGTTCAATGCACTCAATTCGTTGCCAACATCTGGTCCGTCGGCTCAAAACGTGAAGGATAGGCAAAATGCCGCTTTGTATCTTTGTTTCGCCATCATGGGCCTCCTAGCTGGCGGTCTCAACAACATCCTGGGTCCACGGATTTTGGCGTCAGTGGGTGGAACTGGTTATGCAATTTACGCTGCTGCCCAATATAACATTTTCAAGAAGCAAGGAGGCGATAGTCGGGCCGAAATCCCAGACTCTGCCAATGCGTTTTCCATCTTCTCGGGAGCTTATATTGGCCTCTGTGCTGGATTGTTGTGGGCTGCGCAAGGTCAAATCTGTTTGACATATCCAACTGAATCCCAAAAGGGAACTTTTTTTGCCACTTTTTGGGTAATCTTTAACTTGGGGGCTGTTCTTGGCAATACGGTTGGAACGATTCTGGCTTGGAGTGCAGGTCCTAACGGATATGCCATGAACGACGCAATGTACTTGGTTTTTATTATTCTTATGGCGTCTGGATCCGTTGTCGCCATGTTGATCCAGCCGCCAGGTACAATTATTCGCGAAGACCAGACTCAAGTTGAAACACCACCAACAAACGTTCTTCGCGAGTTTGTTGAGATTCTCAAGCTCTTCTCCAATCCTGCCATGCTTACTATTGTAGGACACGTTGCTTTGAACACACTTATGATCTAACTGTTACTCCAACAAACAGTTGATTCCTTGTATGTCATCCGGTTGGTACTACACCTATGAGTTTGGACCGTTTGGGGACTTCTTTACTGGACGTTCTGCTGGTCTTAAGGCGATTTTCTACTGGTTGGCTCAAGCCGCTGGAGCTTGGGTTCTTGGAAAGATGTTTCTGGACAACACCAAGTACCCACGTACGACAAGAGCTTGGACTGGATGCCTTATTATGGTAATTTCTACGTTCGCTTTCTTTGGAGGTGGTGCCGCATTCCAATACGTTTCCAGCAATGACTCAAGTTTTACCAAGATTGATGCTGGGGAGAATTTCGGACGTTTCGTTGGCCCGTGGCTCTTGTATATTTGTTATGGTCTCTACGATGCATTTTTCCAGACGTATGTAAACTATCTGATTGGTGCCATTTCAAACGATTCAGAGACCTTGTCGCGTTACGCAGGATTCTACAAAGGAACCCAATCTGCTGCCGGGGGTATCTCTTGGGCTTTGAATGGTTTTGCATTCACCAAGGAAAAGGGAAATGCTTTAAGTTCCACCACACAGTTCTGGGTTATGGTTATTCCCTGCATAGTTTCTCTCTTTTTCATGGCTCTTTACACAAAGTTTTTCGTGAAAGATACCACAGAAAAGGAGGCAGAGAAAACCGATCTTGAGTTTGAATCCGAATATTTACAAGCTGTTTAAAGAAGGGCACAATGTAATTTTTGTGGCAATAAACTCGCCCATAACCTGCTTTTTTGTTACGTGATTTTTGGGGGCCCACATTCAAAAGAGCAACACCAAAGTTGAACGGTTCAAGAATTCTAACCCTCCGATATTGGAACAACATTCATGCACCCCTCAGCCCCCTGCACCCTACATCACGCTCGAACTCAAGTTTATATTATAGCCGTTGTTTGCTTCTTATGCCCAGGGATGTTCAATGCGCTCAATTCATTGCCAACGACTGGCCCAGCTTTGCAAAACGCAAAGGATCAGCAGAACGCTGCAATGTACCTCAGCTTCGCAATTATGGGACTATTAGCCGGTGGTTTTAATAACATACTTGGCCCTCGAATACTAGGGGTGGTCAAAGTCAAGAAATTTGACAAAATGAAAAGCGAACGTTGGGGTGTTTGAAAAGCGAAGTTTCATCATTTTGAAAAGCGGCGGTTCGAAACCTGTGGACAGGGATGGTCAGAGTTGAGGTTTCGAACCAAGGCCTCTTGAGGTGTTTTGTTATGGCGGATTAGGTGGTGAAAAGCGAAGTTGAAACGCAAAACTGAAAAGCGGCTCCCAAAAGCAAAATTGAAAAGCAAGGTAGGGGCTCGCTTTTGGATTCGAAAAGCAGATTTTGGACATTTCGAAAGTTCGCTTTTCGCACATTTGAAAATTGTCCAAAACACCCAACTTTGACCACCCCTACTGTCAACAATTGGGGCAACTGGTTTTGCTTTTAGCACTGCCGCTCAGTACAATATTTACAAGACAGAACTGAGCGGCAGCAATCCGGAATTAAGAAACTTCGCTCATGCTTTGTCAATCTTTTCTGGAGCATATCTTGGTCTTTGTTCTGGATTACTTTGGGCTTCTCAAGGACAGATTTGCATGACCTACCCCACCGAATCGCAGAAAGGCACTTTCTTCGCAATATTTTGGGCTATATTCAAATTAGGCGCTGTTCTCGGAAATACCGTCGGGACTGCGTTGGTTTGGAGTTCGGGTCCAGATGGATATGCCATGAACGATACAACATACTTAATATTTATTATTCTTATGGCGTCTGGATCGATTGTTGCGTTGCTGATTCAACCACCGGGCACCATCATTCGTGAAGACAAATCTCGAGTAGAAACTCCTCCAACAAATGCGCTTCGCGAATTGATAGAGATTCTCAAGCTTTTCACAAATCCTGCTATGCTTACGATTGTAAGTAAGACTTAAGGTGGCATTCATATTCTTACGTTGGTTATAGTTGATTCCGTGCATGTCTTGTGGCTGGTATTACACCTACGAATTTGGACCCTTTGGTGACTTTTTCACAGGGCGCACTGCTGGCTTGAAAGCGATTTTCTATTGGTTGGCTCAAGCAGTAGGATCATGGGTTCTTGGAAAGATGTGTTTGGATAACACCAAGTATCCACGTACAACAAGAGCTTGGGCAGGATGCCTTATCATGGCCGTTTCAACAATGTTTTTCTTTGGAGGAGGCGCCGTTTTTCAATATGTCGCAAGTGATGACTTGAACTTCACCAAGATTGACGTGGAGCAGAATTTTGGACGTTTCTTCGGTCCTTTCATCTTATATACTTGTTACGGTCTCCATGATGCATTCTTCGAAACTTATATCAGTTACTTGATTGGCGCCATATCGAACGATGCTGAGACTTTGTCTCGTTACGCGGGATTCTTCAAGGGAACACAGTCGGCTGCCGAAGGAATCTCGTGGGCATTGAATGGATTCGCTTTCACGAGAGAAAAAGGAAACGCTTTAAGTTCCACCACACAATTCTGGATTATGGTTATTCCCTGCATTGTTTCTCTCTTTTTCATGGGTTTTTACATCAAGCTCTTTGTGAAGGACACCTCTGAAAGCATTCAGCCTGCAAAAGCCGTGCTTTGTCCTGAATCTGAGTATTTGCAAGCAGTATAGTTCTTCCAATCTTAAATGCATAAACCTCTCTACTCTTCATTTCTAAATCACCCAATCTCCAAGCAAAACTTGAACACAAAATGTCAGTCAGACAGCCCAACCAGACAGTCGCCCAGCTGTGCGCCATAGCGATTTGGCTCTTCTTTCCATTCTTGTGCCCATTCGTGGCTCTATTGATGCTTTGGCACTCCAATATCGTGCGTTCAATTGGTTTCACCTTCACCATACTCACACAAACTAGACTCGAGCAATCATAATCCCCATGATCCTTTACTCTATCATGGATAGATCTCATTTGAAAGGCGGAAGGCCCTCTCACTTGTTCCGCAGTCTTTCCATCTGGCATACAACGGCCTCTTACTTTCCCATTCAACTTCATAAGACCTCTGATCTCCCATCTGGCACGCCGTATATCTTTGGATTCCATCCACATGGTATTCTAGCGATTTCTCACTTCATGACTTTCGGGACTGAGGCATTAGGGCTATCGAAACTGTACCCAGACCTTGGAATGGTGCACACAACGACACTTGCCTCCAACTTTTCTGTCCCGATTGTGAAAGACTATTTCATGGCTGTTGGAATGATTTCGGTCGATAAAGAGGCGCTGCAGTATGTCCTTCGCCGCGGAGAGTCTGTAGTGATTGTGGTTGGAGGTGCCCGTGAAGCAATGGATGCACGACCAGGAACCAACGTTTTATCTTTACAAAAGCGGTTTGGTTTCGTCAAAATCGCTTTACAAACTGGTGCACCTCTGGTTCCTGTATTCGCGTTTGGTGAAAATGACATTTGGGACCAAGTGGATAATGGAATGGGCACTTATGTACGTTCGTTTCAAGAGTTGGTCAAGAAGATATTTGGATTTTCACCTGTCTTGGTTTATGGCCGATTTGGTATCTTACCATACCGCCGTGACATTAACGTTGTCATTGGCAAGCCGATGATTGTACCCAAGATTCAGAATCCAACACATGAAGATATTCAAAAGTATCATGCTTTGTACTTGCAAGAATTGCAAACCCTCTATGATTCTCGAAAGGACGAATTCTTGCCCAATAGAAAGGAAGAACTAATAATTGCATGAATTCTGATTACAATAAATAAAGACGTAAATGAGAGAAGTGTCCGAATCGAACTTGCTGTTCCTTATTGATGGAGATCCCTGAAAATTTTGCCAATTTGTAGAAGAAGTGTGGCTGACTTTTCAGGCGAGTAATTTGACACGTTTGCATGTATTATTGACATACTGAATTTCGTTGCAAGTAGCATTCGCTGTCGGGTAAAGGGGTTTAGTGCCCCCTAATGGTTATGGCTGACCTTCATCGCGTGCAAAGACACCATCTCAAAAAAATTTCGTCACAACAACCACTCTCCAAATGGCTCCACTTCCTGACTACGTAATTCCAGTGACTACTGCTGCCTACTACTACGGTGATTCCGGCTCGGGTTCAAACTCTGGCTCAGGATCTGGCTCAGGATCTGGCTCAGGGTCTGGTTCTGGCAACAACGGAGGTTCTGGATCAAACGGAGGTTCTGGCTCCAGCGGTTCTAACGGCTCCAACAACTCTAACGGTTCTAATGGCTCTAACGGTTCCAACGGCTCCAACGGCTCCAACGGCGGCTCTAATGGCTCTAATGGCTCTAATGGATCCAACGGTTCCAACAATGGTTCCAGTGGTTCCAACGGTTCTAATGGATCTAATGGTTCCAACAGTGGAAGCGGTTCTGGTAACAATGGAGGCTCCGGTAGCAACGGTGGTAGCAATGGTGGTAGCAACGGCGGTAGCAATGGAGGATCTGACTCTGGCTCTAACGGAGGATCTGGTAACAACGGGGGCTCTGGAAGTAACGGAGGTTCAGGATCTAACGGGGGTTCTGGTAACAACAACAACGGTGGAAACGGAAACAACGTTCCAGGAGCTACTGGTACTGGATCTTCTGGTTCTAACGGCGTGAACCCATCTGCCGTAAGGCACTACTTCTAAGTTTGACTTCCTGCAATTTGCTAAATTATTTTTTTGTTCAGGCTGGTACTGCAAGCGTCACTGCATCTGCTGCTATTAGTGGAACTGTCACCGCCACTGGAACTGCCGGTGCCAACGCTGTCAAGACCACTTCCGTCGCCGCCCTTCCATCAGTGAACGACAACTCTCTTGGATCCACTGGAGTCACCATCATTATCGTCTTGTGTGTTCTCTTGTTTGTCTGCTGCTTGTGCTTCGGATTCTTGTTCAACCGTAAGAAGAAGGAGGAGCCAAAACCAGCCGAGGTTAACCACGTGAACGTTTACGAGTCAAACGCCACTGAGAACTCTGCTTATGGTGCTGGAGCTGCTGCTGTCAGTGGTTACGGTGCTGCCTCTGGTGCGGCTGCGCCAAAGAAGCACTTCAAGCTTGAGAGAGTTGTCGATGGCGAGTCTAAATAGATTTTGTAGATTGTCAGAGCGGATAGAGAGTAAGATTAATAAAGTGATAAGTTTTCATTCGTTTGTTTGGCTGATTGTTGGAGTCCGAGTCCGCCAAAAAAGGGCGCTGGATATGCTGCCGGTCGTCAGTGTTCGCGAACGTTCGCGAACGAACAACCACGTGATGTCTGTAGGCAGACCGCAAAATTTTTTCCTATGTCTTCTTGCGCAAAGAGAACAAAACAAAATAAGAAAAGTAAAAAAGACATCCCAGAATGTCAACTAACAGTCTATTAGACCCTACTGACCCTTTCTTGTCAAATCTCGAAACCAACTCCTTGGACTTCTGGTTGACAAGCCAAACCATTTCAACAACTATGTACAATATAACAATGCTGTCGCCTCCAGTAGGCTTAAATCCTCAAGTTCCAATCTTGCCAACAACTTCTCCATCAGTGACTCCATTTGCTCAAGTACAACAATCGTTGAAAGCCAGAGACATTCAAGCAGATCATTGGCGTAAAACGACGCTGTTTATTAATAAGCAGTTTTCATGTGGGAACAAGAATTGGAATATTGTACGCAACTACCTAGTGTCTTTGGATCCGTCTTATAGTAGTATTGGAAAAGATGCATTACGCGCAAAGTACAAGTGAGTTGCCGTTGGTTTAATTATTGTATTTAAACGATATTTCTCAACAGTAGGGACAAACACAGGATGTTACCCGACTCTACCAACCGTCAGTTTAAGTTTCCACACACAAAGGGCACATTACAGCAAAAGTACTCACATGCGCGATCAAGTGACCAACAACTTGCCAATTCAAGCGAAACAGTCAAACCCAATTGTGAAGAATGTGGAAGCAAGTTGATTCCATGTTGCTCATTCTAGGAATATTATAAAGTGTTAAGATTTGAGAATAAACAAGTGTTATTCAATTTTAAATAAAGGGAGACAGATGGTATATCATACAAAGAAAGAACCTCCGCCGCGCAGCGGCGGAGGTCGATGTCGGAGTTGCTCTCCGAACTGTCGGATATGGCACCGGCCTCCGGCCGGCGCCATATCCACCAGCCCGCCAAAAACTACTTTGTAGTTGATGCAAATGATAGGACAGGACGCTCTCGAACAGCTCTGCCGTCGTTATGGTGAGCATCTGTTTTCTGCGAGCAAGTAAATTAATACGGAATTGCAGTGGACCTCACTCAGAAGGTGTTGGAAGCGGAAGCAAGCCCTGACTCGGAGGTGCATATATGATTGAAACTTCGCAGCTACTTACTGATATCTAATAGCTTGCGAATATTCAAGACCTTGAACAATCTATCAAATCAAAGAAAGTCACAATCAATGAGATAAAGTTGACTGCACTCAAGTCCACAGCAGCTGCATCAAGACTGGCTAAATTGGAAGCCCGCATCACGAAAGAGGAAGAACAATTAGCAACACTCAAAGCTCAACTAATGCTGTACAATAAGAATCAAGTAGACTGGACTCACACTGTATCGAAATTCATGCTCATTGCTAATGATCTCGACGAAAGGCTTTACACCGAAGTTTTACATCAAGCCACTTTGGAATACTACGATTCATTTTGTACCGCCCATAATGCGGCGAATGCATTACGCCATGTTGGCCATGCTGTGTTCCTCGAGTCCACTCACGGAGAAGATTTTGGAACCGTTATTCATCCAGTACTTATTGCAAATGCTACGTCATTGTATCCGCGTCTTGTTCGTGCCCGTGTTGATTTTCCGTTGAGTGGGACGTGGAATCCACCAGAAATTACGACGCACCTCCTTCAAAATCTTTATCAGGCAAGTTGGGTGATTTTCTCGACTTCAACTTTCTTACAAGCGTGTTTTTTAGTTCATGATTCTGGAAGTTGAACAAGTCCGTCAAGAACTTGATGAAAAAGCTGCTGCGCTGATCCAGGCGTCTGATCAGGTTGCTTCCATTCGTTCAAATGTTATAAAGGCTCTCTTTGATTCTTGTGGCGTATTGGAATCTGAGTCTGAAGATGTGGCAGGAGCCTTGAAGTATGACCGTAGATGTCTCGCTATTATATCAAACTATTCTCAAATGGAAGTCGAACCAGCTTCTAATATGGGTGTGAGATTTGTTGATAATTTCTTGACAAAGAAAGATGTTGGAAGAGCTGTGGGCCTGTTGTATCCTGAGTTGAACCCAACTTTCATGAATCAACAGGTGTAAAGCCAGAAGATTCGTCTCGTTATAAACAATTTCAGAGTTACCCTTTTATACAGTGAATAATTTGCCGAGGAACAAAACTTTACTTTGAAAGTTCATGCCATCTTCTTGTTGTCGAAGTCAAAGACAGGACGACCCTCATCCAGCACCAAAACAACACTGTTTTCTAAAGTTCTTTCCATCTCAGCCTCAATCACAACCTGAAACTCCTCAAAGAAACGTCCAAAGTCCATGACTGTCAAGAAAGAATTGTTTGCAGTCCACCTCTTCTCAAAGGCATCAAACACGTAGCAATAGAATTCATGGTACACATCTTTTGAGACCCCGTACTTGTAAAACAAGTGCTGAACAAAGCGTTTCCTGACCAGTGCGAGAGTGAATCCAGTAATATTGATGCCAACCACAGCCATAGAGAACCAGGCCGTGTCATGATGAGAACTTTTCAGAACCCGTTGAAATGAAGACGGGTGCATTTTCGCATAATATACGAGGTCATCGAGACCGAGGAGGCCCATTCCACGGAAATCAGTCGCTGGATCTGTCCCTTGAAACCCAATCTTTTCCCATTGCTTTGAAACACGTGAGGTGAGTCGTTCAGAAGCCATAGCAGTGTCCCAGAGTTCCTGGAGTTTCTTTTCGTGGGCGGGAGAGTCTCTGTCATAAGGGGTTGCAGCGCGTTTGTTGAGTGTATGCATGAGTTTGAAGGAAGCAGCCATAATTGAAAGGGACGACTTCAGGAGACGAGCTTGAGGGCTGTTTGAATTGTTAGTTGGTCAAGGTTGTAGCCACAATGAAGTTACTTTCAGTCACCTATTCGGAGTAAATAACTTCTTCTGCAGGATACGGTCAACGTAGCCATCAAAGTATTCCGGAGTGGTCGTGGCGGCTTCAATGTTCCTTCGTTCGAGCTGTCGTCGTCGTTACAACTAACACCATGAAATAAACAACGCACAATAAGTTCTTTTGAATGCAGCAAGCAAGCATCGATTCTAGCCACAAATCGAGCATTTGGCCACACTTTCCTGTCTGTTGAATCAGACTCATTCACTTCCCCAATAAGTGCCTTTGAAGTATCAAGATAGGACGAGCAAATCCGCAGCAATTCCGATGTTCCTGAAAGAAGACGGTGGACAAACTTGGCCTTGGCGTACACAAAGCGAATAAGTGTCTATTGATGATATGTGTATGCATTAGCACCTTCAAAGGCAACTGTTGAGTAACCAAGGCTATCAACTCACACTTGAATATAACATTGTGAGCAGCCACGACGGCCCAAACGTCGAAGTGAACACTGTCCTCAGAAAGTATCGCATTTGTTTGTTTTGTTTTAACTTCTAAAAACAAGTCGAATGAAGAACAAGAAGAAATCCACACCATCTTCAGCTTCTTCAGCCTCTTCAGCTTCCGCTTCAAACATTGGGCCAGTCCTGTCATCTGTAAAAAAGACTAAACCCGCAAATGAGACTTCGGTTCTGCAATCTCTCCTCTCCATTTCAGCAGTGCCGACAAAGGGAGCTACGTTTCGCGTAGATACAAAGAACGATTGTAAGCTGTCGTCCTCCGAACTGACTCCTAAGTGCTAAGATACTTGGTGTCGATTGCAGTGCTGTCAAAGGTTGCCTCCTTCCTTCCTCAACTGAAACAAGCCAATGAATCCCTGCAGCAAACGATCGAAGCTGGTCAATCTGTAGATATCGAGCACGTGGATGAAACCGAACAACATATTGAGATGGTATGATCAAACGCTGTTCCCCAAAATCTCATCAAGCTACACAGGACTTGGGATTAGGAGTATTTGACTATGCGCCTGAAGACATTCACAAGATTCCGAAAAAGGACGTGATTCTGCTGAAGAAAGATGACGATGATTCTGAGAGTGATAAGGAGGAGCTTGTGACCTTGAAACTGAAGCCGGATTCAGATGATACTATTGACATTCTGCATCCAAAGAAAGACAAGAAGAAACGTCCCAAAATCGAAGTTTTGAAATAAACAGCTTGTTTTTTTAAATTCCACGCAACCACAACGACACAACCAAATCTCTTGGAGAAACTAAAATCTCCTATTAAAGCTGCCATATCGTAACGGTGTCGAATGCTTGGTGTCTCATCCAAAGCACATCTCATCACGTCCTTGCAGGAAAATTTTCAAGATCCAATTTCGACCCTGAATGGACAACACCAACGCAGCTCTTGAGGCTCGCCAGGTGTACAACTATGTAGCACCGCCTCCGGCGCCTACAACTACAGCTCAAGCATATGGAGCTGGTGGATACTATGGACCTGGAAGTGGCGGCTCTGGTAGCGGAGGCAGTGGCAGCGGTAGTGGAAGCGGCAGTGGTAGTGGCAGTGGCAGTGGCAGTGGAAGCGGTGGTAATGGTGGTAACGGCGGATCTTCTGGAGGAAACGGTGGTAGCGGAAGTGGAAGTGGCTCTGGAGGGTCTAATGGAGGCAATGGAGGAAGTGGAGGAAGTGGAGGAAGTGGTGGGTAGTGGAGGCTCTGGCTCTGGCAGTGGAGGCTCTGGCTCTGGAGGAAATGGTTCTGGCAACGGCTCAAACGGCAGTGGAGGTAGCGGCGGCTCAGGCTCAGGCTCTGGCGGCTCTGGTTCCGGCAGTGGTGGCAGCGGCAGTGGAAGTGGCAATGGAGGCTCCGGCAGTGGGGGTAACGGAGGGTCAGGCAACGGTAGTAACGGAAACAATGGCTCTGGTGGTAACGGTGGAAATGGCAGCAACGGTGGTAACGGAGGCAATGGTGGTAATGGAAACGGAACCAACGTCCCTGGCACCAACCCATCAGGAACTGATAAACCAACAACCCTGGAACTAACCCAACTGCTTCTGGATCGAATTCAAACGGTGTGCCGGGTGCATCTGGATCTATCGTATGTCACCCCTTCCATCACCTCCTTAAAAATCTAAACAAATCGCAAACAGACTGCCACCATCAGTGGCTCGATTGTTACAAACAGCAGACAAGGTGGCGCTTCAGCAACTGGTACCGTTACTGGAACTGCTCTCCCTGTCGTTCCTGGAGGTGGTGACAATCAAATCTCAACCCTCGCCATCATCTTGATTGTCATCGGAATCATCGCGTTCCTTCTCTGCTGCTGCTTCGGTTGTTTCTGGCACCACAGAAAACGACGTGAGGAGAAGAAGACTGATACCGAAACTGTTGTTGTGACACAGACCACCACCACTGTGTACGAGCAAGATGTATCTGGATACAGTTATGGTGCCGCCGCTGTTGTTGCTCCTGAGCAAACTCAAAAGAAGCACTTTAAGATGGAGCGTGTGGTTCAGGAAGAAACCGCTGCCGTCGCTGCCGTCGCCATCGTTGCTGCTGTTGCCGCCGAAGAGGAGCACAAGAAAAAGAAGCACTTCAAAATGGAACGCATCGTTGCTCAAGAAGAAATCGAGGAGGAGAAAATCACAGAAACCACCACACAATACACTCAACAGACCTCATCTGTTCAAGTGATTGAAGAGGACCAGGAATACCTTGCAGAAGATCTTGTCGTTGAAGAAGAGAGAAAGAGGGAAATCTCTGGTGAAGTCGCTGCGGCCATTGCTGTCCTTGCTGCCAGTGAACACGCCGCAACAAAGCAGTCTGGAAAGAAGGACGCAAACCCATACTTTGTCAACGTCGATGTTCCCAACTTGACTGCATTCGTTCCTCCACCTTCCAACACCCATGTCGTCGTGCGAGGATTCCACGGAACCAGAGCGGATGAGTTGACTTTGGAGGTTGGTGATATTGTTGGTATCGAGCGTACTTTCGAGGACGGATGGGCCAGAGGACAAATTGGTATGTTAATTGATTTCTAGTTATATACGTTTTATTGACCCTCGTGCGTTTAATTAGTCTCCAAGCGTCACAAGCGTGGAATCTTCCCAGTGACAGTGTTGACTCGTCAAAAGCTCGGTGCTTCTCAGTCCGTCGCTCACACCGAAACTGGTGAAAGCACTTTCTTCTACAAGAAGAAGCGTTCTTCGGACGGATCCAGTGTTGCTTCCACTGAGCAATTGTACCCACACCAAATCCCAGATCGTCGGGAATCTGTTGTGATTGTGCAGGAGGAGGCTACGTACGTCAAGAAGGAGGAGAAGCTTGGAGTTCAGGATTTGAGAAACAAGTGGGAGAGAACAAGCAAGTAAATGGGAAAGGTTGTTGAGGGGGTGGTTGGAGGAGGAAGGGAGGTTCCTCGTTTGTGGATTTTATAGACGTTATTTCTTGATATCACGTACTTTTGGCCTTTTACTTATAGATAGGTACCAATACATCATCTCTTATTAGTACTTGTTTGTTCATGTGTTTTTGATGACGATAAAGGAGATTGTAATCGTACCTCATTGAGAGCTAAAAATATAATTTGACGACTTCTATGGAAGAAGGGAAGCAGTGCAGTAGAAGGTGTGAGTTTATTGGAATAGTATCAGGAGAGGTGGCCCTGTTGCCCTCGATTTTTCGTATCCAAATTCGTACGTGACCACATGTGTGCCGCCCCTCACCATCCCAACCCGAACGCATCATCGGACTGTCGCCACGCATCATCAGCAGCAACTATTGGACATCTTACATCCACATTGAGGAGTTGGAGTGACTGTTGGATGGCTGGTTCATTTGTGATGGACGATTGGAGGAAGGAGGAACTCTGGTCAAAACATGCCGCTTCAAACACCCACAAACACAATGCTGTGATCTGCGCGTGAATCGGTGGATTTGAATGGTGTTCGAGACTGTCGATTTGGATCATTGAAGGGGACTTGGGCTGACATCAAACACTCGCTCCACTTGCACCCCAACCCACAAACGATCGTATAGCTAACTCTTTCTTTCTCTATCCAACAGAAATGACTTACCAGAAGGTACATACTTCAAATTCAACTATCCTCCTTCTTCTTCGTCAGATTCTGGGAGCCTCTCTGTTTTTTGGGTCGAATGAGAGTCTGACAACTCCTCCCCCTCTCAATTAGGAAATCGTTATTGACGGAAAGGGCCACTTGATCGGTCGTCTTACCTCCATTGTCGCCAAGCACCTCCTCAACGGTCAGAAGGTTACCGTTGTTCGTTGCGAGGAGCTCAACGTCTCTGGATCCTTCTACAGAAACAAGCGTGAGTATCAAACCATGAGACTTCCAAAATATTCGACATAACTGATCAAAATCATCCGAAATAGTCAAGTACTTGGCTTACCTCCGTAAGAGAATGATCGTCAACCCACAGCGTGGTGCTTTCCACTTCCGTGCCCCATCCAGAATCTTCTACAGAGTCATCAGAGGTATGATCCCACACAAGACCGCCCGTGGAGCTGCTGCCCTTGAGCGCCTCAAGGTCTTCGAGGGTGTCCCACCACCATACGACAAGGTTAAGCGTGTCGTTGTCCCAGCTGCTCTCCGTGTCCTCCGCTTGAAGCCAGGACGCAAGTTCTGTACCGTCAAGCGTATCTCTTCTGAGATGGGATGGAAATACCAGGGTGTTGTTGAGCGTTTGGAGGAGAAGAGAAAGGCCAAGAACCAGGTCTACTTTGCCAGAAAGAAGGCTCTCAACAAGCTCAAGGTTCAGGCTGCTGCCAAGGTTGCTGGAGAGGTTGATGCCGTCAACGCCAAGTTGGCTGCTTTCGGATACTAAATTAATTAGTGTTTTGACGTCTTTTGCAATTTGTGGTGGATGGTGTGTTATGGTTTGTATAAGAAAGACCACTTGAATACATTATCTCCTTTGTTTTTATAAAGGAAATCTAGGAAACTTAATTTACTCTTTGGCATTAACAAGAAACATTTCCAAAAGCCCGAACAATGTCCGAACCATTGGCCACTCCTCCTCGGCTGTTCCTTGCCACGTTCCTTTCTCCATGGCCCCACAGACCATCCAATGAAGCTATCGCGAGTCCCTTTATGAAGATTCCGCCTCCTTTACAGCCATTGTTTGCAGCAGCTGTTGAGGTGAGCCAAGCAATCATCCCAGAACAACTAGCTCACCCTCCCGGTCTAGTTCTACTACGACAGCCTCAGAGACGACTGCAACGACACTACATTCGAACTGCCAGTCTTCAGCCGTCTCTCGCCACACCAGCGAATGTACGATGTTGCCACAATGGCTCGCGCTCTGCTCTGCAGCCATACTCCACTGCCAACTGATTCTATTCGAAATCGAAATACTCTGATTGGGATCTTGTATGCTATGAGAACGGCCCTTGAGTGCGAAATTGATTTCGATGACCTGGATGAGGAAGATGAAAGCATTTTTGTGGATTGGCAGAAACCGGTGAAGAAGAAAGTAGTATCTGCAGCTAAGAAGCCTGCTGTTACGATGGGTCAAGACAAGGGAACGCAGGAAAGCCACATTGGCAGTCAACCCGGAATAGAGCCTACACCCAAAACTACACTGACGTCGTCTGATTCTTGGCTGAACCAAACAATGAGAGACGTTGCGGAACGTGAAGCGCAGGATCTAAAAGCTACAAAGCGAGCCCTTAAAGCAACAACAAACCTCACTGATACAGAGCTGGAAGCGAGATTGCAGGAACAAGCTTTCGCGAAACAAAAGCCGCCTCGACCAAGTCCACACGTCAATGCTCAAAAGTTTGAACCTGATTCCATTCCAGCTCTACTTGCTGGTATACCTGGATTTGCCAAGTATTTTCAAAAACCATCTGACACATTTACACCTATGGAATCCCACCTCACCCTGCGGCTGATTTCTCTCGTGAACTGGAAGACGAAAGTGTATCCCAATTCCAGTACCGACGTATCTGTTTTCGCGCCATTCGTGATTCTCAATTAGAGTCCATCTTTCCACTGTCTTGGCGTGAATGTGATACACGAAAGTGGAACAAGTTCATTGACTTCCTGATTAGTGGGCTTTTCAGTTTCAATCCACCTGCTCTTCATCTCCTTTGTGGTCCTGACTTCCCTGACGACCACCCTGAACGTTCAGCACTTATTCGGCGTACTGCCAAAAAATTGAGGGTCGAATATGAGTCGAGTTGGACGCAATCTCAGACTGTGTGGGCAGAGAAACTTATGATAGCTATGTCATTTTCACCCGATCGGATTGAGCAGCAAGCAGTATATATGAATTATCTTGATATTTTGACGGCTGATGCGCTAGAGTTCCCGCCATTTCGACTGAAAGGAATTGTAAATTTCAGTGAGTTGACGGAAGCCTGGAGAGGATGGAATTGGATCAGAGAATTCCATGCTCAGATGGAGAAAGGGTTATTGCCAACTTGGGATTCTCGTTTGAAGCTCTTTGAGAAACTGGTTCCAGAGCCTTCGCCGAATACTCTGGTCACGCCTGTCCCACTCATGTTCACTTTCATGAACGGTAACGGAATGTTGGCTGAGTTCAAACGACACCCGCAGGAATATCAGTACGAAGACGATGAACTTCGATGTAAGCAGTGTTATAATCTTCAACCTGAAAATGTCAAGTTTAAGGCTTGCGCTGCGTGTGGTATTGTTCGGTATTGTTCGCCTGCGTGTCAAAAGCTTGACTGGAAAAACCATAAACCAGACTGTCTATATTTCAGAAGCAAGAAGGTCTGAAACGTCTTCCCTTCGTTTTTTATATATAAATTAGTTTTACTTTCAAAAATAAGAATGTCAAGCTCAGCTGACCGTGGCTATCTTGCTATGGTGAATTGCACATCTCCGGAGGAAGCCATGAATTTATCATCCGTTCCATACATGAAAGTGCCTGTGCAATTGCAGCCATTGTTTGCGCACTGTGTCCAGGTTTGCTTGTTTTCGCAATCCAGTGCGTATTAACTTAAATCCTTGTCATCAGCTTTACTACGAAAACCTCAAAGAAGCTTGCAACGACGATCCATACGAGTTTCCGGTGTTTTGCCGTCTCTCTCCTCAACAGCGAATGTATGATGTAGCTCAAGTGACGAAGGCTTTGCTCTGTCAATCAACGCCGCTTCCTGAAGACACGATTGGAAACAAAAACGCTGTTCTTGGTATCATAAATGCATTGAGTGTTGCCCTCGATATCGAGTGTGATGAAGATGAGTGGGATGAAGCCAATGAAGGCATCTTTGTGGATGGCAAATCATCTAAATCAAGTGGAAAGAAAGCTGCTGGATTTATGGATGATGTCAATTTGCCAGAGTTGGAGGCGTTGACATTGGAGACTCAGAGAAAGGGTCTGGAACTTGAAGTAACAGCCAGAAAAGCCGTGAAGGCTGCAAGAAGGGCTATGAAAGACGTTTCAGATGCGGATCTTGAATCAACATTGGCATCTCAATTGCCAACACCTTCTATTCGTCCAAATTCTCAGCAACCGGCAATCACGGAGCACCAATCGCGACTAACGTACGCCGCTGAGCGCTTTCTCTCGCATCGAGCTGTACGTGCTTCGAAAACGTTTTCAAAGACGACTGTGCCTCATCCGGCTGCTGATTTATCGAGGGAACTTACAGACGATGCAGAACACCTTTTTGAGACTAGAAGACTCTGCGTTCAGACTATTCGCGCTTTGAGTCTTCAAACAGTATTTCCCTTGTCATGGCGAGATTCGGATCGCGATCCCTGGACGCAGTTCATTCATTTCCTGATGAATGCACTTATACCATTCAATATTACTGAATTGGCTCTACTGTCTACTGCAGATGACCCTGAAGCTAAACCTGAGCAGTCCATCTTGATGCGACGTACGACTCAAAAGTTGAGGACGGAGTTTGAATCAAAGTGGACACCGGAGTTGACTATTTGGTCAGAGAAACTGACTGCCGCTCTTACATTCGAGCCTTCTGAGATTGCACGATTTGTCTCGTTCATTGAAAATTGCGAAAAAATCCCAGAAGAATATATCTCAAGTTTGGGTCTTGGCAAGATTACGTTCTCGGAAATCCAGGCTGCGCTTAAGGGCTGGAAGTGGATTCATGAGTTTGACCAGCAATTGCAGGAAGGAAAGTTGGCGAATTATGATGCACGATTGAAGCTGTTTATGCGACTTGTTCGTAACCCGCCTGGTGTCGTCGCCGCTGGAAGCGGTTCTGTAAAATATGTTCCGCTAATGATGACGCTCATGCAAGGAATGGGGGCCATGTGCAACCCAAAGAGTACACCAAAGGATTACGTTTACGAAGAAGACGAGATTCGCTGTTTTGGATGCAATGAAACGCAACAAGATGATACCAAATTCAAATCATGTGGTGCTTGTGGAATGGTTCGCTATTGTAGCCCGTTGTGCCAGAAACAGGACTGGCCAAAACACAAAGCTGATTGTTTGTACTTCAGAAGCAAGAAGGAGGTGTTGAAATAAAATCACCCTCTGTTTGTTCTCATCCATTCTTGTCAGGCTGCTGAAAAGTGAGAGAGTCTCAAATTTAATTCCGTTAGAAAAATAAGTGCCTCAAATTTGAGTGCATGGTTCAACTGCCCCTCAAACATTAAAAAGCGAGAGCAGTGGCATCATATCAATCACCAAGAAAAGATCCTGCGATCCTTTGCAATTTGATAATGGACTTCAAGAAGATTGAACGTAGCGACGCCATTCCATTCGCGTTTGTGTCCACAATTCCTTTCGCTCCTGCAGGATACAAGATTACTCAGCAACTTGGCATGGTCCGCGGTTTGACTGTTCGCTCGCGCAACTTGGTGACCGCGTTTGGTGCCGACCTCAAGTCCCTTGTGGGAGGGGTGAACCTCACATACAAGAAGCAAAGCGAGGATACTCGAATGGAGGCGTACAATTTCATGGTTGAGGAGGCTGCTTCTCTTGGCGCCAATTGCGTTATTGGTGTACAATATAATGAGGAGCAGCTGGGAACTGGAGGTACCAGTTTGAGTGAAGTACTTTGTTACGGAACGGCTGTTCGTGTGGAAGTTTCTAAGGAGTTCTAAGTACAAGGTTTGACCATAGGAATGTTGGCTATGAACAAATAAAAGATTTTGATGTTATAAGCATATTCCATACTGTATAGCCCTCCGGTGGTGGCATAGAAAGTGAATGCGAGATAAATAAGCAATAGAGAAGAATATTCTTCCAACACAGCATCTTTATCCAAACAAGTCGATTCCGCTGATGCTTGGCACATCAGCGCCTGAATCCACGGCCATCGCAACCAGCCAAACCAGCCAAACCAACCTGAAACTAAACAAGAACCATCGTTCAATGCCATCCAACCAGAACCAACCACGCCGCAAGTGCCAACCACGTCTCCTTCTTTCGATGTTCCTCAATCCAAACAACTCAAAACCAACTCCGACACAAATTCAATCGATCAAAACGAATCGTCTTTTGAAGAAAGCGACTTTGTAATTGAAGAAGGGACCTTCGAAGTTGCTCTTTTGGTCGACGAGTTGCGCAGAAACGCGTCGATTAAAGAACTCGATTTGAGTAATTCGGATTTGGATTCAGAAAATGTTGTTCGTTTGGCCGAGGTTTGTCGTGTCTGTTTGTTGGTTGGTCTGATTTGCTCAATCGAATAGGCTCTCCAATCCAACACGGGCCTCAAAGCACTCAACTTGACCGGAAACAATGTCGATTCGCTGGGATTGTTGGCTTTAGCTCGTGCTTTAACTGTGAATTCTACTCTGGAAGTCCTCATTCTCGGAAATGATGTGTTGCAAATTCCATACCTCATGACGTACAAGACGTATTTGTCGAAGCCATAACTAAGAATCAAGGTATCAGTTTTACATAATTTACCGCCTTTGCTTATAGACTCTAGCCTCATTCAACTCGAATATGAATTCCGTGACTGCCACACTCAAACAGTATTTAGTGCACTCTCGAGAAATGCTGCGAATAAGCGATTGAACGTTCATAACTCGCGAAACGACTCACGAAATGAATCGGAGGCTTTACTTCTTGACGAAATCGACGTGGCGATTCCTCAAGTTCCAAAAGAAACGCTGGAGGTTTCCCTTGCTGACGAACTTTCGGCTTCATTACGTCCTTCTAATTCCTCAAATGATGTCGTCAGAGCCATGGAAAATCTTCTCGCCGAAATTAACGCAACAAAGTCGCAGCTTGAACGTATAAATGATACTGATCAACTTGCTCGCGGTAATACCATCGTTATGATTAACGACTACTGCTTAATAGCCCCAAATGAATAGCTCACCAATCCCGCGAAATTGAAATGCTCGAACAAAAATTATCGGAGTCTTCTTGTGAATCTGTGAGAATGAAGTCTCAAATTGAACATCTGCGTGCTGAGATAACGGATCTCACTCAACGTTCCAAACGCTATTTTGAGCAGTATGAGCTGGAGGTAGCGGCAAGAAAACAAATACATTCCGACTATGTTGAATACAAATCAAGGTCGGATTGTATTGAAACAGCGCTACAGAAGGAAATTATCGCTCTTTTGTTGCAGATGAATCAGATTGAGATTGACGCCAAGAGCCAACAACGTGATTACCCCAATAACACCATGTGTTTGTTCTAATCCATTTCTTAGTGGCAACGCAAAGAGAGATTGAAGCTCTCAAATCTCGATTGGAAGTTTCAAATGCACAATATTTGGCTTTAATTGGTGACTCACAAAGCACGGATCTGAGAATGTTGGCTTTGATTGAGCAGCATGAAGTATCGAGAAAACAGTGGGAAACAGCGGAAGCAAGGTATTGTCGATGTGCAGCCTTCAACAGAAAACTCACTGATTCATCTAGGCTGCTCGAAAGATTGCAAGAGGCTGAGAAGGACGTTATTCAAAGTCGAGAACAACATGACGGGATCCAAGAGAGCCACGAATATCTGGTAAAGATTTTGGTACCTATTCCTACGATCGATGTTGACGACCTCTCACCAGAGTGCCTGTCTCCTGGAATTACATGCTCAACTTTCGCAAGAGCAGGAAGATCATGAAAATACAAGGGCAGAATTGGAGGTTTCGTGATTCTCATTACAAGTTGGAGAGAATTTACTTCTTTTGTTACTTAATCCAGGCTCAAATCAAGCGACTCAGCGCTGAAATTGACAGTAACGAAGCAAAGGTTTCTTTCTTTGTCGCTCAATTTCATAATTCTGAAATATCCAATAGCATACCACCCTTCATGACCTCGAAATCAAATCCGAGCTGGAAAAATACAAGGCATTGTACGAACAAGAGCGACAGGTACCAACTTGTAGTTTGTAATACAAACTGATTCATTTGCAGGCACACGATGCAACCAAAGCTGACGCGGAACAACAAGCCCAAGATTACACTCGACAAGTAAATCGAATGGATGCCGCCCAGGAGCATGATACGAAGGTAAAACTCATATATTTGCTCGATATGGACGTTAAAAAAGCTTAGAAACATGCTTCCGAGTTAGCCGAATCCAACCGACGCTTACGAGCAGCATATAGCCTTATTCAAAGCTTGAAATCAAAACACCAGACTGAGACAGAGGTTTGATATCGCTCTTCAATTTTTTAGTTATAATATACTGCACGTAGGTTCATGCAACAGAGATCGCTGGATACGTAAATAGGATCGAGGAGCTTGGCAATTTTGTGAAAATTCTGAGAAACGATCAACAGCATCGTGACTTTGAGGTTTGTGCTTGAAAACCTGTACACGTTTGACCTTCACATCCACAGCTGTTGCAAGCAAATACTGAAAAACAAACCATATCTGAAGAGATGGAGCGCATAAAAGAAACTCACAGTCTGGAATTGGAAAACGGTCGACGACTTCAAAGTCAACCAAATGAAACTTTGAGTGCTGTAAGTTTCGATTTTTGTCGATTAAGATATTGCATTAATTGAGCGTAGGACATCAAAGAGCTTGATGAATTCACTGAATCCATCGAGGAAGTGACTTCAAATAAGGCTATCAACGAAATAACCTTTGAAACAAACAAGGTTATTAAAGAAGTACCAAGTAATACAAAGCGTTCCCAGCCAATTAGAATTCCAACTTCACATCGCGCTCTTGATATCGACAACGACCCCGATGAATCTGATTTGGAGGACAGTGACATAGAAGATGAAGCAAACGCGTTCGAAATTGACCGTACCTATTCGGGACCGATCATTCAAGTAACTTCAGATATTGTTGAATCTCGAGTGGACTCAATTCCACTGCCACCTCTCTTTGGCTGCCCCTAGACACCATCATTGAAGAACGCACCGCCGATTTGCGTAGTAGCACTTCCGAATCCGACGACAAAGATTCTCAACTTGTGCCAAACAACTCTATCAATGATGACTATGAGTTTGTGGAGGAAACAGATGTAGTGCGGTTTGAGCGAATGGCGGGCGAGGTTTCACAAGTATTGGAGAATTTGGAAGCTATTACACGCGCGAGAGAAGCTGCGAATGCTGCATTGTATGAAGCGACTGCTTTGATTGAGTCTATTGACGCGGCTGGAGCTGAATTGCAACCAAAGAGGTTGAAGAAATCAATGCGATTGTTCATTCTGGAGTCGACGAAAAATGCACCACAATGTTCTCGAATCAAACTCTTTGGAGGTTATTGTTTCAGTTTGCGTGGGCTGGCTTTGCTGCATTGTTGTATCAGTTTTTCGCTCTCAGAGACACGGATTTAGTCGTGGCCAGAACGGCGTGTTCAAACTCAAGTCGAATTGTGGTTTGGTCTGATAACTATCTCACGACCGCACAAGCGATTCAACCACGGATTGTTCAATTGGTTACTGACCTTATTCCAAACGCCAACGTCTCTGTCGTAGCTTCTGTTGATGAGTTAACGCGGAACACTCTTTCATTGAATGAGACTGTCATCGTTTGTCTTGGTTCTGTGGTTTGCAAGAACGCCGTAGAGCAAATGCATTCAAACATGACTGTAATTCACAAGAACTCTCTTTCACAATCGTCACCCCTTCCGCATGGTTTAATTCCTTTGGATGGTCTTCACAATCTACAAGACGCGAATATTATTACGTCGCTTGAGCAGATTATGTTTGGTGAGAACGGAAAGGGGCACGTCATGATTTGGTCAGATGTATTTGTTACTTTTGCTGACGCTGTTATGCCCGCGTTGCTTCAATCGATAAGCAGTATAGCTCCGACAGCGACTTTGTCTATCATAGCTTCTGTCGAAGAATTTATGACTCATATACCAATGCTGAATGACATTGCTATTATTTGTGTTGGTTCGAAGGTGTGTAAGGACGCTCAGCAAATAATTCAGTCATTGGTCGAACGAATTGAAATTGATTCACTGGACTATGTATTTTCTGCGAATTCATCATTGCTTGACAACGGGTTGGCTCTGGTGATGTTGGAAGGACTGAAGGCATTTGATGAAGCTGCCGTTAATGAGACACTTAAATCTGTGTTGAAAGATTTGGCAGAAAAACGTAATAACTGTATATAGAAGGCCTCATACTGTGGCATAATTGTTTAAGAGAATAAATTATTAAGTTCTATGATTATGAGTGAAGTTTAGCCATCCACTTCTTTCTCAATGGCGATACTATTTACGTATTTGACAAAAAATATTACTGGTTACCAAGTACAGACAGGAATGAAACTATACTTTCCGAAAGGAATATAGTTGGATCACAGGGATCCATTGTACAAGATTTACTCAAAAATGACTCCAGACGAAATTCAGAAACTGCGTCTCATCTTTCGAATCATATCTCCTTTCTCCATCATTGCAAGCATGGGTTTAATCTTTTGCGTCGTTGGTGTGAAACAACCCGGAACCCCTTAAATAAGCTGCAAGCTTGTCTAGCTCTTTGCGATACAATTCTTGCTGTCTGCTGGATAATAGGATCCGAAATTTCGTCAAATATACCTTGTGTACTGGTCTTGGAATATTATATCATTTTTTACGGTTTCGATGACAAGTTGGTCGTTTTGCGTAGCACTGTACTGCTACTTGACCGTAATATATTCCAAAAAAATGCTGATTATTATGGCGCGGATTTCACTTCTATGGTTGGGGCCTTGGCGCTGCTATGACAATCATTTTGCTCGCGTTAGGACCAATTCTTGGACGGGGAAATGTTCTTGGCGATGGTATAAGTTTTTTTAAGCAGATGTCTCTAAACAATGTAACTTAGCTACTTTTGAGTGTTGGATTGCTCCTGCATACCAAGAATTTCGGGTTGCTGGAATACGTTCCGTGTGGGGTCACTTTATAGTGATAATATCAATGTACGTCCACATATTTTACAGAGTCAGTCACGCGTTTGGAGAACTCGAAAAAATTGGGACTCCAATTGTTGATGTCAAAAGAGTTCCATCACGATTTCGCAAGATCAAGAAAGGCAAGCGGAAGAGTCAATTTCAAGCCAAAAGACCGAAAGTCAAAGTCTTAAATTAAACCGCCGATGGTTGCATTTAAGTTTGGCGTGAAACGTGAGATCCGAACTCTCTCATTATCATTATCTGATCAAATAGAGAGTGAATCTGGGGAAAAAGCGTAGATAATCGCGAATCGACTTCAAGAGGAAGCAGTGTCGCCATCCCAGTTTAAAGTGGTCCAAGACGCGCAAGCTAGTTCTAAAAACTAGTTTAATTGCCTTTGGCTTTATATTCACGTGGACGCCTTCCACGATATAAGAATTATGGGACTGTTTGGGTTGTTGCCACCATTTGGGTTATACATTGCAAGTGCTATCTGTTCATCAACAGCTGGGATATGGAACGCGTTTATTTTTTTCATAACGTGGTATAATATGCGCAATGATGCCAAAAATTAATAGATATTTCTTTTCGCGATTGTCTGAGATTTGCAAATGACACCAGAGGAGCTTCAAGCGATCCGCGTCATATTCCGCGCAATTTGCCCACTTTCTATCGCAGCGGCCTGAGTTTGATCACTTGTGTCATTTTATACAAGAGACTTCGACGACCAGTTAACAAGCTGCAGGCATGTATAGCTATTTGCGAAATCGCTATGGCGACTTTTGGACCGTTGGAACCGAGATAACCCGAATATCCCTTTGTGTACAGCTGTTGGGATCTTGCACCAGTTTTTTTCGATGGGTATGACGAGCTTCTCGTTTTGCATCACGCTGTATTGTTACTTGACCGTCGCTTATTCGCAAAAAGTTGCTGATAAATATTGGATATACTACTTCTGTTACGGATGGGGGCTTGGTGCGCTTTTCACCGCACTCTTACTCGCTATGGGTCCAATATTGCATCGTGGAAACGTTATTGGGGACGGTGAGTAAATTATTTTCACTTAGGATTTAGTTTCTGATATCAAGCCACAGCCACGTTTGAATGTTGGATAGCCCCAGCCTATCAGGAATATCGAATATGGTTTATGTTCTTGCCAATGTGGATTCACTTTGGGCTGATTCTCCTAATGTATGCAAGAATCTTCGTAAAGGTCCGTCGAGTCAATCATGACGGAAAGGAGGCTTCGTTTCAGGGAGACGAAGTTGAGAGTGGAAGGTCAAGTTGTTCAAGCACCAAGACAGACCCGGCAATTTCGTCATCTTTTCCGAGTCAAGATCGCACAAGAAGAGCGACAGAAACTACTGTACATACAGGTGGTGGGCATTTAAAAGTCAATAAGCTGATATTTCGAACTGCTATTGTGACATTGGGATACCTTGTATCATGGACTCCAGCCACTGTGGTGAGGATAATAGCATTATATGGCGGAAAGGCTTCGTTTTTAGCAAACGTTCTTATTGCACTTGGATTTTCTGCTGCAGGACTTTGGAATTCAGGTACTTTCTTTGTTTCTTGGTATTATATGCGCAGCGAGGTTAAACATGGATCAAAATAATTATTTCTATGTTTTATGTAAAACAAAGAACTATATTTGAAACCTCATAATTACACGCTGCTCGAGCCTTATTAAGACTCACGAACTTCCAACTTCGAGATATGACTGGCAGTCCTAACGTTTTCGGTTTGCTATGAAGCAGATTCAAAAACCACAGCAAATTGCGGATAGTATTTTGCTTCAAGACAAAGTAGTGTCGCCAATCCCAGTTTAAAGGGGTCAAAGAAGCGCAAGCTAATTCGAAAACTGGCTTAATTGCTCTAAATGATGCAAAAGGTGACAGAGATTTCTTTTTCGCGATTATTTGAGATTTACAAATGACACCGGAAGAGCTTCAAATCATACGACTCATATTCCGCTCAATCTGTCCATTTTCTATTGCTAGCGGCCTAAGTTTGATCACCTGTGTCATTTTAAACAAGAGGCTCCAGCAACCAGTGAACAAATTGCAGGCCTGTATAGCTCTCTGCGAAATCGCTATGGCGACATTTTGGACCATTGGAACCGAGATCATCTCGAACATACCTTTATGTACAGCTGTTGGGATTTTTGCACCAGTTTTTTTCGATGGGTATGACGAGCTTCTCGTTTTGCATCACGCTGTATTGTTACTTGACTGTGAACTATTCGCAAAAAGTTGCTGATAAATATTGGATATACTACTTCTGCTACGGATGGGGGCTTGGAGCGCTTTTCACCGCGCTTTATTGCTCTGGGTCCAATATTGCATCGTGGAAACGTTATTGGAGATGGTGAGAATTTATTTTTTATTGAGGATATGGTTTCTGTATCGAGCCGCAGCCACTTTGAATGTTGGATAGCCCCAGCCTATCAGGAATATCGAATATGGTTTATGTTCTTGCCAATGTGGATTCACTTTGGGCTGATTCTCCTATGTATGCAAGAATCTTCGTAAAGGTCCGTCGAGTCAATCATGACGGAAAGGAGGCTTCGTTTCAGGCAGACGAAGTTGAGAGTGGAAGATCAAGCTGTTCAAGCCCAAAGCAGATACACAAGCAATTTCGTCATCTTTTCCGAGTCAAGATCGCACAAGAAGAACGACAGAAACTACTGTGCATACTGGAGGCGGGCATTTAAAAGTCAATAAGCTCATATTTCGAACTGCTCTTGTGACGTTGGGATATCTCGTTTCTTGGACTCCAGCCACCGTCGTAAGGATAATAGCGTTATATGGCGGAAAGGCTACATTTTTAGCAAATGTACTCATTGCACTCGGATTTTCTGCTGCAGGACTTTGGAATTCAGGCATTTTCTTTGTTTCTTGGTATTATATGCACAGCAAGGTTAAAAGATGATCAAATAATTCCATTTTTTTACTTGTGAACAAAGAACTATAATTGGTAAACCTCGTACTCCTCAAGCTTACACGACACTTGGCCTTTACGACTGACCAACCTTCCAACTCCCAGAAATGTCGAGGCAGCCCCAACACTCCGGTTTTATACGAGCCAGATTCAAAAGCCACAGAACATTCCCTTCCGCAAACCTTCAAATCATGCCCACTACCAAAAATAGGGCCAAACTCAGGTTTACAATAAATCCCCTTCGCGAGATCCACACAAGGCATTACATCCAACATCCATTTTCCAGGCGATTTCATCAAAAACGTGAACAGGAATGCGGATCGTACGGGAACCCAGCCTGTGTGGATGAGGACCATGGCGCGTCAGTGAATCCTCCAACAAGATTCCCATCCATGGTTTTGAGAATAACAAGGTATTTGGCTCGTAGTCGCAGTATTTATGGAATGCGCATTTGAGAAATCGTGTTCAGATGCCCGAAACAGAAGCTGAGGTTTTATGGAGAAGTTGCTTGATCGGGCTGAGAGCGTCGCTTGTTTAATAGAGTCCCAAAAAGAATTAAATACTGCAGCGGAGTCAATAATTTTGAGTCTTTAGGACGGAGAGTTCTGTGTCCCCAAACAACGGAGGACGGAAAGATTCGATCCAAAATGATAATCATGGATTTCCGGTGTTGGATTAAATCGAGGTCCAGATTGGTTCACTTTCGTCGATATTAAGTCTTTAAATGTGTGCCAGCTACCATTGTCTGTATCTACCACATAGTGTTCCCGTGAATTCACCCAACAACAATAAACAACTGTCGCTCTCGAAAGTCATGGCTCATACAGAAGCAAGCTCTCCACAGAATTTCGCTCATTCCACTCAACACATTCCGTCCCCCTCAATCGCAATTTCCAAATCCTCCAAAGCGCATAACAATGCACGTTCCTTGAGTTCGGTTAAATCAATCCTGTGGCAGATTTCATAAAATGCGAGGGAATTCTGTGGTTTGAGAACAGCGGTGGCGAAATGGTTCGCACATTGCAAGACTAAAGATGGAAGCAAGATCTGTGAAGCAAACAGCGTAACAGAGAATAAAAGATGTCGGGGATGGTTGTTGAGCCAGAGTAGATGTATTCCAAAACTAAGTTCATTGTTTCCATGTCCGTGTCCGGATGGCGCAGTACTGTAACACGTCTCTTGCACCCGGATTCAGTATTTCGGTACTAGTTGGACTCCATTTCGGACTGAGAGCTGTATTGTAATACTCGCAGTTGTGGGACAGAATGGCTGCATGAGCCCAAACCGGCAGTTCGTCGTCTCCAACGAGAAGAATCACGTCCGCAAACGTTCTATCAAGCAAGAGAGATTTGTAGTTGTTGCGAGAGAGTCCAATCTAGTTGCAGTGAACGGGTTTCAGTCATGATTCTTGGAAGATTCTTGACAAGGGGGTATCTTCATGCCGAATCGATAGATTGTCGTTTCAGTTACTTTGAAAAATGCATATAACTTGTATTGTATTCATTGTACGAAGAGAAGAACTCTTTCAGCCATAATTGATGTCTTCCACAACGGCTGTCCATAAGAAGTCAGCGTTAAGCTCTATTTACTGACATTAAATGTACTCACCAATACTCAAGTCTTCGCTTGATACGAAGATGTTGACTCGTTCTGGACGGTAATCCATTGTCATAGGTGTGTTGGGACCAATTACTCTCCGGAGCTCTGGAAGCTCTGATTCGGGAATAGAAGAAAACAACTGGCCGAGAAGGTTACTGTACAGGCGGATTTGATCGCCACGGAAACTTTCGTTGGCAGTGTCTGCGTCAACATCGATATCGTTCGCAGGGGCCACAATGGGGACTTGATTGTTTACTGGTCCTTGCGCGGCCATTGCTAGTTGGATGATGGATGCGGCTATGATGGTAAGTAGGTTGAGGCGCATTTTGATTGATGATGATACTATTTTGGGAGTGATTTGAACTTTCTTTTACGTTAAGTATCTGAATCGCAAGTATTTAATTGGTTTTTATTCCCATCCGTTGGTTTCAGAATTGTAATGTGACTCGAGCAAGTAACGGCAACTCTCTTCCAAGATACTGAGGTATGGCTCAATATGAGACTTATAATAAATTTGGCAATGCATAAATAATCCGAGGGAGGGAACCAATTCTTTGATACTGTTACAAGCAGCCTCGGTATCAAGTTCAGCAGGAATGCCTGCTTGGACTGAGAGATCGTCCACGCCTGTTGAACTTTCACCCAACCAACAAAATAGACCATTTCTGCTCTGGTTGCATCTGCCTATAAGAAATCATGTCTGATAGATCATTACAGACATTTCTGATAACGCATCACGCCTTCCTGTATCGCTTCTCTACTTCCTCCATCACAGAAACTAATGAATCCGCTTTCAAGGCACTGACTCCTAGCTTATTCACAAACAAAAGAACTTGAATGCATTTGAGGGACGCAGCTCCCATATTGAAAAATGCTTCATACACTGATTCACAAGGGTATGCAACAGCAAATGATCAGCCAAGAGAATGACTTCAAGGAGCGACGCATTAGGACAGTCACAGTTCCGCAATAAATGTATTCGAGACGAGATTCATTGTCGTGGAGTCCGCGTCTGGGTGACTAATCACTGCTCTGATTGCCCGTTGTCGTTGCTGGCTGACTTGGACGCCATCTGGGATTACCACGGAGTCGCACCATCGATCTGCCAATGCGCTGGTATAGAATTCGCAGGAATGTGCGAGAATGTTTGCGTGGGCCCAGATCAAGGCCTTGTTCGGCCCGACAACCAAAAGAACATCCGCAAAGCCTCGTTTTGGCGAAGAGCGTTTGCCGTTGAAACGAGTGCTGACTCAGAGGACACTGTCACTGCCACAGGCGGTCCTGGGTACGTTCTTCGGGCTGGCTGCTTGACCCTCATTGTTTGACCAAAAAACACCCAAAGTGACCATACTATTAGCCACAATTTGCCAGTACAAAGGATGAATACGTTGTACATCTAGCAGAAAGATCCATGACCGAAAGTGGACTTGACAACAACTTCATACAGACAAAATCAAACACACATTTCCCCCCTATTTATTTACGTACATGAAATGCAGTGAAATTCACACGTTCTTTGGATAAGAGTTAGAGTGTTGAAATGGGTGAACACCACCACCAACGACCCGCCAACACCCAATCACTCTCCAAACAAAAGCCGAAGCCAAAGCCAAATCCAAGTCCGTCCAAGCGGCCGCTTCCTCCGAATCCACCTCCAAACACGTTCAAGAACCAGAACCAGAACCAGAACCAAAGCCAGAGCCGCGGAAGCAGCGCGTCCAATTCACCATTCGCATTCAACTTTGACGCGTCGTTTCTGCCGCCGCCGCCATCGCCGCTTCTGCTTGGCCGGCCCCACACCGATGAGTCACCGGACACGTCAAATGCCCATCGAGAAGGTCGCGTTCGAGGCAGAACAGTCCCCGGCGCGTGCCCTCTCCTTCCAAGCCAGACCAGAGCCACTTTAGTGCGACAATGCTCGCCATTCCTCCAACTCAAAAGGCTATTTCGCTGCATTCGTGTGACGTGACACCTGTCATCCAGCCCGCCTCCCAGTCATCGAATCTTCAGCAACAGCACAGCAACAACAGCAATACTTGTACCAGCCTTCTCCTTCTCACCCACAGCAACTTCAATACGCTTCGTACCTTCAACCTTCACAACAAAGCGCGTACTTTCAGCCTCTACCACCACCAGTTGTCCCACAAACTTACTCAAACTACTACACTCCACAACCGCAACAACCTTTCTACCCTCTACCTCCTCCACATAATCCATCTCCCCCTCCACATCAACAACAGTACAAACCTCAAGCACCTGCATTCATGTCGAATTTCTTTGAATCCATCTCTCCTCTTATTGCTGTCTCGGCTGCATCTAACGCGTGCAGCAATATGTTCAGACACAAAACTATCAAGACCGTCGAATTGACTGCAGTCGGGAATTTTGTCGTTGAGATTCCTGTGCCTGAAAAAGTTCTTCAGTTGAATGGATATAGCAGTGGAGCAATGGGAGTAGTAGGAGAGACGGATCGAAGAACGCCGCGTGGGAGTAATGATACTGTTGTGGATGTGGATGATTCGAAAATGAATTCAGAGAATTCGAATGGTGAAGGTGCGGATATGTGGAGTCAGATTCAAGGTGCTGCAGCTGCGTTGTTTGGCGTCCCTTCTGGTGGTAATGTGGAAGATGCAGTGAAGGAGAGTTCACGGAGTGTTAGGAATCTCGCGACTTCTCCTATCCTGGATGATTCGAGAGAGTTTACGCATCTTCGGTACACTGCAGCTACTTGTGATGCAGATGAGTTTGTTGGAAGGGGTATCGGTATGTTTCTTCATGGAGTCATGAGTAATCTAATGTTGATGATCTCAGTCTTCGCGCTCAAGAAATGGATCGGAAGACTGAACTGTTTATCGTCATCACTATGTACAAGTTGAGTATCCTTTTATTTTATTTTTTACACCAACATCCCACTTCCGAAACTAAAATACTCATTCAGCGAAAACGAACACCTCTTCTGCAAAACCTGGAAATCCGTCCTCAAAAACATCACTTACCTATGCTCAAAACGCCGCTCAACAGTCTGGGGTCCAGACGGCTGGAAAAAAGTTATCGTCTGCGTTGTCGCGGACGGCCGCGAGAAAATCCATCCTCGTACATTAACAGTCCTCGGAATCATGGGTGCATATCAAGACGGTCTGATCAAAACCAGTGTCAACGGGTCTCCCACGACCGCCCACATATTTGAGTACACGACCCAAGCGTTCGTCGACACAAACACGGATCAAACTGTTCGAGGCTCAAAAGACGGCGGTCGGTTCGGAGTCGCAGCGGGTGTCCCCGTGCAACTCATATTCTGTTTGAAGGAACGTAACGCCAAAAAAATCAACTCGCATCGATGGTTCTTCAACGCCTTTGGGCGGCTGTTGAAGCCGGAGGTGTGTGTGCTTTTGGATGTAGGGACGAAACCGACGGGAAAGAGTATGTATCACTTGTGGAAGGCGTTTAATAAGAACCCGAATGTGGGCGGTGCGTGTGGAGAAATTTATGCAGAACTTGGGGTTGGGTGGGGGAAGCTTTGGAATCCTCTTGTGGCGGCGCAGAATTTTGAGTACAAGTTGAGTCTTTGGTTTTGGTTCTTGTTGTATTTATGGTACTGAACAATGCCATGTATAGGATATCAAACATATTGGATAAACCGTTTGAATCTTGTTTCGGCTTCATATCCGTCCTTCCCGGCGCCTTCTCTGCATACCGCTACAAAGCCCTCCAAAACGACCCGGCAACGAACACTGGTCCCCTCGAAAAGTATTTCGTCGGCGAGAAACTGCACGACGGTGGGGATATCTCGAAAGCCAATATGTACCTCGCCGAAGACCGGATCCTCTGTTTCGAGCTTGTGAGTAAAAAGGGGCAGGCGTGGGTACTCAAGTATGTACGGAAAGCGAGGGCGGAGACGGATGTGCCTGACTCTGTGCCTGAGTTTATTTCACAGAGGAGGAGGTGGTTGAATGGATCCTTTTTCGCGAGTGTACATTCGCTTGTGAATTGTCATCAGATTGTGAGGAGGTCGAATCATTCGGTGGGGAAGAAGGCTATGTTTATGGTGCAGTCTTTGTATAATTTTGTGAATTTATTGTTTAATTGGTTTGCGCTGGGGAATATGTATTTGGTGTTTGGTGAGTTTGCGTTTGGTTTGATGGTAGGGTGATATACTGATTTGATGTAGTATTTCTTGGAAGCAGTATCGTCAATAACGACGATATTAAAACAAACCCGGCCTTGGATCCATTCCAAGGATATGGAGCGGCTATATTTATCGCGTTCAAAGACCTCTATATTTACGCCATCATTCTCGTCTTTCTTTCCAGTCTTGGTAACCGCCCTCAAGGCTCCAAAACTCTCTATACTGGCTGCTTTCTTCTATTTGCAGCCATTATGGCAACTATGATCTATATCACTGGATATGGAATGTATTACTCGATTCCCAAAAACTCGAATGATTGGAATACTGCACTGAGCTCGCCACAGCAAGCACCTGTTATCATCAACATGCTGATTTCAATGGCTTGCTCTTACGGAGTTTATTTATTGGCGTCGCTTCTGTTTATGGATCCATGGCATATGGTGAGTACTGCTTTATTAACGGAACATTGCTCACATCAATAACAGATCACATCCATGATCCAATATATGCTGCTCATGCCATCATTCACAAATATTCTTATGGTCTATGCCTTCTGTAACATCCATGACGTTAGTTGGGGAACAAAAGGTGCAACAGGTCCGGCAGATATCGCCCCTGTCCTCATCAAATCCAACAACGGCAAAGCAGTCTGTACAACAGATCTCCCCACAAACCAAAGCGACATTGATGCCTTATATGACAAGCTCCTCTCAGACTTATCCACAAAACCCGTCCCTCCAAAGAGAAATTGGTTTGGGAAGAGAGAAGTGACGGCAACCAGTCGCGAAGACTTTTTCAAGCTATTTCGAACGCGTGTGGTGTTGTTTTGGCTTTCGAGCAACGCAGCATTGATTCTTGTCATGACAACGCCCGAGATTTCACAGTATCTCGGGATATACCCAAATCATAAAGATAATCCGAATCAAGGGAGTTCGGATAATACGTATGTGATTGTTATTTTGTATTCGGTGGCGGTTTTGAGTTTGATGCGGTTTATGGGAGCTTGTTTGTATCTTGTGTTGCCGTGATATAACATAAAAGTCTATAATACAATCTGGTGGATAATCTTTCCAATTGTATTTGTTTATGGAGATCGGAAAATGAGGCAAGGCCTTGGCGTTCGCATTCATTTGTTTGATGAGGGAGATCGGAAAACACAAAGATATTTCGTCAAAACAGCGTAGATCGATGGATTCGAGTGCAATCTTCGCTGTTACCGCCATTGCTAGCGCTATCGGAGGCCTAGCCCTCTGGGCAGTGCAAAGGTCATCCAAATCGAAAGAGCCAACCTTCCCGTCGCTTCCCAAGTGGCCCCTCCTCGGCAACATACTTGATTACGCCGATGCAAGCTTCACCAAAAGAATCAACTCGTATCCAACACCCGTCTGGTTCTCACTTCCGGGATTCATGGGTCCAATCTTGTTAGTCCACGACCCCGATCAAGCTCGGTACGTCTCAAGCAAAGCCGTGTCCTCTCGCATTGTTTTTGGAGAACCGAAACTGACAACGTTGTTTGGCGGGTACGAGTCCATCTTTGGCGCGACAGGCAAGGAACACAAGCGACTTAGGGTTCTTTCAATGAAGGCTGTTTCAAAGAACGCTATGAAACAGCAGTTTCCTTTGCTTCAAGACCTTGCGCGTGAAACGCTCGAGAATATGGCGCGTAATCCAAAGGCTGAAACGCAAGGGATTTCGTGTCTCCCGCACTTTCAGAAATTAGCATTCAATGCGATCTGTATCTTCATGGCGGGAGGTGATGAAGCACAGTTGAATCAACTCGTGGGCTTGTATGACGATTTTATAGATATTTCGCATGGATTCAAAGCAATGTTCCTTCCCCCGTTCTTGGAATACTTCAACGGAGGGTTGAAAGCAAAAGCTTTTGAGGCTCAAGCCCGCATCTTGACCAAAGTTTCTGAAATCACTAATGAACGTCGTTGTGCGATGGAGGATGGAAACATTTATTCAGACGCGTTATCGTCTTTGATTGAGGCTAGAGACGAAAATGGAAGTTCTCTCTCGGATCGCGATATTGGATTCATGTTTCTGGTGCTTTGTGGAGCGGGTTTTGAAACGTAAGGATTAATTGCCTGATTTAGTTGGTACTAACCCGTTTTATTCAGCACTTCCATGCAACTTACAACCATCTTCTATTTCATCACGAATATGGTATCAAATACAGACTTGGAAGCTCTCCAACAAGAAGTTGATTCCTTTGGAGAACTCTCAGAGAGCAACTTATCACAATCACCCATTCTAAACGCGTTTGTCAAAGAGTCACTGAGGATTTTTAATGTTGCACCCTTTGTGATTCGAATTGCAACTGAAGACTTTACTTTGGACGGGGTAAATGTACCAGCAAACAGTCTCTTTGCAGCATTCCATGAACGAGGCTCGTTGATCGAAGGCGGTGAAGCTTTCGAGTTGAAGCGGTACTTGGGAGATCCGTCATTTGATAAAGATGAGTTCATGCCATTTGGAACTGGCGAAAGAAGATGTCTTGGATTCCAGCTTGCAATGCTCGAGGTTTGAAACAATTCAGCGAACCTTAACCAATATTTACCGACATTATCGACAGATCAAAATTGTTATTGCGGAACTGTTAAGAGGATTTGTAGCTACGAAGGGAGTGGGAAAAGCAAAACACGTTCACGTCGGCACGAGACTCATTGAAAGTCCGGTTTGCATTAGACCAAAGTAAATACAAGGACAATGAGTTTATGATGCTTGGAAATAAAATGCAAATACTATAAATGCAAAACTGAAACGTAACATCCCATCAAATTTCCACAGAATACACACTATTCTTGTGAGCCCGAAACACAATCTTTTTCCAGTAATAGCGCTATTAAATTTCCCAAACAATACGCTCCCATCAGTAGCAGTGTAAGTCCAAGAAACGGATTTCGGTAAGTCTTGGTCCCAGTGAAAACCATCGACGAAAGATTTAGAGTGACAGTCAACGAACTCTTGTACACGACAACAACAAATTGTATGTGTTTGTCGCAGGATTGTGTGCAAGAATGACATGTTACTACCACTGTTCAGGATTTGGTCTCCAGGGCGAATGAACCGTGTAAACTGAGCAAAGACATAGTATTTCGAAGCGATATCTGTAGCGATAGCTCGAGCAGGGTCTGTTGGCGAAGAACCAAAGTTGGACGCGTAAATCATTCCCCAAGTTTATCTGCCACAAGTTGTTTGTACAGCCAGCTTGGGGTTCAAGTGATTAATGTCGTTGAGAAGTGCAGTTGCCATGTTCATTCCACTGTTGTCGGCGTCTGTTGTGAATGATTTGAATCAGAAAAGATAAAGGGTTGAAAGACTATAATACCTCCGTATTCAGACATCCAAACGGCAAGTCTCCAATCGCAGTACTCAGTTTCGAACGAGCAGTGTTACTCATTTCATATCCATGTACGTTAAACTGTTGTACGGCTGGAACAACACCATCCAAGTTCCATAAGCTGTGTCGTAGTCGTATTCGTCCGATCCAGAACCTTTACCGAAGTCAGGTTGAAAGAGTTAAGTCGCGTTCGAAGCCAGTCAAAAGAGCGACTTTATCAGCCTTGCCAACGACATTCAATCCTTCTTCAGTGATATTTGGGTAATTCCAGTTTCCCTTCGATGGTTCGTTGAGAATAGAAACGGATGTCACATTCACTTTCCAGTCGTTGATGGCGTGTTTGACGACTTGCGATACGTATTCGGGAAAGAGTGTGAGGGTATGGTCTGTCAGGTTTCCTCCCAAACTCTTTTTTGGGCTGTCATCCACCACCTAATGTCATGCGAGTTGTAGATTAGAAAAGATTTTCTCAAGCATATAAAAAGAAACAAGCTCACATGGGTGCTTGTGAATAAAACTCGACATACTGGACTTCCGTGCAACTGCAGCCTTCAACATACTTCGTTGGTTCACGTCACGACTCCAATCCCAGTTACTACTTGAATTCGAGAGTCCATTGATCCAGTATCCTTCCACAAGATCCCACCAATTAAGTCCAGTGGCTGTACTTGAGACGCCACCATTGAAATATTCCGTGACACCTGGGAAATCTCCTTGACGACCTGTACCACCAACGTTATACCGCACGATATTGAGTCCAAGGCCAGGGAGTGGAATATCGACTCCCCCGATTTTGAGGGTAACTGTTTTGGTTGTGAAAAAGAGGTCGGCGTATTTGGTTTCCATCGATGAGCCACCAGCGACACAGGCCCATGGACCTAAGGATGTACCAAATCCTTGCCATGAGGGAATAACGACTCCATAGGCAGGTACCAAGTGAGACGATGCTGATTGGGTGCGAGCCGCGGATGCGAGGGAGGCGAGTAAGAGCGGTAGAGTCCAGTATGTTGTCATGGTATATCTGTGAAATAGCGAGGTTTTTTCGAGAATACTGACATGGGTGTTTGGGGTAAAGTGAACATTTTGTTGGTCTATTTTCCCGCCTGACTGTGACAGGCAACAAGGGGCGTGGGAACCAAGCAATCGAATAAAGTAAAGGTGTCTTTGATTTTGAAGGAACCTTTGGTATTGATGTGCTATACTCTATCATCCTTTTTAAAGTAGGTTTTTGATTGATATCCGTTTCACAAGCACTGCATTGGAGACAATGGTACCAATAAATCAGGCAGAGAGCCTACAAGTATCTTCAGAACGCCACGCTTAATATTTTCTTGCTCCGAAATACCCCCAACGGCGATCCTCCAGCTGATCCGATGATCCCCCCAGCCCGACTTGCCATGTTGCGCCAGGGTTCACCAATTTCCAACATCCAAAAACGCAGCCTTATGGACTACTCACGCTTCATCAGCCCCAAGTCGGCGCGCAGACAGCCATCCGCCATTCGGTCTCTGGCACCTCTTCTCTCTCTTCCAGGGATGATCTCGCTCGGGTAAGACCGGAACCACCACCATGCAGTTGTCCTAGTGGTCCTTACAAACAAACTCGTAGGGGCGGCAACCCGCACCCGGACTCGTTCCCGTACGTCGGTCTTTCGTTCCGGCTCCGAAGCGGCGAAGTGATCGACGTGCCCGAGAAGGAGGTGCAGCAGGCGCTTCAGTACTCGCCCACGAACGGAATTCCGCAACTTGTTTCGTGGCTCAAGAACCTCCAATTGACCGAACACAAACCACCAACGGGCGACAACTTTGAGATTTGTCTTGGAAATGGTTCGCAGGACGTGTTGACTAAGGTGCGTTCTTATCTCTGTTATCAGCATCCACCTAACATAAAACAGGCATTTGACATGCTCCTGTCTGAGGGCGACACCCTTCTCTGCGAATCCCCCGCCTATGTTGGTTCTCTTGCATACCTGAGACCTCTGGGCTGCAAGTTTGCCGAAGTTCCATCTGATGGTGAAGGTCTCCAACCAGAAGCCCTTGAATCCGTTCTTGCAAACTGGAAGGACATTGCAACTCGTCCAAGAGTCCTCTATACTGTCCCCATCGGAGGAAACCCTACTGGTTGCTCCACAACCCTCGACCGCAAGAAGAAAATCTATGAAATCGCTCGCAAATATGATATTATTATTCTGGAGGATGATCCATACTACTACTTGCAATTCGGAAACACTCGCACAGCCAGTTACTTTTCAATGGACGTGGACCAACGTGTCCTCCGATTTGATTCCTTCTCCAAAATCCTTTCTGCTGGTGTACGAGTTGGTTGGGTCACTGGACCAAAGCCACTCGTTGACCGAATCGTCTTGCACTCCCAAGCGTCCATCTTGCACGCGTCTGGAATGTCTCAAATGATGGTCTACAAGGTTCTTGAACACTGGGGCATTGAAGGCTTTTTGGCTCACACTTCTCAAGTGTCTGCCTTCTATGAGAACAAAGGAAAAGCGTTCATGCAGTCTGCTGAGAAGCACTTGAAGGGCCTTGCCGAGTGGGTTCAGCCAAATGCTGGAATGTTTGTTTGGATCAAGTTGTTGAATGGAGTTATGGATTCTTCGTCGCTCATCAAAACTAAGGCTGTTGAAAAGAAGGTGTTGATGGTGCCGGGATTTGAGTTCTTCCCCAATCCAAGGACTACGCCCTATGTTCGTGCAAGTTTCTCTACCGCCACTGAAGAAGAGATTGATATTGCTTTGGCCCGTTTGGCTGAAATTATCAAGGAAGAGCAATAAATCTAGAAATTAATCTTTATTTCATTCGTAATACCCATCAACTCGACGGAAATTGATTCGCATACTGACTCCATTGCCCAAGCTGTTGATACAAACTATACTGATCAGCAACCTGGTCTCCAATAAACAGCACACAAGCCATATACGGATCCGCGTTCTGTCCAACCCCTCTACAATATGTGGTTCCAATCCCAGGCACATCCGCAATCACAAGCGTTCCTGGAACACCTTGATCCAACCCACTAGTCGAATACAAAAACTCATTTCCCACAACCCACCCGCAACAAACTGATTCGGCCATGCCCCTGAAACCCGCCAATACACCCCATTATACCACCCACTTCTAAACCCCATATTCAGAGCCGTATTCCCATCAGGCGCACCCACATCCGTAATCCCAACAACACTCTTCCAAGTTGGGAACTTTATCGTCGCAGCTCTCACCGAAAACGCAGAAACCGCCCCAAAGTCCCTTGCAAATACGTCGCACTAAGAACATTCCCCGTCCCAAGATCAAACTGAACACACGCAACAGGCGTCGAAGGTGGAGCCGTAACGTTCGCCAATACAACCGCACCTTGCAACAACGCGCGACAAAACAACGTCTGTCCATTAATCGTAAGCATCCACCTCGACCCAGGATAACCTTGATCCAACCCCTGCGTCGAGAAAAAGTACGGAATATACGTCGCGTTAGGAGACACCGGTGCCCTTTTGTTATTAAATTGAAAAGCGTCGCGTTTGGGGGAATTCGGATTCGAATAACATCCTGCGACGTATGGCGGGGACCCAACGACTCGCCAGTACACTCCGTTATACCAACCGTTTACGAAGCCTGCGGATTGAGGTGTTCCGACTGGGTATCCAAGGTCTGATAGTCCAGTTGTCGATATTGTGGAGTCTAGTACACCACAAGAGTGAATAAACATGGAGTATTTATTCGAAACGCCTCACCTGGTTTTGCAAAAACAGCTCCTCCAGGGTAAGATGTCGGAAGAGCTGGAAGTCCTGGCGCTTTTGTTGTTGATGTTGTAATACAAATAACTGTCGGGAATGTCGCCAACGAAGTACTTGTCGCGGTCCAATAATTGCAGGAAACTGATGTCGTAATCGAGAAGCTGCAAGTAGTTGAAGACGTAGTAGACGTTGTTGAAGTCGAAAATGTTGCTGATGTTGTGGACGTTGTTGTGGAAGTAGAGGAAGTTGTAGTTGATGTTGAAGAAGTTGTACTTGATGTCGAACTTGAAGAAACAGACGAAATAACTGTCGGAGTTGTCGCTATTCCTTTAATGGTAGTATATGTGCTTGTGGAAGTGGTGCAGAGACTTGTTGTAAGCTTAGTTGATATTTGTGTCGTTGAAGTTGTCGTGTAACAAAACGGAGTCGAGGTTACACTTGCTTGCGAGTACAAACTAGTGACGGTCTGGGAGAGCACGACTGCCGTGTGTAGTAGTATCGAAAGGAGGAGGATGGTCATAGTATATTTTGATTTTCACAACAGATTTACCTCGTCATACTAGTTAACTGACTGATACATCATTGAGTATTTTTTCTCGGCTAAACTTCTTTGTAGAAGGTGGGTGAGATGGATTAGAGCAATATTCAATAAATCGACTTCATTGAGAAGTCTGGTTTAGGTGAGAAAAACAACTTTTTCTGGGCGATATACCAGCATTTGACGCGTATTTGGCTTAAGCAGAGATAAAGAGGAACCATGAGTGTATAATTTAATACTTGAGGCAGGAAAACCATTGTAGCGTCGAAATGAAAGCCTTGCCTTTCGGACTCACAATTTGAATGAAATGCAATATAGCAGTTATAACACCTTAAACCAATAAATTGACATAACCTTTATCTATACAACAACAATACTCCAGTTTGAATTAGTTAATGTTTGACAAAAGACAATTTGCATTTGCTTTAAAGGGCATTCACCAATAATCAAAGGAATCAAGATACACAGGGTGTATAGCCTATAGAATAAGTAACTGGTATTATCCTGTGAGTAAAATATTTTGTGAAGTCATGAGGACTAATAAAACACAGCGGCCTTATGGTCTAGTAGTATGATTCTCGCTTTGGGTGCGAGAGGTCCGGGGTTCAATTCCCCGTGAGGCCCGCTTTTATGGTGGTGAGGATGTTGATGGTGAGGTTATGTTGGTTGGTTGAGGTGTTTGTTGGATTTGATGGTTGATAGTGAAACCATCCAACCACAAAAGCAGCTGTTTACATAATATGCGTACTTTCAATATTACTCTGCCACTGAGGTCACTAAGTAGGGCGTGGCTCTTGAAATAGAGAGTATTTACCTGAGTATTCCTCCACCACATCAACACCTCCAAAACTCCCAAAACAGCTGCCTTCTACCAGATTTGAACTGGTGGCCTCCTGCTAGCTGTTCTTGCGATACTAGGCAGGCGATCTAACCAACTGAGCTAAGAAGGCGGCTGTGGTGTAAGAGTCGTAAGGGTTTAAGAAATTTTAACGCTTCGAACAGTATCCACAACTCTTCAAACGGTATCTTCGCATCATTAAATGTATGATACTATCATTTCTGCTCTGTTTAGCTTCGTGAAATGCTGCTGTTTCCCAAACTACGAGGATGGAGTGGGAGTTGATGTTCAAAAATTGCGACTCGAAGAAGGATTGGGACAGGAATAAATATTCTTCTACAGTAAATGAATTAAAGAAACATGCTTGCAGTTCGAGGGTAATGGCATTTTGGTGTGTAATAATATCTCAATTCCTTGTCTGAGTATACCATATCCGACATTATTCACCTCTTCAGGAATCACAACTGCTTCTACATCGATTTCATAAAGCAGTTCCGTATTATTCGCAAAATTTGGAAAGGAATTGCATGGCCTTCACTTGGCTGCTTGTGGGTGCTTTGTTGAAGGGATCTTGAAGAGAGTAATTGTAAATTAGCTGCAGTAATAATTGATGCGATGAATATAACTAAAGCATTACTCACAGAGTCAAAACAGGCATCTACGAATGAGAGTTTAGGGTTTGGGTCATCCAGATCTTGCAATTTTCAACCCAATAACCAACCAAGTTGCTTCTTTAAGAAAATCCACATAATATTATTGAGCCCTCTATCCAAAAAATCAAACGTAAAAATACAACTTAAGTAAGCTATAGAAATGAATTAATCAGATGCTGCAGCATTCTTCACTTTCCTGGGCCGTCTAGTGAGTTTCGGCTTTTCCTTGTTAGCAGCTTTCCCTTTGGAGATTTCATCTGCCTCAGTGGTATCTTCCTCTTCCTCTACCCATCCACCATCCCTCGTCTCCTCCACCCAATCGTTCAACTTCTTGGTTTTGGTTTCACGAATAACGTCACTCAACAGTACACAGAGCATAGGTATTGATTCACACTTATCCAATCGGTCCTTTAATTCCGCCACAGTTCCCATGCCATACTTTCGAGAAATGACATCCTTGGCCAACGTAATTGCATCTTCAAACCGGTGCAAGCTATCAGCCTTATCCTTTTCTCTCTTGTTTGTCACGTTACTATCTGGTTTGGTTCCCATCAAAGGCATAAGCTCCTTCAAACGGGCTCCAACTGTTTTGTATCCCATCTTCTCAAACACTTTCTTGGGATCGGTTACTGTCTTTGTTCTTCCTCTGCCCTTTCGTAGCGCTGATGCACTTGATGCAGATGCAAGGCTGTCCGATGATGCATTCATATCTTTATCAGGTAGACTTGGCGATTCTGGAGATACAACAAGAGGTCTTCCGAGAGCTTGAATCCAATGAGCCAGAGCCTTGAACCCAGAGTTCAATTTTTCTTCATTCTCCGTCAATGGAGCCGTGAGGTACGTATCCCAAGCCCTTTTGACAGTTGAAGATGGAAATTCAACGCCAAACTCCAAAAACTGGGTTCGGACAGCCGAGAGAAGTTCGCGTTCACGATTTCCGCGTTCATTAAGTGAGTGCACAAACGTTTTTAAGAGTGGACAGAGTCGATGAAAGTATAACGAGAACGGTTGGCATTATCTTGACCTGCAACATAGCCAGGTTCCCTTCTGAAGGGTACGTAGTATACAAAGAGTCGACCAAAATACCACCAATTCGATATCTATCAGTTGGAACATGATTCACTTCCTTTTCATCACTTTCAGCTTTCTCAGATTTACTTTCGTCGTCATCCTTGTCTTCCTTCGCATCCATATTAACATCCTTTGAGCTGCCTTCCTGCTTCGGTAATACTTCGTTATTTGCTTGATTGGAATAGGGAAAGTTTGTTCGTCAGAATATCCCAAGTCAATCCAGAAATACAAGGATCCAAAACGATCATGACCCATCAACCTCACTGACGATGATCGCAGACGCATATTGATTTGAGCAAGTCTCGCGACTGATTCTGCAGCTCTAGCTTCAGCTCGTTCAGCATCTTCATTTGCTCGAGTCAATTGAGCTCGTTTGGCAATAAGGTCCCTGTCATAGTTTTGAATCCCAGTCCTCGTTTCCCGAATAGTCTGATTATGGCGACTCTTTTCTTCCGCAGTTAAAACTCGAGGTGGAGCATCTTCAGGCTGCTTTCATCAAATCAGACACCAAATAAACCACAAACGATCACTGCTCACCTCTTTTCTCCCCTTTCCGTTATCTAAAAGGTACTGTGTGTCATTGACAACAACCTCCAATTCTTTCTTCGCAGATTCTGTCGCCGCAATTTCGCTTTCGAGGTTCTTTGCAACCAATCTCAAGTCACGACATCTGTGGGATGCCGCGTACCGCTCTTTCTTGACCACCTCAACTTCATCCTGACAAACATTCTGCATATCGTGGAATCTTTTTGTGCTTGGCAAGATGCTATAAGAGAGGTCAAAGCCGCGGCATGAAAAGGTGCGGGAATGTCGAGGAAGTCAACTTGGCTGAAGATTTTACAGAGGTAACGAGCATCAATAATGAATGAACCGATAGTAGTAGACGCTGTGATGGAGCAGGCAAAGTGATGCGATAGGTGAGATGGGATATCAATAGTCTCGCAGTTGCCTCTGAAACGAGCTCTTGGGTATATATACAAAGGAATCCCAAATAGATGGACAAAAGGCGGGTATAGTGCGTTGAACAGTCATAGAGCATATTCTCAAGCGTTCCTGTTTCAATTGATGAGAACAAACATGAAGGTGAGAACTAAACCCTACCAAGAGACAGATCCTTCACACCCTGCAGTTCCAAAAATTCTTCTCCAAACTCTCTGATGAAGTCGACGACAGCGAGAAGATCTAATGACTCGACCAAAGCCAAACGACGATTTTGAAGCTCAACCATCTTTCTATCCAAAATGATACCACCACCAGCATTACTATTAGAAGAGGACACATTTTCTTCTTCGTCAGTTTCCTTTTTTGTATCATTGGCAGTAGCTTCAGCTTCCTTATCAGCTGCAGGTGCAATTGGTTGACTCGCAAAGTCAGGAATGACCTCCAAAGCCGTCCCAGAAATCTCCTTCAATACAGCCAATGGATGCGCAACGGACAAAAGCAAAGGATCCAAATCCTCCCGATATTCACTCGCTTGGGCATACTCGCCTGATTTGCGCCATTACTTTCAACTCCTTCCAACCGTTGAACTCCAACCCGAGGACTTCCAAACCCACCCAAGCTATCCATACTTCCATTGAAATCCTGTCCATTCCCATTCGGAGAATCATACCCTTCCGTAATTCCATCTGATCGAATACTATCCACGCGTGCCTTCTTCTTGAGACTTTCTCCAGGTGCGCGCATATCCGGAATAGCTTCGTTCGAAGCCGCACGTTCAAGGATATCATTGAATCTCTGGGAAAGGTCAGCGGTGCTGCTTTTTGGAGGACGACCGCGTTTCTTCGGAAAGAGCCGGGTTGGGTCTGTCACACTGGCTGGATCGACTCTATTGAATTGAGGTTGTGGCGGTTGTGGCTTGGGTTGCGCTGGTGGTGGGACAGTCATGGGCATATTATTTGAAGGAATTACAAATTCTCTGGCAGGCTCTTGTTGTGGGTGTGGGTTGTATGGTTTCTGTTGCTGATGTTGCGGCTGTTGCGATGAATATCCTCCTGAGGATGGTTGACCATAGGAAGAAGGGACGGGAGGTGGGAGTGTATTTTGAGTTTGTGGTGGGCTCAATTGGTGAGGCACAGAAAAGTGGGCATAAGGCGCTGAAGATTTTGGATAGTTTGAGACCGGTTGGTATTGACTGTTCGATTGTGGGGCGTATCCCAAAGACGATGAAGCGGTGGGATAATTTGAAGGGGGCGGTGGTTGAGAGCTGTACGTTTGATTTGGAGGGCCTGGCTGCGGTGGACCAGAGCTAAACGTTTTGTATGATAAGACAGGAGGACTGCGTGGCTGAATAGAAGCGTAATGTTGTTGGGGACGAGAACTGCTGATTGGGTATTGACCAGCCTGTGTATTACTATTGTATGGCCCCGATGGTTGAGAGTACGTTGCACCTTTATACGAAGGAACTGTGTCGAGTGGGTTTGGCAAGTACGTTCCTCTTGGCGGAGCTGGAAGTTCAAAACCTTGGCCAGAGTAATAGCGATCTCTTGGTTGCTGTGGCTGTCCATAAGACGAGACGTATTGAGAGTTATTCACAGGAGGGAGTTGCTGAGCTGATGAGCTCTGGTATGAACTAGATTGGGGTGGTGGTGGTGGGTAATAACTGTTGTTGGTATTGACAGCTGATTGGAACTGTGAGGACGCCGGCTGCTGGCTTGATAAGCCATTGTTTCCGCCAGAAGGATATGGCTACGTAAGATGTCAGTCATAAGGTATGTTTAGAGATAAATTTTTGAGAGACCTGTTGAGCATATCTTGGACCATAGCTGTCACCATATCCTGGCTGGCTGGAAGGATACTGGGGCTGTTGTGGGTATCCAGACTGAGAACTAGGTTGGGTAAAGGTGGATGGAGGTGGGAGCTGGGTCTGCGGAGGTGGCAGGAAGGTGGGCGGTTGACTCATTCAATCGATTGCGCGTGAGGGATGGCTGGGGTGAGTCCGAATCCAATTTGCTGTTCCGTGAACCAATTTAAACGGTAGTTTTGTCAAAGTTCGCTGGCTTTCTCTGCGTAACTCTGCGGAACTCGATTCGGAACGAGAGTGGCTCTTTGCTGTAGGAACGAAAAAAGACAGGGAAAAATGCCCAAAATGTGCATCATGAAAAATTGTCACGTGATCTACAAAAAACATGTTGTATTTTTGAGAGGGACGAAAAGACGATTTCTCACTCGTTTTGCGTCATTTTTTGCATTCCCAGCTCTGCGCCTCAAATGCAATCTCATCACGCGTAAATTGAAGCTTTTTGTACGCTTTTCCCTATCTTTCTTTGATCCACTTTGGGGTCAAGGAAGGCGGTATCTTCGGAAAAACTAAACCATGAATTTCAAAGCATTTATTCACACATTATAGACCTCGACAAGCGCCAAAAACGTATGCGATATCAGATAGCACTAATTTATACCTACATCCCACTTGCCTTACCGTAGGCAATCCACTTGAAAATGAAATCAACAATATCCAAAAATAAAGAACAACTACTGTACAACAACCACAACCAACATATTCCGATACTTTCCACATCACTTTGTGGACACCGCCCTTGAACTCCTCCTCCTTGAGGAAGGTATCGCTTCGTCTCCCAGAAGATCACCAGCCTCAGACACAACTTCAGAGGAAACAACACTAACACTAGCCCGTCGCCGTTTGTTGCCCTTTTTATCATCTGGTTCCGCTTCAAGCACTTCTTCAATCTCCATGAGATTGTCACTTCCAACCGCTCCATCGTCAGCGTCCACCTTCATCTCGCCAGGAGGAGCAGGAACTGGATCTTCCTCATCATCAGTGTCAGGCGAAGGAGACTTTCGCTTCTTGGCATTAATCTTGACTGATGTAGGAGGAGGAACAACTTCCTTTGCCGTCTTCTTGGTGCTTCGCGATGATGACGACTTTGCTTTCGACAAGTAGCTCGGCGATCAGATGCTGGAGTAGCTGAGACAGAAGACCCTGCTTTGAGAAGTGTGTCTGAGACTTCGGGGATTTCATATCCTTCAAGAATATTCTTGTGCTCCGCTTCAGCAAGAAGAGTTGCATGAACGGCTTTAACGTGATACTGAAATCAAAACTTTTGAGTAATCATTCAAATAGCTAAACAGAGGAACACAAACCTTCAACCCATTCAGAGTCTTCAACTCACGGTCACATCCTTCCAAGAAACACAAAAACGGCCTTTCCAAATCAACAACAGCAGGCTCTTCAACAGGAACGGGTGGAGGTAGAGGAGCAGCCTTCTCACCACCACTAGCATCTTCCCCATCATCCCCGTCATCGTCATCGTCGCCGGCCCCAAATCCACCAATATATAATAAAGGCGGAATTCCCTGTCCATCACTATGGAACTTGTTCAAGTGATACTTCACGCCATTGGCGTTTTTGTAATCTTTTCCACAAGCTGGACAGACATACCGCTTTTCAGTGCTGCCTTCGGGTATAACGGAAAGTAGACCTAGTCGCAGTCTTCGACGATATGAAGGAGCACTTGGTGCAGACGCTGTAGAATCTGATGATTGTGGCTTGTTATCTGACGGAGCTGGGGATAGAAGCGATTTGCCAGAAGATTCATCTGAAGTTGCAGAACTTTCGGCAGAAGTTGGTGAAGGAAGAATAGCTGAAGAGGAACGGCCAGTTGCTCGTTTCTTGGCATTACAAGCGGCGACAGCCAAAATCGAAGTCAGGATTTCGGCGGTCGTTTGACCGATAGTGTTGGCTTGTTTCATTGGACCGTCTTCAGTGGCGAGAAGGTGGACCAGTGGTGATACAGTGAGTGCGGATGAAGGAGGAACAAGTACAGGAGGTGGAATGTGAATGATGGGACCAGATTCACCCTTCTTATCCTTCTTTCGTTCCTCTTCAGCCAGTTTTTCGAGTTGAACAGACAATTTTTCATGAAGTAAGCGGTGGAGAGTTTTGTTTTCAGTAGCAACGCCAGATTCAGGTGAAGTCGATTCTGCAGCCGGAGCAGCACCCTTCACCGCTTTAGATTTCGATGATTTTGATGAAGCAACAGCAACAGGAGCCTAAATACGATTTAGTGTTCACATATTAGGACTTGAATCAACACACCTCAGATTCGACACCGTCAACATCATTCTCTGACTCTTCGATCTGAGACTTTTTCTTTGACACAGCTTTTCCATTAGAACCCTTCTTCTTTTTGTTCTCCTTCTCCTTTTCCGCCACAGGTTCCGGCACTGCCACTTCTGTGACATCAGGTGCGACAGCGATTTTAGCAGACTTTCGCCGACCATTTGAAGAACTCGATTTCTTGGTCGGCTTAGCAGTAGAAACCGGAGGAAGAGGTGGCGATAACGGGTAGACTCAAGAACCACTTCACTCTTAGCGACTTCAGTGGTTTCATCTTCAACAGCCATGACTTCAATATCATCTGAAGAGAGGGCTGCAGGGGCGATAGACGGCTCGATTGAAATGACTTCAGCAGGGACAACTTCTTCCATTGCAACAGCAGAGTCGTTCTCCGTTTCCTCAGACACAGGTTCCTTCTCGTCGACTGGAAGGACAACCTCCACAACCGCCTCCAAAACAGCGTCTGTAACAGGAACATCTTCCGGAGCAACCTCGTTGTCCAAGGATTCAGAAGTTGAAGCTTCAACAACAACATCCATAGGCTCTACTTCAGCAGCAGCAGTGACTTCATTCGCCACATCAGCCTGATTTTCATCGACATTTTCTTGAGCCTCGTGATCCTCTTCCTCCTCCGACTCCCCAAACTCAAACTCTTCCAACTCAACATCCTCCAAAACCTCATCTCCACCATCACTCTCCCACTTGTCCGAAGACGTAGCAGCCGCCGCATTTGCAGCACTCCTCTGCCTCGTCGCCCTTGTCGAAACAGAAGCTGTCGGTAAAGTACCCTCTACCACTACCTCCAGCCCACCCCCACTCTTCCTCCTCAACCCCAACCCCTGCTGTTGTTGAGCTTTACTAGCCAAGAACAACTCCGGATACAACCCTGCAGCCTTCACAACCGCAATCTCTTCAGGCCGAAGCTTCTTCCTCGGCCGTCCACGACCCCGCTTTATCGGGTTCCCGTCAGGACCAATGACAAGACCTCCTCGAACGGGTTTCCCAAGCGCTTGGAGATATAGCTCGTGTGCGGTTAGTGGGGTTGTGGTTGTGCCTTCACGAAGACGTCTACGCATGGCAGCCGCGGCGGCGGGGCCTAGGTCGGCGAGAACAGATTCGTCGACTGGTTCGGGAGGTGGTGGAGGGTTTGTTGCAGCTGCGGTTGCGGCTGCGGCTGCAGCTCTGAGAGCAGCGTGTTGTTGGTCTTCAACGATGGAGTGGGGAGGTGAAAGGGGGTGATCGGGTGTTGCTGTGGAACTGGATTGAAGACTTGATGCGACTCGAGGGGGTATTTTGAGCTTCATTCGAATTGCAGGAAGTGGCTTTGCAGTCTCCAGTTCTAGAGGAGGTAAAAGTTTGACATCTGTGAGTGGCATTGATTGACGATGCACCCGCGGTCGGCCACGCTTCCTTTGTCCATCTCCAGTCCCGTCAGACAAATATCCAGAATATTGAGGCTGTAAGTGACTGTGACGTAACTGCCGTGGTGCTGAAATATCAATGTCGTCCACATGATTTGAAGCCGAAGCCGCAGAATGACTTGCCCTTGAAGCTTCAACTGAAGACATGACCATTGAGGCCTCTTCCGCTTCATATTCGTCGGAGTCTCCAGACTCAGAATCACTATCACTGTCATCACTGCCATGTTCCGCTTGCATCATTTCTTCATCCTCCAAGTTTCCAAACAAGGCAGTGTTGATTCCCTCGAGAGCAAATGTCGATCCAGTTCCAAAATCCGCAGTACAGTCCATATAAATGTCGTTCAAAGAGATCATATTGTTTGATGACGAGCTCGGTGATCCAGCGAGACTCATTAATGCAGCAAGTTCAGCAGAAGGATTGAAAGACTCTAGATCATCCAACAGAGACTCAGGTTCTTCAACAACTACAACTACGTTCTCAGCCTCGTTGCTTAGAGGAAGAATGGGAGCTGGGGGTGCTGAATCAGCGGCTGAAGCGGGTAATGATAATGTTGGAGGTAATATTCCAGGTTCTGCAGTGGGCGGAAGCTCAAAGATTGGTGATAATAAACCATCAATGTCGACATCTTTTGCGGGTAATGTTAAAACAGGCGATAGCATAGCTCCAACCGCAACAGATAATTTTCGAGGAGGAACTGGCTCATGATGACTGATTTGCATCGTTTCGACATATTGAATGGCGGCTAATAAAGCAGGATCATGTACAGTAGATGGCACAATGGTGTTTAGACACGAAAAGACATTGCTGTTTGTAGACTGAGACAAATATCCAGGTTTCACTGCATTTCGGTATATATCTGTCATGTCCAATGATGACCTTCGTTCCGAAATTAATTCTACTTGAGATGGTTCTGTTGCAGGGTTCGTATCCACTTTTCGTTGTCATCATCGAATCCAACTTTCATGTCCTCATCCACATCACTTTCTTCGTCCCGGATATTCTCTGCAGAGTCATTGGATGAATCTTTATCATCTACAGAGGATCGTCTTGAAGTGATTTCATTTGACAGCTTTGATGGATTTGATTCAACAGAGTCTGGAAGCACTGAAGGGGCTTTACATCGTCGTAATTCCAACAATGAAGCCAAAGCCGCAATTGATGCTCCACCATGAAACATTTCTCCGTGTAACTGAAGCTGATGCAAGTCCTTGAGATGGTATCCACAACAATACAGATCTTTGCAAAAGTCCCGTTCGGTATCATTATTATTATTCTGAGCAGGTGATTGAGACGATGAGGACCGAGCACGTTTGAGAGTGAAATGCGGTGAATGCAGGACAGGTGATGTTGGGGCTACAGAGTTCGACGAAGCAGATGAGTTCATAATGAGGTTTGATTGAAAGGAGAATGTGGTGCAGATGAGGGAGTAGCAGGATTCGTGGTGCTACTATTCGCAGAAGATGCGCTTTGAGAAGACGAAGTTGCGATTGCGGCAGAGGCAGCGGTGGCAGCAGCAGTAGCGGCAGCCTTAAAGAAAGAAAGCATGCAATCTAGAGATTTTGTTAATATACTGTGGAAGTAGGATGCTCAATAGTTTTTTCTAGTTTCGGAGGGACAGGGTTTGAGTGACAATTTGGTGAGGTGTCTGGAACCTCAAGGAACCAACCAACCACGCACCAACCAACTCTCCGTCACCGCCCTCTCTCGCGCCACCACCCCATCCAACGACACGTCCACACTCCACGGATCCGAACGCGCCCTACTTGACTCATCTTGTGTGACCAGTGCGACTGTCCCGTCTCAGCGCACGCCCCCTTCAACCAACTCGTCCTCTCTCTGTCCACCCTCCCACGCACCCTCCCTCCATCCACCTGATCTCTTCAAGTACTCACTTAGAAGTGGTTCAACGGGTCCAGGGACTCTCTCGCTCGTCGCCAAGGTCCAAGTCAGTCAAGTCAGTCCAGGTCACGTTCGAAGAAGGTCTGGCCAAAGACAAAGTTCCACGCGCCCAATTTAGTTAAACTTGTTTCGCGTTCGAGGCAAAGGTGACTCACCGGTGTGTCGTCGGTGAAGCGCTGCGTGTGTGGCAGTTGAGTTGTGGGCCGACAAAGTTGGTGGTGTGCTGTGCGTTTGGCGCAAAACGAAAATCTCCTTCCATCCTCCATGAAAATTTTCACTTTGATTCAACGCATGAGTGGCCTTTTGCCGCATTGGAACTTGAAGGTGCAGATGGCTTTCAGGTGTGGAATATACATTAAAGTGTAAGGTTCGCTGGGTTCCAGTGGAATGCTGACGGACGCTTTGCATTCCATGAGGCACCCTTGAAGCGAAAAATGAGTATAGAAGCCCATTGAAAACTAATAAAATCACCTGCATTTGGCTCGATAAATCATATAATGCTGCATGTAATCTTGATATGCTCAGATCCGGCAGATTTCATCAATAATTCGAATATTGATGATCATGGAGGTGTCTGCTACTACAAAAAGTCAACCAATAAGCTCCCAACGGAATCCAGGGAACAATGAGACTTGTGAATAACTGGTTATACATCAGGATCGTATTCATGTCTGGCCGAGCCTTCGTGCAGATGTTCCCATCGCAGTCATTACCCTGCACCAAAAATCAATATCCTGCAGAATCAAAGTACCAAATAAAGCTCAACTTACCATATCATGTTTCTCTTCGATTCTTCAGGTTTCCAGTCTGGATGGCTCAGTGGGAAGACCAGTATCAGACTTGATATGTCCAAAGTGGAGACCACTATTTTTTACTATTGCTCCGCCGGTTTCAATCGAGCAACCTGAGTTCGGAATAGACTATTGCAGTACCTTGTTTCGAAGGTTATGCCTTGAATTGGATGATCTTGGGCGGCGTCTAGTGAGGCAGTCATGTTTCTCTCCTCTGTTTTTTCTTTTCAAACCAGACAAACGAAAGAGGGAATATCGATCGATATTCATGACCCATATATTTGATGAGAGCATATGCAATTCTTAGATTGATATACTACAGCCGCCCCATATGTCAAGGGTCCTATAGTGATCAGTGAATTAATTGAACAATGTCCTGAACGCCCAAAACTCTTACGCAGATGTTATTAAATTCAGTCAATTGAATTATTGTGATTAACGACAGTAATTGAAATGGAAGATAAAAGAAGGACACGTAACTCTCGTTTCCAATTCAAATAACTTCCTTGCAAAATGGCTTCACAGTTCACCATCGAAGTGGAGGGAACCTTTCCCCTCAAGAAGTTTGTGATCAAGACAACGCCAGCTATGGCATTGAATGATGTGCTCAAGACAGCTGTCGAGAAGGCTGGAGCCAATGCCAACTCCACATACATTCTCAAGTAACCTCCCTCTTTCTGTATTCACTCACAAATCAACGATACTAATTCAATAATAAAGACATGGAAAGACTGTCTTAGACCTTTCTCTCTCAGTCCGTTTCGCGAACCTCCCAGCTGGAGCCAAACTCTCCCTCTGTCCCTCCTCAACCTCTGCTTCCACTCCAACTTCATCGTCAAAACCTCCAACAGCCCCTTCAACCTCGAAACAAACGCTTTTCCCATCCACACTCCAACCACAACAAACTACTCCACAAACCACCCAAGCCGCCTTCATAACAATCGCCCTCCAAATCCAAGAGGGCCCCCGCATTATCCAGAAATTCCCTCCTCAAACAACTCTCTGGCAACTCCTTAAACATACCGAAACGACAGACCCAGCCTGCCCTCCTCTCACCCGCCACCTCCTGCCCCCACCCACAACCCCAACGACATCAAACCTCCCGAAACCATTACAAGCAATCAGTGACGCTTCTAAAAAGCTCATGCAGTCACAGCAACCCCTCGTGTATGCATTCCCACTCTTGATCCTCAGTAACAAGGAGTATGGTTCGTTCCAGTTGCTCAAGGAAACAACTCTCGAGTCCGTCGGACTTCGTGGAGGTGGTAACGCGTTGGTTCGGTTGTTGTGGAAGGTGGATGGATCTGTTGGATGGGAAGACGTGAAATCTGAGGTTGAAGCTGTTTGGGAACCTGTTTCCGTTGTTGCTGCACCAACTCCCTCCGCTCGGCCTCCACCTGTAACTGTTGTTCAAAAAGAAGAGACAGCTGCTGCTGCAATGGAAGTGGATGCACCTCAGAAAACAGAAGTAGAGTCAGTCAAGAAGATTGAAGATGAAACCGTCGAACTAGCCAGCGGTGAATTCGACCGTACCATCAAAGTCTTTGCCGCACCTCCCGCAGACATTGATGGCCCAATGAACAGTAAGTCTTCCCCCATCCTCCCATAAACCCACTAACCCACCCCAAAAAAACAGTCCAACTCCCAGACACATTCTTCCAACTCTCCCCAACAGAACTAAAACTCGCCTACCTCTCCTCAAAATCAAAATCAAAAGCCCTCACAGACGCGCCCCTCATGACGAAATCCATGCGCGACCGCGAAGACCAACTCCGCCAGAAAAAGTGGCCAAAGACCATGATCCGAATCCGGTTCCCAGACAGAACAACCGTTCAAGCCGCGTTTTTGTCGACGGAGCCTGTTTCCGCTGTGTACGCGTTAATGCGAGAGGTACTGAACACTCCGGAACGAGCGTTCACTTTGTACACGACACCACCGTTGTTGAACCTTGCGGGGAAGAAGGAGTTGACGTTTTGGAAGGCTGGGTTAGCTCCTGCGACGCTTATTTATTTCAAGTGGGATGACGGGGGTGATGTTGTCGGGGTTTTGAAGGGGGAATGGCAGACGAAGATGGAAGAGTTTCCTGTCCCGCCACCTGTGGAGGTTAGAAACGTTCCTGAGATTTCTCCTTCTGCGGATTCGCAGGATGTTGATATGGATGGTGGGGTTGATGCTGCTATTCCAGCGAGGGAGGAGTATCGGCAGAGTGAGGCTATGCCGGAGAAGAAGGTGCCAAAGTGGTTCAAGATTGGGAAGAAGTAATGGCAGGCTTATAAATAAACTTGAGGAGAGATCATAACCTTTTGAAACAAACAAAATTTGGTTGAAATGGCGATTACCAGTACTGCTTCAGTTGTCCAGCCTGTAGATCAAGTGACTGTCAACCTTTTCTCTGAGTTCGTTGAAGAATGGGGTCTCACTGAGGAGCAAATTGAAAGGCCAATGCACTCGCTGCCACAGACGGTCTAGATGCGTCCCAAATGCCTTCCAAAGCTCTTCTCTTTCTCTACGCTAAACGATTCTTGTCCCACAAGAAATCTTTGTTCCGCAAATCAGAATTCGATGACCTTTTGGATGAAACGGATGACTCTCATTGCAAACATGCCTTGAAACGCCTCAATACTATTATCGGAAGCACAGAGGCTTCTATAGCTCGCTCGAATGTGAAGCCAGATTTCCTGTTTGATTCTTTTGTTGTTGCACATCCTGTATGGGAAGAAGGACCAGAGGTTTTCGTTTGTCATAGGAACCACCGTAATTTGGAAGGCAAAGAGCACGCCCTTGTTGAGCGATTCCAAGAAAATGGACTCTGTTATATGCATGCGCCTGTGGTTCTCCAACATTACCTTGTTGCTATGAACAACAACTGGCACACTCCGATGTTGGATGTTTCCAAATTCGTCAAACAGAAAATGGACGCTTCTCAATTGTACTCTCAGATTTGGAATAACCAAGGAGGAGATTCCTTGGTCAGTAAACTCACCGGAATTATTTCATATTTACTGAATATGAACGGTGATAGAACTTCTTCAAGGCCATTTTAGCAACCCCACCAGCTCCGTCTGAAATCATTCATGAATCCAACTTTATTGGCATTGACATCACAGAGTTGCTGAAAGAATATGGTCCAGGCTCGTTTCAGGATTCCGTGTCACTCAAGACTTCCAGAATACCAGCAATTGGCAGCATCATGGTGACTACAGAGCGTTGATTATGTTGGTCGACACGCCATGGTCTTGATTGGATCGCGCACTGTCGAGGGGCGGACGTTTTACTTGTTGCAGAATTGGTGGAAGTCCAAAGCATATCTCGAAGTGGACAGCGAATACCTCCGCTCTCTGAAGCTACCATTCATTTTTTCAAAGGAAAGCAGACTAAAATGGGAGAATTCCCGACTAACTTCTCGTCGATGGTGGAGTGTGAAGTTGGGATGGAAGTAGGGGAATCGTTTGAGCCTGAGGCTTTTAATGGGCTGCAAATGATGGAAGGCTAAGACTAAATAACCTACAAGGTTTATGATTGATTCAGATTGAAGGTAACTGCAGAGAGAAGCCCTTTCAATAATAACTTGTATTCGAGTTTATGATAAGTAAATAACATTAAGAAGTCCTGGACGAGCGACGTTGACGTTGGCTGCCACAAATCAGATAAAGAATGACGTCGCTCATTCGTATTGCTGTGGCAAAGATTGGGATGCTTTTGAGAGGTGCTCCGCATTAGCACTAATGCTACTTCCACTGTCACGATTACTTCGCTTCAACTCTTCCGATCTTGGGAGAGGGTGTGACTGATTCGCCATAATGATGTACTGATCAATGTTTTTAGCTTCATAGGAACCAAATACACACCCACCATGGGAAACAGGATAGCATAAACACCAAAGTTAATGAAGGAGGGGAAAAGAACGTTAAGATGGTACAAGGCAGTCCTGGCCAGTGTCAGAAGCATACAAAATTCCACACAATCTCACCAAACCCAAGAATAGCTCCACCGCGCTTCAAAGTAATCGATCCGTTCTCAAGTGCCCACCCCTTTTGCACCCATTTATACTCGAACGACACGAATGAACCAGCCATGCAAACAAAGGAAACGATGCGATATGACCCAAAGGATACGGCAAAAAACTATACACAAGCGACGTGACAAGAACGTAATTCAGGAGAAGTACGGCTCGATAAATATCTGTTGAAACGCGTTTGAGGAACCTATTTCCATTCTTCAGTAATAAATCATGACTTCCATGACGGTTTACCAATCATATGTCGCAGGCGTTTGTGCAGCCTTTCCATACACAATCGAATACGCACGGTCCGCAATAGTTTGGTACCACATTGAATTCAACACAAAGGACACAGCATAGACAGGATACACCCAAAAGACATAATATAGCCTCCATAGACCCACTCCTATCCATTTAGCCCAATCTTGTGGGTATTTGTCGGTTCGCCGGGGACGGACACAGCTGTTGAAGGGAGTAGGGAGGCTGAGAGACTTGACACAAGTGGACGATAACAAAGTCCATGAGAAGGATGGAGCCCAGAAATATGCATCCAGTGAGGAGAAAGCACTTTACTAATGCTGTTTGGATTGTTTTGGAGCTGTGGTTGATGGAGGTCAGCTTGCTTCGAGGCTTCAGGGCTAAGGAGAAGGTCGTTTACCCGTAGATTGTGATGAGGACTGATGGAATTGCACAGGCGTCATAGATTCCTCTCTGAAAGCTGATAGAGCTGTTGTTGGAACCCGTGCCGAGTTAACTGGCTCCTTCTGCATCCTTTGCAATTTCCAACAAATAAATATGGTTGCAGACAGAAGGGAAAGAGGGAGATGGTATGAAACTCAATAATGAATTAATTATGAATACGGTATGTGCAATGTGGACATCGCAAGCCACTTGGGTTCTGTGATATCTCCAAACGAAAGCATCCGATGAATCCAGCCACCCTTCTCCCACTTCAAGCGCTCTCATCATCCCCCGACCGAGAAATCATCAATGCCAAACGCGATAGAGATGCCTGGCGAAATCAAACACGCTCTCCTTCATCCTCAAGTCCTCGAAATCCAAGCATCTCTTCAGACTCTGGAATTGCATACACTGCCACTTTACCGCGTCGGACACTCAGCACAGATTCTTATTCATTTAATGGGGGAAACAATATGCACAACCCTTGGGATATACCACCTCAAAACAGCCAAGTCCGAGCCAGTGCCACCCAATCCCTTCCACGACCTAATGCTGGAAGCACCTTCTTCAAAGACCTTGACCCGAATGCATCTCAGAAAAACAAATTACAACTGTTCATGGAACCAGAACAGGAAGCGGAACTTAATGATTCAGATGACAACGATTTCGATGTGGCTTTGGTGAATTCTACTTCCACTGCACAAAAGGGCGGTATTGCCATGTTCAGGACAGGGAGCAGGAATCGCGTAAAACCGAAGAAAGCATCCTCGTCATACGCAGTAAGTTTTTGTTGTTGCAATTATATCCAGCTGAATACAATCTTCCAGCAACAATCGATACCAACTCCTCCACGCTCCTCATCGCGCCTCAGGATACCAAACCCACTCACTCCAAGAAAAGACCCAAGCCTTCAAACAGAACAAATTTTCGCGCCTGATGACGGTAAAGTCGATCACCTCGACAACAGGCCATGGTGGAATCCTTTGGGACGTGGAATCAAAAAGGTCGGCCGTGACGTACAACCCAAGTCACCTCCTGAGCAAAGCGCAAACCAACCGTCGTCTTCACCGAATGCATCGACATCAACTGGTGTTTACAGAAGTTTAAGCTTAACTGATACAGGCAGATCAGAAGCAAAGCGTCCAGCTGTAACTATCGGAAATGGAACCAGTCGCAAGTTTTTTTGGGAAGAGGATTATCACCATATTCGCCGGCACTGGAAAAACGCAAAGTTAATGGATGATGTGTGAAGTGAAGCGCTGTTATATTCATTGCTGTGGCTGTTATTTCATGTGCATTTATCGAAACAGAACAAGTTGTATTCTTTGTGAAAATCTCGACTTTATTACATTAATAAGGAAGTCGCAGACACGAAACGTGTGTCATATGCATGAGCAACTAACTGGTTGGCGGAAAGTTTTCCTGAGTTTGCATTCCGTAAATACCCGTCTACGATCCAAGAAATTATTCGAATTCATAAGTGTTCTAGTATACTTGAGTGAATTCAAATGTGAGATTGGGGGCTTCGTTTGTTCACGCGTAGCAGTTGGGACATCTGTTGCTTCCATCTTCAGTGACTGATTCCTACTTTGATCAGATCCTGTATCAATCGAGACAGTTCTCATGGAATTCGCTTCAAACACACTAGACTGCTCCGCCAGTGGACTGAGACCGAGTTTAGGATCAAATGCATCAAGTGATGCCTCAACTCCAATACGAAGTCTGTTTCGATCCAAAGTCAAAACTTCAGTTGACGCTTCGTTGATTGATATCATGCCATACGATACTGGAAGATTGCCTTCTGCAATATTCTTGGTTGAACTCGAAGCAACTTCTCAGTTGAAATATCGTTTAAACTATCCTGCTCTATTATCATCTTCGATTCATTCTTGCTGATAGATAACAAAACAACGCCGCCAATAATCGTCAGCAACCCAACCACAACACTGATTCCATCCTCAACGTTATCAACTGGAAGCTTAAAATAGAGAAACGCTGTTGAAATCAAAGTCATGACATTGAAGCACACAAAACTGATTGGGTATATAACTGCGCTTGAATTTACAGCGAGAGCCTAAATAGATCTTCCGTCATTGATAGCTGTCTTACAAAACCAGCTAACCTTATTTAGATAAGTAATCTGGTATATAACCGCCAAAACCATGAACAAAATGAGAGGATAGAGTGGCCATTGCAAGAACTGGTTATCAGTCGTCCAATTTTTCGTTGAATAGGCAATCGCTGAGCCAACTCCCTGGGCGCTCAAAACCAAATATGAGCCTCCACAGGAACTCATTGCAATATATACGAATGGTGTCTTCTTCGCATATCGGGGCTCAGCATAAAACTTGAGAAATAATACAAGGACGGTAATAAACGCCGAATAAACCAAGAATGCTATTTGTGCAAATAAGCAAGTTTTTCACAACAATAAGTATAGTATACATGTGCTGGTGACATATGCCATGAATATAGGCACCGTCAAGACTTGTTGATCTGTCAAGACATGCACAACTATTTCCAATACTCCAAATATACATATTCCACAGCCCATTTTACCAATAAAGGACATTTCTCTTTAAGTAAATAGTTGGAGAGGAGAGAATTGAAGACAATTGCTAATGTCCCCATTGGCGTTACAATTACTGTTGGGCATAAGGCATAAGCCCCAAAATTACTTATTTCTCCTATAGCTTCTTTTGTCAAATGTTTTAACTTCCGCAAGTCGTGGAATCAAAATGAAACTCACGTAGTCCCATTCCCGCCCACCAGAATCTATTCTTCAGATAAGCAGTCGATCCCTCTGCGACGTTATGTCCGTCTGCGGCAATTTCGATAAGCCCCCTTTTTCTCAGCACGACCGATGATCCCAAGAATAACCCCGATATGACAGCGAGAGCAACACCAACTGCGGTTTCCAAAGGAGTATGTGTGGTATTATTTGTCACAGTACTCATTATTAGATTGAAAGCGCCGAGGGTGAAGGTCGATTGGTGAAAGAATTGTTGATTTGTTATGTAAATCTTCAACATAGAACATAGAACAAATTGTATTCTTTGTGAATACCTAAATTAATTACATTAATAAAGAAGATACAGAGACAAATCGAGTGTCGTATGCATGCGCAACTAGGCTCCTCTGTGGAATATTATCTTGGGCTTGTATTTCTGAGAATACTCGTTTCCGATCCAAATAATTGTTCGAATTCATAAACGTTCTTGTCTGCGGTAATGAGTTTCGGCGAGACGACGGCGGCTTTGGTTGCACGCGAATGTTAAGCGCTTCATTTTCATATTGAGGGGTATCAGATGATTGATTCCTGATTTCATCAGAGTCAGAGACCTTTTTTGAAGAACTTCCTTCGAAAACATTGTTCTGCTCCATAACAGGGGTGAGGGTTCCTTCAAACACGCTGGGCTGTTTTTGGCAAAATTTAGAATCAAGGGCATCAAGTGATGACTCGATTCCAATACGAAGTCTATCACGAGACAGAGTCAAAACTTCTGTTGATGCTGCACTAATTGATATCATTCGAAATGAAAGTGGATTGCTCTCCAGGCTGTTTTTCGTTGAACGCCGCAGTAGCTTCTCGGTTGAAATATTGTCTACACGATCATGCTCAATTATCATCTTTGACTCATGCTTGCTGATTGACAATAGTACGACACCGCAGATAATTGTAAGCAAACCAACGATGACGCTTATTCCATCCTCAACGTTATCAACTGGCAGTTTAAAATAAAGAAACGCCGTCGAAATCATAGTCATGATATTAAAGCATACAAAACTGATAGGGTATATGACTGCACTTGAATTGACTGAGAGGGCCTAAATGGCTTAAGCTATAGTAGTATTTTGAAGTGATCAAACCTTATTGAGATACGTAATCTGATATATAACGGCCATAACCATGAATAGAATGAGAGGATAGAGTGGCCATTGCACGAATTGGTTGTCGGTTGTCCAATTTTTAATTGAGTAAGCAATAGCCGAACCTACTCCTTGTGCACTCAAGACTAAATAAGATCCTCCACAAGAGCTCATTGCAATATACACAAACGGTGTTTTCTTCGCATAACGGGGCTCGGCATAAAACTTGAGAAATAGTACAAGGACGACAATAAACGCCGAATAAACCAAAAAAGCTATAATTGCCTTGTTTAGCAATCACTCGTCAAAAAATGACTTAATCCTACATGTACTGGTGACGTACACCATAAATTGAGGAATTGTAAAGATTTCTCGATCAGTCAAGACATGCGTAACTATTTCCAAAACACCAAGTATACATATTCCACAACCCAGTTTCCCAATAAATGACAGTTTCTCTTTCAATAAATAATTGGAGAGTAGCGAATTGAATACAACCGCCAAAGTCCCCATCGGCGTCACAATGACTGTTGGACATAGTGCGTAAGCTCCAAAATTGCTTATTTCCCCTATGGCTTCTGTTGTCGCGTATTTTCGGCTTAATGAATCAAAAATCACGAAAAACTCACGTAGTCCCATTCCAGCCCACCAGAATCTATTCTTCAGATAAGCAGTCGATCCCTCTGCGACGTTATGTCCGTCTGCGGCAATTTCGATAAGCCCCCTCTTTCTCAGCACAACTGATGATCCCAAGAACAACCCCGACATAACAGCGAGAGTAACACCAACGACAGTTTCCAAATCCGTGTGTGGCGTGCTGTTATTTGCTGTACTCATAGTTGGGCTGAACGACTCGTATGGCAAGGAGGTTCTGAGATCGGCGCTAGTAATAGCGCAAATCCGCGAAAAAATCGAATCAGAAGAAGCCATGAAAGGTTACATATCCTTATACATATATACAAATTATTCCTTTATTTTCAGTGAATCGGAAAAAAAAAGCAAACAAACACAAAATGCCAATGATCGCCAACCGACTACGGGACCGAATGGTAACAATCCAGCAACTTGATAGATTGTATTCATATTCAACTAACATGATTTTGGGTAGGCCCGTTTCCTCATTGCCCAAAACGAGCCCCAAAGAGAAGCGCTGAAACTTGTGTGCAGAGACCAATCCCTTCCTCTGATGGTCCGTCTGAAGGCCCAGCTTGAACTGCAAAAGTTTCCTCGATACACACGGCCCGTTGGTGTCCACAACAAGTGCACAGAAAGCGGAAAGACGAGGGTGAGTTGGTGTGACTTGGTTCCGAAGGTTGCTGACAGTATACATCGAAGGGTCTTATTACCGAATTCAAATTGAGCAAGATTGTATTCAGGGAGAAGGCTTTGGCTGGAGAGTTGCCGGGTGTTCGAAAGAGCACTTGGTGAAACATCATTGAAACAAGATACTGGATGACATTGGATCGCATCAAACCAACAAATAAACTCAAATCATTTCGAAATTGTGTTTATTTCCTACTACGCTTGAAGTCGTTTGTTTTCGCTGATGATGATGAATATGGCCGTTTGGTTGGGACAGGTTTCTTACTCACGCCGCCATCAACTCTTGGAGCATTTGGGTTCGGAATAGGGTTTCCTCGCAGTTCAGCTTCCTCCTTGGGTGTAAGAACTTTGACACCATCCTTCACACTCAGTCCCAACCTCGTCAATAATCCACTTCCTATCTTGGGAACCTGGGGAAGTCCACAAAGTCCCAACGCAAACTCATCTGCAGCTTTGACGAGAGTTTCCGCCGTCAATGGCATATAATTGCCCAACCCACGATAGTATCCCAAAAAGGCTGCATAACAAGCACTTCCCATGGCCCATTCTCCTTTTCTATACGCTTCTTTCAAAATCGCCAAAGATTCTGCATCACGCGCAATCAATTGCGGGTCATGTACTGTATCACGCTTGATGGGAAGTCCTCCCGTTCCTTGAAGTTCCTTCACCAAAAAGGGAGTTTCATAACTCGAATGCACAAGAATAGACGATCCAGTCTTTCCTGCACGTCCAGTACGTCCAATACGATGAATATCTGAGAACGATTAACTATAAGTTCTGAAACTATATAAGGAATGGACTCACATTGCTCCAAATTCCTTGGAACACCCATCTGAATAACCAAACTAACATCTGGGTAATCTACACCACGCGCACTAACGTCACTCGTGAACAATATTCCATTCCGACTCGCACGGAATCGGTCGCTGACTCTCATTCTCATGCGTTGTTCCATTTGAGAATGAAGCTCCATGATATCAAACCCTGGAATTTGATTGAACACGTGGGACAAATGTGCTGTAAGATGGGTTGTAGGGAAGAAGACGATGATTTTGGGGAATGGCGTTGATGCGCGGTGAGACTTTAGCAAGTGAAGGAGAAGCTGAGGTTGCAGGGAGAAGGGACAATTTATATGCGTTTGCTTGGTTGTTAAGTGGGTAGGGACCTGCGCTTTTGGAATGGTATCAAGAGACAAAGTCTTGTCATGTCGGAGAGTTCCAGAAGCAAGAGCTTTGACTTGTGGCGAGAAGGTTGCACTGAACATGAATGTTTGCCGTGTAGATGGTGGAGGTAGAAGGTTCTGGATAGCTTCCATCGTTGCAGCGAATCCGTGCTCCAGCAGTAAGTCCGCTTCGTCGTATACGAGAACCTTCAATCCACGTACACGTTTCTTGAGTTTTGGGTCATTTCGAAGAATATCGAGAAGTCTGCCCGGAGTTGCGACAATCATATGACACGGATTGTAAGTCAGCTGTTTGATTTGTTTGGCCTGTCGTCTCCACCCACAAGCATCACGCAATTAAGTCCATGTGCCTTCAAGATTACTGAAGCTTCAGCTTTAATTTGAGCGGCAAGCTCTCTTGACGGTGCAATAACCAAGATGGGAGTTGCTAAATATCAAACTTAAATACAATTCTGTGTTGTTTGAAGTGAAAGACAAGTTGGACAACTCACCTGAACCAACAATTCCCTCAGGTGACTTCAGGACAGTCTCAAGAGCAGCGACAACGAAAGCAAGCGTTTTTCCCGTACCAGTCTTAGAGCGAACCAACAAATCTGAAGCTCGAAGGTGTCGCAGATATTCTGATGATGTCAGCTTCTCTTCAGAAGTTTCTGCATACCCAGCATCGGTCCATTCCTTTGTCTTCGTTTCCAAAGAATCCACGTATTGCTTGATTCTGAAGGAAGGTGGTGGTGTAGTGTCTTGTTTCCGCAACTTTCCAGACCTTGGTTCATCACCCTCTGCAGGAGGCAAACCAACAGTCACCGACATTCCTAACGATTCCATCGGCAGGGATTGCGTGTCGTTGTTTGCTGCTGCCGAATCGAGGGGCTTCTGCTTGTAGCCAAACAAGACTGTGAGAACCGAGTCCTGGACCAGGGTCATTGAATCGAATTTGAGGTTATTTGTGATTGCATTTCGAGTTGTTTCTGAGATTAACGAATAGTCTTTCCACTGAAGTCCCTTTAGTTGTTGTTGCGTTTGGATTGGCTTTGGTGGTTGCTGAGTGGGCGGCTGGTCCTGGCTTTCGAGTTTATGGAGAGTCGGAGCTGACGTTGAAGTGGTGGAAAACGAGAAACGACTTGTGTTTCGAAATAGCCTAGGAAGCCGATTCGTAACGATGAGCATTTGTTGTACAAAAAAGAAAGAAAGAGTCAATAATATATGTAGAACAGTATCAATACTTTAACTTATTCTTTTAGACTTATTTATTATTTTCGACGACTTCGGACAAGAGGTAAGCTCATTTGACGTCCTTGAATCCTTCGTTCAACTTCACGGACTGCTCTGCTCCACTACTCCAAGCTCTGTAGCGATTATGCCCTAGGTTTCACTTCCTGTCTTATTAAGATGTATAAAGGTAAACCTTCCCCGAGGATACAGTATCTGAGATTGAGATAACGCGAAAACAATCTCCCAAACAAATGTCGTCACTTCTTCGTAGACTGGGATCGGCTACAGCTCCCCTTCGTTTAGTCACAGCTGCGACGATCACCAAACAAGTTGCTCTGGCTCCAACCTTCTCAAGACTGTCTGTGGCTCAAACCAATCGTGCCTACTCCTCAGGCAAGAAGGTTCCCCTGACCTCTGACGCCTGGGCTTTGAACGACTGCCATTCTCTAAGCTTACCGAAGAAGATGTCAAAGTATTCAGAGAGATCTTGAAGGAGGCTGGTCCTGTGAGCGTGTTGACTGATTCAGCAGATGTTGAGGGTTTCAACGAGGTACGGAACCGCTTCTTGAAGATATCTTCAATCAATCTTATATCGCAATGAAAAGGACTGGATGCGCAAGTTCCGTGGCCAGTCCCAACTTGTCCTCAAGCCAAAGACAACCCAACAAGTGTCTGAGATTCTCAAATATGCCAACCAACGCCAACTCGCCGTAGTTACACAAGGTGGAAACACGGGTCTTGTTGGTGGAAGCGTTCCCGTATTCGATGAGATTGTCTTGAGTACTTCCAACATGAACTCCATCCAAAGTTTCGATGAAACTGCTGGTATTCTAACCTGCCAAGCTGGATGTATTTTAGAAGTGTTGGATGGCTGGCTGGCTGAAAAGGGCTACGCGATGCCTCTTGATTTGGGTGCTAAGGGTACTTGCCAAATCGGTGGAAACGTTGCCACAAATGCAGGTGGTCTCCGTCTCTTACGTTACGGATCTCTCCATGGCACTGTTCTCTCCATGGAAATCGTCAAGGCCGATGGAACAATCATGAAGCTCGGCCAACCTTTGCGAAAGGATAACACAGGATACGATCTCAAACATCTCTTTATCGGAAGTGAAGGAACTTTGGGTGTCATCACCAGTGTCTCAATCTTGACTCCCCGTAAACCCACCGCAGTAAACGTTGCGGTCTTGGCTCTCCCAGATTTTGCAGCTGTCCAAAAAGCCTTCAAACTTGCACGCACAAATCTCACCGAAATCCTCAGCGCGTTTGAATTCTGGGACTCTGCCTGTGCCTCTCTTGTCTTGACCCACATCGCAAACGCCCGTAACCCATTCGACAGCGAAGCCCCACACCCATTCTACGTTCTCATCGAAACCTCAGGCAGCAACACTGAACACGACACTGAAAAACTCTCAGCCTACTTGGACACCCTTTTTGAATCCAGCGTCGCCACAGATGGAGTCCTCGCCGAAAGCGAAACACAACGTCAACAACTCTGGGCCTTCCGTGAATCCATCCCTGAAGCATGTGCCAAAGACGGTGCCGGTGGAAACTTGAAGTACGATATCAGTGTTCCTGTTGAACAGATTTACGAGATTGTTCCAGTGATGCGAAAGAGACTTGAAGCGAAAGGACTTTATGACGCAATTGAAAATGTCGGTGAGAAGAGAACAGGACGTGTTGTTGGGTTTGGTCACTTTGGTGATGGAAACTTGCATTTGAATATTACTGGTGCTGCATGGGATAAGGATGTTGAAGATACCGTTGAGCCATTTGTATATGAGTGGGTGCAAAGCAACGATGGATCTATCTCGGCGGAGCATGGGTTGGGTGTAATGAAGGTGTGTAGCTTATTCCGATATTTAAGTGTTAAGTTTGTAAATTAGGCTCCATACATTGGTTACTCCAAGAGCCCTGAAGCGGTTGCAGCTATGCACGAAATCAAGAAAATGTGGGATCCCAAGGGAATCCTGAACCCATACAAATTCCTTCCATCCAATTAATAATTTGGACATAATCCAAAGTTTGAGGCTAAATAAATATGTCGGAAACTCTCAAGTGATTGTCTGAGATTTACTCAAAAACATATGAGTCGCAACTCCGCCTCCATTTCAAAGAATTGGAACGATGATAATAAGCGAACGCGTGATTCTGAGGTGATGAGCGATGGCTCCGAGATGCCTGAAGGTGAGTCATTGGGTCACTGGGTCAGGAACAGTTGATTAAATCCCAAACAGATGCCGCCGCGGGAGCTGGAAACGTTCAAGATGACGATGACTTTGTCGTTGCAGCTACAGTCATGGAAAAGATCAAGGAAATCGTGTTTTCAGGTGTGGGGATTCACAATTCCTTTCAGTTGTATTAAACTTCACCTTGAACAGTTATGTTTTTCATGGTCCATGGAAACTCATCGTGGCCTGCGTTCGAATATGGGTCTATGCTCATTGAGGACTTGCAACTTGTTACGTTCTTCATATCGCCTGACCTAATGGATGCGTATACTATTCCATACAACCTCGCATATTCCCAGATGGAGTACCAAACGATGGATCTAAATCAGTTTAATATCTGGTTCATATTATGTGTCTGTGCAGGTATGACGAGCATAAACTCTCATCGTCCCTAATTTTTGACAGTGTTTGTGCTGATTCTGAATATCATCTGGGTGGCTTACGGATTTCTGGTAATTTCGAACGCTCTTGAGTCGATTACATTAAATTAAGTTGCATTGAATAATTTAGAGTGGGCAGCATAAGTTTATCTGGCCGATTTGGACACTCCGATTTTCGGCCATGGTTCTACCCACAGTTCTTTAGTAAGGTTGCTTCTGTGCAAGCTCATAATAACGAATCTACCAGCTTACCAATCTTGGAAATTATTGTGAACCCAATCACGTGCAATAGAATCCTTGACACAGAAGTACACCACAGTCGACGAAGTGACATCTTTGCACTAGAATATATTCCTTGCAATTCTCCGTTGAGGCTTCCGCAGCTTATCGTGGCTGTGATAGCTTTAGTAGTCTATATTCCAACTTGTATCTCTTTTGCAGCTGTGTAAGATAGAATAGTTCACTCTTGTCTTTAACAGTCGAATTAGGTTTTTCGATACGAAACCGACTTGTAAAGAGCCATCAAATCGAGTTCATGGACGGCTCGATATTATTTATGCCTGTGTGAAGACTTGTTTGATTTTCGTTTACAAGGTGGAGTACATTTGTCCATGACTTTCTTAACGCATAGTGCGATAGTTCCTACCACATCAACAAGATTTGGCAAGAGTTGTGTCTGCTACGCTTGGATGGTAAGAGTTTTGCCTTGTTTTTGAAGAACTGAACTGTTTTTAGTGTAATCATGTTTTTAACCACGGTCACGTACTTTCCATACTACAATCCGTTTATAAATCAAATGGTAAATCTTGAATTAATTATATCGATGTATTGATCGCTAGGTATGCAGAGAGCTGGATTATTCTTTGGAGCTTCAGTAGTTGGAGTTGTGGGGACGATCGCGACAGCGATCCATGCAGCAACAGGAGTACAAGGCAGCATATTATACATATACATTATGGCTGGAGGATATCCACTTGGAATTCTTATGGGATTCGTCATCTCAGGTAACCTCATCATAATCAAAATGAAGAACTCAATACGCATATAATTCTCCATAGGGCTCATTCTTAAAAGCATTGAAAGAGGTGTGCGCCGACGACTCAAAAAGCTTCAAAGTGGAGAAGGTGTAGACGACTTCAGCCAACCCGAACTGCTAGTCTTTCACTCTTGGGTTCAAGTTGAAATCGCAGCACGATTTTCGACGGTCCATATGGACCACCGACGTCAAAGAATCAACTTTGCAGTTATTCCTGAGGTTCAAGCCATATTTAAACGTGGAATCGAAGAGTTTCCCGATCAACCTCTTCTTCGACTGTCTTATGCGCTTTATATGTTTCACTTGAAATCGATGACTCGAGATGCAACCCATCAGCTGAGTAAAATCGATCAGCTAAATCCTCCATTGGATGTCAAATTTCAAATTTACTACACGAATCAAATTGCAACTACAGTCAAAGAAACCGATTTCTTGGTGAAGGCGTCAAATTGGATATAACCAGCGTAAGTGGGATTGTCGAAATCGTTTTCGCTGACCCAATTGGCTTTTTATCAGTACGCCGAATATCAAAAGACGGATAAAGACGCAAAACTGAATCATTTCTTGGCTGTGCAAGATATGCGGGCGATGTGGGAACTGCTACTTGACAAGAGTTACTCATTGGAAGAGCTTTCTGCCGTTTCGAATCGTCTCTACGCAAATGCTCAAAAAGCCGAGGCTGCTTACCTTAAGCTCATATCAAAGTGAGGAACTTTTGACAGGATCTATATCAGGGACTTACCTGCTACACAGATTTCCAAAATCAAAAACCACGTTGCGATTCTTTGCCCGATTTTGTTTTGACGTAAGCAATATAATCTGTAACATGTTCAAATTATAATCGAAATCAGGTGAAAAATGATCCCATTCGAGGAAGTGCTTTGATCGAGAAAGCAAATGATCTGGAACTTGAGAACGAATCCGGATCTGAAGCCGATGAGAACGACAAAACTTCAGCAAAAAAGGGACCCAGCAATGCGAACTCTCAAGCAGACCTTCCTATGCTTCTTTCAAGCAAGAGCGGTCTGTCAAGGAAGTCTACGTCTCAGAGTCAAGGTCAATTAGAGATAAAAAAGACGAAAGGGCCTGGATCTATAGCAAGTTCGCATGCAAGCTCGGCAAGTGCTCAAAAGCGAGCCCAAGTTGCACTTCAACAACAACGAGCGACAAAACTCAGGGCAAAGTCCCTCGCAATCCAGATTTTGATTCTCGTATCTACAACCATCGCATTAACAATTATCGGCACAAATTTTGGAATTGCCTTGTCGATTTTGCAAGAATCCTCACGAGGATTGTCGACCATGTTTGAAATTCACATGAAGTACGCATCAACCATACATATTTTAGACTGAAACATCATTTAGAGAGTATTATACTTGCAATCTGTTTCGAAGAGTTCGCCAACTTCAAAGCGCCTTTCAAGCTGATAATGCTCAGCAGTTTTACTTCATCCAAAGCCAGATTCAAGCAGAATCTCTCAACTTGACTACCATATCCGAATCTCTATATTTTGAAAGAAATTCGATCTCAGTTCGGTAAACCTGCTATTAAAATAACTTCTGACACTTGAACAGACGTTTCCTGGCAATTACACTACGCCAGTTTATCAAGTTCAAAGATCTTATTACCCTCAGCTTAGTGGAGTATTTACAGTCAATATGTCTCTCTTCGAAATTATGATGGTAGGGTGGTCTCAATGAGTGACGAAGGGTAACCTCCCTTTTCGCAGTCGTTTGCACAATCTGGATTAAACCTCGCAAACGTATCGATGACAAACTTCAACAATAGCAGATTTAATAATGATGTTCGATTTAGTTTAGTATTCTGGATGTGTTTTCTCCACTGACCATGTCACATACAGTTCTCGATAATTTCTACGCTGTTCAAAATGGGGCCTATTCTCAAGCAAATAGCGATTTCTACTATGGAAAATATCATGCATCTACTGATACTTCCACAAAAACAATTTACATTTTAACTGGTTTGTCCCTCTATGTTTTTCCACCTTATGCTCAATAATACCCACAGGGATTCATATCTTCGTCATATTTCTGTTTCTTATAATTTTGGATCGGAACGTTCAAAGGTTTCTCAACAATCAGAAACATAGTCTCAGTATATTCCGATCCATCCCAAAAGCAATCATAAAGGTATTTATCGCGATAATAATAGTTACAACCATTTAAAAATTTTAAATTAGGAAATCATTGAAGTATGTTTGAGTCTCTTAAATTAACTCTTGTTAAACTTTGTAATAGCAATTAACAGAAGCCGATAGTAGTGACATTTTCTCAAATGCAACAATCAAGCAAGCTCAATATGTTTCTGACACGACTCCGACAAAAACTTCTTCACGAGCTTTCAGGCTTCAATACGGGATCTATGCGATTTCAATATCAACCGCTAGCGGATTGTTTGCATTCTTGAACGTAACAGCAATTTACAAAATTGGGCAAATGTTTGGTGTGCTAGATACATCAGGAGATATGCAAACGTATGGAGTAAGAATGTTTACAATGGCAAAAGTTTGTACTTCAATCTGTATGGTCATTACTGATTATTATGCAAGGACATGATTCAAATTGATAAGCAAACTTGGGGGAATGATACTAACTTGCGTCAGGGGTATGTAAACGACCTAACGTATTACAATTATGTATACAGTGCAGTGTTGTACGGGGACACAAGCACGTATCCACCAGTCCCTAGTTTCGACAGGTTATTACTTTTTCATTGACGATGAACTGATAGTGAATTCATGCAGTCTCACACAGCCGCTGATATGGGCGCTAGACCAGAACCCATGTCTGCCTTACGATCAGTCACTATGCTCTGCTACAAAGCGAAACTGGAATTCATCAATTGGATATGATACGAATTCGGTCAGCTTGGGTGGGTGGTTACAGTGTCAACATGTTTTCTTAAGAATTCAACTTAGGATTGTTGCATCTAACCAGAAACGTAATGAACATTCATAACGGAATCAAAATCGGAGCTTCAGATGGACCGTTTACACCAAATCCGAACGAGCTGGCTTTTTTGGAACAAACACTCGAATGGGATTATTTGGACGGATGGAATCATGTCGCGTTGGAAGCCTTCAGTGAAACCCAAGATCAATATCAAAAAGCATTGAATTTGAATGTGATTTTGTTTGCGCTTGAGCTGGTCCTGGTGTTCTTGGGGCAATACGTAGTCGTTTCAAAAATGATGAGTTGAGTGATCACTGCAATTCTTGCTATTATTGCTTAACAACCATGATAGACAATTTCAAATTTATGGATCAATGCATTTTTGATCTCCTCAGCCGATTGCCTCATCAAGTTAAGAACGTGCCCGAAATCGCTGAACTTCTTGCAGAACACGATATTATTCCGAAAGCTCCAAAGAATACCGTTCCTCCTGAATTTGAAGTCAAATCAAGAAGAAAGTCATCCTTCTTTGGTGGTCAACTCCCTGGGCCAATGACGCTAATCCTACAGAGGCTCAACGCAAGTCGTCTATCTTCTTGGGTATTAAAGATAAGATAACATCGCTTCTTCCAAGATCGTCGACAGAGAAACCAACGTTGGGCCGAGGCAGCGACAGCAGTAGCAAATATACTTCAACTACCGACAAGCGTTCATCAGAAGAGACCAAATCCCCTCTCAAGAAAGGCAAAAAAGTTCCAATCAAACCTGGAGGCTTCAGCGTGTTCAAAGCCGCATTCAGAAGAGCAAGTAGAGCCACAATCGAGGCATTCGTATCTAGTCAAAAGGGAGACTCGGACCAAGTCAAGAAGAAAGTCAATTTCATGAGTCCAAAAGCGTCAACACACACCCTTAGCATCGAACAAATCAATAGCCAGACCGGAAGTCAAATGAGCTCAATGGCGGGAACAGAATCAAACGTGTCGTACAGTTTCGTAAACAAAACGAATGGGCCCCAAAAATCGATGTCGGGCAGTATACACAACGTAAGCATGCGGCCCATGTCGTGGATGTCGACTGAAGGCAGTCAGCATTCGTCATTTATTGCAGTTTCGCCAGTTGTCCCTCCTCCCCTCCCGTTTCCAAGAGCGCGTACAGCAAGTCTTCAACCCCAAGAATATTCAGGTCCATCGACTGAAGTACCTCCGCTCCCAAATCGCAGTCGCGCAGCAAGTTTCTCACATTCGATTGATAGTAGCAGAAATGCAAGCTTTTCCAATAACGAATGCGGTCAGAGAACTTCCTTATTGCCAATACCTGGACTACCGGCTCCAGGACATAGTAGACCGATCAGTTTCGCAATGAGTGATGATTCAAGTAGTAAGCGACCGTCAGTTTTACCAGAAGAAACCAGTTCAGTGAAATCTAATGAGAAGAAGGAATGAATTCAATAATGATAATAAACTTAAAAATCGATTAATGAAGTCCTTTTCGCCACGTATCAAAAACTTGGTTCCAAAGAGATGCGGTCCATCATCCTTCAACTTCTCTGCTTCTTGAGCGCAGTTATTGCCTCCAACGTCGTTACTTTGACTCCAGACAACTTTGACAAGGTCAGAGATACCACAGTGAATGCATTGACTTGAGCATTTACACCATTTCCCAACTGCAACAGATCATTGACGGATCAAAGGCCACCCTTGTCAAGTTCTACGCTCCAGTAAGTTTAATTACAATCTATTATCGCTTGCTAACTATTACTCTTCTCCTCACAGTGGTAAACTCCCCACACTCACACTCACTCACAGCAACCAAATCAAAACAACTGACAAATCGCATCAACTAACAACATGACTCACCAGGTGTGGTCACTGCAAATCCCTTGCTCCAGTCTATGAAGAACTCGCCGATGCCTTTGCCAAAGAAAAGAACCTCATCATTGGTACCCACCCTTGCCCTCCAATTCAATCCAACTACCAATCCCTCAAAAAAACAGCGAAAGTCGATGCAGACGCCCACAAAGACCTCGGCACCCGCTTCGGCGTCACCGGTTTCCCAACCCTCAAATTCTTCCCAAAAGGATCCAAAGAAGCCCAAGACTACTCCTCCGGCCGCGACCTTGACGCCCTCGTAAAGTACGTGACTGAAAAGACGGGATTCAAGAGCAGCATCAAGAAGGCTGCTTCTGCTGTCACCGTGCTTGACACGGAAGAGGCGTTTGATGCTGTTGTGGGTCAGGAGGGAAAGAACGTTTTGGTTGAATTCTACGCTGTGAGTTTACATTACCATCCGAATTATATGCTAATGAGGGTGAAATAACAGCCTTGGTGTGGACACTGCAAGAACCTCGCCCCAACTTACGAAAAGGTAGCTCGCGCCTTCTCCACCGAATCCAACTGTATTGTCGCAAACGTCGATGCAACTGTCAACAAGGACGTTGCCGAAAAGTACGAAGTCAAGGGTTACCCAACCATCAAGTTCTTCCCAGCCGGTTCCACAACCCCAGAGACCTACGAACAGGGACGCGACGAGAAGGACTTTATCGAGTTCTTGAACGCAAAGTGTGGAACGGATAGAGTTCCTGGTGGAAGTCTTGGAGCTAAGGCTGGATTGATCAAGGCTTTGATAAGCTGTGTTGAAGTTCAAGGCGGATCAGAAGGCTGGTTTGGAGGAGGCGCGTAAGGTTGCCCAGAAGGTGAAGGGCAATGTTTATGCCAACTTTTACATCAAGGCGATGGAGAAGGTGATCAAGGATGGCGAGGAGTACATTGCCAAGGAGACGGCTCGTTTGACTAAGCTTTCTGGATCTTCTACTCCAGAGAAGAAGGACAACTTTGAGATTCGTAGAAACATTTTGAACTCTTTGGTCAAGACTGCCAGAGATGCTTTCGAGGATGACGCTGTTGACAGGGACGAGTTGTAATCTTGTCCATTTTGGAATAAATTACAAGTACTCAACTATATGTGATATCTATACTTTCTTTACCATGAAGAAAAAAGATTAAAACGAAAAGAGAAATGAAGAAAAGAATCCATCCAAAAAATAATCAGACAGCTGCCCGACCCTCGCTTGCATACGCCAATGCCATCAGAATCTTTTCCATGTCATCATACTGCCCTCCCTCTTCTTTGCACCGCTGCTTCCATTCAGACTCGAAACATCCGATCCAACTGGCGAGGTTGCCGCGAGTCCTCATCCCTGCAGCAACATCTCCAACACGTTGCAGATAAAAGTCAAGACCCTCATCCCTCGCAAGGATATCATGAATCAATTCACCCGTCTCACGTACAGTTTCTAAAACCCACAAATATCAGAACAACTCCCACTCTAAACTTAAAAAAAAGGAAAAAAAAAACTCACCAGTACCATCCTCTCCAACAGTAACAAACCGAACAGCATCAACTCCTCCAACAAGCTTAAACTTCCGCACACTAACTTCAACAAGTTTCCCAACAGTCCATCCTTACCAACACTCACAGTCTTATACACCTTTCCCTCCTCCACCTTCATAAAGACACGCAGGAGTCGCGTTCGGTCAACGTCGCGGTTCACAATGATCTTGATGATACGGTCATCGTTGATGAGGATTTGGGTTGTTGTGCCTTGGAGCCGTTTCATGGCGGTTGTGGATGTGGTTGAACCGGGGAGTTTTTTGGCGGAGAGGGTTTGGAGGAGGTTGTATACGTTTTCGGTCGGTGGGAGACGACGTTCCTCTGTGATAAGAGGTTTAAAGATTAACTCGGAGAGGTGGAAGAAAAACGGATGGAAAACACACTACTACTTACGTGAATCAAAGTGGAGAATACTCAAGCTGTATTCGTCTTGTCCCCGTCGTGCGGACTTTGAACTTTTTCAGCGCGCTTTCGAGGAGTTGTTGGACGGTTGTTTCTTGGGTCCAGCTGACGGTTTTGAAGGTTGCAGAGGCGGAAAGATCGACGTTTCCAGAATAGATTCTCATGACGCGGATGGTTTCTGGGGCGGCGGCAACAGAAGTAGGTGGAGAGATGGGTGGAGTTGTTGTTGAAGGGGGTGTGTTGATTGCTGGCGATGCTGAGTTGTTGGCACTAGTTTTATGTTTTGTGGTATCAATGGTAGGTAGAGAGTCTGGTGTTCCGGCACGGGAGCGGGAACGGATACTGTTTCGAGATGATGAGCGGACTCTGGAGGATGGACGAGATGATCGTGTCACAGTTCTTGTGATACGAGACTATTTTGGTATCCATAGTGTAAGTTAAACAATTGTTTCATCAATGGTGATGTGCAGCAGATAACCACACACACTTACCCAGAAGCTCATACGTTTCCCAGAAACACTTTTCGCATCATTATCATCATCATCTTCGTCTTTCATGCTCACGGGAGAATGGGCTCTGGGATCGATCTCCAACATTTTTGATACTTCTGGAGACACTTCTGGTTGTTGAGTGGTTTGTTGGGCAACAGTGTACTCCACAACATCAGCAACGGATAGACGGGCATTTCTTTCTTCAGAAGCACTTCCCTCTGCCATAATGACTTCTTCGTCTCCTTCAGCAGAAACGTCGACCGCAGGGTCAATATCAGAGACAGACGGCACAATACCAGCTTCCATCATTGCCAACTCTTCTTCAGTGTGGTAGTCACCGAGGAACCAAATTTCATGGACTTGAGGAGTGTCATTAAAGAAAGTGCGCCTACTACCAATCGTTGACTTTCTGTTACTTGTTCCCGTAGTAGACTCAATGTCCACCTCCGTAATGTCCAATACAGTAGCAGTACTAGCAGTAGCCGTACTGTGGGTGATACCCCGGGAAGATCGGATTCATTGAGACCCGCACTGGCAAGGGACATTTCCACACCGTCAATCTCCACACCGTCAAAGTCGTCATCGTCCACAAGCGCAAGAAGAACGTTTCTGATTCTGTTCAAGCGGGCGATGCGTTCCGACGGGGTTTCAATGTTCTCAGCGGGGATGTAACCAATCTCGTCTGTTTTGCAGCAGCGCACGAGCCACCAGTACGAATTGGAGTCGTCGAGGAGGGCGAGGGGGTCTCCTTTGAGGACGCAGACCTAGGCGGGTGGTAGGTGGGTAGTCAGTAGGTAGCTAGCCTAGGAACTCCTAGTAAGGCTCAACTCACCTGACCCTCCAAAGTCGCCACGAATGAATGCAGGGCATAGACAAGAACATAGTCGATCTGGGCCATCAAAAGCGACTGTTGCGTCTGAAGTTGAAGCGCAACCGCCGCCGCCGCACCCGCAGCAGTCCGCGTCTCTGCGTCGGCGAGACAGTGGCGGTACGGTGACTCACTCGACTGCGGCTTGATTACTACGCAGAAGGCACACGAATGCTCCTCCTCGTCTAGGTGCTCCTCGGGTGCTCCTCCTTCAATCTCCATTGGATTGGTTCAATTGGTGTGGTGGAAAATTTGATTTGGGATTATGACAGTCTCCATCATTAACATTATTGGGATATCACTAATGAGTACTGGCATTATGCGCATTCCTCGTATGGTACCATAGACAGCGATCTTTCATATCATGGTGGTGGCTGGACAACACGATTATGTCACTTGTTTATGTCACCTCAAATGTAGCATCACAATCTTACATTATTTACTGCAATTACAGGAGATGGGTTGTTTCTATCAATCTATTTGTTTCAAGCTGTTCCAATGTGAACGAAATTAGTAACAAACATTCCCAACAATGCCGACCACATCAACATTCACTTCACTGGCCTTCTCTATACTACTGATATTGCTATGCTCGTACCGGCACTATAGGCAACCAACAAAGACGACGTCGTTACTCCTCATTTCATCCTTCATTCACATTGTATCTCCTGTTGTCACCTCGTTTGCCTCAATCTCTTCCGCAGCTTTAGTCTTAATAACAACACTCATCATGGATTCAACAACAATTCTCCTTTATTACTCACACGAACTTCGACTGAACCTACTCTTTTCAACCACACCACCCGAACAACGGCTCCTCCGCAGAATCCTTTACACAGCTCTCCTCCTCTATACACTTATCTCCTGTATCAAACTTGGTCTTTTCTCCATGCACCTTCTTTCAACAACAACTATTCAAGGAATCAAAGAACTCACAACAACAACACACATCCTCTCCCTCCTCCTCTCCAGCTTAACCCTCTACGCAACAGCCCACGCAACATCAAACCTCATCACAGAAGCCAAAGAGGCAGCACTCCCCGCTACAGGTTTGTCCCTCCTCCCACTTTCCATTTTTAGAATTCGCAACAAGCCTCATTGCCAAATGACTAATTCCCGTACTTTCCATTATATCGTTTTAAATTGATTCCATCAATCACAGGCATCTACTCTGTAATCCTATACACAGACGCAACCCGCTTCCTCATCACATCCAGCGTCGAAGCATACAAGTATTTCACGCGTCTCACTCCTTCATCGACATCAACAACACGCGTGAATGAAGATGTCGTGCTGGGGACTGTGGTTGTGTGGGCTCTCTCGCTGTCGTTGATCATTCCGACGTTGGGTGGATTGAGGAAGTGGGTGGGTGGTGGTGGGACGAGTGCAGGGTTTGCTGTGGGGAGTAAAGTGTTTTGGGGAGTTTCTAGTGGGAGTGGGAGTGATTCCGTGGTAGGGGAGAGGGCGTTGACGGATTCAACGGTTTGAAATGTGGTATGTGGTGTGGGGTTATTATTGGTGGAGGTGGTGATTCATTCTAGCTTTTCTATGATTATTTAAGGTATGAGATGTGCAATAAGCGATAAGCGATTCGCACTGTTGTGTATACTGTGTTAGAAAGAAAACAGCAAATTCGAACCTCACCACTCTCATTTACCCCCAATTTAATCAACAATTCGACAGTATGGGAGGAAAGACAGTTGCCATCATTGGATCTGGTCCAGCAGGAGCTCTTGCGGCACTTGCACTCCAGAAGCAAGGCTTTGAGGTGGAGTGCGATCAGAGAACCAATTTAACACTCCTCATAGCCAACGCTCTACGATAAAGTGGATCCCATCGAAGTCCTCAAAGAAACTCTCCGAACCGGAGTTCCTCTTGGCATTCGCTTTGGTGACAATGGAGGAGGGCTGTCAATTATGGGCAATGGATCCAAGGCTCTCGCTCATATGGGTCTCTTGGACCTCTTCAAGCAAAGCGAGGACAAGTTTGCATCTGATCCAAACAATTTCATGTTGATTGACGGCAGTGTAAGTGTACTAGTATTGAACACTATTGTGGGGTCGCTAAACAAACCATTCAAACCATTCAAACCAAACCAGGATCGAATCACGCGCAGCCCGGCCAAGATCAAGCCGATCCGCCTCCTCCGATCGGGCCTCCACGCCACTTTAATGAAAGCCGTCTCTTCTGCGGGAATCAAGACGTTCGGAGCCAAGAAGCTCAAGTCGCTTATCCAAAGCGAGACCAATGTCACCGTCACCTTCGAAGACGGAAGCGTAGTCGTCGCTGATTTCGTTGTTGGCGCCGACGGCATCCACTCAATGACGCGACGCCTCGTGTTCCCGGATGCGCCACCGCCAACGCTCTTCGGCGCGGGCTTCGTCGGCATCGTTGATTTGTCAGCCAACTTGAACCACCTCGACTTCGACTCAAACGGCGGCATCTACAGCGACCCCCTCAACGCCCGCCTCGTCTTTGCCTCGCTGTGCGGCGACAAGGACGGCGAGGTGTTTGTTGTTGAACTCGATTCGGCGAAGCGGCTTGAGCAGGCTGACGATTGGCGCGAGTTTGCGGACTTGCAGAGAGAGGCGGGGAAGGTGGCGGATCTGGTGGCCTCGTGGGGGGCTGCACCGGTGCTGGTCGAGTCGTTGCGAAGAGCTAGAAGAATCACTCCGGCGAATTTGTACGATCTTCCTGATATTCAAAGCTTCCACAAGGGACGTGTTGTCCTTGTTGGCGATTCTGCGCATGGTACTGTGCCATTCTACGGGCAAGGACTGAATCAAGCTATTGAGGATGTTGGTGTCCTTTATGACTTGTTTGGGCACTTCAAGGAGACGGACTACAAGACTGCGTTCTCTGTTTACGATCAAATTCGTGTTCCACGTACTCGCATCTGTTCAGCCGAGGCGCGTAAAGTGGCTTCAAGAATGAAGGCTTCTAGCAATATGGACTTGAAGATTGGTCGTTTTATGATGAAGCTTGTTTTCAAAATCATCAATTTCTTCCGTTTGGATGATGAGGTTTATTATCACGATTATCGGGATGATATCCGCAAGGTTGTTCCAAATGTAAAGTTTGACTGAAATATAATCGCTTATTTGTTTCCTTGTTTTACGTGAATTAATTGGTGGCAGAGTCTCTTGATCCAAGTGGCCAAGCTCAACAACTTAGCCACCATACAAACAAAAGCAACACACCCATGATTAATGCCACTCATAAAAAGTTGTTATTAAATATGATGCAAAGCCCAGAGGCTCAGGAGCAGCGCTTGTACAAAAACTATGATACAACATTAGAAAATGCTTCAGCTGCACTTGCAAGAGATGGAGTCGCTACTATCCCAGGAGTTATCTCTCAGGAAGACTGCGAACACATTCGTGCTCGTATATTCTCTGAATTGGAAGCCGTAACCAAGAACCGCTTTCAATTTGAGAAGCCTGCGACTTGGCAGCAACTCAGAAGAGACATGAATTCATTACATCGCATGTTGATGCAGAATTACAGACTTGGACACATGCAACCAATCTGGGACTTGCGCCAAACTCCTTCTGTCGTTGCCTGCTTCGCCAAACTTTGGAACGTGAATCCAGAGGATCTAATAACCTCTTTTGACGGTCTCTCTGTTTTACTTCCAGAACCAGGAAAGCCATACACCGCCGTGGATACATTCAAACTCCACCTCGATCAAGGAAAAGGCTCTCGCGGCCTCGAAAGCTACCAAGGTTTCATCACCCTATACCCTGTGACCGAAAACGATGCAACCTTAAACGTCCTCGAAGGTTCCCACGAACTCCACGACGCGTACTTCAAAGCCCACCCTAACGAATCCTCCTTCGCCTTACAAAACCCCGACTTTTACGCAACCAAAACGCGTAAATCAACAAAAACGCTAGGTTGTCCGAATACCTATGTCCTTGCATCTGCAGGTTCCCTTGTCCTATGGGACTCCCGAACCGTTCACAGAGGCTCTGCACCTGCTCTCGGGCATACACCTGCAACCCCGCGCATGGTTGTATACATCTGCATGACTCCACGTGCGAAGGCGTCTCCTGCCATGATGCAGAAACGGATTCGTGTTTTTGAGGGGTTGAGAATGACGGGGCATTTGCCGCATCGTGTTAAAATGTTTGGAGAGGAGCCGAGGTTTCGGGCTAGACCTATGACGGACTTTGATTTGGTGGGGGCACCTGTTTTGGGGCGGCTTGGGAGACGGTTGGTTGGGTATGATGATCCAAACGTGGATGCGGAGGAGGATGAGGAACTTGTGAAGAATGAAGAGGACGACGGTGTGGAGGAAGCAGGAATTGCAAAGAAGATACGGTGGGCTCGTATTGATGATGATTGGGAATAAATGGGTAAATGAGGGGTAATACTTCTAGTATTGTTATGATTATATTCAATAAAAACTATAAAACCCGGAACAACTAGAAATACAATTTCACTTATAATGAATGTTTCCTTTTATTCTTCACAATTCTGCATGAACCGGTGCACGTGTCCCGCAATAGACACTGTACCCATACAATCTGGAATATTGTCTCCCGATTTCAGTAATATTAAAAGCTTCACCATCACCAACCACACAAACATTATCCTAAATAACTTTAATATCTCTGAAACTAGGCCAACCATGACTCTCGCTTTCCTGCACAAACTCATAAAACGTACGCCTAAGAAGGGCTCAGAATGAAGACTTCCCAGAGACAGGATCCAAACAATATTTAAGAATAATTCTACCAATTACAATGGTTTTATGGGGGAAAAAACAATCAGAATTTACTTCCAGATCATCATACACCATCTCAACTCAAACCACAGGCTTTGGCCAATCGAGAAAAACATGCAGTACATCAAGTGTCTCCACTACGGCACTATCAACCCCCAATAGCTCTTTGATACTGGGAACAGTTCTCCCTCCATCACTATGACAAAACTCTTTCACATATGTCCCTGCACTTGTTGTCAGATCCACTCGAATCAAATCATACAGGCGCTCCCCATCTTCCCCAAGAGACCCTTCATTTTCTGGATAAACTTTCAATTCATGAACAATCTTGTCCCGTTCTTTGTCTGACCGCGATTGCATCACACGAACAGGTGTCTGCTGCTTCAACTCCAAATCCTTCAACTTTGAGATCTCCTCCAACTGCGCCATTCGTACCCCTTTTGAGAGCCTGACAAGCGTGCTGTACGACTTTCGCTTTGTGGCTGCAGAGTCTTTGAGTGGTTTGGTGTCGTTCTTTGGAATCAACTGAAGATCTGTGATTTTGATTTTTCCTGCATTTGATTCATTGATTTTCGATTGAACTTCTGTGATTTCTTCTTGTGTTGCATCCAGGACGCGTGGGTTCACGATTTCCATGTAGAAGGGGCGGCCTGAGCCAAGCATAAGTACGTCCACGTCTTCACGGCCTGCAGATGCAAATTTGTGGTTGTCAGCATGGAAGAAGGGGTCAAGGGAGGCTGCAATAAGTTCTTCGACAGATTCCGCTGCGAGTCGTTCGCCTTTGAATTCCATGCGCGAGTTGGAAACTCCGCGTGAATATTTGTTATACCGACCTGAGGGAGAAATATAGTTAGACTCATATGCTTGATGTAAAAACAATTGTCTTCAGTCAGTTTCCATCTTCGCAGTTCTGACAACCTCTTCCTCCCACTTCTGCTGTACTCTCCTTGTTTAGCTCACTTGATGCACTCTTTATACATACCAGCAACCCACAGAGATTTGTGCAAGAATTTAAGATCAGATAGGTCACAGGGAGACGAGACTTCACGGAATTTGGTAGGAAGATAACCATGATCAACAAATTCCTGGTATGAAAGAGCATTTGCAGCGTTCACGATGTGATTCCAAGTAGCGCCTTCAATACGAATTGACTTTGGTTCATCATCTTTCATTTTGCGCCAGACAGAGCCTTCTCGAACGCGTTTTCTCTTTTTGCGAACAGTAAGGCCACATTTTTCGATAGATTGCATCCATTCAAATTCGTCGCCTGTGGGAGGGTGGTCGAATCCAAGTTCAAGTTGAAGTTCTGAAGAAGGCAAGAACGCAAGGTTTGAAGCCTGAGCAAATTCGTGTGCCATGATAAAACGCAGGACTTCCTTCACTTCGATTTGAGATTGCGTGATTGAGAAGGGCAGGTTGTCGTGCGGATCAGTGAGGATAGTTTGTTTGTCTTTTGCGAGTGCGTCCAATTGAGACGGGTCCGGGTTTTCGAGATCGAAGCGCTTCGGGTCTCTCTCGGCGACCTTCCTGATTTCCGCGCCCAGGCCCGCGTGATCGATAATCAGATCGGCTGCCCGCGCCCGCAGCGCCAGTTGGACAGGCACCCGAACAGCAACAACAAAGTTTGCAGCGCCGCGCGTCGCCGAAGTTGAGAACAAATCGGCGGCTTTTGACACGGCGGCGCTGATCGACGGCCGCGAAAGAAGGCCCAGGCAAAGCGGACAAGTCGACGTTGCCGATGCGGATGCTGTCGATGCAACAAACAGACTCACTTTGCGCACACAGAGAACTCGCAGCACACACAGCGAACATGCTCCGTGGCTCTGGAGGAGTGTTGCTACTTGCGGCGCCTGGCTCGGGAGCTGCGAAAGTATAAATGGGGTGATGAGGGTGGACAGCATCAATGTTGCACTGTTAACAAAAAAGAAAGAATGCCTTTCACATCTAATTCCCTTGTTGGTGAGGAAGAGGACCTTGCTTTCCTTGGCGTAATACGCAGCTCAATCAAATTCTGGAACTACAGAATTGTGAGAGGCGTGAGTGAGCTTGACGAACATCGTTGAAACTATTCCGCATATTGATTAACCTTCAAAGTTCTCAAACACGTACAATTTTCCATCTTCAAGGATATCTAATGGCAGTCAGGACAAGACTGGGTCCCGTCTTGTCCATATAATTCAAGCGCGTGTCTATAACTCGTGGAAAAGCGTCTCTGAATGAGGAACGACTTCATGAAGCTCGATACGCTTGATAATACCGACGAGTGGATCTGTTGGATATGTTGCAGCCCAGAAAATAAATATGTATGACATCATGCATACTACCTTAATTTTGTAATCTTCGAGCTGTAGTTGCAACAGCTTACGAGTTTCGTCTTTCTCCTAGAAAGAGCTGCCGTTACCCAAGAAACCTGAGAACATTCGCTATGATGTGGATGTTTGATTTCAGTCTTTTATTCACAGATGTTAATATTTACTTCTTATTTATTTGCCAGAATATCTCAAAAGTACATGAGGACAACGGCAATACCCGCCGCTGCTAGGGCTGTCCCAATACCCAATTCAACCAGAGTTTCACGCTCTAACCAACCATAACAAACGCGATTATTCTTTCGAGAAGCTCCATTTCGTTGCTTAAGAGCAGGATCTCCTCCAATTTGATGTTCTGTGATCTTCACTTTCTTTTGTAATTCTTCAAACTCAGCATCCTCCTCACTTTTCTGATTTTGAGCAGGTGTTTCCTCCTGAGAATCATCGGCATCTGGTTCCAAAGGCATGCTTTCGATTCCAGTTTCGCCATTAAGTCCCTTGTAATATCCTTCAACATACTCAACGCCTTTCACAACTTCTCCACAAGTATATACAACAACTTGATCGCCTTCCTTAGCGCTTTCCTTCAAAACTCGTCCCATATAGCCATCTTTGCCTTTGTTTCCTCCATCGACAGAATCACACCAGCACGCCAAAAAGTCCAATACTTCTTCTTCCTCTTCGTCCCGACGAACAAGCACGGCATAAGTACGATGAACTTTGACATGTTCATAAAGTGCAGTTCCGAGGAAAATTGAAGGGTCTGGTTGATGAGTGAATGCGATTGTCCAGTTACCGTTTCCAGATGCAGTAAATAAATATAACAGCATCACAGCAGTAATGAGCGGATGTTCAGGCAGAACGTAAGAATTCCAACTCGTTGGTGACGAGTTTTTCGAGAGGTATGGGTTTGGACCTACAGGAGGAGTTCCCTTTTGGAAGTTTGGGTACACAAGAGTCATAAGACGGTGGATCAGAGATGTAGTCGAAGACTGAGATAGTAATGGAACGATATCCGAGTCCCACTCTCCGAAATTCACATGCTTCGGGTTGTTGGCAAAGAACGAACGGACGTCCCAGCTGTTTTGCTTCAAATCCATCATCATTCCCATCATTTTCTTGGCATGAGTTATTTCTGAATCTGATGGTGAAGCGGATGGAGCAATCTTTGAGTCCTTCATGGCAGTCATGTATGCTTGTTTCAAGTCGGCATCGTCTGGAGATAGTTGAAGACCCTTTTGCAGAGAAGCAGCGGCTTCGGTTGGTCTCTTAAGGTTGAGGAGTGCCATTCCATGACGGTAATAACCCTTGGACCAATCTGGTTTGAGACCAATGCATCGTTCCGCCAGCTGTACAAGAATATTCAGATTCAACACTTAAGCAGCGAAATCATTCTTACAGCAAGAGCATCGTCATTCTTTCCAAGCTTGGTCTGCACCAGAGACGCGTTCGAAAGCACAGCTGTGTTTGTTGAATCCTTGACGAGTGCTTTTTTGTACACTGCCAAAGCTTCAACCAGCTTTCCTTCCCTAAAAAGGACATTTCCTTTCTCCTTCAGTTTATCTGCCTCTTCGACTCTCTGAGCATCACTCTTCATGAGCTCTGTCGCCATTCGTTTGTAAGCGGCAAAGTCTTCCTGCTTCCCAAGTGCTTTTGACGCATCGGCAGCATACGAAGCAGCAGCGGAACGAGTAGAGTAGCAGCCAGGATAGAGCTCTTGAGCTGTCTTGACAACAGGCAATTTGAGAGCCTTTAAGGCGTCTTCGAGAGCCTTGTCAAACTGCTTCAACTGCATATCTATTGTTACAGATAAGTAATTGGTAGAGTCTTCAGGGTAAAGCATACAGCACGAGGCCCGTGATAACACAGCAAGAACAGGATTGAACTCAGCATTTGGAGCCTGCTCGCTGTGGTCAATCAAGATGCTGAATGACTGGATCGCATTATTGAAATCGCCTTTGGCAATTGCATTTTGCGCTGCAGTCAGGATTTGACGAGGCGTTTGTTGGGATGGTGAAGTGAAGGACATGATCCTTATGAAACAAATAAATAAGGTACTTTTAGTGGAATAACATTGAAGTTATCCTCAAAGCTTGATTACTGTTTCGGAAGACGCCAGTAATATCGCTGCTACCTTTTAAATGAATCAGAGCTCCAGCGCCAACCAAACGTGGAAAATTCATGGGTGCACTGGAGCAAGTATGGGAATGACGATAATGATTAATTGAAGTATTTGAACGAACAGTGTACATTACTGCAACCTTCCACTTTTTTTCTTTTTGTTCATTCAACATGTCCCTGAAAACAGTCAACGTCCGCATCTATTTCCATCTGCCGCCATGCTTTATTGGAGACTTCCATCGGGGAATCAATGAGCAACTAAACTCATACTTGATGAGGTGAAAATCACGTTTGTCTTGACAACCCACTCCCTAAACGTTCTTTGACATCTCAGATACATCCCTGAGCTGAAAGGTGTACCGCTCTCATATTCAGATGTTAAGATCCAAGAGAAAGTTGCCAATGTACTCTATGATTCACCGAACCTTCACCTTCACGCTACTGTGAAGTTTACACTGTTTGCTCCTCGGGAAGGAACCGAGATTGGTGTGTTCTCCAGTAATCAAACTCGCAAAGTCTAAATATTCTCTCTTGTAGTTGGTATCGTCAACAAAGTCTCCTCAGATCACATCGGTCTCCTCGTTCACGGAGTTTTCAACGCCTCTATCGCTGCCGATCAAATCCGGAAGAAGGAGTTCCACTTCAACCATGGTGCAAAAGCATGGAGACGTGTAGATGAAGATGGAGAGGCGATTCCAGGGCAGGCGATTGGAGCTGGATCTGTTGTCAAGTTCACCATTGTCGGGTACGTCGAATAACCTTCTTTCCTTCTTGCGAAACTAATGCAGCGTACGATAGTCTTCCAACAAACAACAATATGTTGACGCTCTCCGGTTCCCTCACGAAACACCCATACACAACTGGCCTTGTCGTCCTCGATCCATCCGCTCCTCCCCACCCAACCCCAGTTCTCATCCACGACACCACATCTACAACACCATCAAAATCAGATTCAAAGAAACCTGCAGCTGTCAAGGCAGAACCCGAAAACTCGAAAATCTATTTCGACATGGAAGCCGAAGTGAACGACGCCCATGCTGAAGACAACGATGAATGGGTTGTGAAAGCAGGTGGAGATGGTGCTTTGGAGGGTCTTGAGGGATCCAAGAGCACTGGAAAGGCTGTTGAAGTCAAGACGGAAGGGGACGTGAAAGTCAAGAAGGAGAAGAAAGAGAAGAAAGAGAAGAAAGAAAAGAAGGAGGAGTCCGGGGAGGTGAAGGGAAAGAAGAGAAAGAGCGATGCTGCTGAGGATGGTGTTGTGAAGGTCAAGAAGGAGAAGAAGGCCAAGGTATAAAGGGAAAATACATTCAATCAATTTACTCGTAATTATGTGGGCAGGGATCATCATATTGTAGGAGTGGTTTGATGGGGATGCTGAGTTGGGATGAGGGGGTGGAATCAACCCAAACAGATTTTCCAACGAAACCAACGTTATGTGTGAGTTCAGATCCTGCTCAGTCTCCCTTCAAAATACAGGCGATATAAATTGTGTAAGAAAGAGAGACGATGTTGGGTCCTTACTTGACCCTCTGCTGACAATGAGGAGGACTGTGACCACTGGTTAACTTGCTTGGATATCGAATCTCAGCCTGAGCTGCCGCCTGCAAACACTGCAATACTGTAAAACTACTTAAATCTCTGCCGCGAGTATGTCGGAAGAGTCTCTAGCTGTATCCTTCCACCTCAATAACCCCAGTCTTATGTTTTGACTAACTCCACTCTCCGCTTCAGGCAAACACATCCTTAATGCCCAGGTACTTTTCCAACTTCCGACTCCATTGCCGCTCCCAGCCAGCGAATTGCCCTTCCCTCGATTCTGATAATAAGTCGTACTCTCCTCCTAACTTCCTCACCACTGCTAGGTCTCTGTACGCGCACCATGCTGCAAGAAGTGGTATGATTGCCCAGAATGCCACGCTGAAGCATCAGACCATAACCTGAGGTGAAACCCAACTCTTTTGGCCTTCATGAATCTAAACCCCTATCTGAATCCAAACAGGAAAACAGCTGAAATGGTATTTGCGTGTAAAAAGTGCAAGAAGGTCTTCCGTAAAGATTTGGAGTTGAGTTGTCCGTTGCCAATTATTCTGTGTATACTTACTCTGGACTGTGCAGGACATTCGATGAAGCTGATGAATACTGTCCAAACTGCGATAACCACTATATTATTGATGCCAAGACGCCTGCGATGGTATGCGAAAATCATCTTGGTTTCGAATCGATTAAACAAACACTTCACTTAGGCGATTGGTGTTGAGGGAGACGATCCACGTTTGGTCAAGGATTACAGAGAGCGTCAAAGAGAATTGTTGGAGGGTGATTTTATGGCAGAGCGATTGGGATAAAGATTCCTCGGGCGTTTGGATTCCTTGGACTCTTTTGTTATGGTAGAATTGTTTTACGTGATGCACGAGTGTGGAATGTTGTTGAATGAATATATTTAAGTTGTTTGTAAACCTTGTGTTAGTTTTGGTTTCCTTGTGCTTAAGCGTTTACTATGAGAGAAACTATTTGGAGCGCGGAAATTACGCTCCTTCGTCTGATCTACCTTAACGTTTTGACTGTCGTTGTGTAAGCTGTGGAATAAGTGAAAGTGGTTGTTGGTTGAGTTCTATCCAATTTTCCTCAGTTTCATCTTCAAAATGGCATGTCACTTCCTCACCTCACCACACCTCCTGAGTCCATCATCACCCATCAATGCCATCCGATACGACGAAACGCTGCAACACTGGATCTACGATGCATCAGTTTAGAGGAGGAAGGCGGGATGGAGGCTGGGATGGACGTATCAGAGATTTCGAAGGGGTGGCATGTTGAGACAAACACTGCGAAGTCCCTCAACCTGTCTACGAGACTCCCCTCGGACAAATCGATTCAACTCAGTTGATGAAGTGCGATACTGGTCGCTCTATTTCATGGATTCAGCGGAACGGGATCAGAAGGAGATCAGGGCGAACCTCTGTCACTCAAAACTACACCAACTCGAAATCCACTGTGAGGCTAACGGATCCTCCACTATCAACAGGTCAACATCCCAAAGACTAGAAACACCTTCTGCAAGGGTAAGCAGTGCCGCAAGCACACCCCACACAAGGTTACCCAGTACAAGGCTGGAAAGGCCTCCCTCTTCGCCCAGGGTACGTGATTTCATTTCATCTTCGTCGTTGTTTGAAGTACTCACTTATATTATTCTAGGTAAGAGACGTTACGACCGTAAGCAGTCCGGTTACGGAGGACAGACCAAGCCAATCTTCCACAAGAAGGCCAAGACCACCAAGAAGATTGTGCTCCGTCTTGAGTGCAACGTTTGCAAGTACAAGATGCAGTTGCCATTGAAGCGTTGCAAGCACTTCGAGTTGGGAGGAGACAAGAAGACCAAGGGTGAGTTTTTGTTTGATTTGATTCTCGTTTCGGATTCAATGGTTCTGATTATATTTCTTTCTGTTTATAGGTCAGGCTCTCCAGTTCTAAGTCTCATGTTGATAAATATGATACTTGTATTAAAGTGTTCAGTCTGTTGTGGTTCATCTTACATACATTTTGTGGAAGCTGCCTTTCCAAGAACATGGCAATAAATTGAATGCTCAGAATATTGTGATTCTTGTTTGATTTCGTGGGCCAAAGAAAGAAGTTCAGAATCAAATGCACATCCTCACCACCTTCCTCATTGCCCTCGCCACAACCGTGGCATCTGCTCCACGGGCCCACGCAATGCCTGGCAGGTACTAGTGCATACCATGAGTCATCCGAAGATTGTCTAAGCCGTGCCAGGACCAGCCTTCCAATATTCGTCAACTTGACTCAAGTCGCGCCAACGTCTCTGTCGCCACACTCAGACCCGCCTTCAAATGCTGCTGTTCGCGCTGTCCTCAACACGGGTCCTCCACCGGCTTCGTCAGCCACGGGAACTGCCATTTGGGCGGGGCAAAGCGCGGTAAATATGAATAAACTGTTATCCTGATCCACCAATGTTATTACTCACTCTGCCATAATAGGCTGTTCGCTTTACTGCTCCACCCGATGTACCACCTTACGGAGCCCGCCTCATTGAGATCCAACTAGTTCTGAGAGCCTCTGCTTACGCTCGCTCCAACCTTCGCTTAAGTGTCGTGGAAGACGCTGGCTTCAACGCTCCCGGCACCGTGCTGCTCGAGACGCGTGATATCAGTATTCCTGCGTACGACGGTAGAGTCACAATCACAGCCAACTCCAATGGAAACCTGTACTTGTATCCTGGAGAACTATTTTGGTATATATTCTCTATTGATAATACGCGCACATCTAAGCAATGATACAAGGATTATTTTGGATGGTAACGCTGGGTATGTTCAAAATGCACCATCTTGGTTGGATTCTGTGAATGGGGTTGCTTGGACCGCGTTTAACACCTGGACGGCCACTGCCAAGGCTGAAAAGAATGCAGCATACAATAAGGAACAGGTGTTTGATAAGGATATTGATGCCGAAAACCAGCAAGTAATGGACAGTACTAATGTTGGAAGATGGATTGTGGAAAGATCTCGGTCGGCCTCTTCTACGCGTGTTCTTGTACAATAAGACGAATAACACGTATTATAATATGATTCCGTTTTAATGATGAAAACCATAATTCATTGTACCAAGTATGAGTTATCTTTCTTCCACAATGAATACCATTTTCTGTCATTGTCTCTCCCAATCACATCATCATGAGTGAACTTGAAATCACTACCATACCTGGGGAGCGGTCGCTTCATGTTCAAACAGATGGTGACGATAATTATTGATTTGTCAAGATTCTGATGTGCTAAAAACCGACTGGACAGGGCTGGTGAACAACGACCAGCAGACCAGTGTACCTTCAAATGAGGATATTGAACAGCCAGCCGTTACTTTGAGCGACTATGATCTTGACTCATCTAGTTCGTCTGTCCTTGTTCCTGGGGTAAAATCCGTGATACCGAGCTGCGAAAACGGCTAGGAACCGCTTCCGTTGATTCAAGCGTCTATTCCGTGACTGGTTCCCCTTATTCTGTTCATTCAGAATTCTCGCCGCCTACAGCAACAGCAAACTTTTCCCCTAAAGCTCAAAAGAAGGGTAAAATGGTGGATTCTACGCAATCGAATATCTTCTCGCGATTCTGTTTCTTCCCAAGACTCATAGCGTCAACAGATCCGCATCAAGCTCTTCGTTACAAAGTAGCCGGCATATCGCCGTCGAATTCAGTCAAATCAGCAGCCAGCCAGATTTTACACGACGTTCAGTGACTGCTAAAGGAAATCATTCACGTCGAGAATCCACAATGCTCGGACGTTCCCAGCATGCGCATCAACTATCTCCCGCGTTTCAGTCCTTTCGACCGCAAGTTCTATCGCAGTATACGAAAAAATAGTCCACAAGACCAGTATCCACTCAGATTTCGACATTCGACCACCAGACATGATGGATCACGTACCTTACCAACCGAGCGTAGATTCCTTAGATGGAGCACCCAGCAACAACAACCTCATTCCATGGGACGTTCGCCGCGGCTCCAACCTTTCAGCAACCAGTTCTGTAGCCCAATACGACCGAATCGTACAACGTGGTCGCATATATTCCTCTTTCGGACAGAATGACGACACGCAGTATAGTGGCGGATTCAAGAAACGACAAAAATCAGAACATTCTTTGGATTCCAACAACGGTGGAGACGTCATCACATCATTTGGTACAGCCCCTACACGCGGGTATCACACCTCCGATCCGAGAGATGCGGAAATAGAGCAGATGGTGGCTTTGACAGCGCAGATGCAGAAACAGATGAATTTATTGGTAGAACAGAATGAAAAATTGCAGCAGGCTTTGGTTGAGGCAAGAGCTGCAAAAGCTGATGAGGAATCAACACCCCAAAAGTCGAAGCGAAGTATTGCAGCAGTTATGAGGAATTCGGAGGCCGATTCGGGGAATGCGTGGATGCCGAGATTTTCTGCGCCAGTAACTAAGAAGGAGGGAGAGGAGGAGAAACAGACAAGGAAACCTCCATTTTCTCTGTTCAAGTCAAAGTTCTTTGGGAAAAGGAAATGAACGTTGGGAAATAAATAGGATACGCAGACACGTATCTTGTGATGACTATAAATTGGATATTTTTCAGTTCAGAAGGACACTAACTCCAAAATGCTCATCGAGTTGACCAAGATCCCGATTCCCAATGCCAGCAATCCATCGCAGCACTATCTCCGCGTCTCACTCAATTCAGGACCAGTTAATGCTCTCTCTCGGGCCTTATTAGTTGCACTTGCCGAAGCAATATCCTCCGCCAATCTCCCTGATTCACACGTTCAAGGCATCCTTCTGACATCATCTCTCTCAAAAGTAATACGGTACACAATTATATTTCCTTAACTTAACTCTCCAATCAGGTCTTTTCAGCCGGTCTCGACCTCACCGAGCTTGTGCTTGGAGCCAACACACCAACCACAGCCGCAGAATACCTTGCCCACTTTCAACGAGTCGTTTTCCTTCTCGCTTCTTCCGCCGTTCCAGTTGTTGCCGTTGTGAACGGCGCAGCGCCTGCGGGCGGCACTGTCTTGGCACTGGTCAGTGATTACAAATTGCATCTAGAGACTGTCGCGGATTCATGATGGGGCTTACTGAAACACGGTAAGCATCTAGAAACTCAGAAACAGGACATTTTAAACCTCCCTTGTGTGAATAGCGTTGGGATGAATCCACCCATATTTCTCCACACACTTGCACGTGGGAACCTTGTGAATGCGAGAACTGCAGAGCGTGTTTTGCAGCTTGGAAGTATGTTCACGTCTCCTGATGAATGCGTGAGTCTTGGCTTTTTGGATGAAGTGGTTGAGACGGCTGGTGAACTGGAGTCAAGAGCGATAGAGGTGCTTGAGGAATATAGAGTTATTCCATGGAATGCACGCGTTGGGCTAAATTGGGTGCTCGTCAGCAGCTGTTGAAGGAAATGCAAGAGGCAAAGCCTGATTTCAGGGGCTTGAGACACAAGAGTTTCAAGAGACTGTGAAGGGAACTTTGGTAATGCTAAAGATGAAGAAAGAGAGCAAGTTATGATTCAAATAAACAATAAACTCTTCCCAATACTTGCCCTCACATGCCTCCAAAACAACCACCAGCCAAGAAACAAAAGACAGACGAAGGCCAGCTCCTTTAATCTACTTTGACATCAGTTCTAATATTCGACCATAACAGATGATGCGAGAGAAACAATCCTCAAGTACAGTGTTTCCTCATCCACATAACCACAGTCTCATCCCCTTCACAACCCAGATACATGATTGCCCAAAACCGACCATACAATTCAACCGATGTGTTCACAAACCTGCATTCGAAGATAGGAAAGACGCTCGTTGGAAAGATTCTGGACAAGCTCGTTGAAGAGAGTTGCGTTGTTGTTTCGAAACACAATCTCAAATGACTGATCAAAGGTTTTGATTAGAGGAGATTACAGGGAAGGCGTTTGGAAAGACGATGGTGTACTTTGCGAATCAGGTGTGGAGTCATGTTGGACCAGTGACTTTTCTTCTTGTTCACATAATTATCAGGATGCAAGCGATGTGCCTAGTACGGAAGAGATGCGCGAGATGGATCTTCAGATTGCTTCGCTAAAGGAAGAAGCGGCAACGTTGAAAGCTGAGGTTCGTTCCTGTTCAACAATTCCAACATGCATTCAACACTCGTTTTTTATAGAATTCAGCAAAGGAGAAAGGTTTTAATTGTGTTTAGGAACAAGTGGGAGTGTTAACGCATTTACAGCACTTACATCTTTGTTGAACACTGCAAAGACTGCCGACCTACAAGCCCAACTTGACCAATTGAACGCTGAAGTAAGTATTTCGAGTGCAATTGCTCAATTCCCCGAACCACACTAATTCAACTTCAAAAGAACGAGAAACTTGAGGAACGACTCCAAGCCTCCGCTCCGGAACACGAAAACTCACAGTCGAAGACAAGAACCGCGCCGACAAGAAGCTCGATGCGAATCGCAAGGAATGGCGCGTTCGTCGAAAGTATTTTAAGGATGCATGGAATATGATGAACGAATCAATGACGCGACAGCAAGCAAACGATATATTGGAGGAAATTGGTATTGAGACGGATGAAATGGTTGGTGTTGACTTCGATAAGGATCCTTTGGACGGGTTGATGTGAAAACATGTATTGTATGAAGAAGGCGGTTTATTTTTGCTTCGTTATTGTTGTGTAGTCATGAGAAGGAATCATATGCAATCTATCAGTATGTCTAGAACGCGTTTTTGGAGTGCCAGTTCAGTGGGATTTGTTGTTTGCCAGAAGAATGGTATTTTAAGCTGCATCAAGAGTCAGTAACCAATGTATGTATGAAAAGTATAATGAACGAGCGTTCGTTTACAATCACGTTTGGGGCATAATAAGTACTCACATCTTCCAGTTCAATCTGTTGCTTCTTCAACATTTCCGCCATCTCCTTCGATAAATACTTTTCCCATTCCCGCAAATCCCTCTGAAACATAGCTTCCATCGCTTTGGTATCCACCTTCTTCCCCATAATCTCATCCGCATGAGCTTGATCCCTCTGTTTCGCGTGTCGTTCCAGAATCCTCGAACGCTGATCTGCCAGTGAAGCTTCTTTTTGAGATTGCGCGAATTTGAGGGTACGTAAGGTAGCCAGGACTCGAGGATTTTCCGCAATGTCAGCAAGGCTTCGTAAGATTGAAGGAGAAAACTTTGATGGACGGGGAGGCGGTGGAGGGTCTTGATTGTAGCCAGTGAATGAGGAAGGAAGTGTAGGATTCCCGGGGAAAGAGAGGGTTGGTGGTGGCTGAGGTTGAGGTTGAAGTGGTTGTTGAGCGAGAGAGAAGGCAAGGGACTGCGGCAGGGCGGCAAGCTGAGGAATCGACAGATCGACATCAATTTGGGACTGATTCAATTGATTCAATTGATTAAATTGAGGCTGGCTCTGAAGCTGTTGTTGGTTGAAGACGCCGAGTAATCCCGAAAGAGCGGCCGAGTTGATTGAGACATTTGTTTGTGTTTGTGTTTGTGTTTGAAGTTGTGTTTGGTTTGTTGTTTGTTGAAGTTGCGCAAGGAGAGACGCAAGGTCCGTACTCATTCTTCTCAATCAACTTTCTTTTGTTTGTTTTCAAAATGGATAGTTTAGAACAGACACCGCTACTCAGTTCCAATCAAGCTCCTGCATCACCTTCAGCCTCATCGTCGTCTTCATATGCATCAAAGCTGCCTGCATATCTGATCTATGCTACGTTGTCTGTCCTGGCCGTCTCCATCGCTCTTTCATCACTCCTCTCAAAACCAGTAAACAGCTCTTTTTCAGCATACCGGCGTCATCAGTGTCAAGTCTTTCATTTCTTGAGACTGGATATGGCGAAACAAGGATCGAAGTGATCCATGCACCTGAAAACAACAACATTCGAATCGGTTATAAGACCCTTCAAGTCTGGCCTCCCTTTCTGACGCCAGTGATTCGAGAAAAGAATGAAGGAATGAACGAAGTGCATACGATAGTGCATCCAACGAAATGGATGAATCCTCTGTTCTTGTTTTGGAAACCATCAATCGAACTGACTGTATTTTTACCACTCGATCTCAATGACTTTTCCGCTATCGGAGATTCATTATCCTTAATTTGGAGTGGACCTACGCAATCCAAATCTTTCTTCCATGTTCAATCCAATCGTGGCAACATCAACATAATGAATCCGCTCCTTTCGTCGAAAGTGTCAATCTCTACCGGAACAGGAGCCATTTATCTGTTTAATATTACGTCGAAGCAGCTTTCCTTGTCATCCACCTTTGGTTCCATTCGAGGATACATAAACGGATATGAAAATCTGTCGGTGAAAGCGTCGGGTCATGATTCGGGCGTATCACTCCTCATTCTTCCTGAAATTGAAGCGTCAACTGCATCGGTTTATTCAGGAAAACGGTCAAACATTCAACTGACTGTTGTTGGCTTCAATGGATCATTTCAAGTCACAAATCCTTCGCATCAAATGCAGTACAGAGGTGTTGAATGGCCGATTGAAAGCTCTGACGTGGATAGGGGATATGTCCAGGATGGCAGGAATGGAAAAGGAAGGGTAGCGATTGAGACTGAGGGTGCAAACGTTTTGTTGATTTTTGAACCAACTGCATCTATTCCGAAATCTATAAAGCTATAGACAAAAATTAATTTCTATGAACTATTGAATATTTTAGAACTGTGTATGATAAATACCTCTTTTTACCACAATTATGATACCATCCCCCGTGCCATTTCTGCAGTTGCATTGACCACTCCGTTTGCATATTGTTATCGAGGCTTATCAGATTCCGATGTTTCCGGTTTGCATTCCGACTGACGAACCCTACTTTTTTGACTCATTGTTGGTGACGCAATCTCCAAACGGATGGAGCACAAAAGGGTGCAGAAAGAAAAAGAGCAGTGCTTAAGTCTCACCGTCCACAAGCTCTTTCCTCTATCATGTGAGTCTGACAGCGAAAGCTGTGTGCATAACTCATCCAAACTCCAATTCTTTCACAACGTAGATACCAAAATGCCAAACGAAGCAAGCAAAAAGAGCTCTACGCAGGAGTCAGAGTCCAATGTTCAGAATGCCCCATTCGTCATTTCGCCCAAACCCAGCCTTCCAGCACAGAATTCCAAGAAACTACCATCAAAGTTGAAGACTATACCACAACTCCCGCAGCATCAACAATATCTCACAAGACGTCGGAGAAAGAGGAGATCAAAATCTTTGATTCCGTCCAAGAAGAACTTGATTACCCCGATGGAGGTTTCGCTGCCTGGGGTGTTGTCTTTGCCAGCTTTATAGCACAGTTTATCGTCTTTGGAAGCATCTATTCGTTTGGTATCTACAACGATTTTTACATCAAGAACGGAGTAAGTTCCCAACCAATGAAATTTTCTTGACTTTATATTGACGTAAACTGACTCACGCCGTTTTTACCATAGGTCGGTAACTCGACACAGGTATCTTTGATTGGTGGTATTGGTTTTATTTTCATTACCGCTCTCGCGATCGTGAGTGGCAAACTGGCCCAACTGTATGGTTTCAGAAAAGTCGTCTTTCTGGGAACTGTATTGTGCAGCTTGGGAATCTTTCTTGCCAGCTTCTCAACGGCTCTTCCTCTTTTAGTTTGTACGCAGGGTGTTTTGTTTGGTAAGCAACACTTTGAAAACAAATTCAATTTGAAACTAACATTCACCTTATAACAGGAATCGGAGGCTGCTTAATCTATTTCCCAGCTGTATCCCTTCCCTCTCAATGGTTCAATAAGAAGCGTGGTCTCGCTCAAGGTATCGCCGCATCCGGTTCAGGTCTCGGCGGTCTCGCTTTCTCCGTCGCGATCCAAAAACTTCTCGACGCAGTAGGCCTGCCATGGACTCTCCGTTCTTCAGCCCTCTTCTTCTTCATCATCCTTCTCGCCATAAACCCGCTCTTCAAAACTCGTGTCCAAACATCCAAGAGCTCCAAGATGGACTACACGATCCTCAAGGACCCTCGGTTCATGTTTCTGCTGTTTGCAGGGTTCTTTGCAAACTTTGCGTTGTTTGTTGCGGTGGATTTCATTCCCATTTTTGCACAGCAGAAGGCTGGACTTTCTGTTGCTGATTCGGCAACTATTTTGTCGATTTATAATGGTTTGGGGCGGTGGGTAAGATTTTGATGGGGCTTGGAGCAGACACTGTCTTTGGAAGAAGTAATGCTCTGATCATTTGTATGTGGGTTACTGTCGCGTCGTACTTTTCTTGGATCGCTTGTACCAATTATGCCAGCGTTGCGGCTTTTGCGGCTGTGAATGGTACTGTTGGTGGTGGGTTTTGGGCATTGTTGCCCGTGGTACTTGCCAGCTATTTTGGAGTGGAAGGCCTTGTCTCAAGAGTTACACTGTTGTATACTGCGTTGAGTATAGGAAACTTTTGCGGCCCCGTATTAGCCGCTGCAATCCAAGAGCACTATGGACTGGATTGGATGGTCTATTATGCCGGCATGGTTGCCACAGCAGCAGCTATTTGTGGAACTGTTTCTCGGTTTTTAAACGACTCTACTGTATTCAAGAAAGTGTAGTTGAATAAATTATTGTTTAATTACAAGCTTTGCAGAGATTGGCAAACTTCCATTTTGGAAACATCGTCGAAAGAACCCAGAGCTTCAAATCGTTCCAAAGTGGAACAGCTAAACTTCCGGCATCGAAGCTGTGTTTAAAACACTCAGAAAATGCGGAGAATTCGAGTTGGAATTCGAGGACGGTTTTCAAGTGGCAACCAAGGTCAAAGAAACTCCTATGTAGCCTTTTGACAAAATCCATTCAGAAACTCCCTATAATGTGTCTTCAAATGAGGAAAAGGACTTTCCAGACGACGATATGAATGCATGGATAATTCAGGCCAAAGCTTATGTTGATATGTGAACAAAGCATTAATGTTGACTCACTGATCTTTCAATTTTGATGCTCTAATGATGGCAGTTATTTCAAATATTTTCGATTTCTCATCATATGGTGATTTTTCAGTGATTTCCGAAGACTCCGATGGAGATGGAGTAGGGAGGACAGAAGCGAGAGGACAAAAAAAGCAGAAAATCCCATTTCACATCATGACAGGATCAAAACGAAGCTCCCTGTACTCAGACAAGCAAGACCAAGACCGGATTGATGCATCTACACTTCCTTTCCTGCAGTCGCCCAGCCTGCCGGAGAGCAAGATGCTTGTAGACTCGGCTGTGAAGATTGAGGTTCCGATTGTCACACCACCTTCCAACTCTGCCAAGATGATTGAAGAAGGTGTCATTGAAATCAAGGACTCTGCACATGAAGAACAAGACTACCCTGACGGCGGCATGAATGCATGGGGTGTTGTCTTTGCCTCTTTTATGGCCCAATTCATTGTATGGGGATCAATCTACTCATTTGGTGTTTACAACAACTATTACATCACTGCTGGTGTAAGTATCGTCTGTTCGATTTTGGTACGCAAGCCCTGTGAACCCTAACGCCTTTTTCTGCTGCAGGTTGGCAACTCAACGGACATCTCCTTCATTGGTGGAGTTGGAAACGTTTTCATTCCAGCCCTCGGTATCATCTCTGGCAAGCTGGCTCAACGATATGGATTCCGTCAAGTTGTCTTTGCCGGATCAATTCTTACATTTTTGGGTGTCTTCCTTGCCAGTTTTACCACATCACTACCACTTCTCATTCTCACTCAAGGTGCTCTTTGCGGTATCGGTGGTTCCATGATTTACTTTCCAGCTGTTGCCCTTCCGTCCCAATGGTTCAACAAAAATCGAGGGCTAGCACAAGGTATCGCCGCCGCTGGTTCTGGTCTCGGAGGTCTCGCTTTCTCCGTGGCTATCCAAAAAATGCTGGACACCATTGGGTTAGCTTGGACTCTCCGTACTTCTGCCATCTTCTTTGGGGTCACTTTGGTTGCCATCAACCCTCTTTTCAAGACCCGTATCCAATCTTCCAAAAACTCCAAGATGGATTATACCATTCTTAAGGATGCAAGGTTCATGTTCCTCCTGTTCGCCGGCTTTTTTGCCAACTTTGCCTTGTTCGTCGGTGTTGACTTTATTCCTGTCTTCGCGGCACAAAAGGCGAATATCTCCGTTGCTGATTCTGCCACGTTGTTGGCTATTTACAACGGCTTTGGTGCTGTCGGCAAGGTATTGATGGGTCTTGGCGCCGACAAAATCTTTGGTCGCAGCAACGCCTTGATCATCTGCATGTGGATTACAATGGTTTCCTACTTTTCATGGCTCGCCGCCAGTAATTTCACAGGAATCGCCGTATTTGCAGCAGTGAACGGAACTGTTGGTGGTGGTTTTTGGGCCTTGCTTCCTGTCGTTATCAGTAGTTTCTTCGGTGTGGAAGGTTTGGTATCAAGAGTCACGTTACTTTATACAGCACTTGCTGCGGGTAACTTTGCAGGTCCAATTGTGGCAGCTGTCATCCAAGATCACTACGGATTGGATTGGATGGTCATTTACGCCGGTATTATCGCTCTTGCTGCAGCTGTGTGTGGAACCACTGCCAGATTCTTAAATGATTCGGCTGTGTTCAAGAAAGTCTAGAGCCAACCAACAAACTACGGGATCAATTTGTCCCATTCACTGCATATAATCAAGAATAAACTTAATTAAAAGACATGATAGTTCGAACTTGTTTAAATACAGTTATTTCCAAAAGTTGTTTGAAGATCATCGTCACTCCTCAGCCCGCCCACCCGCTGACTGCTTTTCTGAGCCCCCGTTCCCACCACCAACAACTCTCACATGGAATCCTTCAGTAATACAAACTCATCATGGCCTAACTTGCGAGGTGGGTTCTACGCTGCAACAGTAGTGTCTGCTTGGGTTAACCTAAACGATATCCCAGGCTCCATTGCCACCAACGTATTTGTTCTCGTCTTTCTACGAATGGGACTTGGTCTCATTCCGGGCATCACAGTCGAGGCTGCGTGGACCATCACAAACCTGCTGTACTACTCTGTGAGTTTTGGGGCCTTGATTTGTAACGACAGCTGACCATCCCAAAGATCACTTTCATCATGTTCCACTGGGTTCTTGGAGTGCCTTTTGCATTGAATCAGGGAGAATTCGAGGATATGACTCTGTGGGAGCAAATGGACAAAGGAGAGCCGTTCACACCAGCGAAGAAGTACCTAACGGTTATTCCAATCTTACTGTGAGTTTCTTATCAAGCTCGGGTAGAAAAGCATTGCTGATTTCACCTCTCACTTTCAGATTCTTGATAAGCACACACTACTCGCACTACGACGTTCCCACATTCGGCATCAACTTTATCGCTCTCGTAATTGTACTTATTCCAAAGTTCCCATCAATGGTGAGTGTATTTGAACATATCTCCAACCCGTGTCTCATCGCCACGTGTCAATTCCACAGCACCGAGTCCGCATCTTTGGTATCAACCAAAAATCGAATACAGATTAATTAATGATATTATTCTGTTGGGGAAGCTGGAATTTAACGCGGTCACGAATCAGTACCTTCGCCTTTTTGTGTATAGCACCCACTTTTAATTTTATTACTTGGCCTGCTGCAATACAGTTCAAACTCTTGTAATCCCTCTACTTTAATTCGACTAGCATTTTCTTGATGTTTATCAAATCAACTTTCAGCGCCTCGTTCTTGGGATCCATCACAACAGCCATCTGATAGTCTTTCATCGCATCTTCCAGCTTATTTAACTTGATATAGGCTGCAGCTCGTCGTGCGCACAGTTTCACTTTCATGGCGTGATAGGCTGGAATACCTTCCATCCCAGCCATCGGATCTCGTTCCATTTTCCGTTCTTGCTCAGTAGTGATGATATCCATGGCTTTCGAGCAATCTTGGACGCACGCTTCGTAATTTTCGAGCTTCAAGTGGCATATTGCACGATTAGTGAGGCAACTAGAATGAGTCAGTGTCTTTCATTTTATTACAACGATGACTTACGGAATCAACTGCGAATCAAGCTCCAAAGACGCCGTGAACGCGTTAATAGCAGCGTGCAGGTTTCCTTTCTTAAAGAATGCGTTTCCCTTGTCCTTGAGGAATATAGCTGTGAAAAAACTTAGGAACTATAGTCTCGAAGTAGGAAGAAAAAACTCACGATTCTTTTCCTCTGCTGACACTGGATCGTAGAGATTATCTGCCCTCTCGCGAGAGTCCTTTTCCCAAGCCTGATTAATCCTATGGACCCACTTGGCTATGATTTGAAATGAGTGCTTTTGAGTTTCAGTCAAATTTGATCCTACCATCTTCCGTCTCTCGAGCAGTGGACGTAGGAAGGAGACCTCGACTCGTCATTTTAACGTTGATAATTCCAGATTCTCGCGGCTTTGGCTTTGCTTGCCCTTTTAACTCTATTTTCGAAATCCCATTAGAAAGTCTGGAGAATATCCTTGTAAACTCAACTGTCCATCTCCTTCCGAACTTTGGCTTTGATCTCTTCCATATCAAGGTCATCATCATCGTCGTCTTCATCTTCATCAAGTTCTGGCTCTTCAGATTTTATAACAGTACTGATGGTTGACTCATGGGTCGTTGCCTCATCTTTCGATTTTATCAGTTGATGGACACGACAGACAGCAACAAAACTCACCAATGTTCGTATCAAAAATCGCTGAATCGCTTCGATCCGTTTTTGCTTTTGAAGATCCTCCAATGTCCTCAATTTCACCTGGAGCAGTTTATGCTTTGTCCCAATGACTTCTTCCAGTTTTGAATCCCTTCCTAAAACCAGCATCAGACTTTCACAAGTCTCAAGTAAAATACTATATACCTCGGCAATTCGTTTCTCTTCCAACTTGATGTTCTCAACTCTCGCTTTCTCTGCACGCTCCACATTCAACTGTTCTTGAACGAGCTTGTAATGGTCTTCACGTTTTTTGATCGCCTTGTCTTTCTTTTTCTGTGAATGGTAATGATATTAGTACTGTGTCTCGTGGTAGCAGCAGTTTACTTGTTCGACGCGATCCAATTCGCGTTGAAACGCTTCAGCTCTCCTCGCTTTAATTTCTTCCGCTGAGAGATCGCTGCTCTCAAAGAGTCCCACGTCTTTGGATCAGTCTGTCCATTTGGTATGAGTGTGACGTGTAAATATCAGCTGTCAAAACCTTCTTCAAACTGAATTTGACGCAGCCATCTCCCACAGTAGCCTCTGATTCCTCAGTATTTATGCGATGTAGGAGATCGGCTTCGTAAAAGAAGGGAGCAAAGTTGATTTTGATGTAGGAGTCGTTGGCTAAACAAAGTTTGATATTGAACTGTATGGACTGACGGGAATCCTTACCATAAATATCAGCTTTATCCGCTTTCACACCATTCAGTGGAACTGAAATAAACACTCGATCTTCTGTCTGCGTAAAGTCTTCGGCTTTGATGACAATTGGCATTTTCCAAATAGAATTTACAGAGTTATCTTTTATTCACATAACCGTCCAAACGCTTCAGATACAATTTCACTCAGAGAAACACATTTGGTGGTCGATATTGCGAGTGGTACACTTTGACGCCTCCAAGAACAAAGTCGCACGGAGCTTCCTCGGCTTCCTCAACCTCTTTGACAAGCTCCTCGTCATCCTCGCCTTCTTCTTCAAGTCCGCCAGCAACATCAACCTCCATTTCTTCCCCTTCATCTTCTTGTACATTTTCACCGTCCACATCTTCTTGACTTTCGTAGATTTCATCTTCAACACAAGAATCAGGCACAACTATCCAAGGTTTCTGCGTCTGACTGTCCTCTTCGATCCTGACTCGTTTCTTCAATGGGACTTCTTCTTCTTCTTCTTCTTCCTCCTCCTCGTCTTCTCCTTCCACTTCAACTTCAACTTCCGGTCCGCTTCCACTCCCTTTTCATCATTACCCTCATCTTCCTCTAGACCTCCAGATTCCTCGTCACCCGTCGGTGTAAACTCGAATTCAGAATACTGTGACTGAGTAACACCCGGCTCCAAACTCACAACCCGTCCCGACGGGTTAAACGCCGTCCAACCAGACGGCGAATCAGTGCTTTGCGTCTGGCGAGGTAATATTGGACTCGTGGCGAAGAAGCTTTGGTCTTCAAGATGTTTGTGTTGATGGTGGGAGTGGGGTGAGAGTTGGGTGGATGTGAAAGCTTCCATCAAGTTTCCTTCGGAGGTAAGGAAGGTCGGGATTGAGTTCGGTTTCTTTTGTGGGTCTGATGATGATGTGTTGTGGTGATGGCTTGGGTGGTGGGAATATGGGGTTCAACTTCATTCTTGTCATTTTCGTTTTCAAGAGCGAGATCAGATTGAGGTTGTGTTTCAAAAAAGTGGCTTGAAGCTGGTGCAGGAGTTTCCTCGCCCTCATTATCGTTGTCAGAATCATCAACGACGTCTTCAACTCGGTCAGTCTTTTCTGCTCATCCTGTCCCGCACTTTCATCTTCAATTGGACTGATGGCATTCGCTTTTGTTGTGTCGTCTTGGAGAGGAGACCCTTCGTCATCTTCAGAGTCTTCAATCACTTCGTAAGGCTCGCCAATGTCCTCGGAATTCTGCTTATAGGGTATTATCTCACCAAAAAAGACAGGTAGGATATATACCTGAACTGTGACATCTACAGTGGCAGTTGGAGTAAAATACTGTGTCGCCATTTCCCTCCCAGTTCGTCCTGTGATGTTACAGCATCGTGAGAGTCATTCGTTATTAGAATTTCTCGAATTCGCCATTTGGACATATTGACGTATGTTTTTTCGGTGATCTTGAATCTCGTTTGTAGGCAAATCCTCCACGCCTTCAGTTTCAGGAATAATGACTTCTTCGCGAGACTCAGAATCCATAGCGTGAGATTCGACTCCTTCATTTTCAGCAACCTCATCGGCATCATGGTCCAAAGTAACCACCAGCACCTCGTTTTCCATTTCATCATCAATTTCGACAGGGTCAGATTCATGAGCCAATGTAACTTCACGAAGCTCATTTTGCGATACATTATCTTGATGATTCGTGGTTGGAGCTTCATCTTCACCCTCATCGTCATCTTGAACCACTTCGTATGCGAGAAAAACTCTCCTGCGTGACCATCACCTTCTTCCATTATCACTTCTTCACCCGCAGGCCTCAAATCATCAGACGGCACAGCTGGCTTTCCACTGGAATCAATATTGAAATCATCGTTCAAGAATTCGTGTTCAAATGCTTTTAAATCTTCAATGAGAGTGTCGATCGTTGCGGCAGGAGCAACATCAGATTGTTGTTGTTGTTGCTCAGGAGCATTCTGCACATCAGGTTCTCGTTGTTGTTGTTGCTGCTGTTTCTGTTTCAGTGCCTCGAGCTGTCGCTGTTGAAGCGCTGCATCGTGAAACACGCTCGCATTCTTTTTTGGGTTTTATATAGAGTGAGTTGAAAGGAGGGTTCTGAACAAATTCTTACAATGTAGCCGATTGGTTTGGCAGCATCAGGAATCTGCATGTGGGTTTTGAGAACTTGGTCGCCGGGGACTTTACATTGTTCATCAGTGAGTTGAAAGTTCTATTTAAGTCAAGTGTTGGTGAGCAAGGCGCGTCAGAATTCAAGTAGTGTGCACTCACACCCCATCCGAAATGACGACTCAACAAATCCAGGTTTGTGGGAAGGACTATTGTGGCTGAAACCGATTTCCGTCGCGATGACGAGGTTGTTGATGTACGTTTTGAGGTGTTACCTGAGCAGAAGTAGAAGCGGACTCAACAACGGATGGGATTTCTTGTTTGATTGGAGATGCGACGGTTGGAGTTGGTTGAGGTTGTATAGTTGCAGTCCTTTCTTCCTCCCTGCGGAGGTTGCTTCCTTGAAAAGGGGTTCAGTATCTTGAACCATATCAGATCCAATTGATGATCCCTCACCATGCGAATGTAGCGACTCTGCAGTCTCCGCATACACTTTCATGGATTCGACTTTAGCCAAAAAGTCCGCGTCCGAGTTCAAGTCATTGGGACTCCCAATCGTCCATTGTTCTCGCCACTTCCATACGCAAACTCATCGACCATCAAATAATAAAAGATTGAATTGTTCTTGGAGCCCATTACGAAGCGGCACTGTTTGATGATAATGATGCACCCAGCGCACTTTGTAAAGTTATCGACGAACGACGCCTTCCTAGACGCAACAGAGTGAGTACACGTGCAAATCAGGCAGTTCAGTACCGTTTCATGTCAGCACGGCCGTGTCAGAGAGAATGGCCTTAATGTGGAACTGGGCGTCGGACAGGATCGCCCTGACGTTGCAATCGCTCGACTTCAGAAACTGGGCCTTGGCGTCAAACGCGGTTCCTCGAAACAAAACCAAAACCAAAACAAAACAAAACACGCACCTGAACAACCTGAACTCGGCCGCCCGAACAAATCAAGTCCTGAAGAGCGGGTGCGTGTTCGTGTTCGTTGCTGTCGTTTGACTCGAGCCACGCCGCCTTTTCGCCGAAATGAAGTTCAAGTTGCGAAAGTAGTTCGCGCTTGAGCCACGGCTTCTTCATTAATGCCGACATTGGTTGGTTTGGTTAAGAAGAAGAAGAAAGAAAGAAAGAACAAATCAAAATGACTGCCAACGAGAAAGTCCCCTTCTTACTCGACCTCCAAACTACTTCTTCCCAGGACGAGATTGCCGTGAGTTGCCGATTGCTTGCTTGCTTGCCTGGTAACAGCAAGTGCTTACCACCCATCAACGTAGGCTATTCGATCGCTCTACCAAAAGGAACTCCAGAGCAACAAGGTCAACCCACAGACAAAGTTTGACTATGCCTACACCCTGAGTACGGTCTTGTCCTTGTAATCAATTTGTACTTACTTCTCCTTGTAGTCAAGAGCGGGCTCAAGAAGGACCACGAGGCCGGTCTCCAACTCTTGCATGGTATGGCTTCCTCCCCGCACAATCAGGATACCCCCCCAAACTAAAATAGAACTTGATTCTCAGAACTCTACAAGGAAAACCCTGCACGCAGAAGAGAATGCCTCTACTACCTCTCAATTGGAAACTACAAACTCGCAAATTACGTCGAAGCTCGTAAATTCAACGAGATTCTTCTTCAAATTGAACCACGCAATGCTCAATCCCTCAAATTGCGGGAGCTGATTGATAACAGAGTGCGTACGGATGGATTGGTGGGGATGGCTATTGTCGGAGGAGTTGTTGCTGCAGCTTCCATTGCACTCGCGGCTTTTTTTGGTTCATCCAAGAAGCCGTAAACATTCAAGTAAACATTCCGCCGTTTCCTTTGAATTTATTTGACGTCTACGTGCTTCTGTGCATCTTGTTCTGGCTTTCTAAGAATAACCAATGATCTCTTATCCTTTTACACCCATTTTACTTTTTCAATATTTCAACGTATTGTAATACACAATACTTATGCTTCGTCATCCGTTACTTCGACTTCTACTTCCTCATATTCAGAATCCTCCGCTACTTGAACTGCCTCATCCTCCTCCACTTCTTCTTCTTCTTCCTCTTCCTCCTCTTCCTCTTCATCACTACTACTGTCATCCAAGAATGCAGATAAATCCGCGTATTTCTTTTTGGCAGGTACAGCAGCGGGTGCGACAATTGGTGCTCGCAAATGACCAATTGCGGACGAAACAGACTGCTGTGTCGGTGCCTTCACAGAGTCTGCTCGAACATTAACGGACCGAGCGGGTGCACTCCAAGTCGTAGTCGAAGCCAAAGCACTCGGGATATTCCGTTGCATCGTGCCCTGAATAACTGGTGACCACTCAGGCAGTGGTTTGTAGCCCTTCACTGACACATTAAAAGAGTGCGAAAGAGATCCCAAGGTATACTTGTTTTGACCTGTTCGATTACTTGTTAGTAAGCCGAACTAGTCCAACAAAAACATACCCTTCGTCCCCATTTCAATTGTAGGAGCAGGCTTCGGTGTCAACAACACAAACTTGAGTTTCCCTTCAAACAGTCCTGGCGCGGTATTAGAATCCACAAGCGCCTTGACAAGCCTCGCGCGATCCCGAACGTCATAACTCATATCGTATCGCGCAACATTCAAAAGATGCTCAAAAATCAACTCCACAGTCTTGTTTGCCTTTTCTTCAACACTCGTCCACGGTTCTTCGCCTTCTGCTTTCGGAGCACGGACCACGGAGATCAGTTTGGCTCCGAGCGTCAGGATTTGCAATTTGACAATTGCTGATTCAGTGCAGAACCCTTTCACTGCTTTTCTGAATGTGTCAGCTGCGATTTTGGGAACTGATTGGCAGTGTTGTCCAATGAGCCATAGAATCGAGGCACGGGCCATAGGTGCTTGGATTCCGTCGAGCGAACGGGCGAGAAGGATGATCAAGTTTGTGTTTTGTGATTTCTCTGAACTGGTTGTGCGTTGTTGAAGGAGGCGACGTGTAACAATAACAGATTCAGCCACGATAGTTTCTGAGATATTTAAATGATTTATCAACATGATGCATCGAGATTCAAAAAAGCATTTTACCTTGGTCACTTGCCAAGAGCCCCATAAGCACGCCCAAACACTCTCCGGCAACAACTTCGCCAGCTTTACTGCACACAACACCCATCAATTTGATAGCTTTCACAGCAACCCTCGTATCCCAGCTTCTAACCAAATCCTTCAACTCACGCACAACGACACTCGCGTTGGCTTCCCCAACCACAGCTCCAAGAATCTCGAGCTTTAAATCTTTGACGCAATCAGCGTCGTCTTTGAAAAGGAAGAAACGAGATGTGTATGGTTGGAGGAGAGTTGGATGCATGTATGCAAGTGTGAGGAGGTTTTGGAGTGTGTAGTATTGGTGTTCGGCGGATGTGACAGTCAGAAGACGGATGAGGATGTGATTGGCTTTTTGAGAAGGGTTGGTGGCGCACAGTGAATGAAGAGGCGGGATGCAGCAAGAACCACCTATTTGTTGTGTTAGTATCACATGAAACCTTGAAACATTGCGACATACAGCAGCATTCCGACTTTGCAACAGAGGCGTGCAAGAGTGAAGCAACAACGCGTGATCAGGATCCAACCCCTGCGTAACAGCCAACACATCCTTCTTTGCATAAAAGTCGTCATTCGTCGAAGCAGACACCATGTCCTCCCCGTTCTCCGTCTTTCCAACTCCGTTCGGATCCACGAAGAACGTTCTTGCGTAACGCATCAATACATCCAACATTTGAATTTGTGCCCACTCGTCCGCTTCCAACAACAACGCACACAGTTTCGGTATTGTCCGTGAATCAAATCTAATCTGTCAGGACAAATATCACTCATAGTCAAGATCGCGCTTCCAAGGACGAGGGTGGATGGGTCGTTCATGAGGAATTCGAGGAGCTCCATACATCCTTCCGCCATATTTGGATCCAAGCTATTCTAGTATTAAATAATTGAATGACCAAGATTTACCAAACCTGTAGAGCTTTGGAATCGCATTTGCAGTTGCCTTTTTGACGTAGGGAGACATGTCGACGCTTCCCTTCTTCAAGGCCATCATGACTAACATCAAAAATTGAATCAATATTCATAACACCAGATTACACCTCCTTACTCAGTGGAGCGATTACAGGAACTAGTTCAAATATTAGTAAAACGGCTTCAACCCCCAAATCCTAATTCTCTCACCTCGAATGCTAGACATAACCCGCAAAGCCATGGCACGAATCATGGGATTCCTGTCCGTTAAGTCCCGCTGGAAAGTATTGATAGAAAGCAACGCCAAGTCCGGCTCTTCTTCAGCGTATCGGAGGAGGTAAATATACACCAATTTGCGAACTTCGAATGAACTTGATGCGACGTTCTTGACGACGTCTGGTTACGGTTGTTGCTTTAATATGGTTGTGTGGAGGGTTGAGGCAAAAGAGTGTTTACCTGGAAAGTAACCACGCACAACCTTTCCCTTTGAGATCATCTGCATTCGATTATAAGCTATCGTAAGGATGAGTCGATAGACAACAGTACCGCAATCAGGCGCTTCAATGCATTGATTTTCTCTTGCTCAAACTAAGCAAAACCAATCAATCAGTTTCGATGAAATGCGATCCAAAGTGCGAGAACAAAAGGTTTGTATTACTTTCGAGTCGAGGAGGTATCGAATGTCTTCGGTTCTTTCTTCGCATGTTTCGTAGAGGTTTCCCATTGTGAAATCCTGGGAGAGACCCTTTCCCGCTTCCGTGGCTGCCGATGCTGTTGAAACGTTGGGTTTAATTGCTTTGGTTGTGGATTGTTGTGGGTGGTGTACCCAGGGACGCGGCCTTTTCAAAGAGCTGGTCCATCATCGTGTGTGTTTTGTGTGCAAGTTCCAAGTTGAGGCTGGAAGAACATCAAATAAGACAACTTTATGTGAACACCTCAATCAATTAATGGTTAATAAAGAACGTTTTCAGCCCTTCCAAACATTCTGTGTACTCCTTCTTGGGAAGATTCGAGTCCTCTAGTACGTCTTGGAATATCAAGTCAAGAACAACCTTGTACTCGTCGAATGTAAATTCCCCTTTATGAGTTTCCATATAATGAAGCATATCCTGTTGAACGATGGGGCTCAGAGTTGAATTTATTTGAAGGAGGTCACTTACAGCACCACTCGAGTTCAACAACTCAAAATATGTTCTAACATGGTCTAGTCCTTTCTCATGAACGGCAGCAATATTGGTAAGACTCTGTTGCAAGGACTCGACGTTTCTCAGAAGCTTCTGAACTCCGTACTTGTTGATTCGTTTCACGTACTTCAGATTAACTGTAAGTACGTGCATGATAAGGTACGACAGGCCGTCATACAAGAATCTGTAACTACACTTAGACGAGTCCCTCCACAACATTTTTTGTTTCTCACCTGACTTTTCGCAGAGGTAAAGCGACAGCCACTGTCTCTTGAATCATGATCAAGTCTTGGTTCAAAGAGTTGATGTATGAATCTGGCTCAAATGGTTCGCTCTCCAGGTGGTAAGATCCCTGCCAAAAATGGTTAAATCCATAAGTCAACCATGAAAACGCACCTCGCGCATCGCCAAGTCTAGATAATACATAGCATGACACCGAATCTCAACATGTAAGGCGAATAAATATGTTTCGGAGAGTTCCTGGTAATAGTTGATGATGGCGTCGAAACGGACTGTCATTTCCTGGTTCAACGGAAGTTGCACGTCGTCTTCATGCTCGATAATGAGTGGTGGCAAACTCTCGGTGGAAGCTTGTGCCTCATTCTACCCAAGGGTTTTAATGACGAGATGTTCGGATTGAAAACTCACAATGGAAGCATGAGAATCGGCAATATCGTTCACTCGAGGTTTCAATAAAGGCGGAATACGACGAATTGATTTTTCAGTGACTCGTAGGTGAGCGATTTGAGCAATGAACCAGTCCTATTTTTATATTATTGGAATGTTGGTTACAAACGTGCCTTACGATACTGTAATGCATATGAGCAATAGCTTGGAGAGTTCTAGAATCGAAAATAAGCTCTCGGCGACTAAACGATCTCTCCTTCTTGAACTGCATTTCAGAACAGGTTTCCTATACCGAGGTGTAAGAGTGATAGATGAACAACTTCATGCACTTACGCTTTCAGCCAACGTCTTGTTAACCTCTAAATTTGGAATCTGAAAATGTAATCGTCATTAGCATCGTCCAATCAGTAGATTGACACGCACCCCGGGAAGAAAGTACGTGTTCTTCAACAACAGTTGAACAACTTCATCTTCACACGCCCATCCAGCACTAATTATTCCAACTCCTTGATAGTCTTCATGTAACTGTTCTCCAGCCATCAAACTGCGGTATCGCGATAAAATCTTCTCATAAAACTTGACCAACACCATTTCGATCATTTTGATGAATTCAAGCTGATGCACGGGCATAATAAATAGCGTTCTGCACATGGCTTGGATGAGTGCGGTGAGAGCGAGGACTGATTTGATAAGCGGGAGCGGAGCTGTGTCTTGATTCGTGTCCGTGACGAACGATTCTGTGCCTTTTGAAATGAGAACGTCAGTTGAGTGATTTTAAACGGAGGATAATGATACCATTCACGAATTCATGGAAATATTCCAACACTCTCTCCTCCATCGACGGCAGAAACACACTTAGAATAAAGTCATCCAGAAAGATTGTGAATTGACCAGCTCTGCAAGCATATGGTTAACATGTCACACAGTGAGTTTCAACTTACTTTTGCGAAATCATCATTTCAATTTTCTGTACAAAGCTCATGGTTGGTTTGAAAGCAATCAATACGTTGTAAGGATCTGGAGAGATTAAGAGCTTATGGCCAGTTGTTGCGACGTTAGCGTATTTATCAACGATTCCAGTTGCCGCCGCCGAGCTCGATTCGTCGTTGAGAGTGACAGACGACATATTGATAATCTCTTGAACGCCTTTGAGCTTCATATATTCTGCAGTGAGTGCGGGATTAGGGGCAGTAGACAGTTTAAAAAGTTGCTAGTGGATATTAAATCGATGAGATGACTGAATTTGAAAATATGTAAGTTCATACCTTTGGAGCATCGTCTCTGTTTCCACGAGACGATCTTTTCTCTTTCAAAATGTCGTTCATCGAAACGATGGCAGACTCAAAGTCGGTTGTCCGAGATGTTCGTGTCAGGTAGTCGTATAAAAGAGACTTGACCTGCAAACGATGTGAGAAACATATGTGAGGTATGTTGATAATACCTCATTTTGGACGGTTCCCCAAACTTCATGAATTGAGTAGACTGCAAACAGCCTCAGTTTGGTTGATTGCTTTCACAACTGAACTTACCATCCAATTCTATTTGCTCCTGATATACCTAAGAATTAACAATCTTTAGCCATCATCAATTGCAATTTAAATCGAACCTTGAGATTAATCAGCTTCAGAACATACTCGTGTCCAACGATAATTGTTTCAAGCTTCTCATACAAGCTGCAAAGTAAATCCCGAAGCACATATGCGTCATCTAAACGGTCCGACAAGCCGACTAAGTCTTGGGCCGAGTAATTCGTGGAGGCTGCAGGTCTCTTTTCGACGTTGTTGCGCGATTTGCTCCTACGAACAACGTCAGCAAAGAATATGAATGGAAGAAGAAAAATACGAACTGTTGGTCGATCTCTTGAATTGTCCGTTCAACCGTATAATAAAATTCCACCGCCAAACGATCTCTCAGAATCTCGACTGCCTCTGGTAGTCGACCAATCATATTCAAACACTCCAAGAGGACTTTGATGTAACGAAATGAGTCTTGCTCGGGATTCGCATCGAGGTCTTCCATAAGTTTCTATCGGATGTATCAGTAACTCCTTAAGGAAATGAGCAGAATCGGGGTCACTTACATGGTTTTCAAACTCGAGTGAATCAAAGTCGTGGCTTCCTACATGAAAGGAACAGTTCAAGTCTTCTCGAGACTTGAGGTCATCCAACGTAACGCCAATACGATCAAGACTGTGCGGATTTTTCAAGTAGATGTGATTATGAAGCTCGTCAATGAGTGTTTCGTGGAGGGTCTATTTGATAATGGGTTTAGCCTCCCGCTGGGGGACTGGAGTTGGCTTACCTCTTGTACTTCCACCATATGAGTTCGAATGTTGCTCAAAGCTCCAATATCTTGGAATTCTGGTGCATGAAGTATTCCGATGGCCGACATCAGTGTTGTGACAGCCATAAAGAAGAATTTCCCTGTAATAAGCGATTCAATCTTGTCCGGCACCTTTTGGAGCATTTCTCTGAGATGCGTGATGAATTTTGGCGCTTAAGGAAGTAGATGGGGCTTACATAGTGTCGAGGATGTGCATCATCTCTTTGTATTGGATACTCTTCACCCAAAGAGGAAACACGTCAAACTTTCGACTCTGAAGGAGTTCTTTACACCATTCAAGCTCCGACTTCATTTCAGAGACGCGCTTTTGCGAATCTACCGTCAGTTTAGAATGCATCACGACATAAAGTAAACGCACCCGAAATATTTTCCACGACGGAACTAAACGTTTGAATAGAATCGTTGAATGCCTGGTGGTAGTCTAGAGTAGAAGTTAATGAATCGGTGGACAGAATGCCATGAACGCGAACCATTCACAATTACGTCCATCGTTTGTTCCAGTCGTTCATGCATCGCATAAAACTTTTTAATATCGAGTCCATTAACAGAGTTATCAAGTAGAGAAAGGGCATGCGGGACAGGATTAAACTAGGGGATCTGTTAGCCTAGCTGTCAAAGCGGAAGCCATTTTACCTGAGGATTTGAGAACATATCCCAGTTCACACGAACAGCATCCATGACAGAAGTGACCTCCTTAGGAAGCGTACAGGCATCGCGGGGATCTTTCGGTTCAAGAGCAGCCAGATGGTCTTTGGAGATGACTCTTTGTTTGAGAGGAATAGCTGGAGCAGCGACCACGACTTCCTCTTCAAGAACAGGAGTGATTTCCTTCTCTTTCTCCTTTTCTTTGTCTTTGGTCTCGAGCCCACTGTCTGCGGAATTCGATGCAGCTTCTCGCTGCACGGCATCACTAGCCCGCCGAAATCTGCCGCGTTCGCGTGCATCGCGTTGTGCTTTTGAAAACATTTTTACTTCTAATTTGAAGATAACTCAGTGTATAAAAAATTGGTATATTCAAGAAATAAGTATTTCTGTTAGAAGACTTAACACTGATAAAAACACGCCACTCAAGCACTCCAAGATACAACCACCTTGGCTTTCTTGACAGGGTGAGTTTCCCAAGAGCGCTTGTTTTGAAACAAGAACTCGACTGTCTTACCAACAGGAGCTGTAGAAGTGGTAAAAGTAAAGCGATAGGTTCCACCCGCCCCCATAACAGGCGGGTTCTGGACTGGGTCAGGTTTATAAATTTGGTTGACGAGTTTGAATCCATTTGGTAAGGGTTGTTGTGGCACTAGTTCCCAGTCATACCCGGTAGTCTTGTTCCCCTTGAAGACCACCACGAAAGAAGTAGTTCCTTTTGGTAGGGTCGTGTTGAAAGGGGTTTTGCTGTCTGGGACAACTACTTCGACTGTCATTCTGTGGTTTGGGAGACTGTTTTTTATGCCTTGCGGTATATCGCTAATATGGTGCTTTTATGATAATCAAACTCGGAATGACAGGTATGGTAAACTGTTCTCCTGTCAACCTTGACAGGAAGTTTGACACTTACTTCAATAAGATAGATATACGAAAATATGCTGTAGCTGGTGGCAACTTCAACGTGTGAACATGTTCTAATTCCCAAGATCATTTGCAGCGAAAACCGCCAATTATGCGTTGACAATAATTCCCAAAGTTCATTCGTAAATTCCACAATTCATCTCATCAAAAAGTTTATTTTGGTTTCACAACAGACAATTAACACTTCAACACTATTAAAATTATAAAAGATGTCTAAGCACTCCAAGACACAACCACTTTGACTTTCTTGGCAGGTTGAGGATCAGAGGCGCGTTTGTTCTGAAACCAGATTTCAGTCTTCTTACCAAAAGAAGATGGAGAAGTCGCGATAGTAAAACGGAACGATCCACCCGAGCCGATGACAGGCGGGTTCTGTGGCGGATCTGGTTTATAAAGCTGGTTGAGAAGCTTGAACCCACTTGGCAGTTGCTGTGACACAAGTGCCCATTCATATCCAGTGCTTAAGTTCCCCTTGAAGATCACGACAAATGTTGTAGCACCCTTTGGCAAGGCCACGTCGAACGAGGTTTGATCGTCTGGGACCACTACTTCGAATGGCATTTTTTGTGTTTTAGGAGATGATTTTGGTGACGCCTTAAATGATAATCTGAACTCAAAATGACGACATCTGAGTTCACTTCTCTGCCGTCAAACTGACAGGAAGTTTGACGTTTATTTATTTGTGTGACTTTTAGAAAAATTCACGAAAACCACGCTTCGTATCATCTGTCGCACTGAAAGTGACGCGAACTTCAACTTTTTTGACAGGTTCTGGCTCCCAAGAACGTTTGTAGTGAAACCAGAGACTGACGCGTTTCCCTATAACTTCATTTCCAGACTTGAAAGAGAAGGTATGTTTTCCACCGACACCAGGAAGCTTTTCAGGATGAAGATCCACTTTATATTTGTCTCCAGTAGCTTTGATCCCTGTTGGTAGAGGATTTGGGCCCAGCTCCCAGACGTATCCTGTGGTTTCATTGCCTTTTAGGACTACCGCGAACTCTTTAGTGGCTTTGGGAACTGTAGCGTCAACAGGTTTCGTTGTATCTGGGACGGTGATTTCGAGCATGATTTATTGTTTCATTGTGAGGCTGCGATAAGCCCATTGATGAATTCTCTTTATTGACGCGGCCGAGATAGCCTCGGTAAAGAACATTAAACAAAGGAACTTAAGCAGTGACTCGAACTTGCAGGGTTTTGATTGGATCAGGTTCCCAAGAGCGTTTGTATTGGAAGTTGAGGGGAACGAAAGTGGCGAATCGGCTCCTTTCTTGAAAGAGAAGCGATGGAGGCCTGGAACTCCAACCATGGGTGTGTCATGCTGGTCTGTGGAGTATTGATCGCCTGTCGCTTCAATGCCAGTTGGCAGTGGAAGCACGAGTTCCCAGGCATAGCCCGTTGTCTGGTTTCCCTTGAGCGCAACGGTAAAAGAGTCTGAACCCTTTGGAAGAGAGGCCTCGAACGTGGAAGATTCGTGTGAATCCGTTGGAGTTATTTCGACCATTCTTTTTTAGTTTATTGAATAATGACGCAGGTCCCACCAGTGCCCCTCGGCAACCAGCACGCGGGCCACCAAGAGCCGCTCGAGCTTCCGCGCAACGCCAAACTAGTTTCGCTGATGATGCAGGCGATGGGCGTGGACGACTTCCAGCCACAGGTCCTTCCGCAGCTGCTCGACTTTGTCCACCGTTGAGTCCCTGGTCGCTGCTAACCCTAAGTCGTTGACTAATAGGTGGAACAGGGTACACGCTCGATGTCGTCGGCGATGCGCAGTTGTTTGCGGAACACGCGGGAAGATCAGAGGTTGATGTCGACGATGTGAGGCTGGCCGTCGAGGGGAAGCTGACTCACTCCTTCACGGGCGTTCCTTCAAAAGAAGTGCGTGGTTTAATTAGGACTTACTGGGCATCTCAGGGCTAACTTGCTGGACAGACCCTTCAATCTATCGCTGACTCAAAAACATTGCCCCTCTCCCTCTCATCCAAGAAAAGATTGGACTGAGGCTTCCTCCAGAGCGAAATACTCTCACTGGTGTCAACTTTCAAATCTTGCCTAAGGTGAGCCCGGAATTGCGTACACAGAGCAGCTAACTTGACGCGATACAGAAACCAAACCTTGAAGAACGGCCCAAACCACCCATTATTCCAGCAGCGCTATCGTCTTCAACATCAATGCCTGCATTCCAACCACAACAGCAGTTTCAACAATTCCAACCTCAAATGCCCATGGGTTTCGGCGGTGCACCTATTCCCGCGCCTTTCCTATTTGGAAACCAACCTGCACCAAACGCGTTTAACCCCATGATGCCAATGGCAAATATGAATATGAGCATGAACAATGATCCAAACTCGTTCATGGCTATGATGGGTGGTGCTGGTGGTGGTGGACCTCAAACCAACATGTTTGGACAGCAGCAACCAATGATGCAACAGCAGACTCTCTTTATGGGCGCGAATCAATCAATGAAGATGGAGGAGGATGATTATGATGATTAATTTCCCTCTTTGTATAATAAATTATGGATGGGATTTTTATTCACATCCACTGATTCGTACCAGCAGCCAACTCATTCATGGTCAAAAAGGGGAAGTTCCAGTGTCTTGTCTCTTCTTGAACGCGTCTGTCATACCACTCTCCCGTCTGCCAGCAAAAGAATCAGACTAGGCAATTTAGAAAAGACTACACACCTTCAATGTTGCACGGATTTTGGTATTCTGAGTGAAATATGTCCTCAATGCGCGTTCACATACTTTGTTGGCCAACTCATTCGCGGAGGAATTCACAAACGGTTCTGCGACGTGCAAGCAAAGTGGATGTCAAGGACAAGTTGCTGAACTCCACAGAAACCGAAGCGGAGTGGACCCCGTTCATTTTCCCAATGGCTTGCTGTATGCGGAGTTAGCAAGAATTAATGAGAGGAACAAATGAAACCTTCGTTCATGGCTGTGAATACACCATGGATAATATCAATCAAGATTTTGCGGAATGCTGCAGAGTTTTCAGCGTCGCGCAGCATATCGTTCATGTCAGACAGGAACTGAGAGGTTTCGTCAGATATTAATTCTCAAGAGGACAGAGACTCACCAGAATAACGTTATCAGTTGGTTTTGCATTCTCAAGAATAGACGCCGTCTTTAAATAGTCAATCAGTCGATAACCAAAGATGAATATAACTCACGCTGGAATAATCAACCGCCTGAAGACTAAACACATTCTGAATAACATTCTTGACCTTCAACTTGACGAAATTATTCTGCATCGCGTTCACCAATCCTATTTCAACGTTTAAGTAATTTTAGATCCGTTGAGTTCAACTTTACCTCTCAATCTGCCGCGATGTTCATCGAGTTCCGGAATGGATCGATCGAATCTTTGCTGATTAAAAGGAGTTATAACAGCAAGATGCGTAAGACAAAACTCACGGCAAGTTGAGACGCGACTTGAGGCATCATATTATCAATCACAATCCGCAATTCGTTATCATGACGTAGTACTGCTTGTTGGTCCACTTTTTCTCAAAAACATCCATAATACGAATGAGGTATGACGAGAAAAAGTCGGTCAGGCACCAAACAATTTTAGCGTAGAGCTATAAAACGTGGATATTAGGAGAAATAGGATTGATGTAAGTATATGCACCCACCGAAATAGACATAATCAATCCCATGTCGGCTCCAAAGTCCATCAACAACTCATATAACTGCAAAACACTGACTGATACATTCGAATTTGCGTCAAGCCCGGTGGCCACTGAGAGGTATAAATACCACGTCGAACAACTAAACGAGAACTCACAAATATCGCCACTTTTGATCAAATCGTTTTCGGCACACTCAACCACAGTGAACGAGTCCTCATCAATAAATCGAATGATGTTGTCCTTTCCTCGACGTCGATACTCTTCAATGCAGCTACTAGTCATGATGGAAGAGCTGGTTCAAAACGAACGTGAGTTCAAGGCCAATATCGCGCAGCTGGAACACAGAGTAATTACGTGAGTGTGACTTGAAAGAATTAAGGGAATGGAATACCATTTCACAGTGATGCAAACAATGATCCAAGCATTCAGCAATCACAGAAAACTTTTTATGCGATTCAAAGACTTGACGACGGATAATGTCACCAAAGTTTTCAATCTCGCGACGAACCCATTTAGAAAGCCTGTTTGTCACGCGTTAGTCGGTGATGGAGCAAAAACGTTGGATCATACCAGAAGCCATCGTCGTCTCCTTAAATGACACGTTATACCAATCACAAGTACTACGAATCAGTCGAAACACAACCATAGACAGATCATTCACGTAATCAGCCACATCACCATCAAACTTCACCAACCTAAACTCACGTCACTCAGCAAAAAAGCCACACGCCTCAAATCCACAAAAAAAAAAAATGAACTCAACTTAATCCGATGATGAATAATATCGCTCCTCGACTCCAAAAAGATATTCCGCGCCTGGTTCCCTAATCCGAGTAAAATCAATCGATCAATGTTATCCTGGATCTGCGTCTTGGACGCAATTGGGTTCGCCAAGTCACGACAAATGTAACTCGCGAGAACGTCAACACGGTCTTCAATGTCTTGCCGCTCGAATTGGTACTTGATTTTCGTGTCAGGGTAGTTTGCAAACATGTCTCGAGCTTTGTTTTGTGTTATGCGACTGCAAATGTGAAAACGGGGTTTTCGGAATGTACCTCTCAAGATTTCAGTCACAGCGGTTTCAAACTCGCGGTGAGCAATTAAGACGTCGAGATCGTAGGAGAGTTCAGTGATCCATTTTATATCGGCTTGACTGAGATCGTCTCGTTTCGGGGAGGCCAGTTGGCCACCTTTTGGTGACGTAGTGTCGATCTCGACTTTGGGTGTTGTGTCTGGAGCCTAACTGATAGTGTTAGTCAACTAATTACGTTTCTGACAAGATTTTACCGCGATTTCTAGTAAAGACGAAAGTTAGCTAACTGATTTGGCGTTCAGTCATCAAAATAATACTCACTTGGAACTGGTTTCTGTGCTGCCTCTTTGTCCTTCTTCTTCTGACCAATAATTTCATCCGACACGCGTTTGATGGTCGCAAGTAACGACCTCTTCTCCTCCCAAGTTTCCGTCCGATACACAAATACATCAGGATGGCTCATAACCTTGAACGCATTCGTAATCTCTGCGAAACTCGAGTAAATTCATCAAACTTCTACAAAACGAACAAGCGCATACCCGACGAGTCCTTCATATCAATCACAGCCATTTCCACCAACCGAAAACACTTTTCAATGACAAGCTTCGTCTTTCCATTCAGGATATTCTTTTTCTTGATGACAACGAGCAACGTGTCGTTGAGAACGTACATAAACACTTGTTGTTTCTGTTTGTAGCTTGATGGATTGATTTCTGAGACGCGTGTGTCTGCTCCGTCGCGGACAATGTAACGCGACTTAGAAATTGGAAGGAGTTTCTAGAGAGGGTGATTTAGTTTGATCGGGTGACGGGTGAAGGAGGGTATGAACCTTCAGTCCTTCAATCTGTTCATACAAGTTCTCCATCGCAACTCGTTGCTGCTCCTGCAATTCCTGAGACGTTAAAGCATTCAAAGATCGTTTCACCACGTTCGAAGCTTCTTGGTCATCTTGTTCTTTGAGGTTTTCATCTGCAAGCCCTGTCAAATACCAATTCCCACCAAGAATCCTCGTTTACTCACCAGATGTATTCGCCTGATCCATCTTATAGCCGTTATTTACAGCTGAGAGATCATCCAAAAGTCCACGAAGCAACAACACGTCTCCTTCTAGACTTGAAATCTCTTTTGAAATCAGGACAAACTCGCTATAGTTTTTGTGCACGTTGCGTTGGAGGTCTTTTGCAGCGGCATCTTTCGCGTCTTTTAATCTGATGGGATAGAAGTGTGAGGCTTCGTGACTGTATCGAAGTTGGGAAGGTTACGTGGCTCTGTAGGCCCTGACGCCATCTTCTGGCAGCTTTGCGAGATTCCGTTCAAGTACGTCTCGGCACGAAAATCAACATCACTGTAGGCATTCATATCGATGCCTTGGAAAGGATCGCTTGTACTGATTGTACTGGCAGTGATGTTGCGTGCCATTTTTCAGACAGTTATGTTAAAAGAATAAACCAAAAGATAGTTAAGTACTCTGGGCGTATAGTTTGCAAACAGAATTCTTCATAAATGGCAATGGAGGGAACTTGTGGTTGGTTCATCTTCGATCATTGAGATAGGCGAAGGACCACCACCAACCGTAGCAGAGACAACTTCAACAAGTACAGCAGTATACACTGGACAGACATTGATGATGCGAAGAACGCAAAAAATATTACCGGCGAACCGGCATCCACTCAAGATATGCGTGTCATCCTTACACAGGGAGCCATGCTAATCTTCTCTGTATCGTTCCAATTTTCATATGTGTCACACAGCAAGGCCGAAGCCAAGTGTGGACATTGTAAAGTGGGGCGTCCCGCTTATGAAGCCATTTTTGTCAATCTGTAAAAATGATTTTGGGATTGGCTGCCTGCGCAGTCGACTCAATGGCAGTCCTTCCATAACACAATCAAGTGCTATACTCTACGTTCCTTTAAAGATAGTAATATTATTTGACCGCTTTCAATTGTGTCTTGTCGCTCAAAAACTCTCGCCCTCAAGCTTCTCTCTTCATTTCCCAAATCGGTAAGCATCTCGTGTCTCAACCTTTTCCTTAAATATGATCCATAACCTTTTTATATTCTGTTTTGAACGATGGAAATGAAAAGAAAAGGAGTACAAAAGTGTCTTCAAGGGATGTGTCTTTGTGTCGTGCCGCCGCATCAAGGCCAGCACTCCACCAAGAGCCACCTTTGAAACAGTGGCTCCAAGACACATCCACGTAAAAGAAGACTGCTGAAGCACACTCTCCTCTAAGTACTCTTCCACAAACGAATGGGCATCAACCACCAACTCTTACTCGAACACGAACACGATCGCAGTCTCTACGCCGGCCTCTCCGCCGAACAAAAGGCACGCGCATCAATCGTCAACGCCTTCGCCGCGAATCCATTTGACTTTTCCGATCGATTCCGCGTGGCAAAAGTGATTGGCTTCGGGTCGAACGGCGTTGTTCTCGCCGCAGAAGACCTCACTCGCTCAACGGGATCCGCTGCCGTCGCCATCAAAATCATCTACAAAGACCCGCTCGATGAAGGTCGCATCGTAAGGACTCCGCCGCCTGAGATTGCTGTTCTTAGAGCACTGTCCGCTGCGGGATCATCAAAGTACATTGTGCGTTCTATTGCGGACTGGCAGGACCCGAATCACTTCTACTTGGTCACTGAACTCTTTGGACAGTCGTGGATCGATGCATTGAATGATCCGAAACTGAAACCCCTCTCCTTCACGTCAACCTACAGAAACGTCTCTACAACTCACAACCTTCCCTTCTTCGATGGCTCAAGCGACTTGTGGGCTTACATTTACGCAAGCCGAACGTACCTGTACAAAACAGAAGGACATCGCTTGCTTCCACTTGACCCAATCCGACAAATAATCAAACAAACTGCATCAGCACTTGCATTCATACATTCCAAGAATTTCTACCACGGTGATGTCAAGTGCGAAAATATTCTTGTCTCTCAAGTGGCGGACTTGTCATCAAACACCCACACTACTTCAATCCGATTGGCAGACTTTGGACACGCACGAACTATTTACAATGGCATCGAATCTTATGGAACGCGTGCGATCTCTCCTCCAGAGTTTTTGGAAGACTCTCCGTTTGCACCAGAAGAGTTGGATGGTCGTTGTAGTGACGTGTTTGCTCTTGGTATGGTCATGTTCAGTCTCTTGAATGACGCGGGTGACTCGGCTCCTTCTATTCCCTGTGAATCAATGTATGAGGCACTCGAAGTATATGATGGAGGGCGGTACCCGATATCTGGGATTTCTGATCTCGACCAAGAAGGATGGGATTTGTTGAATGCCATGTGTCGTGTGGACCCTTTCAGCGTATTACCATGCGCCAAGTTTTGAATCATTCGTGGTTACAAGATACCCGTATATGACTTTGTGATTCTGATTAACCGTTACTACTGCTGCATCCATCTATTTCATTTCATTCATATGCTCTGTACATATACATTTTGTAAGATTATCAGTAAACATTATTGCATTGTAAATATTGTAGTATCGATATATTTTGTACTCGAGTTGTTAAGTGCGGAATTAAATTCTGAACAATGACTGGTTCGCACTCAAGGATTGGTGGCTGATGTCAATCAAAACTGAGCGACCACGTTGGCACTCAACAGTCGAACATGATGTTCAAGTTCACTTTTCGGGTGTTGATCTCCTCAGCAAAGTGCTCGATGTACAGTCCTGCGTCGTTATTCCGTACATTCACGACAATTACTAAAGCGACATACTCTGATTTCAAACGATTAACAAATTCATTTCAAATGGCCATCTTTTTGGGGGTGTGACTCGATGACAAATGTTTTTTTGTTGGGGGTGGAGGGTGGCAGTATTACGAATTGATTCGTGGAACAGCCGCCAGCCGCCTAACCGGTTAAATAGAAGCCACTCTCCCCCCCAAAATGAAATCGCACTCAGCAACTTTGCACTCAACAACTTCCACTGAAACTACAACATGTTCAGCAACACAAACACTGACAGCTCCAGACACAACTCTGCTGCCTCAACAGCCTCTAGCCCAGTTACCACTTCAGCTACCAAAGCTCAAACAACCTTCCCTGACCAAAAGAGCATCTACCAGAACCGTACTCCAGAAGAGTCAGCCCGCATTGCAGTCTTTGCAGCCTTCGTGTCATCTCCAGTTCACTTTGAACAGAAGTACTCAGTAAAGCGAGTTATCGGCTTTGGATCTAACGGCGTCGTCCTCGCTGCCACACAAGGATCCACCACAGGAGTAGCCATCAAAATCATCTACAAATCCAAGCCCTCCTTCAACGCTCCCAACCCACCCGAAATCGATATTCTCCTCCAACTGAGCAAATCAACATCAACATCCAGCAACCTCCTGCACTACATCGAACACTGGCAAGACGCTCAAAACCACTACCTCGTAACAGAACTGCACGGCTCAGACTGGCTCGCCTCCACATCCCCATCCCTCACCCCCTTATCCTTCACAATCCCAACCACCAAAAAGTCATACACGTTCCCAATCGCTTCTGGATCCTCAGATCTCTGGGCATGGTCCTTTGCACACCGTCAACACTTGCACAATACAGAGGGACACTCATACCTCCCCCTCCACCCCGTCAAACGCATCGTCAAGCAAATCGCGCTTGCGTTGCAGGAAATGCATGGAAATGGGTATTACCACGGCGACGTCAAGATTGAGAACGTTCTTGTTGGTTCTGACGTTTCAGTGCGGCTTGCGGACTTTGGGCACTCAAGACATGTCTCGCAGGGGATCAAGCGTATGGTACAGCTGAAGTCTCTGCGCCAGAGTTTCTTTCGGACTCTGGGTTTGCGAGTGGAGAAGTGGATGGTCGTTCTGCAGATGTGTTTGCGCTTGGGATGGTTCTGTTTATGCTTTGAATGAAGGCGGGGAAGTACCTACGATGGTTGCGGAGGTGATGAAGGGGAGGGTTGGGTATGGTCGACTCGTTGGATGCAACTATGGGGAATATCCTTTGAATGATGTTGGGGAATTGGATGAAGCTGGGTGGGAGATTTTGTATGCCATGACGCGTGTGGATCCTACCATGAGAGTTTCGGTGGATCAGGTCTTGGCTCATCCATTCTTTGCGGATGTGTGAAGGACCAGCTAGTGGTTGGAATTGTTACTTGCGAGAGTTTTTCTCTCTGTGTTTATGCTCATAAGGCGAGCTTGTGCTATTGTTGGCGATGGATAGGATATCCAGCTGGGTCATTTAGCTATTGAACGGTGTTCTCAGGATGAGACCGACTATTCTTCTTTCTTCTCTACTTTCTTTTTCTCCTTCATTATCAAATACATATGTTTCGAACACCTTTCATACTTTATTGCAAACTAAGGCGCTAGCTAATGTTAGATTAAATCAAGAACTGGAAGTTATATCAGTCTGTCGCTCTTATCGTATTTCGAAAGACGCATATGTTGGATATCTGTTTGATATCGGAACCTTCGGACCAAGCCGGAGACAACAGATAACACTGAACAGATACAACAAGGCCAGATCTTTTCCTATGCCTATCCGTTCTGTCGAAAGCTGTCAAATTGATGCTTTCCTTACTCACATGGGAGTATTCCTATCTCTCAGGTGGCGTCGGATAAGGACATATCATATCGGAGATTGTCACAAACAAACAAGGAAAACTGTTCCAAAAAACCACCACCACCACCACCACCACCACCTTTCTCGAAACTCCAAATATCGTTCAATATGTCAGGAGCAACTATTCGCAACGGAATGTGGTCACCGCCGGCCTCCCCGCAACCCTCCTCCAGCTGTCAGAGCTTATCGTCGACGCACGTGGGCGAATATGACGCCTTCCCTTGTCCCAAAGTCAAACTCGTCATTCCACCAGAGTTACTGCCACATACATCTACTGCTACTGCCGCTATTGACTGCACAGAAACGAAAGCCAAAATCGCTGTGCTTCAAGCTTTCGCAAACTCGCCTCAACAGTTCCTGCATCGCTACAAAATCCACAGCATAATAGGATTCGGCTCCAACGGAGTCGTTCTCGCTGCCCAGGATGTCCTCGCTCCATCGCAAGACTCAAGTGTCGCAATCAAGATTATCTACAAGAAGCACGTTGGGAATGACGACCCGACACCACCCGAAATCGTCTCCTTATTGAAACTGAATTCGAAAGTCCGGTCTTCTGGAATCTTGATATCTCGCGCTGCTTGGCAGGATTCCCAGCAGTTCTACCTTGTCACTGAACTCTTTGGCAACAACTTCCTCCTTGCCAGAAACCCTGAACCCATGAAGACTCTGGTATTCAAGACCGTTTCACAAGGAGTTACCTCACAGCATTCTCTTGCATGTTCAACGGGGGCTTCGGACTTGTGGGCGTTCACATTCATGTTGCGCGATAACCTGAAACGGCACAAGGGTCACACGCGGATACCACTTGAAATCATCAAAAACCTCATGTATCAAATCGCTCTTGCTTTATTGGCCATGCATGACACGGGATACTACCACGGTGATATCAAGATGGAAAACATTCTCATTCAAGTTGCTGAAAATGATGTGCTCCATCCAAGCGTTAAACTAGCGGATTACGGACACACACGACGGGTGAAAGATGGTATCAAACATTATGGAACCATGGACCTTTCCCCTCCTGAGTTTCTGGATGATTCGCCACACACGGATATGATGCTGGATGGAAGGATGTGCGATGTATTTGCATTGGGAATGGTACTGTATGCATTGCTGGATGACAAGGGCGGTTTGCCACAAGTCATGGAGGAAATGAGCAATGGTGATATTGGGTTCGTGGGTCTGTTGGCGTTAGGAGGCTCGCAATTTCCTTTCCAAGATATCCCTGGACAACTAGAACGCGGAAGTGATGTTTGGGATCTGCTCAACAAAATGTGCATGGTGAATCCTTCAAACAGATTGACTTTGGAGGGAGTATTACAACACCGTTGGTTTTCTCTATAGTATTTATATAAACTAGATAATAAATCGCATCTTCATTAATTATGCTTCTCTTTCCTTATCGGTTAGGCAGTCGAATCGGTTTTGCCTCCAACCCTGATTCGTTGGAATCACCCACCAAATTAATGAGCATCAACACGCCCCCACTCTCACCACGTGGATCCCTATCATCGCGATCATCAAGTCTCGCAACACTCTCTCCATACGAGCCTCTCTTACTGGATGGGCTCTCATCCGTGGACAAGGCCAAAGCCGTGACAGCACAAGTCTGCCAAAACCCGCGAATCACTGCCGAGTTCCAAGTGCGAGGCCTCGTTAGATTCGATGATCAGTGCGTCGTCTTTGAGGCTCGGCAGCGTCAATCGCGGGCGCCAGTGACAATCAAGGTTGTGTTTGGGGCCAATTCAAATCAAGAGCTTCACATCCTTCAGCAACTACAAAACAACAGCCACAGCGTACATCTACTGGACTATTGGAAGGACGAACATTTCTGCTACATTATCACTGACTTTGTAGGTTCACCATGGTTAAAGCTTGTTTCGCAGCCACCAAAGAACCCCCACAACCAGTCGTCTTATACCCTCTGTGGTTGGGCCTGTGCACATCGCAATTACTTCCAAAGAACAGCTGGAACGACGTCTATACCGACCTCACTCATTCAAATAGTGTTCAAACAATGTGTCGAATCATTATTGGCATTACATCAAGCGGGATACTATCATGGAAACATCAAGCTAGATTCTTTTGGCGTGTACGCAAGTGATGCAGGCCCTCTTGTCAAGATTGTTGAGCTTGGAACGGCAGGATGTATTACATATGGAATGGAACGGTATGGAAATGTTGAGGGATCGCCGCCAGAATTACTACACGACAGTCCGTTCACAAAGTATCAAATTGATGGACGAAAAGCAGATGTATTCGCGATGGGAATAATGTTGGCTGGGCTTGTTAGTGAGGATGGAGAGCTTCCCATTCTTTCGCAGCCTTCTCTGGCTGGAATCTTTGGTTATGATGACTTGATATTTCTGGATGGTGGAAATTATCCAATCGGAGAGACCGTTGTGGAACCTAGTCTATTGGATCTGTTGCGGGGTATGTGTTGCGTTGATCCATCGAATCGTTTTAGTTTGGAAAGAGCGCTTCATCATCAATGGCTTCAGTTTTAGCATATCATAAAGCTATTTTTACTTAAATATATGTTCATAATCATTCAAACTTTTGTTTTTGTTGGACTCGCAGCTCCATTGCTGTGATTGCCATGGTTGTGGTTTTCAAGTACGATTCGATTATTTTCAGAGCTGCTTGTATAAAGTAAAGTGACTCCGCATGCAATGACTAAAAATCCTTGGATAATACTAACTCCATCATCGACCGATTCGAAGGGAAGTTCACGATATAAGAAACATGTCGATATTATAGTCATACCAGTGAAACAAACGTAGCTGATAGGGTATATGACTGCGCTTGAACTTGCGGCAAGTGCCTGAAAGACTCAATGGTTGAATCGAATTTTGATTAGTTTGATGGCTTACCTTATTCAAGTACACTATTTGATAAACTACAGCCATTCCCATAAATGCAATCAATGGATACAAAGGCCATTGCAAAAATTGGTTATTCGTCTTCCAGTTTTTTGCGGAAGTGACAATGGAAGAGCCAACTCCCTGAGCACTCAGAACCAAATAGGATCCACCACAAGAGCTCATGGCAATATAAACAAAGGGGCTTTTCTTCGCGTATCTTGGCTCTGCATAAAGTTTGAGCCAGAAAATCAATGCAACAATGAAAGCCGAATAAGACAAGAACACTGCGAAAGATAAGAACTTCTTCTTTGAATTTCTCGCATCACTTACTTGGGTTTATAACATTCTGCATCAGATCCGGAATTGTGTTTGTTTCCTGATCGGTTGGAGCATGTATCACAATCATTACAACTCCCAAAACACAAAGAAGACAACCAATTTTGCCCACAAATGTCAATACTTCGTGTAGCATATAGTGAGACAAAGTAGAGTTGAAAACGATGGAAAAAGTCCCCAATGGCGTCACGAGAATTGTGGGACAAAAAGCATACGCCCCGAAATTACAAATCTCCCCAAGAGCCTCTGCAAACAGTAAGAATCTTTCAATAAACATGTAATACCTACGAAGTATCATTCCAGACCACCAGAAGGCGTTCTTAAGGTATGCTGTTGACCCTTGAACGACATCGTGGCCAGCAGAAGCCACTTCTATCAACCCTCGTTTACGAAGAACAACTGAAGTTCCAAGAAATAAGCCCGATAAAACTGCCAGTGTTATTCCAACTACACTTTCCCAGGTTGGTGTGCTGGATAGGTTGGGCATGAGAGTTGCGTCAAAAAAACAATGACCCAAATCGATCCTTTGTATAAATGGTAGACTCTTCGATATTCCCAAATGTTCAAATCACACTGTTTTATTTTTACACCACCAAATTTCCAATTGATACAAATCGTGTTTCATAGGCCCGTTCTACCATTTCCTTTGATTCATCGGATTGAATTCCTTGCTCAATTTTCATAGACAAACGACGTGCAGGAACTGAAAATCTACCTGAGGTGCTGGAATGACGACCAACTGAGGTCAATCTATTTAGAGACGGTTGATCATTTTCGGAAACTGGTGCCAAGATTCGGGCTTCCACATATGAAAGTCAAGTTCCGTGCTCAATTCGGTTTGATGAATCATTGGTGCTTCACTCGCCGTTGTCGATATAGTTCTTAAAATATTTGGTTCTTCTGTGACTGGATCAATCTTCCTCTTCAGGTGTGAGCTTTAACCTCAGCCAAGGGATCCCCATTTAGTGTAGCCAACGAGTCACCTCTGAAATGAGCTACTTGTTTTGATTTTCTTATGGAAGAACTCTTGTCACGCCGATTTTATCTGTAACTTCGATATCTTGCGTCTCATTCTTGCTGACGGAGAGTAAAATTACGCCCACAACAATCACAAAAAGCCCTGCTGCAACGCTGATTCCTGCGGATACTGTGTCCACTGGAAATTCTTGGAATAATATCGAAGTTGTAATTATTGTCATTCCGTTGAAGCATACGAAACTGATTGGGTAAATAACGGCACTTGGGTTGACAGCTAGAGCCTTGTTCAAATAAGTTATTTGATAAATAACTGCCAAAAGCATAAATAATATCAATGGATACAGCGGCCATTGCCAAAATTGGTTGTCTGTGGTCCAGTTTCGTGCTGAATACACAATCGCTGATCCAACACCTTGTGCGCTCAGTACCAAGTAGGCCCCACCACAAGAGCTCATTGCTATATAAACAAATGGTGTTTGTTTTGCCCAGCGAGGCTCGGCGTAGTACTTGAGCCAAAGAACGAGAACGACAATAAACACGGAATACACCAAGAATCCTGGTACAGGAGAAATGAATCACGCAATTTTAAATTAAAGTCTTTTTTACCTGGCTGAATTACATACGACACAAAGTCCATGACAGTTTCAGGGTCGCTTGCCTGAATTGCATGTATTACAATCAAAATCACTCCCACCATACATAGGCCGCAACCCATGATTCCAAGAAATGCCAGACTCTCGTTTAGTAAATAGCTTGAAAGAATGGCGTTGAAAACGATGGCCAAAGTTCCCATGGGTGTGACTAAGATTGTAGGACAAAACGCATAAGCTCCGAAATTAGCTACTTCACCAACGGCTTCTAATAGCCTATTCAATAATGTATCCTTTGATAAATTTGCCTTACGTAACAGCATCCCGAGCCACCAGAATTTATTCTTGAGATATGCTCGCGATCCACTGGTGACATCGTGTCCTTCAGCAGCTATTTCGATTAATCCTCGCTTACGAAGCACTACTGACGTGCCAAGAAAAAATCCGCTTAGAATAGCAAGAGCAGCACCAACAACACTCTGCCAGGCTGGATTTGAAGTCGATGTTGAATTGCTTGTTGGATTACTCATCTTGTTTCACTCGGCTTGCAAATGAAATTGGGCTGCTTAGCTGATGGCGGGGGGTGTCTGCAGGGAAAGAATTGACTGGCGATCTCGACAATCTGATGCAAGCTCCTTACGCAAGGAGAAAAGACACAAATAACAATTTATCATTGTCATAGTCTTTGAAAGCTTCAAGGATATTTGGCATGATTTGATGGTGCCCGTGTCCCCTGTTAACTAAACATCTCACTTCAAAACAAACGTAATAAGCAGAAGACTTTCATATACCTGTCTCTACAAAAAATTATAGTTAACAGTCTTCTTTTCACTGGGATCTCAAGAAAGTGGTGGAACGCGAATTGTGAATAAGGAAGAGATCTACATCGTTTATCAAGGTTCATAGTTGGCGGGTCTCCGAAATATCATCCCCCACACACAAAGACTCGCTTATTGTATTCATTTGTCTTCTATTTCGGTGGCTGAAATGACTTGTTGCGCTGTAACATTGTTGTCTTATTATGATCGCAAAATTTTGGTGGCGTTGACTTGATTCCTTGGAAAAATGAGGGTTCTCATACGCGAAAGGGGTGCAGTCACCCCCATAAAAAGAAAACCCCACGTGTTGATGGCGTTTATAGAATTCTGTCACAAAGAACTCTTCCGCCACTTTTACAGACCATGATCTCATTGAACCTGCTCTCGAGCCTGTCAAACCTCACCTTTGGCACTACTTCCTCCGTTGACCCGATGCCGTGAAGCCTGTTGACAGGAAGCCGGGAAAGACGAAAGCTAAGATTCTTGTTCCGCCGGAGCTTATGAAACAGATTGGAGACGCGGCTTCGAGAAAGACGGAGTTCTTGTATGATGGGTTGACGTCAGAACAACGAGCCAAGGTTGCAGTTATAAACGCGTTTGCACACTCGTCTATTGAATTCTTGAATGAGTATCGAGTTGTTGGTGTCGTTGGTTTCGGTGGAAATGGGTGCGTTGTCGCGGCTGAGGTAAGCTTCAAGGAAACATGGTCTAGAACATTGTTAATGGTAACCTTTCAGGACAAACGCGTTTTCCAAGGTCCTGTCGCAATCAAAATTATTTACAAGCCGCGCCCAGGAAGAAACCAAGAGTTTCCAGGAGAAATCACAAACTTGAGGGAGTTAAATACTGTCTGCGAGAGTCGAGGAGTTTTACGCTGTCTCGCAGCTTGGCAAGATTGGAACCACTTCTACTTGGTTACTGAGCTTTTTGGGGTATGTTTAATGTTATTGTTCAAATCTCTGACGATATTGACGGATTCTCTGTTCGATAGAGTGACTGGACAGCTGGAATTCCAGGAACCAATCACCCAAACCTCAAATTCCAAACTCTTAGCTGTGGGAAAATGCGTGCACATTCTCTTCAATTCTCATCTGGTGCATCTGACTTATGGTCGTGGCAACTCGCACACAGACGATACATGCGAAAGACGCAAGGATCTCAGCTACTACCAACAGATCCCATCAAACATATTCTGCGACAAATCGCGTTGGCCCTTCTTGCAATTCATAATGCTGGGTTTTTCCATGGAGACGTGAAGCTTGAAAATATCTTGCTGGAATATCCAACGAGTACGTTTGGCGGAGTCAACAAATCTGACTTTCCTGGAGTTATGATCGCAGATTACGGGCATTGTCGGCGCGTTGAGGAGGGGGTGTTGAGGTATGGGACAGAAGAGGTTGCGCCAGTTGAGTTTTTGGAGGGGAGTCCATTTTTGCAGGATAAATTGGATGGACGGCGATCGGATGTGTTTGCTCTTGGCATCGTACTGTTTGTTTTGCTGTCAGAACGAGGTCGGTTTCCAAAAGTGGCGAGGTGGAGACAAGCTGGTGTTACAAAGGCTTCAAAGCATTCTGAGATGTGTTTTTGGATGTTGAGGGGGAATTTCCTTGCCAATTTGATGACTGTGTCAGTGTTGGGGCAAGGAGTCTTTTGAATGGAATGTGTATGGTCGATCCGTCGCGTCGACTGGATTTGGTTGGAGTTTTGGAACATCCTTGGCTGATTGGAAGTGATCTGTGATTATTCTTCATTTTATTATTTTTACAGAGATTTTCCAAAATGAAGAAAGTACCTCTATTCCTTTTTCTTCACAAAACTTAACCACATAATCACAGTGTCCAAATGACTCTTGTTTGTTTTGACTCTTCGCCACCAAGAGGTATAAATATTCGCGCGCTCCTTTTTTCTCGAACCAAAAAGCTCTCTTCTTGGTCTGCCGACCAAACTCCAAGTCTCGGACTCCAAGACACGATGGCCCCATTCTCTCCTGGAACCTTCCAAGAGTCCTTCGCTCCGAGTCTGCTCTCTACTCCCACTGAATGTCATTCCAACACTACGTCTCAAACCAACATTCGTTCCCTTTCTCAAGCAACAAAAAAAAAGCTTCTAGACAAGCATGAATGGAGTGTGTGCTGTTGGTTTTGGTTGAAGGTTATCGAGTTTCTTAGTTTTATTTTTTAATACTGGTGGTAGTTTATTTGGAGCCGGGTGGGTCGTTTGACAACCACTTGGCTTCTATTACTGCCGTTTCGACGATGGAATGGGGGTTTTGGAGGAAGTGATTTCATTTCTTTTTTAGTTGCTTCATTCTGAAGAAATACAGTAGCTGATAGAATAATCGCTACTTCGCCTCTACCTAAAATTCATTTACTCAACTCATCACTATGGGAAAATGCTTGGAAGTGGAAGACTGCGCACTGTGATCTGTTGACTGCGCAGGCAGCCAATCCCAAAATCATTTTTACAGATTGACAAAAATGGCTTCATAAGCGGAACGCCCCTCTTGCCTAATTCCACACTTGGCTTCGGCCTTGCTGTGTGACACATATGAAAATTGGAACGATACAGAGAAGATTAGCATGGCTCCCTGTGTAAGGATGACACGCATATCTTGAGTGGATGCCGGTTCGCCGGTAATATTTTTTGCGTTCCTCTGTGGTTGGTTGTTTTGTTTGTTATTACAGCCGCACCAATCTCAATAAACGAAGTGTCGCCATCAAACAGAGACAACTAATGCAAATTTCTTCCTTTCCTCGTTTTATTAGGAATGCAGTTTCCAAAACAACCGCCATGACTCTTCACTTCGTCCTCTCCATCGAATTCCGCCAGCAACAGTCAACCCAAGTAAACCAAGTAGACCATACGGCTCCAGCACAACATTCTCCTGCACATCCTCAGTGTCAACAAGAGACATGACCTTCATTCCCAATTCAAGTTCCTCAAACGTCTCAGAATTCGATTCACATTCCCCGGGTGCAGTCAATTCGATTATCATTGCTTCCATGCATTGAACAAGCGGTGCAGTAGATCCACCACGACTGCCTTCTTTCTTAAGTTCCCCACGTACAAATTCAATCAGAATATGAAACGTGTTTTCCAAGACATCTTGATTGAAAAAGATGCTGTTGATACGAGACTGTGCAAATGTCTTCCACGTTGCATGCATGTGGTTGGCAACGAAATATAGTACAGTGGCCGCTTCAAATGCCATAAACGTGGCGTACAGTGGTGTGATTCTGACTTGCTTCGAAAACACAAAGAGGTTGCTATTCGGTACGCTGAATCCAAGCACTGTTGAATCGAGCTAATAATAATATCTTGCGACTCTGTTGTTAAATTCTGTGGAGTATGAGACTTGAGCATAGATAGAAACATTTTGGGGCGATGGAGAATAGAAATCGCGCTGAAGAAATAGAGACTGATGCTGGTGAACTGATCTAAGCGAGAAAAATGGGGGTCAGGATATCTTTGAAACGTTGAATGTCTGAGTCTGTGAGTTGTTCGGGGGAATCGGCGTAGAGTAGAACGTTTGAGAGCTTGTTGACGGCAAATGAAACCAATGTGACGTTTAAGTCGTGGTATGCGGGTAAATGAACCAGCTCTTGGGCTGATTTTGGTGGAATCGCGAAAGCTTCTTTGATGACGGAGATAATATCAAAAAGAGCCACCTCCCAATTCGTGGTCGACAACGGTGGGTTGAAGAACGGGGTCGCTGCAGGATCAAGGCCTGCTCCCTTCATTCTATCAGTCTTGATGTCCATTTGAATGGCATGCGGGGATACTGCACGTTCAAAACTGAAATAAGTATAACAAGCCCAAAACGCTCGACGCCGTTCCTCTTTTTCGCGCGGACTCAAGTTTGCAAGCCATGGAGAATCATCTGGATCGATATTCATTTGGAGATCAAGGATCATATCCAGTGACGCTTTTAAGAACTGTTTCCCAATGATTGGCTGACCTTTCACTGATATAAGAAGTTAGGGTATTGGGAAATAAATCCTGAAAGTACACATACAAGCTGAAAATGCATGCAAAAGGTGGTAACTTTGTACCATCTCAAGCGATGGTTTCTGATGCCCAAATCGAACCAGTGCCTTACGTGCCCTCTTGTAATATGAAAATTGAATGTCGGCGGGTACAGGTATAGGAGAAACAATCGCGACATAGGCACACAAGACCAATCTAATTTTGAATTTTTGCGGTATCAGTGTGATGATTGATCAGTAACCCACTTTCACCTCAAGATTGGTGATATCGTAAAAAACCCCTTCAATATTCGATCGGCATCAAACATGGACGCAGCCGGAGGTCTCGTTCCGTTGAAGGTAAAGTACCGGACACATAAAGCGAAGTCATCGTTTGACGGCATCAAATCAGGATCTTCCAGTGACCAATCGATGTTCTCTAGATCCACGATATCACTTATAGGAGCGTCTATGGTATCAAGAAGGCGGCCTAGCATCGTTGAAGTTTCCGGCAGCGGCATGGTTGTTCCGGGCTGCCAGTATTGCTCGTTGATTTCTCGCTTCCACTTGTCGAGGTCCGGGCCAAACAGTTCCGGATTCCGTTCCGAATACATCGCTCGCAGGAAGGGCCCTTAGGCACGCACTTTCTGCGGCGGATTTGGCACCGGGAACAAGCCGTCTTGTCTTCGACAGGCTTGGACGTCGGCACATACGGCGCGCACTCCCCGTCTAAGCCCGCCTGGATGCACCGCTCGCACGCGCTTTGGCTTTCGTAGATGCACCGCTTCTTTCGGAAGTGGCAGCGGGAACAGGCGCTGAGCGGAAGTGGCATCCCACCAAATCCACAAATAGAAATAAATATCTAAATATTGTTAAATCGGCCCAAGCAATTCAGTGCGTATTACAGGTTGCCTCTCATATTATGTAATAGATATTGACGACTTAAATACTGTTTGTTCAAAAATCAAACATCAACATTGCAGTAGTGCAACATGTAAATTATTTCGTATCTTGGCATTCAATAGACAATCTTGCAATCAATCAAATGCAATATAGTGTCTAAGCGTTTGATATCAATATGGGTGGTTTGAAATCATTCTTGAAAATGAAGATTGTTGTCTTTGGCGGCAGCGGAGAACACACGACGGGCTCTCAATTTGTTCGTCATGCATTGGCAGAAGGACATGAAGTGACCGTTCTTGTGCGTTCGAGAAGTCGGTTCACAGTGGCGGAGCAGGACAGACTGACGATTGAGCTCGGAGACGCGACGTCTGCCGAGGATGTTGAGAGAGTTCTGTCTCGTGACACACAGGTTGTTGTGTGCAGCCTTGGTGCCAACTCGCTTCAGTTTACAGATGGTGGGTGCTTTCGGTGGTTGCCAGTTGATTCTTGGTGCACTGACACGCAATGCAATGACAGTGTGCTCTGTGGCAACCGGCCACATTGTCGCCGGAATGAAGAGCAAGTGTCCAACAGCGCGTCTGTTAGCCGTCACGTCGCTCGGAGTTGGCGACTCGTTCCGTGACATTGGGTTCTGGTACGGGCTGGTTATCTGGATCATGCTCGGGAAGGTGCTTGTGGACAAGAACACGCAGGAACAGATCATCTTTATGCAGAGTGGCTGGCTGGACTGGGTCATTGCCCGGCCCGCTGGACTCGGCAAGGGCGACTTGACAAAGGTGTACAACGTCTCCCGCTACTCAACGGGTGGTCGCATCTCGCGCAATGACGTCGCCCATTTCCTGCTTTCTAATATCACGGGTGACACGTACAAGCACCAGCCGGTGTGTTTAAACTATTAAACTTAATATTTACGTTGTTCTACCTTCTTTTCTCACCAAAAAATGGATGAACTTCCTCTGCTCATCCTCACCAGCGAAACAAACGGCGCCGCCCGTGCGCGAATGTAAGACGCCCTTTTGTTTCGAGTTGAAGTAAAACTCACGGACAATCAAAGGCTCGAAGTCGCCACGCAGCAACTCTCAAACTTTGCACATCTGCAACAACTGCTTCTTTCCCTGAGTTCTGCGGCAACGACGGGCCAGGTGTCGCCTGCATTCGCTGCCTCGTTTGCGCACCAGGTCTTTAAGCTGTCGCAGGGTTCGAAGTTTATTGAACAGCTGAAGACGGAGGACGTGGCTGCTTTTGTGGGCCCAACTTCGCGTATGTCTTTTCTTGTTATCTGCCTGCATTGTTCTGCATTCCTTACGCTATCGTTTATATAGCCGAGGATCCGTTGCTTGTTCCATCGCTTCTGGTCGACTGCCTCTTTGTTTTGGATGTCAAGCACCAACCAATCTCTGCTGAACTCTTTGAATGGTCAAACGTGAATGAAACTAGTTCTGCGCGTGCAAATCTGATTGAATACACCCTCAAATTGATTGCGTTGGGCTTCATTCCGGAACTGCTCCTTCTTGAACGTCTTGATCCCGAGTTTCTTGAACAGGTCCGTCTTCTTGGCTCAGCAAAGCTGTTTCAGAGAAAGGTTGTCAGAGTCAACACGAATATCACGTATAAGCAACAAAAATTCAACCTGTTGCGTGAGGAGAGTGAAGGCTTTGCGATGCTTGAGACGTACCTCTCGGGCAACCTTCCGCCATCGTACCAAGTCTTTTGGAACACGCATCATTTGGATTCTGTGACCCGTGCAGTGTTGAGTCACAAGGAAGTTCAAGGTTCGTCAAATTAAGTTCTACTGATCATTTATTCTTCTAACAACATCGGAAATTGTAACTAGAGCTCCATGTGGCTCATCGCAATGCAAAAGTTGTCTCAGTTCTCGAAAACATCAACTCACTGATTGGGTACTTTGATCTGAACCCCAACAAAGTGCTTGACTTGATTCTCGACGTATTCATTGCCAACGTGGTTGACCATTGGGACTTTTTCGTGGAACTGCTGTTACAGTCGCACTGGAAACCGGTCATGTCGAAAACAGGTACTCTGGAAGGAAGTCCTGTGTTGGGACAAATTCTTGGATTCAAGTTCGATTACTACAACAACGATGCAACAAAGACCGTCACACCCCCGCAGTTGATTTGGATTACAGCGATCTTGATTAAGCATAAGCTTGTTCAGCTTGAAGACGTTTATCCACACTTGTCCCCAGCTGATGAAGATATGGATCAGGAGTTACAGGCATTCAAGGATAAATTGAATCTTCAAAAGAAGCAGGGTGGAAAGTATAAGGATACCACGCTTGCTGATGCTGGAGCTCTCAGTGGCGGTAGTAGCAGTGAGGACTCAGGACCTGCAATTCAGTTCAAAGAACGCGGCTCTACTTCTACTGTATCTGAGCGTAATTCAACTCCTCAACCGCCAACTTCCGACCCAACCCCTGCAGTCACTTCACAACCGGCAGCCCCTCCCAAACCACGCAAGACAAACCAAAAGGCAGTCTTGGCGTCCTACCTCCTTGCTCTTGGATCCATCAATTCTGCCCGTCTCCTTCTTGACCGAATTCCACTCCTCGTTCAAATCCATCCCGAAATCAGTGACTACATGTCTCGTCTCCTCGATACAGCCATAGAACCCATCTATTCAACACTTCGTCCCATCCACTTGTAATCACCCCACTTCCAGCCACTCAGCCACCACCAATGAATACACTCAACTACAAAATCGCGCAAGCAGGAGTCCGTGTTGGGCGTGGTGGGAAATTGAACTATCCCAAGCTCAAATTCTTTTACGACACGTGGGCGGACGGGTTGCCCAGCTGTGCGACGTTTGACGACGTTGTCAAGGTGTTGAGAGTCTTGTTGCCGTATGTATGTGTTTCGGGAGATGTTGTGTTTGTTTCGAAAGTAGCCAGAATTGGAAGAGCTCATGTTTTGGCGGTGAGTTTGTCAGCTTTTGTTGTGTGTATTCATGCGGAATGATAGAATGCAACGGATGAACGCGTGAGAAACAATTGGATGTCGATAGTTGCCAAGTTTTTGTTTCCTGCGTTGAGTTTGACGGACCAGAATCCAGGGTTGGCGGCAGATATTTGGGGTCTTGTAAAGTTGTTTCCGTATGATCGGAGATATGCTTGTATGGAGAGTGGAAACACAAGACGTATGCTGCTATTCCTCAGTTGGGGGTTGCGAAAGCTGCTTGTGTCAGTGATGCCAAGTATACCATGAGGTACGTTTTATTTTGAAAAATGCAGTATCTTATACTTATACTGGCTCAGACGTCTCTCGAAGGAAACTGTAAAACGATTTGGTAGATACATTGGTAAAATCGGACACTCCAACCCAACTATTGCCTTCCACTATATTCTGGAACTACTTCAAACATACGAAAACCAAAATGCAACTGTTGTCGAAGGATCCAAGTACATGTCGGAGCTGTCATTCGATGTTGTTACATTTACCTTAATTGAGCAACTCGGAAATGAGCAAAAAGAGCGTATCCAGCCCGGCGGTATCGGTGTCAAAACGTGGCTCAAGTCCTTTCCTACTTTACCGGAAGCATCTTCAAAAAGCATGCGATCGAGTTGGGTGGAATCTTGCGATACCTCTTTGCTCAACTCGTCAAAGGAAATATGTTTGACATGATTATCTTGCAAGAAATTGTGATGCAAATGTGTGGAATTAAGGCGATTCTGGACGACGTGACGAGTGATCAGTTCAATGCACTTGCTGCAGGTGAAACGCTTCGACGTGAAGCATTTGGAAATGAGCCTGTTCGTGTTGTCAAGAAAGTTTCTGGGCGGTTGTTGAAGGCTCTTATGGAGACGGAACTTGTACTTCCGTTTGCTGTTTTGATTGGACAGCATATTACTGGAAGTGTGTTTGTTCAAGGAGTTGGTGAAATTAAGATTTTGGGATGGATGTTGGATAACGTAAGTAACCTTCAGTTAGGCAATCACGACTGAAAATCGGTACAGATTCGAGCGACATTCACGCAGTATATGGACTTTCGTTACGAGCAACTGCGACCGAGAAGTTTATTCCAACCTCGTTCCTGATATCGATGTCTTGAGGAATGAATATGGACTCTCTCCGGAAGTTGCTTTTGCAATTTTGAGGCCAAAACTGGATTATCTTGTGAAAACAACTCCTCTTCCTGTCTCAAACACGGCAAGTGCCATGGATCTTGACCAAAAAGAAAAGGCAGTGAATATTCATCCAGCATTGCTTCCAGTGGTCGAAAGTGTCAAAAAAACTCTCCCTGAATCGGTCTGGTCAATTCTGTCACCACACTTTTATGTGACATTCTGGTCTCTCACTCTCTACGATATTGACTTTCCCAAGCAAAAGTACTTGTCTGAAATAACGAAGCTCAAGTCCACTATCGATGGCTTGAATGCGGACAAATCAAATTCTGGAGGTAACACTCCAGCCAAACGACGAAAAGATATTGCCAAACATCGCGAAACAATTGGTTTGTTGGAGAAGGAAATGAGTGTACACGAAACACATGTTAAGAAAGTGCTGGAAAGACTGCAACGAGAGAGTGCTGGCTGGTTTGGATTTGGAGGTTTGTCATTTTACAAGTTTGAACTACGTTGTTGAGATGTCGTGAACAGATGCAAAGACGCTGAGTAATCTTGGAGTGCTTATCATGCAGCACTGTATTGTTCCTCGGTCTTTGTTCTCACCCGCTGACGCTCTATTTGGAGCCAAGTTCTTGTTTTTGGCCCAATCGTTTGCAGTTCCGAATTTGATGATGCTCCCCTTCTTTGATAAGGTATTTATTAGTCCACAATTAGTCCTCTTTGGTTAATCTTCATATCATTTAGCTACTTCACAAGAACACGTTGCAGAGTATGATTTATCTTTGCACAGAAATGGAAGCTCGTAACTACGGCCGCTTCTTGCAACAATGCCACTCCACGTTTAATTACTGGTATAATTCACCCAAGGCATACAACGACGCTTGCCTTTCCGAAACGCGTCCAGGTTTTGCAATGCGTTGGAATCCAGATCCTGTGACTGGCCAGATTCCATTTGCCGATCTTATGAAGCATTCAGATTTCATCAAAATTATGTTCAAATGGCATGCGCAGCTCCACACAACAATTACTCGATGTATGGAAAGCAGTGATTATGCGCAAATCACAAACAGTATTATTGTTCTCGACAAAGTTCAAGACTATTTCCCGAAGCTAAAAGAGCATGCTCAAACACTTGAGACTTCTGTTCAAAGTGTTATTGCGAAGGAAACGGAACGAAAGGATTTGAAGTTGATGTGTACTGCATATGCGGGACGATTAGCAAAAATGGCAAAGACTTTGATGAGCAAGACTGCATTTTTGAATGGTGGTGTTGAACCACCTGGATCACAGCCTGAGGTTTCCGGATCTGGTTCTGGAGCAGGGAACTCTTCTAGTGGTGGAGATAAAAGAGATGAGAAGAGAGACTTGGGAGGATCAAGAATGGCTTCATCTGGATCAGTTGATAACTTGTTGGACAGTCGGGACCGGAGAAGTGGCAATGACGGGGTGGAGCCGGATACGACCGCAGTGGAAATGATCGCGACCGTGATGGACGAGGCGATAGAGACAGAGAGCGGGAGAGGGATCGAAATCGTCTTCCTGAACGTCCAGGCGATAGCCGACGCGATGACCGTCGCGCTGATGATAGGGGCGGACGATCAGACACTCGAGACCGCGTTGACGGACGAGATCGGGCTAATCCTCCAAGAGATTCCATGACAGATTCTCCTCGAAAGCAGCCTCCTGCTACCACACGTGTTGACTCTTCTTCTCCTGGAAAATCTCGGGATGAACGACGGGATCGTGACGATCGTGACAGACGTGGAAACGACGATGCGAAGCGTAATGAAGACAAGCGTGGAAGCGATGATAGGAAAGGAGGGGACAGAGATGGACGCGGAGATTCAAAAGATACATCTGCTTCACGAAGTGACAAGGATCGTCAGCCAAATGTATCTCGCTCAGACTCTCAGCCGACGCTTCCTTCGGCGCCTGTAAATTCTTCTACGCCCGAGACGGCTCCTGTGATTGTGCAGGCTCCTCCAACAGCTGCTCCAGCTCCTGTACCAGTTCTTCCTCCGAAACCTGACGATCCATTAACTAAACTACGTGAAAAGCTATTAAGTACTCGCCATCCACACCACACTCCATCTGCAAATGCAAATACTGGAGGGAAATCCACTGAACCCTCTGTGGCTCAAACCTCATCTACTGTTCCTGTGGGGCCGGAGAGACCACCACCCACATCGGAACAGCCTCGATCTCAGGCAGCCATTGAAGAAAGCAAGCCTAAACTTTCGATTGTCGAGCGACTTGGGCCTTCTTCGGCTGCGGCCGTAGCGGCTTCTTCTGATTCTGATAAACGGTCAAACAGTTCAGACCGCAGAAACGATAGAAATGATAGGAATGATAGAAACAATGATGGAAGAAAAGATCGTGACAGAGACCGCGACCGGGACCGCAGCGACAGAAATCGTGACAAGGATCGTGATCGAAAGGACAGGAAAAGCGGACGATCTGAACGGGACGACTCTACTGAAGACAAACGCAAACGTGATCGATCTGATGCTCCTGTGGTTGTTGACAGAGACTCAAAACGTGTCAAGGTTGAAGATGGAGACATCCCTAAATCTGTTGACGCTCCCAGAAAGCGAGACGTTGACGATGGTGCAGCAAACTCGTTGTCTGGTGGAATTCCAGAACCCCGCCGCCACCACCAGTGATTCCGGTGGACTCCTTGGACCAGGATCGTAACAAGCGTGTCAAACTTAATCGTAACTTTGGTTCCTCTGATTCTGTTGCATCAAATGGTGGTCAAAATAATAGTGGCGGTGGTTCTTCTAACGCCGTAATTGTGGAGCGAAACCGTGGAAATATTGTTGGAGCAGGAGGTGGAATTGCAGTACAGGAACGTCAGACGAGTCAAGAGGGTGGGAATAATGCGGGAGGAAACCAGGAACGTGGTGGGCATAATAGTGACCGCGGAGGCCGTGATCGTCGTGATGATGACAGAGGAGGTAATCGAAATTACAATCGCTACAATGACAGGAGTGGGGGGAAATGGGGGGAGGTGGAAGAGACCGTAGAGAAGGTTACCGCCCGGTTGATAAGAGTTACTTATTAAAATTGATTCTTATGTTGTTTGAATTTTGTAATTGGTTTGATATTTCTTTTTCGTTCAAGATCCGAGGTCAGAAAGTGGGTGATTGAAAAAGGGTTTGAAGGGAAGTTGCCCGTGGAATTGCGCGACCAGCACGCGTAAACAAGCGCCACACACACCTTTCTATTTCAAATGCTCCAGCCTTGTTATCGTTGTTACCGCTGCTTTCCTTCTATTTTCTTGGCTCCTGAGTCAAAGAAGGTTGACGAAAGCTCCACAATGTCTTTGGCGGTGCCGCAGCCACTTCACAATATTCTCACCTCAACAAACACTTCCAAACAACTCTATGAATCGCTTTCTGCCGAACATAAAGCTAAAATTGCGGTTATTAATGCCGTCGTTAATTGTCCTCGAGAGTTTCATGGACGCTATAGAATTAATGGAATCGTCGGTTATGGAGGGAATGGGGTAGTACTCAGTGCAACCCAAGTCACCAACAATATTACTGTGGCTGTGAAGGTTATCTACAAGTCAGTTCCGGGCACAGATCAGCCATATCCCTCGGAAATAGCAGTTTTACAGGAATTGAATAACCTCTCAACCTCAAACACTTTCCTCAAATTCATCACTGTTGGCAAGATGCTCACCATTTCTACCTTGTAACGAATCTGTGTGGAAACAATTGGCTTGCTTCGTTTCGCAGTCGGATCTATACCCCTCTTGTCTTCCAAACGAAACTGGATGGAGAAGAGATCAACCATTCTATCCCTGTTTCTCCGGGAAGCTGCGATGCGTGGGCGTGGGCGACTATGCATCGAAAGTATTCGCTAAATTGGAAGGTCACAAGCGGCTTCCGGTTGAGGCCGTGAAATGCATTGTGTTGCAGGCGGCGAAAGCTTTAAGAGAGTTACATTCCCATGGATATTATCATGGAGATGTGAAACTCGAGAATTTGATCATTGGGATGGAGGATACTAGAGGGCTTTATGTGGTGTTGGCTGACTTTGGTCATGCCAAGAAAGTAAGCAGTGGGATATGTAAATATGGAACAGAGAATGCTGTACCGCCTGAATTTTTAGTGGGGAGCCCATATTTGGGAAATGCGTTGGATGGACGGGAGGCGGATGTGTTTGCGTTGGGAATGGTTTTGTACATACTTTTGTCTGAGAGCGGTAATCTGCAAGACTTTCATGGGAGAATTGATTGGGAATCAATCAATCTTAACGAAGGAAAGTTTCCGTTTCAGTTCGGGGAAGAGTTCAGCACTGACTCAAGGGATCTCTTGCAACAAATGTGCATGGTGAATCCCAAAGGACGGATTTCAATCCAAGGCGTGGTGGACCATCAGTGGTTTTAGTCTATCCTGTTCAATTATTGTTAAAAGGAAGTGTAAATAAAAAACTGAAATATTAGAGTGACTGTTGAGGCTTTTACCCTTGATTCATGTTGAATCGTCCACAGTGAAGGTGTTATTATTTGATGCTTACTTCTCTTTATTTAAGATTTGTGCAAAACTCTGTATAAGATTCCAACATATTTTCGACTGTGTTGAACGATTCATTGAACAATTGATCCACATCCCAGTCACTCTCCATCCAAATTCTTTTCGCCTTTCGCTTCGTATACGGCCATGGAAACGGGTCCTCACATTCATCATCTATATCAATACGAGCCATTCCCCCTGTTATCCGGCTTGGCTCATAAATACTGTTATCCCATCCTCCTGATTTCGTTTTCTCTGGGTTTGGGCTGCTTTATGGGCCGGAATGCTTGATGGTGTTGTTGAAAATGGCGGTCGTACCAGTGCAGGTATGCGCCGCTGTCATACATCGACTTTGATCTGTCCAGCAAGTGGCTGAGCATTGAAATTGTATCAGAGCCGTTGATACAAGCGTCAGACTTCGAGAAGTTGACTTCATATTAATGGCTGGTATCGTTTGGTTAGTTCACTAGAATCCTTATCATTTGCTCACCATATGACGATGAAGCGAGAAGCTCCAAGTCTTGAGCTGGTAACGGCACAATAGAAGGCCCCAATTTGGACCGGATTTTCGCATGGAACTTGTCACATCGATCCCAGAATTCTGGCCCCGTCGCATTTCGTGCGTATAATCGAGACGATATATGACTTTGACGAAAGTGAGAATTACAGCTCAATGAAAAATTAATAATCACCTTCGCTTTATAGACAGAGGCGCAGGTGGCATATTCCTTATCAGGTCTGATGTCACATCATCCCAGCTGGGAGCAGGAGTCAGTCCTTTTAAAAGACCAGACCTTTTATCAGATTCTAGCGCGTTTGTTGAAGTTGATATAGATACGATTTTACAAGATGGCATGGAGCAACCTGGGTTATCAGATCCCACGCGTTAAAGGCGCGTATTCTGACGTCCGTGAATTAGAACCATACGAAATAAAATATATCTTACTTTAAATGAGTCAAATCTTTGGCTGTTTGAATAACGGGGGATGTGGGCAACAGGACTCCAGCCACTGATGCTGAGATTTGATCATTCAGTTCGGAAAGAGATATTTTCGGGTCCGTTTTATTTCCTAAAAGCCAGTACTTAAGCTTCAAGAGAACGGATACTGTAGCTTACCTTTGTACAGTGCATGTTGTTTCGAAACAACATTGAAAACAACGTCATTCGAAAACACAGATATCAGATCTGATGATTCCTGAACTTTTCCCAACGATAAAAGTGAATTATAATGCTGCAATGCAGTTTCTCCCGACGCGAAGGGAGCCACGCAACAATTCCAAAGAAACTGTTTCGGGTATTCTTCCCGAAGTTCCTCAGTCAAACGAGACCCAAGTCCGGAGCCTGTTCCTCCCGCAATACTTTGAAATAGGAGTATTCCTTGTGACGGACTTGGGCTTTGCTTCTCAATCGTGTAGCGAAGTGCCTCAAGAGTTGCTTCTGCCCCGAAATCATCTGAGTATCCATGTGCCCAGTTGTTTCCACGTCCAGTTGATCCAGCGTTTACAATTTGCTTAGAGGCGCGAGGGTTTGATGATGCTGCAATGTTTTGCCACGTCTGTGGTGTTTGTCAGATGATGGGTATGGTGGGGAGTCAGGGTACCTTTTCCTCGGTATCTACTATTATTTCTTCGATTGGCAGGAGACTTTGATGGGTTGTGTTGCCGGTAAAGGCTTGAGGGCATCTGTTAAGGTGTCAACTATCAGAGTCTGTAATGAAGCCCCTTACTCAGTCTCCAGATGCCGTACTAAGATTGGCCCACTTGAATTCCACACTGATTTAGTTGGTGTTGTTTAGAAAGTCTGGTTGTTAGAGTTGTTATGCTTGGCAACCACACCTGTCCAACTTGAAGGAAAATCATTATTGTCCATTATTATAGTTCATAAACATATACTCAACTCAAATAAATAAAATCTATTGTACAAGAAAGCGATCCAAGGAAATCAAACAGAAAACTAGGAAAACCAGACTCTAAGCGACACCATCAGTTTCCTTTTTCCCTTGTTCAATAATTGATCCAGTCGGTCCTTGACTCTTCACAGTAAGTGAAGGTCGCCCCGACGTCGATGGACGTGCATAACTCATGCGACCAACAACATAAAAGTTCTCAGCGTTCAAACATCTGGCATAAACATACACTTCGACTAATGATGCAACTGTGCTTGCATATGGATCATTTTGGAAATACGTGTAGGCAGCCATGGCATAGGCATGAATTCCGACGACAATGAGTGAACGTAACACTATTTGATACGTCAAGGACATAATAAGAAAAATATGGATCTGAAACGTACCATTTCCATCGACGAGAACACTGTGTAGAGTTACAGGTTCATCTGATGGCCCTTTTCCCATTACATTCATCACCCCAACAACAATTGCCGTCAAACAAGAAAACAAATGAGATATCATATCGCTCGCCATATATCCCACTCCAGTTGTGTTGTTTTGGTTGTAAACGCACACGGCGTTCACGGAGTCCCATGTTCCTTGTGACTTGGCCAAGTCTACGGCGGCCCAGACGAACCGATTCACCAGAATCAAATAAATGGGAATCTGAACTTGAATAAATGAGCCAGAGCTGATACAGAATGTCTTGTACAGCATAAAAACATCTATTGAACAAAAGGTCAATACTGCGCGAGCCAAGATTGAAACCGAAAGCAATGCTCACCAAAAGAGAGATTAAACAGTTGAGATAGTGCGTTTCCAATCACGGTTCCATACGCACAATGAGTTTCATCCAAAAAGTAGACCCAGCTTTCCACACTTTGATACACAACACAAACAACGTTGAACGCGCTTATAATAGAAGCAATAATATTAAAGTTCTGAACGCGTACCACTTGTCCTCCTTGAAACAAACGAATCAAAGTCGTGATGATTCCAGTGATGCAAATCTCAAGACTCATTCCCAAAACAACACCAAGCGTGGCATACTGAGAGTCCGAAACAGCAGGGTTTCCCCAAGTCGGTCCATCGGTGGTGGTTGAGTTTGTGGCGTTTTCGAAATGATGAATAGAAGCGAACGTGTGAGGAAAGAGCATCGCGTTTTGCTTATTGAAAGAGATTGCCACAGGGTATGGAAGATCAGAATGCATTTGGTTTTGTAAATCTTGTCGTATGAGCACAAAGAGAGCGAATTTATGTATTCAGATAGACGGTGGAGAATTTTCGCGCCGCTTCTTTTCAGCTGTGGCTTTGATTGCAAGGCTACCAGGTTCCTCCTCAACCTTTCGCTTTGAAGCGGCTTTCTCCTTCTCCAGAGAGACCCGCATGGCCTCCTTAACAAGAGGCAAATCGGCAACTTGACAAACGATTTGTTGCATGGCTCCAAAGAATCAATCATTTCGTCTTTGTCAAAGAGAATATGCTGTTAGTGCAAGATTAGTTTCCGTTCATCAATTGATTCTAGCCTACTCAACCGTCTTTGCCTTCTCCTTTCCACTGAGAGATACATAGCAGACGAGCGACAGTAGGTGCAGTTCGAGCAGGGCAGGCAGGTGTTTGTGTTTGTTAACAAGCACATCGAACTCCGAAGCGCCCATGCCAATCAAATCAACGACTGAGCCATCAAACGCAACGGCCTTAATGAGATGCGACCCACGTGCGAGAGTAAGCTGAACAGATTGTGATTACGAACGAGACTGTCAAGTTGAGTACTCAACACACCTGAACAACAAAGCGCCCGGCCGCCTCTCGCCGGTCTTTGCATTCGAATCCGTCGCAAAAGAACGCCGATCCGCAAACAGAAACTGTCGAGTCGCGTCCGAGTTTGGCCCCGCATTTCGGACACACCCGCGACCTACTCTCGTCAGAAACAACCTTGAACTCAGGTGTACACTTACACAATACTACGCGTGCGCACTTGTACTATCGTTGCAATAAACGATGGGCCAGTTGGAGGGGATGGCGGCATTTGTCTTCGTTCTTTTATGGTATCTTTTATTTTATAGAAATTAAGAGAGAAGAAAGAAGAAGAAGAGAAAGAGAAATCAGTCAAAGACTACATCATCCACCATGGACAGTAATATCTCAATTATCCCAGACTTGCCCTTCAATACAAGAAGATATCTTCATTCTCGTCGAATGATTCTCCTGTACTAAACTGACAAAGCCATTGTTTTCCCTCTGAGCAAACTCGTTTTTGACCCACAAGAAACTTGGACATCGTCCAACCCTCTACCACCGTCAACATCTCCTTCCATAATGTTCTGTCTCCTTTCGAAGAAATATAGTAGATATTTACATAACGTCCTAGATAATCGTTTTGAGATGTTCGGGACTTTGGACGCTCGATCGGTGAGTGTTGGTTAAAGTAGGAGAGGACAACACATTCCCACAGCTTCCAATACGAAATGAGATGTATATCATTGACACCTTATTAAATTTTGGTCAGCAGATGTTGAATAAAAGAATCAAGCCAAACGACGATATGGAGTAATCAGGATCTATGCAACAGGATCGAAACTCGGTCCTTCAAACAAGAAACAATCATCCTACAGCTACTAACAAGGTGGCGGAATTGAACCCCTGGGTACAATGTGAATAATCTTCTTTCTGTTCCAAAATAGTCCGGCCAACGACTAATTCGTTGTAAGAGATCGTCAAAAAGCTCCAAACTAGTTCCTTTTGCCTCCACATGAAATTCTTCTCGAAGGATTCGTTTGGTAAAAAAGGTAACGGCATTCATCAAAGTTCCATGTCAAGTACAATATCAGGCTTCCAAATAAGTCCCAAGCTTTTAACTGTAAGACCGATCGGGGTGTCACAAGACGTAAAGCCTTCAACGGTATACAAACGATGTCGCTCAACAGAGGATTGACTTTGACCTTTTAGACGCAAACAACCAGCAATAAATTCTTTCTCAATTCTGAGCCCTTGCTTCTTTGTGAGAGCTTCAGGGTATCCAGCAATCAGGTATAAGAATTTGGTCATTCCTGCCAAAGACTTTCCGAGCTCAAACACAGACCGTAGAGGCTGTCCTGAATGCGATACTACATGCCGAAACTGCTTTCCAAAATGTAAAACGAGTGAGTTTTCGTAATTACTGTATCCATGAGTGTTCAGCTTGGCGACGAGATGCTGAAGTTCAAGTCCAATCAATGGGTCATCATTTTTGATTTTCCCTTGTTTCAGAGCAAATAAGACTGCATCGCGAACAGATTGATGGCATGCTGAAGCAATATTACAGCAGTTATTGGATATAACCAGCGACGATCGTTTGGAAGGATCCAGTTTACTGCAGTCCTCGGTTTCTTCAATCACTGGGCTGGAGTACCCAAAGTCTGAACTAGAAACCGTATTGTGGTAAGGCTCTTCAAAAACTATATTTTGCTTAATTGAGGCAGCTAACATACATACTGAGTGTGATTACCTTTCTTTTCTGTTGCAATTTCACCTTCCTCCACTTCGTCAGCACTTAAGTTTTCCTTTGAGTTCTTCTCAATTTCTTTATACGCGTTATTATTACTGTGAGCGTCTTCATCCTCCTGAAGAAGTCGTTGAGACTTGTGCTTGACAGGAGTGACACCAGAATCCAAACGAGCTCTCCGGGATCCAACTAGCTCCACGAGAACTGGAAATGTGCTTTCATGTATTTTTAGATATCTTGACGCGTCGGCATTGGACTTGAGGACTTCAAATGCTTCTCGACGACCTCGAAACAAATCTTTAAACGCGTCCCCTCTTGACTGAAGGGCAACGATTAGCTGAATTCCGAGGTTAAAATATACATACTTGTCGTCTTTGGAGAATTTGAATTTGATTTCTGAACCCAGTCAGCCTTGTGAGTTGAGTTTCCTTTTTGCGAAGAACTCCGAAGTATTCTGACCAGACATCAGCAGAGATCTGGAAAAGAGCGAAACTCTGTCTGCCTCTTCGGAAGCGTTTAAGAATGCTTCCGCTGTGAGGTGGCCAATGTCTTGTGTGTTGCCCGCCATACAAATTATCTTCAAAACAAACTGTCAAACACCCCGAACTTCAGCCAACTTCAATCGAAGTGGCGATAATTGGGCATCCCAAGATAAGTGATTCTCCAATCTACCATCTATATGAGCGAGAAAGAGAAATACATTCGTATAGTCTCTATATGAGGCCGCTGGTTTTGCGACACAACACCAGGTTGGCTCGGCCAATCAGTGGGCTAGTTGCTTCCTATTTTAGCAAGTCCAACAGTCTGGCTATGTGATCTCACGTGTTAAGTGATGACATAGCTTACGGATGTATTTAACGCGTTTGTCGAGCTCCTTGAGCCACTGGTTTTGCGACACAACACCAGGTTGGCTCGGCCAATCAGTGGGCTAGTTGCTTCCTATTTTAGCAAGTCCAACTAGTCTGGTTGTGAGGCCTTCATTACGAAGGCTGAATCAACTGACAATCATTATCTTTCTCTCCTCATCCACCCTCATGGCGAGTGACAAATTATTAACTATCTTGTTTTAGTAGAACGACGCGTCTCACTTCTTGTGAACGAGTTTTGCAGTGTAAAGACGTGGATCTCCTTTTGCTTTCAGTCTATCGTCATACGTTTTTTATTAAATAGTGAATACATTTTGATACCCCAGATTTCGCAGCATATCGCCAACAGTTACATTCATGAGAATAGGACTAAAGCAAATCATTGAGTTAAGGCTCCTCAGAAAATTAAAAAACAACTTACCCGCACACCGCAATTGCCATACTCGACCCTTCATTTACCTCTGCAGTGTCTCTTGAGATTCCACCAGAGTCTGTCGAGCATTGCGAACGAGAACCAGATCCAATTTGACGCGTTTCCTTCATGCCCAATTCAATCACTGGAATTAAAGCAGTACTTTGTTTGTTTGTTCTTGATTTGGAGAGAGCCGAATGCCAATCTAAAAATTAGGTTAGGATGAGAATGTGCCATTCGTTTCGTTTCTTCCTACCATCTGCGACGTAAGACTGAGGTGTCTTGATTCTGTTTCGCATCAAACTACCAGCTGTAGAGGTTGGTCCGCTTCCACTCGGAGGTGCAACCCAAACTTTTTTCGTTGGGCAAGAGGCTTTGGCATAGTTGCAATCAACACCTCTGGCGTGATATTCCCAACCAAACCATCAAATTCTTCACTGGCGATTCCACTGACGATATAAGTCACGGTAATAGCTCCATTCGCACGTTCTTCCAATTCACCGATTTCTTTGACACCAAATATATTCTTCTCATCCAGATTTGCATACAGTAAATGGATGTGGAAGTTGGGTCGATTTGTCACAGGATCCCGTGAACAGTATTTCAGGTGGTAATCAATGATGAGTAACATCGGAGTTATTCCTGTTCCGCCGGCTATGAGACCAAGAGTTTTCCAACATCCCGACTCCGAAAAGGGATTCAACAGATCGGTTCGTGGTATTGGGCCTCGCATGCGTACTGACTTTGCATCACTGAGGTAGTGTGTCATTTCTCCGTTGTACAATTTGATCATAAAATCAATGCCTCCCTTTGAGTCGACTTTGATTGGAGTATATGACCTTGAGACGAGTTTGCCAGTATCATCCACAAATTGGAAGAGGTACGAGTCTCCTGGTCGAGAATGCATTTCTGCATCTTCTTCATCAAAGAGGAGTCGGAAGAGATACACAGGATGTCGAGCGTTAGGACCAGTGAGAAGAGTTTTCCTCCCGATAATGTAATGCTGAAATGTGTTTACGTGAACAGGAATCCTCTTGACTCGAGATGTACCCAATTCGAGCGATGATTCTTTCAGCATACTATCAGAATTAGTCACGTCATCGACATCTTTTGAGCTGCGTCGCGGCGTTGGATCGTAGTCTCTTAATGTACCCATTGCATAATTTGACAAAATATTTCGAGCATACCGTGAATGGTTGTATATCAAGGCTTCAAGTTTTTCGTCCACATATGTTGTTGGGTTATTCACAACATATTGCTGCCTCAATTTCTCGTCTTCTTCATCATCACTATTGGCTCCTCGGCGGCCCAGGCTTCCGAACTTTTCAATGAGAGGCTTTTTTGTATATCTTCCATTAAATGCAAAGGCTGCATCGATTCCTATCATCTGGTTGAGTGCATAGGGACCACCTGGATGGAAGTCCATGTATTTTTGAATGTCGTCTAGGGTATTTTAGAATTGTTACCGTTTTAAGAACTCCAAACTTACAAATTATATCATCAATCACAATCCACTTCGCACCCAAAGAAACGCGGTGATTTACATCTTCCCATCTAAACAACGGCAAATTATTCAGTCCCATATAGTCCTTTACGTCAATGTTCAGATGCTTCTGCTTTTCTCCATACAGATACAATCCAATCGGTGGAATAAACACAGTGACAAGAAAAATAAGTTGATAATAAACTTGCTCAGAAGCAGTAGGACTCAATTCCACAACACCATAGTAACAATCAACAAGTCCAACGATATACGCAAGCAGTCCAGAATATTTATGAATATATCGAAACACTGCAGCTAAATTACTCCACCTATAATGTGCCATATACAGTTTTGTTGCGAAATAACCAGCCATTGATGAAATGCCAACAAGACCTATCACCGCCATACCGATTTTGTAATGAACTGACTGCGTATTTCCAAATGTCCCAATAATTGCGGTCAATGCAGCTACGACAACGTTTGACGTGACGGAGGAGAGAAGTGACGTGTGGATTGAAAGCCATCGATTCAAGTTCCGGTGATACCTCGCCACATAGATTCCCAACGGATACAGAATAATGAAAGCGACGTACATAGATATACTATGAAGAATCAAGAGACTAGATGAAACGGTCGACGTTTGGGATGGTGCAATGGCCGTGGAGGATTCGTAAAAGTTGATTTGACTGTGCATACGATTCAAGGCCCCATGCCAGGCTAATTCAGATGATTGAGAGAATGCGAAGATGACATCCATAGGTCCGTGGATAATATCCGTGTCGAATGGGTCGCCGGTCGAGAGTTTGCGAGAGAAAATGAGGACGCGAGTAGAATAATTTTGAAGGGATGTGATATCATGTTGATATATGATACTGTCTTGACCGCCCTGGCTCACATCGCTTGGCGGTGGTTGTGGAGCGACACTGTACGATAATAAGTTGAAATGCACGCCTCAAATCAGAGGCTTTTACCTCCAAGAATCTTGCACTGTAAAGCTGCCATTCCCTCCATCATTACAAAAGTAGATATCAGCTCCCAACATACTTGTCCCGAACCCAAACCCAAACCATCCCGTTGCATTACTTTCAAACCTGAAATGTATAACATTGTCTGCCGTCGTTATATTCCACGATAACCGCAGCAGCCAAACACATCCACAGAACTTATCGACGCGTTTTGCACAAGCCGCGACGACGGTCCACCCAAAAAGTACTGAAGGGAGCTGTTGAGCGTCACAAACGGATTGTCAGGGAAGTACTTGATTTGCGTGTTGAGAGTCACAAGTTGTCCGATTCCAAACGATAGGAAATCAGACTTGTCCTCGTCAGTCAGGACACCAGGGTTTTGCCACCAGAACCGGTCGCCGTCTCGTAAACGGGTAAACTGTTCGCGGATTGATGCGGCTGTGACGGGACCTACCATACTTTTAGGGTTGCTGGGGTCTTCAGCAAAAATTCCAACCGACGGGTCGAGGTCGTTCACACTGGAATAGAGGTTTGATAATATGTTTTGGACGTTTGAATCATTGGTTAAGTCGCTCCATTTTCGATGGGTGTGATGTTGAAGGATTTTCTGATTGTGTTGTAATCGGGGAGGCCAAGGTCACGACCGCTGTTGATTGTTTAGTTTCGACAAGTGAGTTTGAGGGGTTCTAACCGTTGAATTCCAATTGAAACCAAGTCGAAATAAGTCCCTGGATTCAACGGAAGATTATTCCGTACATCATCCACAATCTTTGTATCGATTTCGTTTTCCGGTTGTAACACAAATCCCCTGAGGATTGGTTCTATTCCGTACGCGATGACTTCATCGCACAAGTTTTTGAATGCACCCTCGCGTAAAAGCATATTTCCAGCAGGAATCACGTTTCCGGAGTCATCTATTCGCAATACGTACTCGTTCAAGCCACTGTGACCGTAAATAAAGGCAGCCTGAGAAAAGAAGAGGTCTATTTGAGGATTGACGTCTGGGTTGTAACCTTTATAGGGGGGTAGAGGACCACCTGTGAGAGTTGGAACATACTAAGTGCAGCATGATTCAGCCACACAGGAAGAGGTGTTTGAATATGACTTACGAAATCAATTGTCGTCCTTTGAATAATAGAAATAACCCATCGCCGTGCTCTTTGGAATAACTGCTCATCTGACCATGTTGGATGCCGTGACAACAGAAGTCTTGCTCGTCGATTGTGTTCTCGAAACAGAAGAACATATGGAATCAGTGTTTGCTGTACCATTATTAATCGCTTTACTAACTAAATGAGCAAAACTCAACTGGTGAAATATTGACGTTCGCAACTGAATATTCGAAATATCCATCCATACGGCCACCAACGATGCGACCAGGGAATTCTCCAGTTGGATATTGTACGCTTTTCAAGAGACCAGCGGTATATGCTCGTATTGAATTCATATCGTCTATCGAGTTTCCGTATAACGCGCTCCCGTCAATATAGCAAGTCAAAGCGTTTGTAATAATTCGAGAATTTCGTATTGTATCAACACCACTGTAACTTGCACGACCCATCGGAATAGTTTGATTTCCTGTACCATATGGATCAAAGTCTGGATCATATTTGGGGACTGGTATAGGAAATGGATCGGCTTTGTGAAAGTGTTGAGTGATTCAAGATCACGAAACCAAGACAGCTCTTACAATCATTTTTAGGCGCGAATGTGATATCTAGATGCATCACGACTCCCCATGCTGGCAAGAAATCAGACGCCCCTTTCACGTCTTGTACGTCGGGTTGGCCAAGAAGAATGTTCGTAACAAGTCTTGCGTTTGGTCTATTCTGACCGTTTGGGGCTGAATAAAACTTGTTAGATATTGAGTAATTAAGGGTTTTAACAGGATAGGTTAATTTCGTTGTCATCCGTTTCTCATTTTAGTTTTCGCGTCGATCATCCTGAAACCCGCCCACTCCTGTCCAGTATTACCTTGATTGGGTCCATATTGTGCCGGAGTAAGCCTCAAGAATGGGTCTCCTGTTGATCCCCATTTCGGATTTTGTAGATTATTTCCTGATCCATCATAAGACTGAGTGTCGAAAGCTACTGCTTGTTTGAACAATAAAAGCAAAGCTAGTCGGCCGATCACTGGCATTCAGGTGTGGTGAGATGAAGAGAGGAGAGGATATGAAAAGGATTGACAATTTGTTCCATTCAACTTCCAAACTGAAGAAAGAATAATTAACTTAATAAGGTAATTAAGCGTATCAATGGAATGTTATAGAAACCTGTTAACGGTTCAAGGACAGAATCTTGTGGAAACCAAACCCAAACCCCAACACCGATTTCAAACAACAAGCAATGTACTTCTGCCACCAGTGCCAGGCAAGGACCGTCCTTCTCTTCACCGAATTAACACTTGTTTCGCACAGTCTTCATTTGAGCTCGGACCCACGGCGCTCCCAACGAATCCGTTTTGTTCGTTGTGCGGATCCGACTTTGTTGAGCAAGTCGCGGATTCGGACACCGACGACGGCGGCGGCGGCGGCGAGTTCGGACACGGCGACTTGAACTTGAACGACGGCGTCGACGACGAAGCCACGGCGCCGCTTTTGGGTCTCTTTGGACAGCTTTTGTTGGCGTCGCAGCGAATCCAAACCGAGAACTCGGCGGGAAACAGACCCTCAAACTCAATCGATCGCGGAAATGTGGCTGGACGAACGGCAACGCTGAATTCAGGCGGGACGAGATCGACTTCGTTTGCGGGTGGTTTCTCAATCTCTTCGGCGAATGGCGGTGTTCCCGTCTTCTTTGGCGACTTGGATCCATCGGCTTCTGGTCAGGCGGATCGGGCCCAGCCGGCTCCCTTTCCCTTTCCGCCGGGCGGCGCTTTCATTGGCGCGTTCCCGGGCTCTGCTGATCCTGCAGCAAGGAATACTCGCCCTTTTGCTGAAACAACTGGTGCTCGGCGGGCAAGAGAAGAAAGAGAAGCAAGACAAGGCAGAGATGGAACAGTGAATGGCGAAGAAAGTGAAAGAGTGGAAGGGGTGGATGAAGATGAACCTGAATGGGTGAATATTGAGAATACCCAGCCCAGCGTGTCTGAAGCTATGCGAGAAGAAATAAGAAGACGCGAGGCTCTCATTGGATTACTGCAGTATGTTGAATCACCCAAGTATCTGTCGATTCTCATTCACTTTCTTTATGTCAGAATGATTATGTCTCGGCGTCCGCCTCTTGTTCCAGTCGAGACAGAAGCAAGAGCATCCAGTATTCCCAATCCATTATTTCGATTGTTTGGAGGTATTGGGGATCCTCGAGACTATGCCTTTGGACAGGCGGGAATGGATGATATTATTACTCAACTCATGGACCAAGCAAATCAGTTAAGTCTTCTGACCTACTTATGAATGGAGAATATGCAGGGATCATGTTTGCGACAGGGGAGGCATGAAACAAGCCTTCAATACCAATTCATGCAACGCATATGGATTATTAACCCGCGTTCATCAGATCAAACGGTCCACCGCACCTCACAGACGCTCAAATTGCCGCTCTCCCTCGCGTAACAGTGAAACCAAAAGACTTGGGCGACCACCCAGAATGTCCTGTATGTCAAGATGATTTCGCTGAGGATGGAGAAGAAGTTGTGAAACTTGAATGTGTGCACCATTTTCACCCTGCGTGTATTGAAAGCTGGCTCAAGCTGAATGCAACTTGTCCGGTTTGTCGAAAGAGTGTTGCTGTTGGTAATACAAGGGAACCGAGAATACGGCTTCAAGTGGGAGTGCATCGTCATGACAGTTGAGAGGAACTGCGAAAAAAATAATTGACTGAATTCATGCCTGATAAGTTGTTTCGTGTATGTAATGCAAGTTACGTCAGTGTTTAAGTTTTGAATTAAAGGCCTTCATTTATGCTGTATATATCAAGCACGCTTCACTTCAATTATACACTGCGTCCACCCATCTATCAAAACAACTCTATCCTAAAATTCGTCCAATGGCACTGTTCTGGCCCGTTTCTTCCACTTCACCGTGTCCGTAATATCCACTTGATATTCTCTCTTTCGTTTCGGCAAGAAGTGTAGTTGGGTACAAGTAGAGACCAGACTGGTTTGAAGGTGCTTAAACTTCTGTCTCTCCAACGTAAGAGTTTCGTAGCTTTCGGCTTGGGCGATCAATACATCTTCATAGGAACTCTTGAATTGCTGTTTTGCTTTCCTCAAGTTTAACCGTAATAATATTCTGAAGAATCTGGTATTCCTTTCGTTGGCTTGATAATTCATGTTTCAGCAACCGGCGTTCATTTGAAAACAGATTTTCCAAATAATCCACTGTCATCGGGAATAAGTCTGCTTTCATAAAGTTTACAAAAGTCACTCACTGAAATTTTTTATATTGATTAACTCGTTGAGTACCAATCTGCGTCATCTTTCTTCAACTTCATGAGAATGAGGGGTTCTTTGTTTGTTTAGAACTGTGTTTGAAAGATGCCTGCAAAGTCACCACGCAAGACGCCATCAAAGCGGCAATACAAAGTAACGCCTTTGAGTGAGCGAATAGTCAATGCACCATGGGATTTTCTTCTATATTTGAATGAATGGTTTCAGCTCTGTGAATGGGACGAAACTCTGGAACGTACAAGGTGAGAGATGTGTCCTTGTCCTTCATCGTCTAATACCTGGCTTAGCAATCCACTTGGCATCGTACTCAATGTTATTTATCTCATCGTAAAAGGCTACTCAGGCGATGCATTCACAGACGACGAATTCATTGAGTACTCAGCCTTGAAGTCGAAAACGGCTTCGATCTCCTTAGATGGCGAGAGTACTTGGTTTACTACTCTGGTATGAGCCGTATCTGTCTCCTTTATTGTTATATTGACATCTAATAGGCTCGGGTCTGCGAGTTTGCAATCCTCATCATTTCCTTGCTCAACACATCCACCTCTTCTCGCGCACAAAGACCATTACCCTGTTCTTGCATCCTACGGAACCCAATGAAGACCGCCCATATGATAATTCGTGGAATCTGGCTTTGAAGTCGCGGAATGCGCGTTTGGTTCCTGTTGATGTTGCAGCAACAGACCCTACATTGATTGAGAGCGACTCTGAGGATGATGAAGCTGTAAATTATACATATACTCCTACTCCATTGAAGAAACGGTCTGGTGGAAGCGTGCTGGGAACACCCATTAAAACATTGCGCGAGACAATGGTTAGCTGGAGTCCTTGGAGTGCAGGAAAGGGGAAGCCTGCGAGAAAGGCAAAGAAAGCTGCTGGCCCAACAGCTACTAAAGTTGAAATGCATTGGGTGCTGAGCGTATGGGATCCCAAAAAGTGGTCGCTGAACTTATTTTGGTAAGTGCTCAGTTCCTTGCAATGTAGATGGAATACTAAGTGCGGAGTCATAGCTGGCTTTCACCTCCGGGAATATTTACATTGTATGCTATGAATCACAATAACTGGAGTTACTTGCTACCCACTGCTTTCTTGACTCATGCGATGGTGAGTTCTCCATCATCTGAAATTGTGTTTCTAATGTTATCACAGGTGCACGGTCTCACTTTCATCTTCCTCCAAAAGCTAATCGATCAAGATATTTTGAATGGCCAACTGCAGAAGGAATACAACAAATTCGTGTACAGCTTGCCACCCTTTCGTCAAACCAAAACTGTGGGAGTCCAAACACGTTAATTATTGATAATTTGGTAATAAAATCTGATGAGTAAGGCTTTCCTCCTAATTAAAAACATGTTGGGAGGCAGTCAAGAACCACTCACCGCCACTTCACCAAGGTCTCTGGGCCAAAGCAACAATGCCCTTCGACTTAATCCAGCATTCGCCGATGTCGTATTGCTAGTTGGTGAGACTCAGAAGGAAGTCTACGCCCACGCAGCCATCCTCGCCCAAAACTGTGAATACTACAACCGGGCATTGGCAGACAGATGGACTAGCACGGATACAACTCCATTGGGCAATAAGACATTCAGAGCAGTCTTGACACACCCAGATGTAACTGTGGATGTGCTCAACATAGTCCTTGAATTCATTTACACTGGGACTACAAAAGTCCCTGATGAGCATATCACCAGCGTCTGCTTGTTCGCTGATCAATTGGTGCTTCCACTGCTAGTCGATCAATGCATCAAGCACTACACCGACTACCTGTTGTGTCCCAACAACGCTTTCGATTTCTACGTTTTGTGCCACAAGCTTTCCCGAGATGGCGCGAAAGGAGCAGCGATATTGACCGTGTTGGATGGATTCAATGAGGCTATTCAGCATGGTGGACACGCAATTCTGGAGCTTGGGGACGACGAATTGAGACGGGTTCTCATGTTCCATATGCTCACACCAGAGCAGAGGTGGCGCATTGTTATTGCATGGGTCAAGTTGAGACAGGGTGTGGAGGACGTGGCCTTGGAGCATGGGTTGGGAGACGACTTCAACTTAGAACATGGACGTGAGGATGTCAAGGACCTTATTCCATTTGTGGGTTATTCACGTTCACAAGGATATTATACCGCATATGTGGTTCCATATCTTGATATTCTGGAGGATGGACTTGTGGCACTCCTCAAGGGCCATTTTGTGCCACTAGTCATTCAAGGAAACGAGACTTGGGGCGCTGATCTGCTGCCAAACTCTGCAATCTTGAATCGCAGCTCATTTCAGACGCTCTGTAACCTTGTGAATTCAAATATCAAGCTGATTACTCCCACTGAAACCAAACTTCTATTCCGTGCATCAGAACATGGGTTCTCCAACGCAAAGTTTCATCAGCAGTGCGATGGAAAAGGAGACCTGTTTGTTCTTATCAAGACAGCAGGGGGAGAGTTATTGGAGCTTATTCAGACGCTCCGTGGCATTCTTTGGGTCAATGGATTCCTGTCAAGGAAGCCTTCTTGTTTTCATTCACAGGTGGACGAATGCACATGATGCCATGCAACAACAAATCCTATGGTATCTATGGAAGTGGTGCATTAGGTGCTACGTATGGTAGTGGCCACGATTTGTGCATTAATGGGAAATACGTAACGTCTCGTATCGATTTGAGCTACACAGCTTTCGGGAAGACCTCGGAACAGTTTTTAGGATCGGCTGTAAAAGTTGGTTCCAATATTTCGACTGAAGTAGTAGAGTACGAAGTCTATGAGCTTGTTGGAGCAGCTGTCAAAGGGCCATTGGTGCAGAAGGAGAGCAGTCCTGTACCCATTCAGTCGCGACTCAATGCATGGGATGATTTGGATGATGATTGATGTTGACGTTTCTTCATTTCAAGAATTGTGCCTCATAATAACAAAAACTCGTCCATTATTTTGGTGACAATTTCAGCAGAATCAAACATTCAGAATGCTTCTTGATCCAAAACGCGAAATTGACACCAATACTCTGATTCGAGAGTATTTACGATATGCAGACTATAGATCTCTATGTAGCTTTTGATCAAGAATGCGGGCAAGAGGGAGGGTTCCAGAGGGTGATAGTATATCTTCGGACGAAGATCCAGAGGCAGCATCGCGTCTCGAGGAAGTCAAAGTTTGTTATTATGATGAATCTTTTGCGAAGTTTAAACTTGGATTCAGAATCGCTTCATCATCGCCTTCCATGACGGTGACAGAAAAGAGTTCTTCAAGCTTTGGGACCAGCACTTTCCACCCAAGATCGTGAAAACTGATCCATTATATCAAAAGATTGAGTTTCAAGTTAATATCTACTTTGCTGTGTTCCCGATCCACCCATTCGTGAGTCCAACTGCAGCCAAAGTGAGCTTAAGCTTATTTGGATACCATTTGTTTAATTATTTAACGTATAGAAATATACTATTCAATCCACGATGGATGGATTTAAACTGTTTCTTGAGACGCGAGGAGCTGAATTGTGTAAAACAACCCAATTTCTTTCGTTCTACGCGCTTCCCTACGTTCCCGATGCCCGAGCTCACCCATCTTTCAATGAACTATTTACTGAAAGACATGTCACGGATCTGGATGCGCGTCTTCAGTCCTTCTTGGGAAGTGCATTGAGAGCTGCTCATGTTCCAAGGCTGCTGAGAATTTTGAACGGAGTGGACATGAGGCCGCTACAAAATGCAGAAGGTATTTTCATTATTCTCGCGGCAAATTTACTGATAAACTCGGAGTTAGAAAGCAAAGCTGAAATCAAGGCTTTGAAACAACAAGTATACGAAATGGAAGACAATGAACGCGAACTTGCCTCGAAGCATCGTGGACTTCAGCGAGACTATCATAACTTGCTTACAATAGCCTCGGAGCTCGTGCAGACTTTAGCAGCGTGTATCAATGGAGAAAAGATCACACCTGCATATTTAACTTCAATCTGTCAGCGAGTTGGAGAATTCAAAAAGAATTCTACTGTTAGGAGGAGTGTTGGAGCTGAATATGAGGAAATCCAAGAAAAAGATCCACGGGGTGTCTCGAAATCGCAATCTATGTAAGCTTCTTCCAATGTATTTGCATGAAGTAACTCTTCGATTCAGACACAATACAAAACCAAGAAATACTCCAGCTCCGACAACAGCACATTCGAGAAGAGACAGCAACGTAGCAAACAGTATGCACGCTCGTGAGCCATCCAAATCGCATCTTGGCCAAGATGTTTTCGATAATTTAGACACATACCTTGACTTCGAGATGATTCTCGAAGATCTGAGGAAAATGGGAGATGATGAGATGTTTAGAAAACAGGCATTCGTTCTTCAGGCTTTACGAATGGTGGGTTGATAAAAATCAAAATGGTTTCTAACAACTCATCATTTAGCGACTCACGCATGCACCAAACCTGGCTGAGAAACGACGAATTTTGAGAATGTATTTGGATAATGACGTGTTGGGCGTTATTTCTGGACAAGACGTCATCATTCCTCTGCTTCAGACAGGGCCGCATATAGTTTGCGAGCAGATGGCGAGATTCTTGAACACCATGACGTCGGAATGTATTGGTAGGGACTATATCCTTGCTGGAGAAGAAGCGGGAATCACGGCAGCCCTTGTCACTGCTCTTGTGAATGAAACTCGCGACTCTTTGTACCAACAAAATTTGTTGGGAACGTTGCAGAAGCTGAGTTTACGGTGCGTTCCTTCATTACAGCCTTGATTTGTTTCAGACGAGCTTACAAGTTATTTACAGACGATCTGCACAATCTACAATGAACAAGATGAACGTTTTAGAGTTTTTGCACAAGCTCCTTGAACATTCCGACTCACTATCAGATATAGCTGTGAATATGGAACTGCTCTGTTCATGAATCTTTGCTTGAGAACAGCTGGCCGCAAACAATGCTTACAAAACCCCGTCCGAACTCTCGAAACACTGCTGGGGTTACTTGAAATCGACAGCATGCAAATTCAGACTTACGTGAATGGGGCTCTATACTCTATTCTGTCGGAACCCGCGTTCAGAGAATGCGCGACTTCCTTGCGTTTGAACGAATCGCTTCTGTTCCTCCAGAAATCAGCAAACGACCAAGTGAAGGGACAAATCAACTTTGTCTTGGAGCAGTTATATTCCACCGATCAGCAAAACGATGACGCCGTCTCAGAAGACGGCGCTGATGAGGACGAAGAAGAGGATGAAGAGGACCAGGAACCAGAAGAAGACTTTGATCAGCTGATTCCCTCATTTCCGAATGATAAAGCTGGACGGATGTATTATTAACGTACTGCACCGACACGCCACATAGAAGTGTATCCCGTTCTGTTAAGCGGAATGGAACAGGTGGATTGGCTGGGAGCGGAGAGGAGCCTCTTGTTCGGAAATCAACGACTGCTATTCCTAATCAAGCTGCCCGCGAGTTACGACGACCCAAGACGCCTACGATGAGATCAATAACTCCTGCACCTGTAAAAGTTCAACATACTGGTGCCTCATGGCCTAAAGAGACGAATGTGAATGCATCTGGCTCCAAAGGGAAAATGTCAAGCTGCAGCTCCAAAGAGACAGGCGAATGTCCAACTACAGAAACTGAGTGAGTTATAACATTGATCTAAGATGTAGCTGTCACTAATCTCTTAATTAGGATTCGGGAATTCAATACAGGCTTCACTACACGTCCAAAATTAGCACGAACACCAATTAATTAAAAGTACAAGTCCGAAAGAATTTATTGTTTTACTCATTGGCTGCCAAAAGCGAAACAAAGTCTAGAATCAATATAGTTAAAATCTAATACATAAATTTCATTCACATTACCTTCGTAGTATACTCGATTGTCTGACGTGTCAGTGCAGGCCTACGAAACTATTAGAATTGAGAAACATGAGAAACGGAATCCCCACCGCCAACATTTCGTCCATCTCTTCCTGAGAAAACGGCTCTCCTTCTGTCATCATAAATCGCTTTAAATCATCAGGTAACAAGAATCCCTTCTTTTCCGCGTCCAACGCCAAAAAGGCTCGATAAATCTCTTCCTCATCGTTACGAATTGCGGCGTTACTGCTAAATATCTTTTCTGTTGTAATTTGAAGAATTTATCGTATTGGATGTAGCCTGTTGGCTCTTCCTCTTCCATTTCTTTGACCCAACCTCGCAGTTGTTCTTCTGATGGGTTTACACCAAGTGATCGGATCACTGTTCCAATTTCTCTTACTGTTTATTGTGTTAGAATTTTGATTCTTGATAAGTCGGATTCCCTACCATCACAAGTTCCATTGCTGGTTTGGTCAAAAACAGTGAAAGCTGGACGAGAACCATACATCAGACAAAGCAACTCCCTATTAAAACACACTCACCGCTCTTAATTTTACGCACGAGATTCGGATCCAAGTTACTCATAAAAATGATTCTTCTACAGGAAGGTTGTTGACAATCTTGAGGGAAAAAAGACGATGGCACGTTCGAAGGCAGCCGCCAAAACGCCCGTCAAGAAAGGCAAAGCGCCCGCCTCCTCATCTCCACCCAGACGCGCATCCAAAGCCGACAAGAGTAAGCCTCATTGGTGTGGTGTGGGGTACCGGCTGTCTAACCCCGCCCTTTGTCCCCACTCAGCAACGCCAAACAAAGCCGGGGCCGCGGGCGTCAAAAAGGCGCGCCGATACCGACCAGGAACCGTCGCGCTCAGAGAAATCAGAAAGTATCAAAAGACGACCGACTTGCTGATTCGGAAGCTGCCCTTTGCGCGAGTGGTGCGTGTTTGTCGCATTCGTTTGGTTTGACAGCTGCGGTGCCTCGATGATGCATGGACCATAGTAGACTGTGTTGTTGAACAGGAGGCGGCGGGCTGGAGGCAGGGACTGTGGGTGTTGGTGAAAGAGGCGGATGGAGAAAGTAGTTGGGCCTCGTCCGAAAATCATCTCCCAACTTGCATACTCAATGGATGCATCATGCGAATGGGAACTAATATGTACATATAGGTTCGTGAACTGATTATGGAATTCACTCAAGATAAATTTGGTGGAGAAACGGGTCTTCGCTTGCAGAGTGGAGCGATTCTAGCTTACAAGAAGCCGCTGAATCATACCTCGTGCATCTGTTCGAAGATGCTAATCTATGTGCCATTCACGCGAAACGCGTCACCATTATGAGGCAAGATATTCAGTTGGCTCGTCGTATTCGTGGCCAGTGGGGAGGTTTAGCTTGAGCCTGGACGTTGTTGATTATATTGCTTCTTGTTGTATTTTTTTGGCTGGATTCCCCTCTTATTTATGTGTTGGTTGGACTTGAATAGATTTCTTTGTACACCATTCAAAACCAAACCAAATGCTTTTGAGAACTTTCACACGAGTTAAAATTATAGGAAAAGTAGATAGTATTATTGAAATAAGGGTATCATCGTAAAAGGTAAATAAACTTCAGAGAAGAATAAAATCAATAGCAAGAATTCATGCAATGCGTAGCAGAGTAAGGCAGAACAGAATGAGCCAGAACACGCTATTAGAAGCCCTGTAGGGTCGCGCGTACTTGAAGTGGTAAGAGAATGATGAGAGAGGAAGAGTAATGTCCCACGCATACAACTCATACGACAACATCGGCAAAGAACGGATGTGCCAGCACCTGAGTGATGGAAACTCTAGTCGTAGGATCCACTCTGGTCATGGCAAACAAGAGGTCCCATCCATCTTCATCCAAATCTGGCACTTCATCCAAAGGATACTCCCCAAAATCACAAGACACCAAAGCAGCATACCCAACTTGACCTGCCAGTACTTGTCTCACAACACTTGGTACCTCACCAGTCGCATTCACAAGTGAAAACAACACGATCCCCAATGCAAACACATCGGCTGCCCGACCATCCAACTCCCCACTCACAAAGTGCGAATCAGGGAGGAACTCAGGCGCAGACACTTCCAGTGTCCCATAATGCTTGATTCCAAGCGACGCATGTTTAGCGTGTCCGAAATCCGCAAGTCGGACAGAAGTGTTTTGACCCACAAGAATATTCTCAATCTTGATGTCGCCGTGGTAGAACCCGTTGTTATGCATTTCGGCGAGAGCATCGCGACTTGTTTGACGATTTTCTTGACTGGTTCGAGAGGAAGGATGGGGGAGCCTGTTGTTGCGTACATGTGGGCTCTGTGGGCGTAGGACCAGGCCCAGAGATCGGAGGAGCCGGTAGAGATTGGGAGGGAGAGACGGAGGAATACGTTGTTGTGTGTGAGGCCGAAAGTGACTGGACGGAGGGTTGAAGAGCCCGTGTTCTTGAGCCAGTCGGCGCCGTGGAGTTCAGTCACAACGTAGAAGGCAGACTGGTCTTGCCAGTCTTCAATGTATTGCAACAAGTGGGTTGATGCGGAGTTTGAACCAAACTGTTTCAGAATATCAATCTCAGCGGGAACTGGAGCGTTTGTTGAAGTCTTTGATTTGTAAATGATTTTGATTGCCACCGGAGTTGCGTTGAAGAAGGCAGCGAGGACAACGCCGTTTGAGCCGAATCCGATTATTTTCTGTACTTTGTACTTTGAAATGAGTTGGTTTGGGGACTGGGTGAAGGCGGAGTAGACGGCCATTCGGGCCATGGCTTCGGAGTTGAGGCCCGAGTAGAGCGGCTTTTGGTTCTTGTCGGCGCTCGTTGTTGTTGCGGCAGCTGTGGTGGTTTTAGTCACGGAGTTGGCGCTCGACGTGGACGAGTGTTTGCTGCTGCTGCTGCTGCTGCTGCTGACAGAGGCGGTGTTGGTTGTCGAGAACATGGTGACTCAGTTGCTTAGGAAGAAGGTCCGGATTCGATTCGGAGGTTTTAAGGTTTCTCTGGTGGCTGCCATGTGGAATGACTCAGGGAGTGTGCCTCTTTATACCGGTTTTTCCGATGACGTTGCTTCTTCTGATTAGAAATATCGAATTTGAAAACAGATCGTTTACGTCATTCGTATTGGAAATGAAATTTGAAATGGATTCAAAGCACAATTCGAATTAGTTATCATCGTTTCTAATTGTAATGGAGGCGGAGAAAACACGAGTTTTTGCGAGTTTCTCTGTTGATGCTACAATACAGTTTCATAACAGTCGAACAAGTAATTAATTCCGGCTGCGGCATTTGCACTCTTTTGCTTTCCCATCTATAATTCGTTGAACTTTATTGCTGGAATGTATGTTGTGCTGAGGACGCGAATAAAAAGACATTCAAGAGGATCAAGTCACGTTGCAAAATTAGTTTCATTAGGAAGGGAATGCTTCGACTTGCTTGCTCATGGAGCTTTCCTTGAAGCTCATGGGTAGAACCCGACTAATGACTCACCGCAAAAGCATATTACAGCATCGGCAAAATACGGATGCTCCAACATTTGGTCAGAATCTCTCTCATGGTAGGTAATAAACTCTTCATTACATTCAATCACACTTGACGGAAAGTACTGGTTTTAGTTTGAACCACAATCACGATACAATCTTGATGAAGCTATTCAATACACACCGAACGTCCTGCTTCCATCCATCCTCATTGCCTTTCTTTTCTTCAACTACTGTCGGCATTGAGGCCATATGGCTTTTCTTTCTCACTGAGACTCGTTCCATCACAATTGGATAAGGCGAACACCATCCTTTAATATCCTCGCAAGCGTCATCCTTCTGCATTATTCTCAGCACTTCGTCACGAATCGCAGTACAATACTCATCTTGAGGTAAATCTGTCAAACTGCATGTTAAACGGCCTTCACAACCAAACATAACTGCACGTTACCGTTATAATCATACCCGAAAGGATTCTCAATCTCGCCACCAATCTCTTCAATTCCAAGCATGATAATCGAGGAAACAAAAACGACGGGAATCGTCCACCAGCCTAATGGCGACGCGACGAGCTGAAATGGAAGACTCACAAGGTACATTAAGAGAATTTGCTTCAAATGAATTTGATATGCGTGGGGATGGGTGTGGTTTGAATGCGATGGAATGAGCTCAAGGTGTCCGTCAGTCCGTTCATTGCGTTGCAGACAAAAGATTGCGCGGATGAGATCTTGCTTACGTATCGCTGTAGGTGGAGTGTGATTTCGAGTGGTGTTGGGAGTAATTCTTGAGTGTGTGATGGAATCTCAGAATACGAGGTGATATGTTGAAGGAATGGACCGACATCGCTGAACCTATAATCTGGCTCGTTTCTAAGCGCGTGCTTTGTTGATGTGGCAAATGCGATGAGAAGATTCATGGCTGCGATTCGACGCAATGCTTCATCGTGATTCTTTGCTGTTCAACAAACCAAAATGAACAAAATCGTTAAGTGAACAAGGTCGCTTACGCTGAGAATACGTCCAAATAAGCCTCGCCAAGTTTCTTATTTGAAAATGGACAGAACTCCAAATCTTTCGTCCTTCCCAGTATCTGTCATAAGCGGTATTGACTCTAAACACGAGCAAGAGACCCATTGCACTACCAAGAATCGTAACAAGAAGAGTTGAATTCGGTAAACCCCATTGTCTAGATACAGATAAGCTAATAAGTTGACAAGTTTTCCAAAGATAGAAACCCACTTCAAGAAGTTGCAAGCTGGAACAAGATAGAACACGCAAGCAAGAGCGCTCCATACAGCTAATCCAAATGAAATTGGCAAGACTTTTGGAAGCACGGAGTATTCAAGATTGAGCAGGTCTCCCACGTTTGTCTTGCTCAAGTTTCTAATTTTATGGGACTTGTGCTCCTTCTTACTTGGTTCCATCCATTTTGGTTGTTTGTGTGGCGTTTCGCTCGTTTCTATTGATATTCCGTCGATTGTGAGGTCTGGAGTGGAAGATGGTGGTGGCGGAGTATCCATCTGGCTAACTTCTAATTTCAGATAATATATTTATGGGATTTGTAAGGCTCTAAACAACGCGATCGACGCAAAAACAGCTCAACTATCATTCACTATTTGGAATGATGAAGCTCATCAGCTCCAGAAATTCTCGCAACCATGTCCTTGGTATGAAGCAACAAAGCACTGGTTCTATGAATGAACTTTCCTTCCCTCGCCTTAGCCACCTTAACAGCTTCACCAGTCGCACCTCTCAACTCCTTCACGTTCACATGTGGTACAGACAACGAGAATGGCGGGATCCAGTGCTTAGAATCACGCTCAGGGTCCTCCAAACTCATGATTTGCATAATCTCGCGCTCAATGTGGTCACAGTACTCGTCCATTGGCAAATCGTTTGGATCCAAACCAAAAGGATTTTCAATCTCGGTTCCAATGACTTCGATACCAAGCATGACAATACAAGAAAGGAAAGTGACTGGAATCGTCCACCAGCCAAGAGGAGATGCGACTAATTGGAATGGCAGTGATAGGAGGTACACAAACAGAGTTTGTTTCAAGTGGATAGCGTATGCGGCTGGAATCGGAGTTGATCGGATTCTCTGGAATATAGTCAAAGCGTCTGCGAGACCGTTGAGACAGGCTGTAGCAGGGCCAAGGCAAGCGCTATATTGGTTCAAGTACTTTTGGAGATGAAGTGTGATTTCGAGGGGAATAGGAAGAGGCGCTTGAGATGCATAGACGTTTCTGCCAAAGTCGGGGATATGTTGTAAGTGAGGTCCAAGATCTTCGTAACGGTGGCTCGGCTCTCTTCGCAACGCATGTTTGACGGAAGAGGCAAACGCAATCAGAAGATGCATTGCTCCGACTTGTTGCTTAGCGTCCTCATCGGTCTTTGCTGTTGTTGAAAAGGGATTAGTATCTTAATTGGTCCGCACCCATGGAGATGGGACAACTTACGGGTACAGTAGATCCATACGAAGCGCCCAAGGTTTCGTAATTGAAAGTGGACAATACTCCAAACTTTTCTGCCTTCCCAGTATCTGTCATAAGAGTTGTTGACTCTGAAAACCAGGAGCAGACCCATCGCCGTTCCAAGAAGAGTGATGAGCAAAGTCGAGTTTGGCAGACCCAGATTCCTGATTATCAAGTAAATACAGGTGCATTTAAGATTCAATACAACATACTTGAGGAAGTTCACTTGAGGCACATAGTAAAAGATGCAAACAAGGGTAGACCAAATAGCCTGACCCACAGAAGGAAGGAAAACTTTTGGTAACACAGCGTGAGACATTCGGAACAAGTCATTCCAATGCTCCTTGTTCACGTTCGATATATGATGTTTCATCCGTGGCTTTCGCTTGTTCTCGAGCCACTCAGGTTCCTTTGCAGCAAGCGAGGAGTCGACGCTTGCTACTACCATGACTTTGGGTTCTTCTTTGGTTCCGTCAGAGAACGACGGACTTTGCAATGTGATGGTTGTCATTGGATCTTCTCGCTGTGATTTTGGAGCAAATAGAAAGGGAAAAATTCAGTTTGCCCCATCGTGCCCCCCGCCAACAATATCATTTCTGAGAGTCCGACGCAACTATGGCGTATACTCATTCTTTCCTCGTCGAATAGCTAATTTATAAGTGTGTCCAAAGTCGGCAATGTGGAGCATAATCGATAAATCACGAATTATTCATTCTAGAGTGAACGAAAATATCGAGTTATCTCAGTTATTGTTTTCAATCACCATTTACGTGTCACTAAATATGGAATCTGAGAGAGAAATTGATTGGAAGTGTCAAAAGACATGCGAAGGAACTACTCCTCGAGCAGTGGAACGGCTCCGCTGTCACCAGCCCTTGGGGGCACATCTCTCGGACTAGGGATAACAGTGGCTAACCCTAAGTCAGACTTGGGGTTAACCCGCACATCGTCCACGGCCTCATTTGCAGCTCTCATTGAACAACCAACTTCACCTTCGCCTGCGTCAGCTACAACGCCTCCACCAACGCTTCGTGACTCAACACTCTTCCGGGACCCGAAACTGTTTGCGACAAACACGTGGGTCGCTGTGTCGTTCTGGCTTTGCGGCGGTATGTTGGTTCTCTTGAAGTGACCCTTGGACCCTCTTCCCGATATTAGACGCTCGTTGTTGATTATTGTTTAGCTAGGTATCGCGATCGGGTGGTGATTACTGTCTTGTTGTTGTCTTGGTGGCCTTGATGGGGACACTCGCGGTTTCTTTCTCTGTTTCGGGTTCTGGTACGCAAGAGCGTCCCTCAGTTCATCAGCACCTCCCAGTTAATTCTTCGATTGAGCCTGTGGATTTGGCGATGTTGGCTCTTGACACTGGGTTTCCCGTTTATAAACCAACAACTGTTTCAAAGGAGTGGTCAACAGATTGGTACGCAGATAGAAGATACGGTATCGTGATTGACGCGGGCTCATCTGGATCTCGAGCCCTGATTTATTCGTGGAAGGTGTTTGACCATCCATCGCAGAAAAGGGATTTATTGCCACTCATTGAGAAAGCGTTCCCTGAGAGTGAATTAAATCCTGTGGGAGAAGGAAAGAAGGGGCGTAAATGGTCGAAAGCGATTGAACCGGGTCTATCGAGTCTGTTTAATCCAAAGAAGGCAGGTGACACTGTGAAACTGGATCAAGTCTCGGACTATCTTGCGCCGCTCTTGAAATTTTCGGAATCTGTTGTACCTACATCGTTGCACTCATCAACTCCCGTATACCTCCTTGCAACAGCCGGTATGCGTCTCGTACCTCCACTTCAACGTGCCCAAATCCTTCAACACGCATGCGAAACTGTTCGCCAACAACACAATTCTCTCTTGATGGTGGATGTGCACGTCAGTTCCGTGTTATTTCAGGGGAGGCTGAAGGAGTCTTTGGGTGGGTTGCAGTCAACTACCTCAACAAAGGGTTTGGTGACCGCACACTTCAGGTTCCACCGCCTCCACATAAGGAGAGTCCGAATACATTTGGGTTCTTGGATATGGGCGGGGCCAGTACGCAGATTGCGTTTGAGCCGGTGGAAAGTATGAAGCTGCAGCATTCGGATGATCTGCATAAAGTTGTGTTGAGGAATGTTGCGGGGCGGGATTTGAGGACTGATGTGTTTGTAAGCACATTTTTAGGATTTGGAGTGAATGAAGCAGGAGACGGTATTTGGAAGGGATTGCTGTGAGGAATGGGTTTCGTGTTGTGAAAGATCGACGAAGGGATGGGGTTGTTTCAGCTGTTCAGGCAGACTTGAAAGAAAACGATAAGGAGGAGTTCGTGCCGTTGTATGACTCGTGCCTCCCGAGCGGATTGGTCCTTGATAATGAAAAGGGTTGGCAAGAATAGACCCCCTCGACCGGCGCTTGTTGGAAACGGGTCTCTCCTTAACTGCCTCTCGGAACTGAACCCGTACCTGAATAACCATCTCCCATGTCATGAACCTCCCTGTCTATTTAATGGTGTTCACGCGCCATTGCAGATTTTGGGAAGCATCGGTTTTTGGGTGTTGCAGAATACTATTACACACCAACAGGTGTCAAGGGTGCAGTGACAGAGAAGGGTGTGTACCTGTTTGACGAGTTTGTCAAGAGTGCTGACTCAATTTGTCGGGGACCTTGGAGTAAAGTACGAAATGAATGGCTTGTTGAGCATGAGAAGGAGGAGTTTGAGGATTCAGTGGAAGAAGGGCGCGTTATGCTACAGTGCTTCAAGAGTGCATGGGTTCTGGAAGTATTGCATGAAGGTTTTGGAATTCCAAGGAATGAAGTTTTGAAGGAGGGTGGTGTCAGTAGAGATTCTTACCGAATGGCAAGGAGTGTGTTTGAGCCTGTGCATGAATTGGGAGGCTTTCCAATCAGTTGGACACTTGGGGCCCTGTTGGTTCATGTATGCTCTACAATTGATGACGGGCGAGGGAGCAGAAGGTTGAGCATTTGGTTATCAGGGACAGGTATTCGGGCTGCACTTGTTATTTCGTGTATTGCGATAACTGTATTCCTGGGAATAGTGTTTTGGAGGCAATACAAACGAGCCAAGGCGAACTTGTATCGACGACGGGGTTCGCGTGCAGAAGTTCCTCATTTGACAACATTATGGGCAGATAGTGGGGAGGATAGTATACTAATGGGAGAGATGAATGTGTAACTTATTGGATGAAGGAAGTAGAAATAGAATCTAATTAAAAGTCTCTTTACTATGTCGTTGAGAAAAGATGGAGTCTGTGTACTGGAAGCATTGAGTTATCCATATTCCTCAAAACTTATTTTATCCACTAAAATAAAACTTCAACAAAAATGAGTGGTGCACGCCAAGTCAGCCCACCAACGCTGTCTCTCGCAACGGAGTCCGTGTTCCTCGAGTCGATCTGTTCCACGCGGCCAATAGGACTGCACAAGCACTTTCGGATGATCCAGATCCTCAAAGCTGTCAACAACACGCAAAACACGGGTCTTGCATCGCCGCACTACATTTCCGCGGCGCAACTGTGGAGCACGTTGGATGGAATGTATGATTTGACATCACTCGATGCCGTGGTGCGTGTTCTCCCTTTGCCTCACACTTATTTAACACCATTTAAAACAACATTTCAAAGTCGAACGAATGGGCCTTTGCCTTCCCACCAACGCCAACCGACTTTTCGCTTCCATCCGACTTTTCTGTTCCGTCGATCCACGTGTCGCCGCCGCCACCGGTCGTCGAGGCGAAGAAGCGGCGGCTGAGTGTGAGTGTTGCCGCAGCACCGACCGCCGACAACACAGCCCCCGCACAACCACAAACACAAACACGATCCACCAAAACCAGTCCGCATCGCCAACTTCGAACACGTCGTCGCTTTCAACGGCCGCGCCAACGCCCGCGAGTTCCGTCTTTGCCGACGAAACAGACGACACGGACAAACTGGTAACCGCAAAGAAACGCGGGAGGCCCAAGGCCGATCGCAGTGCGAGTGATGCTAGTGCGAGTGCGGCGAGTGCGCGGAAGGCGTCGCTGGCTCATCAACGCTCAAAGAAGGATCGCGTCGAGGAAGACGATGACGAGTCCAGTGAAGAGGTTGTTAGCGCAACGAGTACAACAAGGAGGACACGAGGAAGAAAGTAAAAAACGTGATTTGGTTGAAGTTGTAAATAAAAGTAGGAATCAGAAGAATCAAGAATGAATAGTAAAGACTCTGGAATATCCGAGATCATGTAACAAGTCTCCAACTAATATTTGAGTATTTGTTGGTCTGGAAGGAGTTAGTATTGAATTATGTACCAAATGAACAAACAACCCACCCACACACGATCATTGCCAATGAATGAACGTCGTCTATGGTATCAATACTGCTCGGCTTTGGTGAAGTTACATTTGCGCCGCTTTCCTCCATACTCATTTGACGCGTCGCCTTGATGGATGGATCGGCAGAATAGTCATTTGCAATCAGTCCTGATGACAACTTCCTTCTAAAAAGCCCCTCTTCACGGAATATTGTTCCTACATTACTTGGAGTGGTTCCAGCAAACATTCCGAGTCCCTCTCCAGGACCGCTATTGTTAGAACTGTTTCCTCCACCACCTACTGCCAACACTGAGACTCCAAGCCCTCCTGGTTTCATTTCTTGCGGCATCCATTGCTGTGTAAAATCAGGGTTCGGCATTGTAGCCAATACGACTTCCGCCGTAATTTCACCCATCAGTCCATTATACGTTCTTGTCATTGAATTCCTCAATATCATAGTCACAACCAACGCGCCACACGAGCTCGCCTCCAACTGCCCTAGCTCTTTCTGCCCAAACACTTCATTCTCGTTCTCGAAACTGGTGAGAATATGGATTTGAAAGTTGGGTTTGTTTGTTATCGGATCACGTTTGCAGTTTCGGAGGTGGTAGTCAATCAAGTGTAAGGCTCCAGCTAATCCTATTCCATCAGTGATAATTCCGAGGGATTTCCAGGTTCCGTTCTCGCTGTATGGATTCGTGAGATCTGTATCTGGCATGGGTCCCTCATGCGAATAGAGTCACACGTTGTTAAATCTATCATAGAATAAAAATGGTGTCAAACAGACGAACTAGATTTAACTTACAATTTGACATTTCCCCTCCAATCAACTTCACGATTATATCAACCCCGCCCTTGTTTACAGTTTGAACAGGCCAATACGAACGAGTTACGATTTTACCATCATTAGCAACAAACTGTAACATGATACAATGCCCTGGTTTCAGAACCAATTCACTTTCAGGTGTCTTGAACAAGAACCTGAACATATAAATTGGTTGCTTGATTTGGGGATCTGTCAAAGGGAATTTCTGATCAAATTCAAATAGTGTGAAGCGCTCAGTTAGCATTGGTTGTTGTTGCGTTCGCATATCTTTTTCGGTACTGATTTCACTGCCCTTTGGTACAGTGACCGACCACATTGATTGCCGGACTGACGCATTTGCTGGAGTCACTGTAGTTCTTTCTGAATCGTCTCTAACAGCTGAAACTTCAGTACACCTTTTCAGAAACCCAAACTGTCCAAACCTTAGTTTTCCGATAGCCAACCCTGCGAGAATAAACTTTGCAAACCGAGTATGCGCATGTTCTCCATACTCGTCCTCTGAAAACAACTGCTTCGACGAATTCCTTTCTTCACTTAACCGCGACCCTCCCTTCGAATAAACCATTGTAGCTCCCTGTGTCTGCGATTGACTCTTTTTATTCAACGTCCCTGACTTGGATCTAAACGAGGCCATTGATTTTGTTGTCAGGCTCCTCGAACTTGATGCGAGTTTTCGACGGGACGGTGGTCCGCTGAAAGCGTTCGTTGCATCGAGACCAATCATTTGGAGGATTCGTCCGGGACCACCTGGATGTGAGGGGTAGTATTTTTGCACATCGTAGATTAGGTTTTCAATGACGAGCCATTTTGAGCCGGCACCGACGCGGAGGTTTATGTCGTCCCATGTAAAAATTGGGAGACCTGTCAGGTCTGTGGATCCTCGAAGTTTCGAGCGGGCGCGTGGGAGGAGAATTAGTTCGCCGTATGCGACGAGAGTGACTGGGACAATGAGAACTATTTGATAAAAGGGTTTCATATGTTGATAGCGAAAGAAAGCCAGGGTTTTAAATTACCTGAGATCAAGTAGGCAATGGAAGGGAGCTTTGGTACTTTGTACCCGCTGTAATATCACATACTCCAAAGTATCCGGAGATCAGTCCTCCAACATATGTCACATATCCTATTTGCTGTGAGTAGAGCTATTTAAATTTTTAAACTCACCAGAAATTCTGTGGATAAACCGTACTCTTTCAGCCCATGACCCATATTTCGATATTTCCTCATGATACTTTACCGACATGTATCCAAGAATCATTGTTAGACAGACAGCAATCACAACTGCGATTCCAATCTTGTAGTGAAAAAACGTGACATCACCATAACTCCCCACCAAGGCCGTCAACGCGGCCATCAACACGTTTGAAGTGATGATTGTCATTAAACTACGATGAATAGAGAGCCAGGTTCCCATGTTCTGGTAATACCGAGCCACAAAGATTCCCAGGGGTATATGAATCCAAAAGCAACGTACATTGACGCGCCGTGGATGGCTTTGAGACCAGGAGACACAATCGGACCTTGGTCGAGGAGTGCAGTTTTTCCATTCAGGTTCACGTAAAAATTGAGTTTTGCGGACATGCGGTTTTGTGCACCGTGCCATACAAGCTGGTCGTTGTCTGAGAAGGCAAATATGACGTCCATCGGTTGGTTTGTAATGGCAATGTCAAACGGGTCGCCGGTGTTTAAGAGGCGAGAAAATGTGATGACGCGTTTTGAGTAGGTTTGTTGAGATGTGATGTCCAAAGGGTTGATTACGTTGTTGATTCCTCCTTGGCTGACGTCGCTTGGAATTGGTTGCGTTGATGAACTTGTCATTTGAAAGTCAGTTCCAAAACCAAATTGAAAAGAAAAAGAAAATCTCACCTCCATGAATCCTGTACCCCGAACGTCCCGTTTCCTAGGTTACTGCAAAAGTAAATATCGGCTCCAAGCATATTCACACCGAATCCGAACCCGAACCATCCCGTTGCGTTACTTTCATACCGAAAGTCAATGTATCCGTCAGCGGTGCGTATCTGCCAACTTAACAGAAGCGTGCCCATCAACGAAACCTGATTCAATATGAAGCTTGTGCTTTCGGTGGTCCCGTCAAAAAGAATCCAGAAGCAACAGGTGTCGTGATGAACGGATCATTCGGATAGTATGTGCAGTTCGTGTTCAGACGGACCATGTCACCCAACGTGAATGTGGATAATTCGGCAAGCTCCATTGGGGAGAGGACTCCTGGATTCTCGTACCAGAAACGATCTCCGTTTCGGATTCGTGTGAATTGATCGCGGATGGAGATTCGCTGGATTCGACTCACTATTGAGTTTTTGTCAATTTTGTCTTCGGCGAATGCACCTGTATGTATTTGTTGATTTGGTTCAAATAGTGCTAAGCTTGGGAATTATGTTTACCAACGTACGCGTCCAGGTCGTCCACACTCTCATATAAATCACTGAGAATCTCTTGAACGGAAGTGTCAGAGGTCACGTCACTCCAATAAAACGGTTTGGTAAGATTGAAAAATTCTCGAAGTTTCGAGTAGGATGGAATTCCCAGCTCTCTCGCCCTGAATAAATCGTTAACACTAACCAAAGGATTCATGACTGGCTTACCTTTGTATTCCGATTGCAGCCAAGTCAAAGTAATGTCCAGGATTCAAAGGCAAATAATTGCGAACTTCACTCACAATATGCGTGTCAATAACCTGATCTCTCTGAGTCGCGAACCCTCGCAAGATGGATTCAATCCCATACAACGTGACTTGGGTTACGAGTTTCTCGTAAAACGCTTTATGGAACAATAAATGTCCTTCACGGACTTGGTTTCCCCATTCGTCTATTCGGGTGATGACTTGGTTAATTGCGGAGTGGCCGTATCTGAAGGCGACGTTTGCAAAGAAGAGGTCAATATTGGGGTTTACTGTTGGGTCGTATCCTGGGTATGGGTCCAGCAATTCGCCTGTTACGGCTGTTATGTACTAAGCATGAAGTTAAGTGAGGATGGCGACTCAAAGGAAACGAACATTATTTGCTGTGATTTTCTGGACTATCGCAATCACCCATCTTCTTGATCGTTGGAACAACTGTTCATCATTCCAATCTGGGTATCTTTGAGCTAACACTGTCGCACGTCGGTTGTGTTCTCGGAAGAAGAGCAGATAATTCATCATAAGTTGCTGAATAAATCATAAGAAGGCCATTAAATAGAATTGAACTTACAGGCATCATGTTCAAATTACGAATGTTGAACGCGAAAGTCCCATCAGGTAGAATCGGAGGAAACTCTCCCTTCTCCATAAACACGCTCTTGAGTTTCCCGCCCACAAACGACCGCATATTGTTCATGTCAGCAATACTGTTTCCATAGAGTCCACTGCAATCAATCCACGCTGTGAACGCGTTCGGATGAACTCTCAAATTATTAACGTTATCAACAGCTGTGTAATCAGATCGATCCATCGGGATAAAGTTTTCCGGAGATCCAGGTATATTAAAGACCGGATCATTTGGAGGGACGGGGATCGGGTATGGGTCAGCTTTCATTCGAGTGCTTTAGCGAACTGTTCTGTCACTGTGGACACACCACAGAACTCACAACTATTACGCGACAGAACAGTCAAATCCAGGTGAAGCATGACGCCCCAAGCAGGAACAAAGTCTGAGATCCCGTCGCTGTTTTGGAGGAATGGCTTTTGACCAAAGAGGACATTTGAGATGAGTCGCGCGTTTGGTCGAGTTTTACCGTTTGGTGCTGATGTTAAGAGCAGTTAGGACGGCGGATTCGGGTTTGTTCGTATGTTACATTGATTGGGGCCGTAGTCTGAAGGTGTTAGCCTGAGATAAGGAGCTCCTGCTGATCCCCAAAGAGGATATTGCTTGTTGTTCCCTGTGCCATCCATGGTTTGTATCTCTGTTATATTCCATATGTCCGATAAATTTGCCACGGGCACTTGTGCAACAACAGATGAGGCGAGAGTCAGGGCAAAAATCAGTTTCATCAGATTGTTTTGAAGTCTGTTTGACAATACCTTCCGCTCTTACAATAAGCTCCACAACTGAGTGGAAAATAGAAATACATTAATTGACTTTGAATTCACGTGAATGAATGATCAAAGGCTCTCTGTATGGAATCAACCATTTAATGTTGTATGGTCCATTTCTATTGCTCAAAACCTTCCTTGAACGAGCGGCAATTTGGCCGAGTGGTTAAGGCGTTGCACTCGAAATGCAATTCCCTCTGGGAGCGCAGGTTCAAGTCCTGCAGTTGTCGTTCTTTTGGAAGTTGTATTGATTGCATATTGAGTTGAGTGGGAATGCGAGGAAGTGGAGACCTGTACGAGAGGGCCTTCCCATTCTGAAGCGACCCTTCTTAATTAGAAGAGTTGATTGAAGCCTTATTTATGTATTCACAAATCGACATGTTCAGTAGAACTAACTGAAAATTTAACTTTATCTTACTTTATATAGAAAATACATGTATATATGAAGAGAGTATAAGAAAACTAAATTGCAGGTGGTTTCTTGTAGCTTGTTCCAGTGCCAATACTCGTGGGAGGTCTACCAACCAACGAAGTCCCGAATACATCATTCTCTTTGAATGATTTAGCAATTATTTCATGTGGCGCGACGAATTCATTCTGTGCCGTCTTTTTGGGAGGCTTTCTATCGTAGTTTGGATCTTGTCTAGGATCTCTCTTGATTGAGACGGGAAGTGACGATGAAAGGAGTGAAACGGGTTGGGCTGTTATACTTATTGTTAGTTTCACTGTGATTTCCATGCTCTGTCGAATTTAACGTTCTCTTTCGTACAGGAGGTGACATAAATCTGCAACCGACGATTTCTCCAACTCTGTTGCGTATCCTGCCGCTCACTCGCGCTCTCTTCCGACTTTGTCAGTTGTCTCTGCTCGCTTCACTCGCTTCCGAATGCGTCAGATATCTATGCTCGCTGTGCAAACACGTCACTGCTGCCCGCTCGCACTTTCAACCCTCTCACTTAATCACTCTCTCACACTCTCTCGCACTCAAACACTGATACTCATAATTTGAACACTCACAATCATCTTCGACACCAGACTCTTCATCAACATCTAGATCATCTTCAGTCTCATCGAGATACCGCCCACTCTCTTCCCCACTAGTAGTAGCTTGATCAATAGAATCAATTTCAAACATATCTTCTTCACGCAGTTGAGCACCCTTCCCAAATTCGATGGTAGCACCGTCTGGAGCAGCCGGGGATGGGAATGAACGGGACGTGGCCGAGGAGGAAGTGAGAGGGAGGGGAGGGGTGGGAACGGAAGGAGTAGTTTCTTTGAAATGGACTTTGCGGGAAAGGGAGTCGCGTGGAAGATCTTGGCTTGCAGCCGTTGTTGTGGTTTCTTGGGAAGAAAGGCGTTGTGGAGCTGGAGTAGAGAGAGCAGAAGTAGGGGGAGAGGATGTGTTGATGGGTGTAGGGTAAACGGCTAATGCAGTGGAGGCTGCTGTCACACTTGATGTTGAAGTGGAGTGTGCATTTGAAATCAAGTTTCGAGAAAGAAGAGAGCCATGGTGAGGAGATGAAGCCAATAATTGTTCTTTACTGATTGGAGTGAGTTGAAGGGTAGTAGGCTGTTGCTGTTGTTGATGATGATGGTGGGGTATAGTGTCAAGCATCTCCCCCGACGACTCGCACTCTCCCGCTGCGGCCTGAATCCGATCGCACAGCCAGGCACACTCCGCCTGGGCCTGCAGGATACGATCCTCCGCCTCGCTCCTCACGCGCTCTTTAAAGTCGTCGAATCGCTGTCTCAGAGCAACCTTTCTCAGGTGTTTCTGGTTGGCATCGAAGCCCTTCACCGCGAGTTCTGCACCTTCAAAAAAGCAGCGATTTCGATTCCGGCGAAACAGTCTGAGCCCGTGGCCGTCGAAGTTGAAGTTGAAGTTGTGGTTGACGACGACGAGGGCTCAAGGGCCGCCGACACAACAACGCCGCTTTCCGCCGAGTCCGAGTCGCCGAGTGGTTCGTAGACCGTGGCGCCGCAGTTGAGGCAAAAGAGCGATCCGCCGCTTTTGAGTGCGAGTGGCGGAAGACGCTGTTTTGGTTGGTTGGTTGAAGGTGGTTGTTGGGTTAGTACTGGTTGTTTGATTAGTAGAAGAACCACGTGGTACGTACAATCACTGTGTCCACGAGTTCGGTCCCGTCAACGCGTACGTGAATGTTGGAACACGGACATTGTCGGTGCTGGCTCAAATCACTCATTTGATTGGTTTTGGTGGGTTGATGATTTGGAAACGAGAAGAAAGAATGAGGAGAACAAAAGTGTTTCACAATCAGAACGATGACTGAGGAGGGGGAACCACCAACAATGGCCCTGTCTCCTGCCTGGTCCCTATCTAGTTGCACTTCTGCCGATACCCTCGTTAATACCTCAACTGTCTCCCTGCCAAAGACGGCCCTGTCCTTCTCGGCTCCTACCCGTTCATTCCATCTTTCTTCAATGTCAATGCCTGATGCTCTCGGAGAAACTACCACTTCAAGCCAACCAACAACGAAACTATTCGATTCAACTGATCATGATTCCATGGATCACTCGTCTTCCGATGACGATGAACATCTTTCATCGAATGTCCAGAAATGTGATCCAGGAACCAACAACAATAACAGCTCTAGCTCATCTATACGTTCGAATCCTAGAACAGAACGTATCGTCGTCGCATAATGGACCAAAGCAGACACATGTCTGCTCTGTTTGTTCAAAAGTCTTTGCCAAGAATGCAAAGCTTGTTCTACATATGATGTCTCACACTGGTGAAGTAAGTCATAGCTCATCTTATTTGAAACGATCTTGTAAATGCTTGGCTTGTTGCTCCTCTTTCACAAACTAACGTGATTCAACTAGAAACCTTTCAAATGCACACATCCTGGATGCTCGAAATCTTATGCCCGCAAAAACCACCTCGACGTTCACACACTATCCCACCTCTCGACGATCGAATCACGAAAACCTTATGCGTGTACATTCGGTGCTCTTCTTCCCTCCAACGACTCAGACAATGAAGACGACAACGGTGACACTGAAACATGTTCAACGACAGGCGGAGGCTCAACAATCTCCCGTCTCATCCGCTCCACAACAGAAACTCCAGAATACCGCTGTACAGCTCGTTTCACCTCCCTCTACCACCTAAACCGTCACCTAAAAGCACACAGAGACCCACTCCCCCACAAATGCACCTTCAAAGACTGCCCCCTCTCCTTCTCAAAATCTCACCTCCTCCGCACACACATGGCGTCTCACACAGGAACACCAGCATACCCGTGCACCCAATGCCCCAAATCCTTCACGAAACCAAGCGCACTGGCAGATCATACCGCCAAAACGCATACAGTCGACGCAGGGTCACGCTACCGCTGTGGAACGTGTCTCGAAGCGTTCGGGAAGTGGAGTCTTCTTCAACACCACATCCGCGACGTGCATCCGCCTACTTGTCGCGAGTGTAATAAAGTGTTTTCGGGGAAGGCTGGGTTGAGAGCGCATGAGCAGACGCATTTGTTGGAGAGGGAGGTTGTGCCGTGTGTGTGGGATGGGTGTGGGAAAGTGTTTTCGACGAGGAGTAATTGGAGTGTGCATGTACGTGCGGTTCATTTGGGGGAGAAGAGGTTTGTGTGTGAGGGGTGTGGGGAGAGGTTTGGGTACATGCATTTGTTGGCACGGCATCGGGCGAAGGTGCATGGTGGGGTTTCTGAGGTGGGTGCGAGGGATTCCGACACTGTCAAGTTGGATTCTAATGAGGATATGAAACAAGAAGAAGATGTGAGGTTGTTATTGTCGGGATTTACTTCGACCAGTGCAGGGAAGGAACTTGTCTGTCCCACGACAGGATGTCTTGTTCGGTTTGGCAGAGAATACGACTTGTTCAGACATTTGGAAACTGCGCATGGACAAGTATTCGAAAAATTGCAAGGATTGGGCGCAGCAAACGTGCAATGTAAAGTGATTGGATGCTTCAAAGAGTTTCGGACAGATCAAGAGCTTGTGTGGCATTGGGAGACTGTTCACGGCTCAAGAGAGTAGAAATATTGACTGATTAGGGTTTTTATGGATGATGGGAGGTCTTTTTGTTGCGACCATTCTTATGTTTATGAATAGACTTAATATTTCAGATATGTGTTTATTGTACGTATTATGACCCGACCACAACGTGCACTCATCAAGGTCCTATGAAAAGAAAGATTTCTTGACATCTTGAATCACGGCTTTAATATGAGGCTGGGGGAAATGTTGCTTAGAAAATTGAATGGCAAACATGAAAATGTCTACCTTGCCAACTTGATAATCAGTGTGTTTTGCAGTAATTTCATTGTACGGGAATATTTTATCAAAGTCTCCAACGTTATCTGGGAATATGGGAGTAACTTGTTTCTTTCTTTGGTTTGGTGAGCTTGACGTCAAATATGCGCTTGAAGCTGCATAAATTCAACAGTGAGTTTTGCTAATATCCAACATCAATTCACTTACTTCGTCTCTTGTACAGCCTCGGCTCTGTCTTCATGAAATGCTGCTCATCCTACCGTAATTGCGTTAGTCTTTATTCCATAAACCATTGAAGACAACTCACAGCCCATTCACGTCCAGCCTCTGCGTCCACTTGAGTTATTCCACTCAGAGCTACAACATGCTCCAAAAGTGGCTGACAATAAACGGTTAGACTTTCTAACACCAAGAAAAAACATACCGCCTTCACAGCAACATCGACTTCCGAATCAACAGAAAGCGCAGGACTTAAATTAACCTCCAAAAGCCATGGCCGCATCTCGTCATCGACAATCACATCAAACCCATATAACTCAAAACATCCCTCCATTGCACCTTTTGCTTCCGCCGCGACTGGTAACAGTGTAAGGATAATTATTGCTTGATTCGGTCCCAGAGCTGCGCAAAGGGTAAATTCTCCGCGGCGAAATAGTCACGAAGCGTGCAAGTGTCCATTTACACCCAGGACCAACAGTTGTCTTCTCGTCATGCAAAGTTGGAGAAAATTTGTTGATTGATGTATTTGTTAGGTGTGAGAATTTGTTTGTTAGGTCCGTGAGGTCGTATGGAGCCTGAGAAGTGTGAATACGATTATGTGACGGCAGGAAGACTCTCTTACGGTTGCAAATCTTGTGAGACCTTCTTTATATAGGTATATATTTAAGGGACTGTATGATCTAACGCACACGTAGCTGTGAGTAAGAAGTGAGGAGGTGAGGAAGTTTCGGTGGGGAAATACCATCGTAAATCGAATTTGTATCCTGATATAAGCATGGGGCTGATATATCTTTGCAATACTGCACTGTATTTAATTTTAATGGTTATTATTAGAGGGTAGAAGGACGAGATGCAAACCTGCAATCATAGGAGAGGTCTTGAATGTTTTTGAAAACAAAGACTTTCCGGCCTCGACTGAGATCCGCTGGCTTACATATCCAGTTGACTGATGTCGTTCATCGTTTAGATCTCGTATCGAAATGTCAATTACGTACACGTTCGCCCTTTTCCTCTTCCTCCGCATAGACTCTCACGAATCGTACATAGTCATTCGGAAGTGAAAAAGACTGAGGGAAAAAGTTGTACACGCTCCCGTAGATTCCTCGCATAGTTTTGAGTGTTCGGAATAATGCATCCTTTAAGAGAATTTAAGTCTTTAGCCGATATAGACAATCCGAACCTTTCGAGTTATCACGGCAGTTTTTGGAAAGTGATTGAGTCTTTGAAAAGGCTTGCATTGCTCATATTCAGCTACTGTGAAGCGAGACCCTTTGAAACCATGTATTGAGTTCAGGCGAGACAGGAAAACATCCATTACCTTTCCACCATAGATTCCAATACTCCGTCTCTCCTTCAATATAAGGCATCCAACCTAAAAACGCGTTGGATGGAAGCGGGATGCATCGTATTAGTCAGGTCTCACAAACCTTCTTCTCCAACACCTTTCGGAACAGATCTGGTCCAGTCTCAGCCATTCTATAATACAGCACAGCTGGCTCCCGCTGTTCTTCTGTTCCTTTGTCATACGGTTCGCTCCCGTTGATCATTTTTCCGAAACGGAATTGTCAGATACGGCTCAATCGAAATTCAACGAGGTTGAGTGTAAGTTTGATTAGTTAAAATAGACCGTGGTACTTTTGAGGAAGCGAAAGAAGGAGAGAATTGATAAAAGTTACATGTGTGCCACTTGAAACAAATTTTCGTCCGAAACGAGACACCCCCAAATGAAGGGAATGATTTCATTTCCAAGGGGAAGGGGCTTTCTTTGATAACGTATCTTAACTCATTCCAACACTTGGTCGCGATCAGTGTTTCCTGATGGCTCCCATTGTTGCCACTGTCTCCGAGCTTTCAAGCTTTCAACGAAAGTGGAAACTACTGCTGGCATACTGGAGTCTGCCGTCAGAGTTTCATCACAATCGTCAAATGTAGCAGCTCAAACCACAACAGAAACTTCAACTCAACAGCCGTATCGACTGAACCTTCATCGAATTATGGAACAACACCTTCAAACCGATTGCAAACTACCTCAACGACAACTCAATTAGTATTTCCATTTTAACTGCATCTCGCATTGAGCCTCGTACTCCAGAAGAGCCTCTTGTCCATACTTCAGTTTTACCTGATTCCCCGTCTCTGTTGCCAATACCTGAAGACGTCGTCATTGCCAACCCTTCTACCCAAGAAAGTTCCATTCAGGATGTTGCTTCATCTGCCTCCCTGCCTGATCTCATACCCATTCAATCATCAGATAGCCAAGACACACTTTAATTGTAACTCCGAACTGATCTCTAATGCACAACCACTTCTTCTTCTTCTGTCATAATTGCATCGCGAGTCGTTCAATCAGCATCCCTCGCTCGTACTATGTTCGTTCCAGGCGTTGAAAACAACGTTCCAGTTCCAAGCGCTGCGCAAAATGTTTCCCAACAACTTAATACTTCAAATTCAAATTCTGTAGTGACTCCAGTGGCTTCAGGTCTCGGAGCACTCCTTATCGTTGTTGGCATTATTGGAGCCGTTATTTACCGCCGAAAGTCTGGACTGAAAATCATGAAAGCCAATTCAGACACGGTCTCAATTCGAAACACTTGTAATAGTAATATATTCCTGGGAAATTCGTTGCGAGTCGCGTCACCTGAACCTGAGCCTCATAGAGATTCTGGATTCTTTCATCCATTTACAATTGATGAGACCATCATAATTTAACTGATTCACAAGCATCGAAACTAACGGTCTTCGCGTCAACCTGCTAACGCGAATCTCGTTCTGAGAAACTGCCCAATGACTGTTGGAAGCCATGACACCAACCAGAAACTCACGAAATACAATTCAATTTATTCTGTCACTTGGACAATGAGTGATGGTGCATCTTCATTCGTGTCGGTAGAGGAAGAGGATGGCGACAACAATTCTGTATTTGCTTCGTCCACACAGGGATCCATCTAACTCCATATATTCAATACAGTATTTGAAATAAATTTATTGGCATTTCGAATGAGAAGTTAAAACCTTCGTTTCACGGTTTTGTTGATTGTTAATCCCAACGAACACCACACTTTTCCCCTGTTTGCATCTGACATCCGTGTATCACTGGCAGAGCATGTCCAGGACAAAAACATTTTGCACTGGTTTTTAAGAATATGAGATGCGCTTTGTGCCGTAACAACCTACCATTGTCTACAATCACCAACACTTTTGACAGACGCGTCCGGGCAGCTTTATGAGGAAGTGATGAGACACGATGCAATTTCCTCGATTACTTGAACAAACCCATCGTAAGCACATTTTACAGCCTTCTTTGCACCGGGCTCAGCTTTTGATGCTGGTTTTTCACTCATTGTTTCAATACAGCGTACTATTTCAACTTAGACCCTTCCAGAAGACTCTATTTCTTTACGCAATGTATAAATACAAATCTATGAAGAAGTAGCAATTTTATTTCAAATCCGAAACTACTGAAAATTAAGTGCACACTCAGTACCGCCACACTTTATGGACTTATTGTTTAACATGCATTGCGGTTTATTTACAACATAACCAACCAAGTATAATGCGAGAAAAACTAAACTAGAAAGGCTGCGACTACAGCAACAAAGGCTCCGCAAACAGCACTGAAAGCAGAGCTTTTGGCTTGTTGACCGCCTTCTGTAGATGATGGCCTTGCACGCCAGTACCAACTGGAACAACTTTGCTGATTTCCGCAACAGTGTTAGTGATCAAAGCCGCAGCTGAAGTTGTGCTCTTTGGTTTGTATGCATCAGCAGCGGCACAGTATCCAGCCTTGGCGTTCAGAGCAGAAGCAGCCCCGGCGTCACCTGGACAACTTGATTGAAAGCAACCAACAACACTAGTTGCTGCAGAACAAAGACAAGTGTACCAAGCCTCTTGCGATGAAGTTTGGTAAGGTGCACAGAAGGTTTCGGTCTAGCGTACGAAGTTCCAGTGGTGGACGTAAGCTGGTTCGAGATGCAAGTATTGAACGTGACTTGGAGGGCGAGCCGCAGTTTGATCCGTATGCGTTAGCCATTCTGAGTTTCAGACAAGTTTGTGTGGACGGTTCAAACACGCGTTTTTGAGCTTATAAATCTTGGGAGAGCAATGTGCCATACCCCCTTGTACTTGTGGGATTTGCGGGGCTGTTTTCGGACAAGTTTGAAACAATGGTTTCCCTGCAGTGCGTGATCGTCCAATCGTGCACATCGACTACGCGCGATGACCTCTATTAGAAGCTAAATTACGCGGTCGTTTGTCGATGAGTAGTCTAAATTTGAATGGCAGCTCCGGCATGAACCTTGTCAGATATTAAGACAAGGGGTAGTTCCCGCCAAACTCATCTCTTTCAAAACTCTTTCGCAATCAGATAACGATGCCCGTCCCAACTACAACAGCATCTGCCGTGTCACACTATTACGGAACCAATTGTGGTGCAACCCAACCCATCTTTGACAAATGCATTTCGGACCTCTTGTATGCATCAACCGGTCAAAACTACGCGACCATCGAGACCTGGTGTGCCTCTGAACAGACCAAGGGACAAGGATACTGGTACATGTGTCTTTGCGGACAGAGTCAAAAGGTTGTGACGTGCTACAACACAAATTGCCAATCAGACGCCACATTCCAGCAGGCCGTTACATCCCAGACCAGTTATTGCGATGCCATGAAGCAGTTTGTTACTTGGACAACAACTACCGTCAAGCCATGGACAGCTCCCGCTCCAACCGATCTTATTGGTGACGCAGGAATGGGGCCGACTCTTGCTGTGAATGGTACAAAGCAAAACAGTGCCAGTGGCGCTGGATCTGTTGAGTTTGCCGCGGGTCTTGCATTGGGAGCCTTGTTTATTCTTTGAGGATCTTGATGAGTGGCTTGAGAAAGCTTGAACATTGTATTTATTTCGTGATAAAAAAATCATTTCTTAAACCAAATTCTTCATGGACTGTGTAAGAAGCTGAAGCATTTCTTGTTGCCTTTATTTCTCAACTCCAACAAGCCTCTGATGCTAGCGGACTACAGGCAAGTTCATCTTTTCCAGAAATTTTGCACCGGCAGCCACCTTTGCGTCCGCCGCAGCTTTCCTTGCCATCTCGGTGCAAGTTTCTGGGCAATAACGGAATATCATCCTCGTTTGTTGTTGGCCAAGCAACTTCACGAGAATTTGAACTCAGAGAGCGGGAGGGAACTATACAATTGTAGGACACTCGAGTGATTGATGTGCAGGAGTGGGTTTGAAGGACGAGGTAAGTAATATGTTAGTCTGAAAAAAGAAGTGGACGTAGAGGAGTTGCAATGCGCGTCGATTGAAATTGTTGCTGGAGTGCGCCAGGTGTGGCCATGGCATGACTCGGAGGTGGCGGCGAACGAACAAGAGTCATATGGCATCAATCTGAATAATTCTTTTTAAATTCCATTGTCCATTAAATATTGATTTAAAAATTGTCTTATAATGGCGACTTCAATCTTACCTCTTGAAGCATCTGATCTTCCAGCGCTACAGATTCTCTACCGTTCCTCTGCAGCCTATTCCAACTTCGTATTACGCAGTGACAACATCCGTCGCGGCTCAAGCAGACCTAATACCTTGCCTGATTCATTCCACCTCCACCTTACCTTGCTCCACAACCAACCAACGGTAAGAGGCGGGAGTTGGATCCCCGAAGAATCGGATCTTGATCGATACAAGACGCATTTAGCCCACGGCTTGAGTTTCAAGGCAGTCTCAACCTCTGGTGATATCACAGGCATCATCATCACTGATTACGAATCATGGAACAACTCTGCGGAAGTATACGAATTCATTGTCGATAAGAGCGTGCAACGTTCAGGAATCGGAATGAAACTCATGTCGGCCGTGATTGAAACGCTAAAACCCGTGATATCACTCGGATCGTGTGTGAGACTCAAACAAGAAATACTCGAGCGATATCGTTTTACTTGAAGATGGGATTTACTCTGGATGCAGTTGATGTCTCGTTTTATGGACCAGATGATTTGGACAAGCAGGACGTTGCTGTGTTTCTCAAGTATGACGTGAATGGAGGCAGAACGCGGATGGTCAAGGATGAGTCTAATTCAGTCGATTCAGAAACAGAAAAGACTGGATTGGCACTGGAGACTGTGTGAATTCCTTGTGTCCGAATTCAGGGAAACCCGTCGCGGCAGACTCATTGACCATATACAAAGGTCGCGTTGTTGGATTCTGTAATCCTCACTGTCGTGACGAATTCGCCAATGCGTTGGTTGTCTTCAACAACGCGATACAAGAGAAAGGTATTTGATGAAGCACATTAAAGAAAACCTTGAACCGTTACTTCTGAAGATGATATCAATACAAATTCTACGCGTACGTTTTCTCTTTCCTATTCCGAGAAAATGCCTCTATTCACCACCACTCCCATCACATGACAACAACAAGTCACTTATCGATGACTCAAGGTACGCTGATGTTCTTCTCTTGATTGGAGAGTCAAAAGTCCCAGTCTGGGCGCACGCGAATATCCTCGCCAAAAACTGCGAGTACTATGACATGCATTGGCGGACAGATGGAACAACCCTGACGTCCCAGCAATTATTCCAACCAGTATCACTGTTGATGAAAAGCGGTCAAAGCGACTGCTGGCCGTCTTGAGTCATCCAGACGTTGATATCGAGCCCTTCAAAATCGTGCTTGAATACATTTACTGTCAAGTTCCCGAGGAGCTGCTGAAGCACGTCGCATTAATCGCTGATCAGCTGTTGATACCATCACTTGTTTCTCAGTGTGTCAAAAAGATAATGGACTACACACTGTCGCCAGAAACGTCGTTTGACGTATACTTTCTCTGTTTACAACTGAATGAATCGAAAAATGCACAAGAAGCATTGTCTTTTGTTATAGATGATGTTACGAATGCACTTCAGGCTGGAAAGGAAGTAATTCGTGACATTAGTTCTGAGGAGGTAAAGGATATTCTAAAATATCAAAAGTTTGAGCGGCTCAAAGATGGCGCATTATTATTGGATGGGTGAAAGCTAAGCAGGGTATAGAAATGTTAGCCTGGAATCGGACCTCTGGGTTTGAATATCATTCAAGCAAAGAAAGATATCCAGGACTTAATTCCCATAGTTAAACTGTCGTTGATGTCCAAACTTGAATTTATCACACGAGTAGCGCCGTTTGCATCATTGATTGAATCAAATTTGGTTGAGTTCTTAAAAGGTCATTTCGATTTTGAAGGAGATATCCAGTCTCTTGCATCCTCTAAAATTATCCTCGACTCCAGGATATTTGACATCCCAGCAATTAATAAGTTCTGGGACCTGCTTACTGCTAACATCAAATTGTTTCAACCAAAAGAAATGAATTGTTGTATCGAGGTTCAGAACACAACTTTCGTGAAGCGAAATTCCATGAACGATGTGACGGGAAGCCGAATACAATCGTCTTGATAAAAACAGTTACCTCAAAAATTGTAGGAGGCTATATTGATGCTGCATGGTCTTCGAGGGGTTTACCAATATCTGCAAATGAGGCTTTCTTATTTTCAGTCAACAGTTCATCGACATTGATTCAATTCATGCCGTCTACTTCATTGAAAACCGCTATATCTGGATTCAAGAACAATGGTCCAACTTTTCTCAACGGATTAGGAATTTCCATGTATTCATGTAGTTCTTCCTACACAGGCTACGATTTCAAAGGAACCTCCCCGCAAGAATTTCTTGGAGGTGATGGATCAGTTAGAATGGAGGAATACGAAGTATTCCAACTTTTTGAAACTTTACTACTCGGAGCTTGAATAAACTTTGATTATTGGAAACCTTTAAATTACTTCACACTCATGCGTTTATTTTGTGTCAGCTGTGTCTGAATGTCAACGCACACAACAAGATCCCAATTCACTTGTCGCGTTGATCCACTCCTTCCCCTTGACCCTTTTGATTCCGACTACCCTGCCTTCCTGTTGTAGCAGCAGCAGCAGATGCTTCGCTCCTTCTCCTCTCTATCTCTTCCGCAGAAGGAAACCCAACATCCCAAAACCCTTCGGGTGTAGACTGCACAGGCGCATACCGAGTCCGATGTCTCGACACATTTTGAAGATGCGAGTTCCTATTCCCATTCCCAGACGCAGGTGCGACTTGACCGAGTTCAACAAGGGGAGGAACGTGGCCTACGGCTTCGTAAAACTATTTAAGTTGATGGGAGAAGTTGAGATTCAGTGGTAAGGAAATAAATGGAATGTTACGTCGTTACAACAGGCACACGAATTTCCATGCATTTTTCGGCGTTCGGCTTTGTCTCGGACTACTTCTTGATATTTGAGTTCGGGTGGTGGAGGTTTTGAGAAACCAAGGCGAGCATGGAGTGATTTCGAAGCATCGATTGGAGTTGGGGCTTTGAACGCAGATGAAGACGAAGCAGGAGTTTTGATTTGTTTCGTGGTTGAGGTAGGAGGTTGCGGGATTCTTGAATCAACGTCGTCGTTGTTGTCGTCAGGAATCAGAGGGATCTGAGAAGTGTTGGAGGGTGGTGCGTCGACACCTTCTGATGTGGAATCTTCCAGGACAGATTCCAATGCGGGTTTGAAGTCTAGAGCCGATGATTTAAGCTTCTTTGATGGTGGAGGAGGCAGTTGTTGCGTTGGGAGTTGAGTTTCGTCTTCTTGAATCGCAGCTGTTCGTTTCAAACTTTGCGCGGCCTGTCCTGACTTTTCGTCGGCAGTAGTCCTTTGGTCACTTTGGTCAGTCAAAGTCTCCGTCTGACTTGGCATTGGAGCTCATCGATGATAGACTTTGATGCAGCCAGACTCAACAGTCTTTCCATCCATTTCCCTTCAATTTCTGCACACTTTGTAGTTAAAGACGCGTTGTCGCGTTCCAGGTCTCTGATTGCAGTCGACCAACAAGCCGCCTCGACTTCCCGCTGTCGTTCCAACTCCGCGATTCGAATACGCAATCGATCATTCTCTTTTGTGAGAGATTCCGTCAAGTCAGCATCGACGGCATCAATGAATTCCGTATCCTTTGAAGGTTGTCCGTTTCCTTGGTGAGCATTAGGCATGATCAACACTCGCAGCTTCTTCAACGCCTTTGACAGTTTGAGCTGTGTCGTTGACAGCTGTGCCTCGATCGCGGCCTTTTCGATTGCGGCGGCGTCCCTGTCAAAGCCACGACGAGTGACCAGGAACAGTTCAGAAACAACTTGAACCACTTCGGAAGCTAAACCAAACCAAACCAAACCTGAACTTTGCAAACTCATCGCGACGACTTTTGATTCGCGCTGAGATCGACGAAGAGCCTCGGCGGCGGCAAAGGCGTCGTTTGAGGCGGACTCGGTCGCCGCTGATTCGAGTCAGTTCGAGTTCGATTCAGTTCTTTGATTGGTCGCTCAAGTAATGTGACTCACCGTGGAGCGCCGACACGTGCGCGGTCCCGAGTTGCGACAGAAGCCCAAAGAAGGCGGAGGTGTCGTCCATCACTGGAGATGTCCGAAAAACCTGTGAGCTTCTTTTCGAACAAACGAAAGACAAAGAAGAACCATTGATTATACCGTAGATTTATTGATTCTTTGTCAAAATGCAATCGGATCCCATCACTTTCTTACTCACTCTCGCAAAGATCCTTCAGCTTCCTCTCCACTCTACAACTGCAACGGCTTTGAAATATTGGCATTCGTATCAAGCATTAGCTGCCATCGACGAAGCTGCAAAAGAACTGGATCACCATGTAAACAAACACGACTCAATCATGTTCTCTTGATACCGCTGACCTCGTATGCCTCAGCTTATATTATGTACATGTATTCATCTGGCATGTAAGCAGACTGAAGTCTCGAGGAAACTGAGGGACATTGTCAATGCTGGCTATTGGTGAGCACTTTGCTCGATTGACATTGCAGCCCTCTGATCCTACTCAGGATTATGCATCACGGTTCTTCAAATGGATACATGACACAGATGATGATGTAACTGTCAATGTCTCACTTCCACCTCATGCAACTCATTCAACTCCTTCAAAAAAAAAAAAGATATACTGGGACCTCAAGGAGTCACTTGTGACAGCGGAACTCCTCCTCCTTCGAATCCTTGCATTTGAAACCACCGTGGAAACGCCGCATCCGTGGATTGTGTACATTATGCAAGATGTATGGAGTGCTGAAACTCGACAATCACTTTCCAACAGTCAGTTCTCCTCTCCGTTGAAAAACCGTACTTCTAAAATACTCGACTATAGAGACGATAGAAATTGATGGATTGTACACTGAAGTATCCACTACTGCTATTGGGTTGGCGAATGATTCTTTCTGGATTCAAGGACTTGTTTGGATGTACCAGCCAAGGTATTTCTACAAGAGACAAAATCGATTGATTCTTAAATGACTTGATTCAAACAGGTGACGGCTTGTGCCTGCGTATTCTTGGCAACTCGTGTTCATGCATTGAAGGAGTGGGTAACTTTGCGTGACTTGGCTGATATCGTACGTGCAGATGAGAAAGAAATCGAGGCAGCCATTGAAGGTGGGTGTTTATTGGCTGTCGATGATGCTAATTTCTTGATAGGACTGATAGAATCAACGACGAACTTTCAACGATGAATACAATCTCACATTCGACGCTATTACTCTTTATAATTTATCAAAGCTCCTAACACAAAAAGTCTCTTCACTTCAAGTGAACCTCAAATTCAGCGCAGTGCTCTTCTTAACCTCCTCAAGTGTAACCCCCTCCATCAATTCAGTCAACTTCAACACCCCACGCGCCTTATCCACCTCAAATACACACAAGTCAGTAATGATCATATCGATACATGCTTTTCCAGTCAACGGAAGGGAACACTTTGGAAGGATCTTGCTCTTTCCGTTCTTGGCACAGTGCTCCATCGTAACAACAACCTTGGTTCCGGAAGTCGCAACCAAATCCATCGCTCCTCCCATTCCTTTCACCATCTTTCCTGGGATGATCCAGTTGGCGAGGTCGCCGTTTTGTGAGACTTCCATTCCTCCGAGAATCGTCAAGTCAATGTGACCACTGTGTTTGATATGAGCTTTTGTTGCAATTCAATGTTGAAAGGTGGAACATACCCACGAATCATGGCAAATGACTCATCTGATCCAAACACACTAGCACCCGGAAGAAGAGTAACAGTCTCTTTACCAGCGTTAATCAAATCAGCATCCTGTTCTCCTGGTTTTGGGAAGGGACCCTAGCAAAAGATTCCGTTAGTTCTACAAAGAATCAAAGAATTTCATACCATTCCCAAGATTCCATTCTCACTCTGCAAATGCACAGTCATTTCCGGTGGAATGTAGTTGGACGCGAGCATAGGCATTCCGATACCGAGGTTCGCGTACATTCCATCCTTGAACTCCTTTGCAGCGCGACGAACGATTCTTTCACGTCGTTGGGCACCTTCATCGGACATGGCAGATCCACGCTTTCCAGGAACGTTGAGACCCTTTCCGTCGTTGATGGTGAGTCTCTAATAGCCCGAAATTTGAGACGTTACGTTGATATGTGGGTTTTCACGAACCTCGATTCGCTTTTCAAACTTTTCGCCCTTGAAGACACGGTCGACGTATGCACCTTGCACATGGATTTCATCTGGCTTCAAAGTTCCGATTGGGACGATTTCTTCGACCTGAAGTTGAGAGATCAGAATCGACCAATGTTGCTGGAAGGATGTTTACCTCGGCGACAGTGATCTTTCCAGCCTTGGCCATTGGAGCATTGAAGTTACGAGCGGTGCCACTTTGGTGAAGGATTAGAATGACTGAGTATGGCTTGTTTCAACTTGACATACCGGAACATCAAGTTTCCAAGAGCATCAGCCTTCCACGCCTTGACGAGAGAAAAGTCACCGACAATAGCTTCTTCCATGATGTAGTCGCGGCCATTGAAAGTGCGAACCTGAACCAGGGTTTGAGTCTTTCGCGATACCAGCAACAATCAAATGTCTCACCTCACGAGGAGTCGACACGACAATAGGCTCTTTTCCCTTTCCAGCAGTGGGGCTGTACTTGATTGGAATACCACCAGTCTGAACTTGGGTTCCCACAGCAGTTGCAGTAAAGAAGGCAGGAATTCCAGCTCCTCCCGCACGAACACGCTCCGCCAATGTTCCCTATAACACACCATATCAATACATCGCGCAACATCAATAACGGAGATTGTAAGGGTGGCTCTTCTCTTCCGTTTGCATTCCGACAAGTCCCGATTTGAGTTTGATCTCCACCTCCCATCTCCACCATCAACAGCGACACATGGGAGCCTATTACAGAGGGCAGCAGCAGCAGCAGGACTCTTACCTGAGGGATGAGTTCGACTTCAAGCTCTCCGTGAAGGTACTGACGCTCGAATTCGGCATTCTCACCAACGTACGATGAAATCATTCGCTTGATCTGGCAGAAAAGGTGAAAAGGGGCGTCAGCCACAACGTTACGGGTACATCTGACAGGGTGAGAGGCAGCGTACCTGCTTAGTCTGAAGAAGGAGTCCGAGACCAAAGTCGTCCACACTATCACACAACAGAAATCAGATCAGAGCTCAACCAACCAACCCCCAGCCAAAGCACATACCCAGCATTATTAGAGACGACGGTCAAATCCTTAATCTGCTTATTCTTCTGCAACTCAGCAATCAAGTTCTCTGGGATTCCACACAGCCCAAAGCCACCAACAAGAACCCTTTCCCCACCCTTGAAACCAGCAATCGCTTCTGCCGCAGACGCAACAATCTTGTTCGCCTTCGCGGACAGGTTTCGCGAGTGGGTGAGGAAGACAGTTGTAGGAAACCTGAGTGTTGTGAGTCGTGTTGTTGCAAACATTGTTTTCTTGTGAGAGCTTCTTTTTTTGAAGAACAGAGAAAATCAAATCGGAAAGAGAAGACAATGAACTCGATTTGCATCGCGAGACTGACTGAGGAGCGGAAGCAGTGGCGGAAGGATCATCGTGAGTTGCTTTTGATTTGTCGTTGGATTTGAGGCGGTCTTGTGTAGTACACTGTAGGACACTGGAGGGGACTAAGCACACTCCACGCAGCATTCGGCTTCTACGCCAGACCAGACAAGAACCCGGACAACTCCTTGAATCTCATGAAATGGCATGTCGGGATTCCAGGTGCGGTTTTGGTTGGGTGTTGTCCAGAGACTTGGACCTGAACTACTCCACTGACTCTCCACATAGGCAAAAAGGGAACCAACTGGGAGAACGGCGTGTACAAACTTATTATGCACTTCCCCGAGGATTACCCACAGAAACCCCCGAAATGCGTGTTTACTCCGGCTCTTTTCCAGTGAGTGTTGATAGCCACTCTTGGATATCCGTCACACCTTCCCGCCTGGCCTCGCTTCATACGTAATGATTTCGATATCAATACCGTGGACGGAATGGTGCTCATTTGTGCTGACGCTTGAATCCTCTACGGAAGTCTAAAAGTTGATGTTGCCTGGGAACTAGATAATTCATCAAGACACTCACACGGCTGATAATATTTGTGTGCGAATATACTGGAAGGCGTAGAGCGAGTTTGAGCTTCTGTAGTCAAGCGACAACAAACATGAGATAACCTGGTTGAGTTTACTGACGTTCCTTTTATCGGCAGCCCAAACATCTATCCAAGTGGAACAGTATGTCTCTCTATTGTGAATGAGGAGCAAGACTGGAAGCCGGCTATCACAGTCAAGCAGGTCTGTTTTCGGTTGTATTCATGCAACTGCGGCTAAACCACACTCTCATTGTCCACTAGATCTTGCTCGGTATCCAAGACCTTCTGGATGATCCAAACCCCAACTCACCTGCGCAGTCTGACGCATACATGCTTTTCAAGAAGGATAAGGTGCATTCCCCATTCATCCTTTGAAATGCTATGATTCTCTAATCTGTATGATTTCAAAAGGCTGCGTATGAAAGAAGAATCAAGCAACAGGCGTTGGAGAATATTCCAAGAGATTGAAGTGGAGTTTATGGAGGTGTAAGAGTTTGGTTAAGGATAGTCTTCAGACGAAACTCTTATATTGTGTAGAATATTTAACATTTCTGTGTAATCATCTGTTTCTCTCTTCTCTTCTCTTCCTTTAATTCACTTTTCAAAACTGGTTAGAATGCCAACCATCCCAACACCGCATACAGACGCTGTTGCAAATGACGTTGGCGAATACACACACTTCCGCCTACCGGATAATAGTTCCCTCTGCACCTCAAATGAAATCTCGGCGTTCCTTGGAAGGGTACTCTGCCTGTCATTCTTCAAATTGAACTAAACGGCTTTATGCTTCTTAAAGGTATCCCAACTTGTTCTCAATCACTTTAAGAAACATCCCGAAAACGTTCCTTCGTACTTGTCCTCAGTTTCATTGGACGAACGTTCCACCTTCTCCCTTCCCAAAGGGTATGTTCTTGTTCGAGTGCCTCGTATATCCTCCATGACAAATCACGTGGATAAATACATTTGGGGTCATCCGTCAGGACAGTTGAGTGGTGTCCAATCTGTGTATTCATTGCATGTTCTCATAACTTGAAAACAGGAAGTTCCGCTCAACAAATGAATTTGCTCCTCACATGATTTCATTGATATCCGGATCTTCAGCATGTGAATGCGTACTCTGTCTGGGCAAGATGAAGCGAGTAAAACCTTCAAAAGCCAATGTTGAGCATGAAGAAGTACTTGAGGAAGGACAAGCACCTCCGGCAAAACGACGGCGGCACGAATCTTATCGTGTGATTGACTCTGACGATGATGACCAGGAATCGTCGTCTGTGACAAGGCAATCTGGATCCACCAATTCCTCGCTAAATAATGAATCGCAACGGCAAGGGGAGGACGAAGAGTCTGACTTTTCGGAAGTGGATGAAATGGAGGATGTGTTTATTCAGCAGGCTGCAGAGGAAATGGAAGACGATGATATCCAAATTTTGATAAGTGATGAAGGGGATGATGAGACTGAGTCGGATATCGCTGATGCAATCGATACAACGTTTCCGAAACCACAACAGGCTGGATCTACGAGTGCTGCACCCGCGTTTCGTTCGTCTGTATCGATTCCTCTATCAGCACCATTTTTCCCGTCACTTCCACAACCGTTAATGCAGCAGCGGGCTCAACACGCCTCCAACATTCGCCCTCCCCCAAAACCAAAGTCTGTCACAAGCGCAACCTCCGCTACAGCAATCCGGCGCCCATCAAATACACAACCAACTCCAAAACCCCCTACTGCGGCCGAAGCCCGTAAACCGTCAAAACCAGCCTCAACAGACACCAATGAACCATTCAAGTACAAATACCATCCTCACCAACTCGCATGGATCCGTACTTATTTATTAAGCGATGCCGTACCACCACTCGTTCAAACACCTGCATCATCTTCAACCACACCCAAATTCATCCCACCCTCCTTCTCCCACCTCACAAACCCAGGGAATATTGTGTACTGGCCCTGCATCGTCCGGGACACAATGATAAACTACATCCCAAGCACCACTTCAGATGGCCCCGTCCGCGTCATTCGCCCACACTCCATACTCTCAATCCTTGAAGAAGAAGACGACGCCGGCGGCGACATTGAAGTCTTTGCCCCTTCCATCCCATATACACCTTCCACATGGAAGACACCTCAAAAAAAAATACATCAGTAGTAGACTTGGTCAAAATAGAACTCATCGGCTCAACTCTGAAATAACATTTCTTCCAACCGAGTTGATGCCGTTTTCAAGCATCCGCGTCGACGCGAAAGTGATTGAGTTTATGGGCAGAGTCTCAAAACCAAGGAAGGACGGAAATGGTTGGACGCGTGTGGAGACATGCTTGTTGTAAAGTATGGAGCAGCCGTATGGAGGTCATGGATACATGCGACCGAGGTAGTACGTGTTTGGACGTCAGGGATGTTGAAGGAGCCTGAAATGTTGAATACGGTGGTACCCAAAGGACCGCGTGATGCTGGACAGTTGAGGACGTTGAAGGGGAGGAGTTGGCGTGGATTGCAGATTGGTGGAGAAGTGATTCATCTGGGGGACTTTGTCACGTTTCCTCAGAGTGTTGCTTTGGATGGGAATAAGGGAAAGTTTGATTTCGGGGGTATTCTGAGGAAGGTGAACGATGAAATTTGTGGACGGGTGCGGTTTGGAGGGTCGTTGCATCCTTCAATGGCTGTGATGGAGGTGCTGCGTATTGAGTTCAACGAAAAGGATGTTGTACCTGGAGATGTCTCGTTGTTTGGGTACTTGTGCCACTTGGAGTATGCAGGAAGAGAGGATGAGTTTCAGGTGAAGCGAAGTTGGATCCAGACTGAAGGTGGAAGCGATCGGCTTGAATTTGTCAGTGTTGTTTGCAGCAGCGGTGTTATTTCCAAGTTTCATCCGCAGTTGATTGGAATGAGTGCAGTGACGGTATCGCTGTAAAAGCGAAAGCAGGCGTAGGAGTTATTCCATTTAGCTACTCTTCTTGTGAATATGTATTTCTCAAGAATGAAGACACTAAAGAAAAAGAAAACTTCCTCAATCCATAACTCCCATCATTGAATACAGTAATGGAAACATGGTTTTCAAACGACCACGCAGCTCAGGAAATGAAAAAATCAAATATCAGAAACATTTAATAAAAAGTATTAGTTCTAATACAATAGTTCAGACAAGCTACTTGTCACGTCCAATGTTGCTGCACTTTTGTTGTACACTGGTTTCCTTCTTATATGCTCCTCACCTCTCACTCAATGGTAACTCTCCATCACACTCTAACTTTGTTTTGTTTGAGAATGTCCTCGGATTTTGTTGTCACAAATGATTGAGTGAGAGGGTCTTTGGCAATGACATCGCCGACTCCTTCCCGCAGAAAGTAGTGTGCTGGATTGGTTCTGTAGACTTGGTGTATACCTATTAGAGTAGTTGGTTATCAATTTGGATGAAGGGGTGAATTTTTTGTGAAGGGGATTTTGTGAAGGGGACGTTGTGACACGGGTTTTGAAGGGGAAGTGTGGGAAGTCCCTTGTAACAAGACAAGAGACGTTTGCCCTCCATCAATCACACTCGATCTACGCTTGGTCTATGCTGTTGCTGTGTTGTTGGGCAGCCTCATCGTTTCAAGTTGGAGAGGCATCCCGTTTCAATCTCAATGCCCAACTCCCGTGTGCAATTGATAGAGTCTCTATACAAGGAAGAGAGGCGCTGCACTCGCGAAGGAATAGGGACGGGGGTACACAAACCACGCTTTGACGACAGTTTTTTGTGGGAAACTTTTTGGAGTAATTTGGAAGGGATATTTTGAACAGCCAATTAGGGTGCGAAAGACCAAAAAGTGGAAAAGGCATCCTTCATGAGAAAATTAAGTAATTAATAAAAGCGACAAGGATATTCTCTGTTCATCTGAATAATGCCGTTTGGACATTTAAATGGAAAAGAGAAGGAAAGGGGGAGAATGAAGGAGACATTTGTCTGTAAATATCTTTGACAGTGAGACCATTCGTTTGCTGCCTGTAAATGAAATAGTTACAGCATATTGTTTGATCAATAGAGACAGCGATATTTGGATCAGTACCAGCCACAAAAGACAAAACAGGAGTAAAGAAAATGTTTTTGTTTGTTTTATTGGTTTTATTTGTTTTTGGTATGTTTTGTGTGGTTTGGTTGATGAAGGAGGATGAGAGAAAGGGAAGTGAGCCATCAGTGAGTTGTGGTCAAGTTTGGCAAAGAAAAAAGTGAAGATGAATGTTCTTCGTCTCTGAAAATAATAGTAGATTATAATAATATTGTGTCAGGTTGATTGAATTTGTATGAAGCAAAAACCCAGCCCCAAAGCCAAGATCATGTCCATGTTCCGGTCCAAGACAGCTGACAAGCGCAACACACTCCCCTCCGCCGCACCTGCCGCGGAAGCGCCGACTCCCCGCCGATGTCGCCGTCGTTCTCGCATCCAAGTTGTACGAACACCCGGGCTCGGCCGAGTGGGACGACACCTTCGACGCGGAGGCGGACACGTTGGCGCTCGGCCTTGCGCTTGATCCCGCCGATGTTCTGACGGACCGCGCCCACGGTTGGAAGGACTTTGTCGTCGCCCTCAACTACCACTTCCACAGACTCGCAGACGCTGAGAAGGCCCAGGCAAAGTCACACACTGCGAACCAGAAGGTGCGTGTTTGTGAGGGTTTCGTTACTCACGATGCGTGAATGCGCCAGAGTTGCTGAGTGGGAGACACACTCTGGGCTTGTGTGCTCTCCATACCCCCTTTCAACTTGAAACTTACAAATTGATAAACATTCAACTCACCATCATTCATATCAAATTAGCACTGGACCCACCCTGCCCAGTTAGAGACCTTGCTTTCGGTGAGCAGTCTGCCGTCAGAGGCCTTGTTCAGGTCTTCAAGAACGATGCCACCGCCCTTGCTGCTCAGCACTCGGCTGTCCAACACAGCTTGGAAAAGCAAACTATCACTGCTTTGGATGGAATCAAAAAGTCTCTCAAGGCAAAGTTGGCTGCTTTGGTCAAGGACCAAAAGGTACGCCCAATTTTTGCCACCCTCTGAGTGTTCAGCTTCTTACCCATATTCCCATTTTAAATTACAGCAACGTAACAAGGAAAGATTGAAGGACAAGCAGTCCATCATCAAGGCTAAGGAAGACCTCCAAAAGGCAATCTCCTTTGCCCGCAGACCAGGAACTGATTCCAACAGATACGGAGACCCATGGTTGGCCAACCAAGAAGTCAAGAACAAGCTCGCAATCGCCAAAATGAAGCACGCTGCTCGTAACCAAAAGCTTGTTGACATCAAAGCCGACTTCAAAGTCTTTGAAGCAAACTTGATCCGTGAACTCAAGGTTGCCCTTATTGGCGTTTCCTCCATCTCCGAAATCCAGCCCCACCGTGCCAGCCACGCCAACGAGATCGAAGCTGGTCTCGCCGCCTTGGACGCCGAAAAGGAATGGAAGCAATTCTGCGTCAACAGACTCGACAAATCCGGTGGCCCAGAAATGTTCGAAACTGATCAATACGAAGGCCACGACGACCCTCTCATTGGTGTCGTCCACGAAGGTGTCTTGAGCCGTAAAACCAAGGACTTGTTCAAGAGCTACAAGGAATTCTACTATGTCGTTTCTGCTGGTGGGTACATGCACGAGTTCAAAGCCAAGCCACAAATCGACCGTCTTGAGTCAATTGAGCCTGAGCGAACGATTTACCTTGGTGACTGTACTTTGGACCCCTTGGGTGTTCAGGACCGTAAGCCTGAAGAATTCTTCTTGACGGAGAAGAAGGAGGACGGAAAAATGTTTCAGAGAGGATCCCACGTTTACAAGTTCTTGGGAACTTCGCTTGCTCAGAGTCAGCAGTTCCATGCTGCTATTTCTTCGATTGCTAAGCACACTATGGGTGTCGTCGCCACTGGATCTACCAATGCTGTTCTTGGTCGTAGCAACACTCTTGGTGAAGCTCCTGCTGTTCCTGAGAAGGAGGTCAAGAGACTTCCAACTGCTTACTAAACGGTGCCCTCCGTTTTCTTTTGTTCATTCTAATTAGATGCAATTTGCTACAAATCAGAAAATATAAATACTTTTAAGTCGTGAAGTGTGTTCCTTATTGCCTTGAAGATAATGGTGCCAACTTTTGCATTGGTGCCTTCCTCGATGTTCCTGACCATGACTTCAATGCGGTGGAACGTGGCAACAAATGGAGAGTGCAATTATGGATGAACAATTTGCAACAGGAATCGTGGCAGGATTGACAAGCAAGATAATAGTGCACTCACCAAATCCTGTTCAACACTCACTTTTTGGAATATAAAACCACCCGTATTTCCACACCAAGAAAACCATCAACCTACAAAAGCCGCAACATGTCCATGTTCCGATCCAAAACGTTGGACAACCGTTCCCCATCCCAGCGACCTCTGTCTCCACCATCCTCTCCAACATTGTCTGCCACCAAATTGGCAGAAGGAGAAGAGAACTTTGACGCTGAAGCCAACACTGTCGCTCTTGGACTAGCTGTTGACCCTGCCGATGTCTTGACTGATCGCGTGCATGGATGGAAGGACTTTGTTGTTTCCTTGTCCAACCACTTCAACCGCATTTATGAAGCCGAGAAGGCACTTGCCAGATCTCACACCTCGAACCAGAAGGTATGTACTCCGATAACACGCGTTATACTTCTGGCAAAGCACTTCTGATTCTCCCCATCACTCACAAAAACAGCTCTGGACCCAACAGGCACCACTCCGCGACCGTGCATTCGTTGAAGAGTCAGCGATCCGAGCCCTTGTCCAAGTGTTCAAGACCGATGCGACGATTCTTGCCGGACAGCACTCGACCGTTGAACGCAGCCTGGAGAACCAGACGACCAAGGCCCTTGAGGGAATCCAGCGCACGCTCAAGTCCAAGTTGAACATTCTTATTCGCGAACAGAAGGTCTGCGTCAAAGTCCCAACCCTCCTTAGAATCAACCTAACACTCACTCAAACACCAGGCCCGCAACGAAGAACGCGTCCGCGACAAACAGTCCATCATCAAAGCAAAAGAAGACCTCCAAAAAGCGCTTTCCTTTGCCCGCAGACCAGGAACAGACGCTAAAAAGTACGGCGATCCGTGGCTCGTAAACAAAGTCCTCAAAAACAAACTCGATCACGCAAAGGCGAAACACGAGGCTAGAAACCAGAGCCTTATCGACACGAAGGCGGATTTCAAGGTCTTTGAGGCGAATCTGATCCGGGAACTCAAGGTTGCTCTGATTGGCGTGTCCTCAATCTCCGAGATCCAGTCTCACAAGGTGGAACACTCGGGCGATATTGAAGCCGCTTTGGCTGGTTTGGATGCCGAGAAGGAGTGGAAGTTGTTCTGTACCAGCAAGTTGGACAAGTCCACAGGTCCGGAAATGTTTGAAACTGATCAATACGAAGGGCATGATGACCCTTTGATTGGTCTCGTCCACGAAGGTCTCTTGACTCGCAAGACAAAGGATATTTTCCAAACCTACAAGGAATTCTACTACGTTGTCTCCTCTGGCGGATACATGCACGAGTTCAAGACCAAAGCCCACACTGAGCGTCTTGAGACTCTTGAACCTGAGCGTTCAATCTACCTTGGTAACTGCACACTTGGAGCGCTTGGTGTTCAGGACCGTAAGCCGGAGGAGTTCTTTTTGACTGAGACGAAGGAAGATGGAAACATTTTCGATAGAAGCTCTCAGGTGTACAAGTTTTTGGGAACTTCTCTTGCTCAGAGCCAGCAATTCCACGCCGCGATTTCTTCGGTTGCGAAACATACTGTGGCTATTGTTGCAACTGGTTCAACGAATGCTGTCGCAGGCCGTACCAACTCGTACGGAGAAGAGGTTACAAGTGACACTGAAAAGGGTGAAGTCAAGAGAGTCGATACCGCGAGCTGAAGGATGTTAGACTTTTTTCGTTGCGTTTCTGTTTCATTTTAAATCCCACCCCACGTGTTTAGAGGGGAATATATACATAAATATCACTTTTAGAATCAGTAGAACCACATTTGTATGTTACTGTTTTAATACGTGCATGAAATTGAAAACAAATGAGCGAAATCCCAACCACTAATCCAAGAATATTTTACGCTCCATCTTGTTTCCAGTAGCATCAATATTAGCCGTTTGGTAGACTATCAAAACCGTTTAACTTAACATGCATTGGTATCACAACACTTACGGAGATCTTTCAGTCCTTTGTCGAAATCTCGTATATTCTGAAACCCTATAATCCACGTTACCAAGTTGATGATGATTTGAAGAAAGCCTTTAGGTTGCGGTTAATAAAATATGACAATAATAGCTGAAAACGTCTTACAAAATAGTGCCAACGCATCCTTTGTGATTTCATACTTTTTATCCGTAAACACAGCTTGCAGTCCGTAAACAACAGCCGCAAAGTCAGCCAAGAGTAGTCCCAAAAAACTCAACATCAGCAACTTGTTGCATTTTCGGATTGCATTCCACCCAAATAGATACGACAAAGACGCTGCAACTATCGCTACTATACTCAGTGGAAGAAGCAGATTTTTCGGAACTTTAGTATAATCATTCGGCATAATGACTGTTGTTTCATTCGTTGGTCCCAAAATCCAAGGTGTATTGAACATTTGCAGTTGATCCGTCACTCCCTTTTGAGAGTAATAAAAAGCAGCAACCATTTGACTGACAAATCCGAGGGTGAAGAAGATGTTGAACTGACTCAATTTTGTGAGAAAAAAGTTGTGTTGAATATATCAGCTTACCTTCAGCACCAAAATAAAGAGGTGATATCTTGTCATGATCCCTGTAAGAAGCGGTGGTGAGCTTAAGCGAAAACGGGACTATGTATGCGGCTTACATTTTCGTTCAATACTCGCTCCTTGGACTTGATACATACTCCACCCATATTCTGCATCGAATTTGTTTAGTCACACGAGCTTATTTCGCTTTCGAATAAGTACCTTGATATGTTTTATACCCGAAAAACATCCCCATCAGATTCCCAAGCCCACTAATTCCACAAATAACCAGCTCTACAGGCGCCGCATCCCTCAAATACTTCAAACTCTCCGTCAGTCGTTCAGCAGCGTTTGGATCCAATGTCCAAGGACACGTCCCCATCAAATTAAAGTACGTCGATTGGTCTTGGGCGTACAGCTGAGTCTGGTTAAATACAAAAGGGTAAGGTCCAGCTGCGTAAACGGCGATGAAGGATTCGGCGCATATCTGGATCTTTCGGATATGGTTGATTTGGATGAACGAGTAGGATAGGATTCCAAAGTTGAAGAGGATACATGCGATCACTTGCATGGAATTTTTGTTCCATGCCTTAGTACCATATTTAAGTTAAATTGGACTTAATTAAAGATGGACAATGGACATACCGCGTCTAATAATCCAAGAGCCATAAAAATTTCGGCTAGGACGAAGAGGCCAAAGTATACCTTCATAGAGTGTAAGAAAATAGAACTGGATTATTGAAAGTGAAGATTACCAGATAGAATTGCGCATTTCCACTTGTCGCACCCCAACTCAAATCAATAAACTTCCAAACACTCCAAAAAACATAACTCTCAAGACAACCAAGTACTATGGCCTGTATCGTTCCATTTATAAGCATCAATTCTCCCCAACCAAGCCCGTTTTTCGTGTTATTGGCTTTGAATGTATCTATGGCTTTGTGAAGTGCCTTGTTTGCCAACTTTACATTCTTGATAGAATCTTCATCATTTCCGTCATCGTTTTCTTTGAGGCTGAATTTCGCAATACTCTCTCGCTTGTTTGCATGATGTGTGGAAACTACACTCAGTCGATTGCTGAAACGTCTGACATCGTCGCCCCAAGAACTTCCCAGATCGTCATCGTCGTGCGCATCATCTGTTACCATGCTGTCACGAACGTCATTACCGCTTTTCCTTTTACTGCTGGTTTCTGAGACAAAGTCGTCGTGTATTACTCTGTGAGGCGATATATACATCATTTGTTTAAGGCTTCCTGTGGAGCTATTGAATGCGAGATGGGCAGTTTCCAGAAGTGGAAATTCAGTCGAGTCCATCCTTGGCAGTAAGTCTGTTTGGTATTTGAGCATCCCATCTTTGTTAAGAGTAAGTCCTACCAGTACTTAATTGAGGTTTCATTTCACTGGAAATCATTTCATCTACATCTGGATTAACGACTCGCAGAACTGGTTTGATTCGTATCACAGTTTGTTTTTTTGGCTTGTTATCCAGCAAGACTCCACTCCCAATACACTCCAGGTCTCGAGATTCGTTCGCCAATTTATATCCAGGAATCCCATATTCTTCCTTTTTCTTGGAATTCTTTCGTCCAACTCCCATCATTGCAATAGGATTAAACGTTTTTGAGTTCCGTCTGGGAGCCGGTTGGGACGGAGAATCCGTCAGTTTCCCCATACTCCCCATATTCGCTTCCTTTGTCTTCAACGACGACTGTCGTGAGGCTTCCTTTGATTTTTTCCCATCGCTTCCAGGCCCAGTCACGAACAGAGAAGCACCGTCAGCCGAGCTGTTGCTAAAGTCTCGCGACGGCTCTCGCGTTGAGTTTCCAGACTTTCGGATGCCCAAAAAGGAATGTCCAGATAATCGTCGGGGTGAGGATTCGTGTTGTGGGGGTGCGGGGTCTTCGGTTACTGCGGGGGTCACTGATGCGCGTAGTGGACTTGCGGCGAACATACTCATAGGGCGAACTGATGACTTGCTTCCTGCGCTTGGACGCGCTCGCGCTCGGGAGGGTGGTGGATCCATTTTATGGATTTGTATATCTGATGGCGATCAACGTATCAACAACCAAATGTGAGAAATAAACTGAAACCGCGATGTGGATACCTCTGAAAGCAAACGCGGAGGTATAAGCTTGGGACTGAAGACGTGTCAGGAAAAGTTTCGATGTAAGATTGGACTGTTGGGTTGATCTGGGGTTTGTCACGAACGAAGTTGCGAAAAAAAAGTAGATCAACATGAGATACAGTGGTTCATTAATAAGATCAAGTCTTAAGTTAAAGTGGATATCCATTGAAGAAACTGCTCGGCGTCTCTGTCGTCCTCAAAGTCAAATAATATTGCGCTTCTTGACTTCTGCATCTCAACTCGCCCGATACGAACTTCGGGTCGATGTTTCGCGTTTCGTAGATACTCTGGCTTAAGCGCCCAGCATCCGGTTCTTGTGATACAATGAAGCCAATTCCTGGAACCTGACGATTCCAATGATATTGTTGCTGTGTGCCATTCCCTTACAAATCCGCTAGCAGGAGGCAAAAAGGGTATGTTTGTAAACTGAGGGTCCCGAAAGACTTTTTTCTTCGAGTTTTTACGAGTCATGGGAACAGAGAGACGTTGCTTTTCATCATTTGTTTTTGAATCTGCAGAGCCCTTTCTCTCTGACGCTGACCCTGATCGCGGTTGTGTTAATGGTGGAGTTATTTTCGATGCTGTGGAAATAAAAGATTTGGACACTTGGGAAAGTAACTGAGCTCGAACACTTGTAAAGACCATTACAGCTTTTTGACTAAAGGGGCCAACAACCCCAACTGTCGTTACGATCCAGACCCCAATGAGAAGCTGGTATGATGAGTTGACTGTCGGTACATCGGACAAATACGTAGGAAGGATAGATATAGCCAATAGGGTGGTGACAAGAGTAAATACAAGAAGATATAGGTACTGTCCGATTTCTTCTGGTACACCAGATAGTCTAATTGACATAACGGGTAAAGATATCAGACTCGAAATATGGAGCAACCAGAGAGCTGCAGAAACTCCTTGACCAGTGTTACGAGTAGAGCAGCCCAAGAAATCTTGATTATCTCCAGATTGCACAAATGTGCGAATTTGTGTCACTGACTTCGTAGTCCAAATTATCAACAAGATTGTGTTCAGAGTTAAGCCCGCCAAAAGACCCCAAACAGCCAAACGCGTGAATTTAACTGGGTTAATTACTTGCCGTGCACTGCAAATCCATTCAACCAGTACACTTCTCCAGAAGTTTGCATTTGTGAGCATGCCGAAACCATAGAGGAATAACCACATTCTCGTAACACACAAAATGTTTGTCGGTTGCATCACGCTCAAAATAATTGCAATATACTCGAAAATGGCTCCGAATATAAGAAATGTATTCAAGAGACGAGCCGCTTTACGTTCGTGAGTTATGCAAAACTAAAACATGATTGGTCAGTGACAATAAAACAATCTTTTGAGTGAACATACAGCCCCCAGCGCCATACTCGTTGCGATTCCCGCTATTGATAAAACTAATAGCGTCCTTCCTTCTGATTGACTCCAAAGATTCGTGACATGTCGAACTGCGGAAGAGCCATCAGAAGGTGGCATTGATGTTCCACCATAAAACGTAGGCTTCAGATTTGTAAAGCCTAACTCTCCCGATCCTGAGACATACGCAATAGCATATTTATCAGATGCTTGAGACACGTTTTTCAATAATGTTGTGAAATAGCTTCCAGTAAACAGGTCTCCATACTTGTTTAATGTGATTGGGCTTGCAATGAAGCCGGATGCACCTAGATGGGTGAGTATATTCTTTTAGTCAAGGAAAGTATTCACCTGTGTTGGAAAACACTGACGGAATCAAAGCCGATCTTATCGAAGGGGCAGATAAACTCGTGATAGATGCATTATTTGCAACGAAATTCATCATTCCAGCAACCATAGTTTTAACGCAGTCATAGGAGCCAGGAGTATTTGCTGCAGGAGCTCCATTCACGACAGGGTATGAATTGTTATTGATTTGATTCAGCTGAAGCCATCTTCGTGTAAATTCGATAGCTGTTTGGGAATAACTTGGTGTTGTTTGCAGCACAACCACTCCTTCCAGATTCTGAGTCGCGTTAATTCCCCCGTAATCTGAAAACTTTCCCGAAGTGGGACTGGGACTGAAGTTCATGAACCAGACTCGACCAGGGCCGGCGAGGGATTGATTGAACGCCCGAAAGTAAATGAAGGCAGGATCATCCTGATTTTGCGATGTGATGATAACATATCGGGCATCAACACGTTTCAATTCGCTCATTATGAATCCCATATTTTTGTATGTTGAAGCTGGTAGCGTATATCGCAAAATGACAGACAGTTGGATTCCAGAGTTTTCAAAAGCCGAAATCACGCTCAGTCCCGCTATTCGTACGTTATTTCCTAGAACATCACCAAATAGTAATACCTGAGAGTCCAGATCCTGCATCTTGAGTTATTAATGCAACTTTAGTTACACCCCAAGTCTGCAGTAACTTCAAGAAGAGAGATCCTTGAATAGCAACCCCACTAACCATCCTCCAGACGTACGGATATTTGTTCTTGTTGGAGAATATTGCGGATCCTTGGCTGGGAAGACAGAACGGAATCTTCAAAGCTGAAAACACTTCTCCTGAGTATCTGTTGTATCCAACATGAGTCAATACAAATGTTTGGTTTCTCATCACTCACGTTGTAGTCGAACTGAACGTCTCGCCAATGACACCGGCTATTTCTGGATGCGTGGCAACAAGTTTTTGCGCCGCGAGCATGGAATATCCACCTGAGAAGTATTTTGCCTTTGGGTTTGGCCTGATTGGATCCCACGAGTTAAAACGAATCAAGGAGACATGGATTCCTGTCGAGCTGTTGTTGATTTCGTCGACAGCCAGCTGTTTAGAATCTCAGTATTCCAATGTTGTGTACCTTGGAGTAAAATACCTGGGCTGCACTGTCCAATCCTATTTGAAAGGCCTGAGATGACGTGGGACCCCATGGCCCTGCCGGAGCGAACTTTGATGATGTCCACGCGTATGGAAGGTACAAAGCTAGTGTGATATTCCGCTGTTGCGGTGTTGGTGTTGCAGAGCTCTGACTCATGTTTTCGGCGATCTAAAAGGCTATGTTGTAGTCAAGCCTGAGTCAGACCCAAAATAGCAATATTTCAGGCTAAATTGACTGACTGCTCAGTGTTGACTCAAGGATTCCAGGTGAACGCGTCGCTTGAGTGACGTTTGTCACTCAACTGGAAAAAAATCAAATGAAACCAACGGGTCAAAGACAAACTATTAATGCTAATGCAAAACTGATTTCTTACTATATAACAAGTGACTTCAAATACTTCTCAAATAAAAGACCAATATGCTCCATCTTCACCACATCCTCCCACTTCGCACCATGCATATTCAACACATAATCAGAGCTTATTTCCAACACCTGCTCCTGTTTCAAACACCACTCCTCCATGTATATAGAAAACCCAGGAAACTCGAAGAGCTCCAACTCAATGACAACATTATAATGAGACACAGCCTTTTCTGCGTTATGAAGACTGGATTCACTCAAAGCCACTGAGTCACTGTCCAATTCATCAACGAGAATCGGTGCTTTCCAAATCTGGCAAGTCTTGGGATCAACGTCCTTGATGACGCGTTTTACTCGCCCTTTCCAATATAAATTCTTTTGGCAGAGAGCTTCAAGGTTGAGTTGACGGGAGACTTGGTCTTTCACAGAGACAGTCGTTTTGGTATATTTGACTGAAGGAATTATCATCACAGGCACCCAGACAACATCGTCAACAGAGAGAGGACCATGCCTAGGTGGCTTTCCAGTTGGAATAAATATTCCATTGAACGAAGGAGGAGTATGTGGGGTTTGAGGGCGGCGTTCAATATTCGATAGTGCAGTGAGATAATTTGAAATGTCTGCTTCTCGTGGTTGAAAGGAGGAAAGTGACGAAGGTTGACTAAATGGCTGGTTGATGTTGTTGATGATGGATCCAAAAGACGGAACAGGGACCGAAAATGAGCTTGAGACGCCTGTGTTCTCGTTTGGGGTTTCCACAGAACTTCCGAAATTAAATCCAACAGAATTTGAGTTGTCGCTTGTCAACGTTGATGAAGAAAATGCACTCGATGAAGAAGAAAGACCAAGAATCAATCCAGCCTGTGATTGTGCAGATAATCCAACAGAAAGGGCTGGTTGGCCGTCGGATGTAGGACTTGACGGTATCATCGTGATAGAAGGAGGCATAAATTGTGGATTGACGGTTTGGATTATCTCATTAGTTAATGATGGTTCCACAACTTCTGTAGCTTCCGCCGATTCGTCTGCTTTAATTCGTTTGTCAATATGTTCGTTTACATCTGATTTAAGCGCAACGGGATCTTCGGACGGCGAACGACAGCGTTTCAATAAACCTAAACGACTTTCATTAAGTACGAGAAAATAAAGCAGACAAAATTTACCTTCGACTTTTGAATTATCAAAAGGACATCATGAGGCGGGGAAATAGCACGAATAGAGACTGGAGACGGTGTAGCAGAGCTCGGAACGGACCACGATGTCGAAGCAGCCGTATCCGTCGAAGATGAAGCAACTGTAGGAGTAATTTTAATGGCTGTAGGTGCATCCAACGTGGGCGCTTTCTCCTTTTCCTCTTTCCGTTGTTCGAACTCACGATTCACAAACTCAAGAAAGAGATCAAACTTCTTTCCCTTTTCAGAACCGGATATAAAGTCTCCAACTGCTCCGAAGTTATCGGGCCGACTATTTCAGGACGCGTTGAAAAAATGTGGTTGAAGAGGCTTCGGGCTTTTTCTTCATCCATATCCGCTTTAGACATAGAGCTCGTCGTAGATTTTTGTTTGGCATCAGCGGCCGTGGATTGGTCGGATGAATGTCGCGATGGAATGGATGAGATTCTTTTTGATGTAACTTGAAGTGGCGAAAAATCAGACTCTAACTTTCGCTTTCTATCTGACGATATATTTGACGACTCTGAATGAGATGCATGGGGTGACATTCGCGCCAAAGATGGTTCCATTGAGATACTCTGTTGACTTTTGCCTGCTGGCTGATTCATGGAAGAATTCGCAATATCGTTTGGTACATTATGGTTCGACTGTTGAACTTTTGATTCAATGACTAACATACTTTGAGATGTTTGTGTTGCTGGAACGGGGATAGAGGGGGGAGCTGAAGAAATATGTGTTGAAGTTTGCATTTCTATCGTAGTTACGGGGCTGGCTGAGATTGTGACACCATGGGCGTGACTGATGGATTGGTCGATTGAACATTAGTCAAAGTAGTGGAACTTGATGATGCTGGAAGAAGAGAGGGTGCCAGCTTCAAGCTTCCCACATTCGCCAAGTTGTATGTTCGCTTTTTCACAGTTTTGACCACTCCAGATAAGCGACTAATCATCGTTTGGTGAGAGTCAGTAGATGAAACAGACTCTGGAGGCTCGACCGAGTTTCGTTCTCGTTCTGGAGTTTGAGTGCGAGATCTATGAAGAGTAAACGCGTTGCTTGACTCCATGACCTCATCTTTCACATTAACAACGACAGGTTCTGACTTCAAATTGACTTTCGGTGATGAATCAGAGGCGATTCCTGCAGGCATTTGCTTCTGTCTTTCCGCTTCTTCCTCGCCATCACTTAATATCACAATTACTTCGGGAGAGGGCTTTCGATGAGCTGGGATAGTTTTAGCCTTTACAGGAACAGCTGCGGGCGGTATTTGGGTGGATGGGGCTGAGAGGATGTTTCGCTCGACAGGTTGCTCAATTACGGAATGAGGAGGATTGGTTGCAGGTGAAACTGTAGCAGCGATTGATAAGGCTGAAGCGGCGGCTGCATTTTCAGCGGCTTTTCGAGCAAGTTCTGCCTTCTTCTTTTGCAAGTTTGCGAGGAGCAGGTTTTTGGGTCCTGCAGCAGGCGTTACTGCGGAAGCAGAAACAAATGGTATTGACGTTGTTCCAGAAGGTACAGTCATTGTAACTGGCTCGGGTGTTGCAGAAGAACGTTGAAAAGACGACTGCTGAAGTTTCCTTGGCGAGTTTCTGGGCGAGCTTTTGGAGCAAATAGCTTTACAGAGACATTGCACAGTTGGATCAATTGGACGGAGAATCAGAGACTCCAAATGGACGGAGAAGTCCTCTGCACTTTGGAAGGGATGTGAGTTGATAGGACGTGATGAAGAGGGACTACCTTCTGAATACACCCAATGGGTTTCCATACAAGTATTTATCTTTTCTGCCTTCTGAGCTGTGTCGTTCATATAGCTTGTATCCATGAGGGATGCCATCCAGTTTTGCAGTTGGAGCGAGAATGGGAGGAACGCCCGGAGCGATAGCCGCCAGAGCAGCAGGATTCGAAGAGTAAACTTGGTGGATCTGGAAGGAAGGAGCGATTAGGTTGAGGTTTAAGCCAGGGACCAGGGAAGGCATCGCACCTTCTTTGAGATTCGGCCCAGCCAGCCCTGCGATTCAACGATTCCAAGAGCGACAACCGACGGCGTTTCAATTGGATGTGTGGACTCGTCGCCGCCGAGATTGGGAGGAAGTGGAAGAACTGTGTGCATTCTCTGTCAGAGCGAAAGAAATCAATCACGAAATGGCCCACCAACACTGGCTTCCTCTCGAGTCAAACCCTGATGTACTTGATTGCTTTCATTGGCTTGACTAATAGCGACACTTTGTAGGTCATGAATGAATACCTCGATAAGCTGGGCATCCCCGCTTCAAACAAGATTGCCTTCACAGATGTCTGGGGTCTTGACCAGGATGCGCTGGGTTTCATTCCACGTCCAATCAAGGCTCTGTTGCTTTTGTTTCCCGTCTCTGCTTGTGAGAAAGGAGAACCCTTAGGCACCCAAGTCGCTCCTTCATCCGACGGACCACTTTTTATTAAGCAGACTATCGGAAATGCATGTGGAACGATTGCCATTTTACATGCTCTTGCAAACGGTGGAAGCTCCTTGGATTTGGGTATTGTACTCTACTTGAAACACGCGTCTCTGTGGACTAACAACAGTCTTTAACGTATAAGGCTCTGGCGCCATGAACAATTTATTTACGAAGCTTGCTCCACTGTCGCCCGATGATCGTGCCAAGGCTTTGGAAACTGACGAAGACCTCAAACGAATCCATGAGCAGTCGTCTCTGGAAGGCCAAACGCATGCACCATCTGCAGAAGAAGATGTTGATTTGCATTTTATTGCGTTTGTTCCAGTGGGTGGAAAGGTGTATGAACTGGATGGACGAAAGTCGGGTCCTGTTTTGCACGGAACTTGTGGAGACGACGGCGAAGCGTTCTTGACTGTTGCTGTAAATGCTATTCAACAATTTATCGCTCGTGATCCTGATGGAAATACGTTTACTGTCGTTGCCCTCGCTGGACAGCAGGATTAATTTTGTTAGCTCAGTCTATCAATAAAGTGTATGGAGGTAAATTATCGTAAATTAATCAGAATAATTAAAGCTTGTCATACACTGTCATCTCGTCCAACTCGAAAATGGTTAATTTAGGTGTAATTTGGAAAATGAAACGCACTCACTATTCATATAACTTCAAGTGTGCACGCTTCAACAAATTTTGGTTTTGATACCGAAAGTCAATTATTTAACACGATTGATAAAACGGTAGGGAGGTTTCAAACACAAAGTAGATTTGACCTCCTGATTGATATGGATTGTGCCTTCATATATCTGAAAAGAAGAATTCCAAACGCAAAATGGATGGAATGTGGCTGTACGGAAGTAAGTGCACTTTCAGGGCTTTCGGAGTACCATCTCCAGTGGCGGTGACGGCAAACCCAATTTATGGCTTCAAAAAGCCAATTTCGCTGAATCCCAACTACCACAAATTTAGCCCCAAACCACCAAAAATGCAAGTCACCGCTATCTTTGCCTCCCTTTTCGCTGCTACCGCTTTTGCTGCCAACGGACAACTCGAAGGTGACGCTTGTCTCCCAGGCGTTCCAGAGCCAACATGCGCCAACTCCAACCTCTACTGCTTAAACCAAAAGACCTGTGTCCGTAAACCAGCTCTTCCAGACGAATCTGTACTCAGGCCGACCCAGGCGTGAACGTTGCCTGCCCAGCTGGAGCCAGATGCTGTGCTTCTAACTTGCTCTGCTCTGGAGTCACCGCCACTACCAACGGTACCTGCCAATACGTCAAGAATGTTGTTGGGGTACTTGTGGAGGTGGAATCGCGTTCGCTCCAAAGTGCGAGGGTGCTTTGGCTTGTGTTGGTCCAGCTGTTGCTGCTCCAGGTGCTGCTGGAACTTGCCAAATTGTCAAGAATTCAGTTGGTGGAAAGTGTGGAGGAGGTGTTGCGTTCGCTCCACAGTGTGAGGATGGTTTGGTTTGTGCTCCACCAGCTGTTGCTGGTCCAGGAGTTCCAGGAACTTGCCAACGTGCTTATTCCACCACTGTTGCTCCACAAACTGCGATCTACTCTGGAGCTTCATCTGCTATGGCTGCTGTCTCTGTTGCCGTGGCTGCCGCTTTTGTCTTCTAAATCAATCAAATTTGTTAAAGGGGATCGTTACAATAAATTGTCTCATTAGAGTCACGGTGTTTTGTACATAACATTAAGGCGAATATATTACCGTGTTTCATGAGGCCTTACGACGGTAGAAATAAATGAGTGACTTGGTATGAGCAATTTGCTGTAAACAATTGTTATCATCAATGCAGTCGCAGTGCCGATCAATTCCAATAAATCATTGCAAACTATGTAACTTACTCTCTTATCAGTAGCATTTTGGTCTCCTCATTTTGTCGCTAACGGAAAAAGCGGCTGTCCAGGAAACTTGTTCAAACAAACGATACATCTCGCATATTCTCTGTCCGTAAAGAAATCTGTCAGTAATATTACACACCGATAGGGTACCGATAAAGAGAAGTTTCTTGCTATGCTTCACATCAGGGAAAAAACCTTTTCATCAGAAGGTCCTTTCGAGGGTTCGACTGATTGGACAAGCATTTCGACGCATGTTTAGTCATAAAAAACTTATACGCCACATTCGAAAGCCGTGTCACATACAACAAATAGTCGTCAAATGCCTATGCCAATTCCAAATCACTTTGGGGCATTGCAACTAATTATAGTAGGCACAAGAACCCTTTCCGAATTTGAACAATCTATTTAAAATATAGCTCAAACAGCTTTAAATTAAATTTGGGCAATTGCCATGTAAATAAACAATTGATACAAACAACCATTAACCATTGACTTTGATCTGAATATTACAAGAAATTGCATCAAATGAAAGTCAAACGATCAAATTTTGAAGATAAATCCCCATGCAATGTGAATTTTCTTGTTATTGATTCTATTTTGAAAGTGAGCAGAATGAACGCAAATTAGTATAATTTAATATAGTGAACGTGATTACAGACTGTTTATATATGTACATTTTCTTCTTCGTTTTTCTCTATCAGTCACGTAAACAAAAACAAACGTCAGAATGATTCATTTGTTGTAAGTGGCAAGTAGAAATACATCCCGGTGGCTCACAACTCCACTTCCAAAAAAAACTCTGTCAAACACAACGTAAACGTTTAAAGATCATTATGTCTCTTACTATTTAAGCTTTATTGCGTGCTAACTTCCTTGTTTCGCTGTCGTGAGTACACAACTGCTACAAGCCCATACAAAGGAGAGTGTCTACATATCTGACTGTATGCCTAACAATAACAACTAAAAAATATTACGAGAGCTTAGCAGACGCAGCAACAATGCGCGACGATGCAAAAGACGATGCAAACGACGACGACTCGAAGAGTGCCCCTCAAATTAGGATATAGCTACGAAAGAGTCAAGTTAGACTTCGCGATTAGTTCTCTGCTCCAACGTAATTGTGTACTGTTTCTTTCGCGATTATTGAATAAATTCAATCAAATACACACAATTTTATGTCATTTACAAACTGAATTGGCAATATAATACCTGAATTTTGGAGCTTATCTCGAAGCACTTCCAAAGAGCAGGGATACATCACTAATTAGTTCCTGAAGCAAAAATGATTCTCCATGTGTTGTATTTATTTGGAGATTGCGAATTGTGTTCAGAAGCCTTTCCAAGGCATTCGTGACATTTGAAATGGCTGGTAATCAGGGGGGGGTGTCACAACGCACCTTCGGAAAATTCGGACATCACAAGGCATATAAAGGAGATGAATGACATATGTCCTTTTATTTTTTCCTGATGCACCTTTACTTGTGGAACAAGTGCCTCTACAGATGAAACATGCGAATTCATCAAATATCCAGCTGAAGAATCGTGTGGTGGAGGTAATTCTATTGCACCTTAATGTTCTGAGGGTTACGTTTCCGTTATTACAATTGATAATTCAAGTCACAAACTCGGTCTTCGTTCTGACGCCCTAAATAAGTTCCTCTATCGCTGTGCTAGTAATTAAAGACTCATTCTTTTTTACAGCCGTTTCCCAAAACCTTGCACTGGAATTTCACATTTCTTGTTTTTTCTTCCAGTTTGTTCCGACACCTCCGATCCTGACACTGGGGACAACAAAGCTTGGCCATGCCTTGAGTACGTCTCACAGCTTTGATGGTTTGACTCCATCAGCATGCTAACTAGGACTTGTTCATGGAGTTGGGAGTTGGTATGGTTGTGTTGTACTTGGAAGCAAACCACAAAAACAAGTGTGAAATTTTGTTGGAGTGCAAAGTTTTGGGGAAACGGCTGTAAGTTCTATTTTTCTTTCTCCCAAACAGAGCACAAACCAAAGACATGTCATTTGGCGAGTACGACGAGTTCCGGCTAGTCTCGTCGGGCCACGGCGACATTCTCGCGCACGTGATTCGCTTTCCGCCGTCTGCGCCGCTGTCGTCGCTCGTTGCGCCGATTCGGATGCACCGGCGAATTCCAGAACTCGCGTCGCTCGAACAGCCGCGCACCGACGACGACAACGTCAAAGAAGAAGCAAACGACGTCAAAAGCGAAGAACCGGTCGTCAAACTTGGTTTTGACGGGAAGCCACTCAAGGTGCGATTGGTTGGTTGGTTGGTCTTGGTTGTGCTCACTCTCTCCCAAAGAACTACTCCGAGGCGGACATCAGCAAGATCAGTGCGGGCTCGCGCTCGGCTCTCCACAATATGTATGCGGCAAAGGCGGCTGGAGGGTGAGGCTAAACTTGGTATTGCTGTCCCTTCACTCAACCACACCACCCTCTCCAAAACAGCCCAAACAAGCAAATATCCACAAAGTTTCAGAAAAAACTCGTCAAATGTTCTTTGGTGTTGCGGAGGAAGGCGAAGACCCGCTCGCTCGTGCGAAACGAAAGGACCCGGATCGATTTCCTTGGATTTTGCGTGACTCTAAGGAGGGTCCACTTCCTGAAGTGTTGGTTGGATCTGTTGAGGTTGATAAGGCTTCGTCTGATCGAGTTCTTCTTGTTGTTGCTCCTGTAAGTTGTAGAGACCTTGAAGGGTGCAGTTGATTTCGTGTCATCAAAGAACTCATGCGAAATGAGAATTCGTGCGTCGGAGCATTGAGGAATCAATTGCTGGAAAGAACTGACGGACGCGTCTCAAACCTCCATTCATCCAAAACCCCCATCAATTCTAATTTTCCAACTCCTTAATAAACAGCCAGCCCAAGGGGCAAACACATTCGTCGTTACACCCGTTACGAAAATCCATAAGCTCGTCGCAAAACCAAAGTTCCAAACGTTTACAACTGAGGAGGCGGAGGAAAAGATGGCTCAACAAGCGAAAAAGGGACTGGATCGATGGGAGAATGCTGGATCTCTGCTGGGGAAAAAGAAGACTGTGAGTGTTTGGGTTCAATATATTGGAAAGCTAACTGCAAGGCTAGGAAGATGAAATCGCGATCGAAGTGGATGGAATCACCTTGACAAAAGAAGAACGGGAACAAGTCGCTCGTCAACTGAAAAAACTAAATCCAGCTATTGCTGCGTCTGTTGCAAATGCACATCGACCACCTCCACGACCGACGCTCAATGCTGACGGATTGAACGAAGAGATTGATTTCGACCACGAAATGAGTGACGACGAAAACCCTGATTTTGGAATTGAGAATGAGGAGGAGGCTCGTGAAGCAAAGAAGCGAGAGTACGGCAAAAAGATTGGACGCGCTACTTTTGAAGAGTTGGATGAGGAAAAGGATGAGCTTGCTTTTGAAATGGAGGCATTAAAACGGAAATCTGTTTCTAAACAAGAAAAGGTTTGTTTGTGGATTGATCGTGCACAGATCACTTAACACACATACCACAGAAACTCAAAAAAGCGCTCAAAAAGCATGCAAAAGACGACCTATATATTTCAGACGACGATGAAGACGACGATGACTCAGAACCAGAACCAACGCCTCAACAACCAGCAGCAACAACCAATTCCTCCACAAACCCATCCAAGCAAGGAACTCCTTCACTCTCTCAGCCGTCCCCATCTCTTCCCACCACAGAATCTCCTCTCGTCATTGCCGCCAAAATCGCCAAAGCCAAAAAGAAGGAAGACATCCGTGGATATGATGCTGAATCTGCCGCACGTAAAGCCATGTACGGCGGTGTCAACATCAACGCGATGCGAGACATTCTCAAAAGCACAACCACCGTGTCAAGCGTCAGTGCTCTCACAAGCAAAGTCAATGAAGTCGGAGGAGAACGTGGCGGATCTACAAGTCCTGATTTGGCTGCTGGAGGCGGCACGAAAATCAAGTTGAAGTTGGGTGGGAGTGGTTCTGGCGGTTCTCCAGACCTTGTGGATCGAAAACGTAAATCGGACGCGAGCCCGAATTTGGATGGAAAGAAAGCCAAGACGGAAGCGGCTGCACCTGTTGTTCCACCTGCGCCGAGCACAGCTGACTTGTTCCCGAAACAAAAGAGTGGGGCTTCACCCAGCTTGAAAAAGCAAGGGTCTCCAACGGTAGGGGGAAGTCAAAAGTCGCCTCCTTTGATGGCTACAAGTCCGCGGTTGGAGGAGTTGCGGGGCGGTAGCAAGAAGAAGGTACCAAGTCCAAGCTTGTCGCCGGATTGACGCCTGAGATTAACGCTGCAAGTGGAAGCACGCCCCCGTTCCTGCCTTGAGCAATGAGAGTAAGTGTTGGTCCATACTGTTGGCGCATAATCTTATTTTGGTTCTCACTTTCATCTTCAGATCTCCTCACTGAACAAGATATTCGAACGCTTCTGTCAAGACCAAATCCACCAAAGACCATCAAGGAGATTGTGGCTTTGATTAAGGATAAAATGAAGTTCCAGGAGAACAAGCCACGATTGGGTGTTATTTTGAAAGCAGTCTGCAAGAAGGTCAAGGACGCCGATGGTGTTACTGATATTTTGATATTGAAGCAATAAAAACTTTAATTTCGTGCATTCTTTGTTGGAAATGGAACATGGTCTTGTCATGACTATCTGTTGATATCTCACTTCTGAACTGAGGAGCACTGAATATTTTGTTTAACAAAAGGCAGTCCACACTGATAATTGTTTGTCTGTTCCTTCCAGTGTCCGCAATACAAACTGCCTGTAATTTCTTCTGGTATATCCTGTACCTGAATCAAAACAGGTAAAGCCTGTTTTCTCACGAAACAGAACCATAATAAATTTATTCATCCATCCAATCTGCATCCCCATTTCGCGCAATCCGGAAATGCAAACCACTTTTAATGTCTCCCTGAACATGGACAAACAACACAGAGAACTTTGTATTTGATGGCCAATTAGTTGGCTTGATATCTAGAGGGAACTCAATGCTTTCAGCTTCTTTCCTGACAAAGTTCACAATAAGCATTTCCTGGGGTTCACTTGATGCATATTGAATGAGTTGGTCATTGGAAGCCTCCAATACTTGCTGAACAGTTAACTCTGTTTTGAATTCAATACCTCTTGCCATAAGAGAGTTTTTCAGCCAAAGATTGTATCGCATCTTGGAATCCTTCACAGCTCTTGTTTCTGTCAAAATTCTTACATCTGCTTGACGGAGCAAGCTGTGTAGAATCCGATAGGTCTCTGCATGAACAGCTGCCTCTCCAAGCCTGTTTTTGATAACACCCAAGGGATCCAAAATCTCCTCTGCCTTCATGTATGGTAAAGCTTTGATCAAGAGAGACTCCAAGAAGTTTGAGGGTGGACTTTTAGGAATATCAATAAAGGCAGCTATGTTGTCACAGTTTGAATAGAACTTTTGAAGCAAGACATCACGAATAATAGGGATTGAGAAGTGAATGCCTTCTTGATTCTCTGGGCAATAACCAACACCCACTGCACAGAAGAACAAACTAATACGTTTTTCACAATGCACTTCATTATCGCGGACAAGGCGATAAAGAGCTGATTTGGTAATTTCAAAGCTTGAGCAGTTTGTAGAATTTTTTGCATTGTAGGAGTTTCACACAAATCTTGTAGGTGCTTTTCTTGTTTTGCAGTCATCCAATCCTTCACACACAGGATTTGACCCCTTTTTAATCCTTCTTCTATAGAAGTAACAACAAGCCACATGGAAAATCCAGGATGACCTCGAGTTGTTTCCCAAATGTCGTTGACAACTCCTTGCTGCACTGAGAGTCCATGTGATATATAGATGTCCTTACAAATTTGACTGAAAACGTCCTTTGCAAATGAAGTTGTTTCAACAAGAGTAGTCTTGTTCCATGGTGAAACAACGTCAAATGGCTGAAACATTGTGGCTGACTCTTTCTCTGAAGCATCAGGTGAAATTTGGCATGCAACAATTGAAAAACATCCAACACAGACAATACATGAAAAGGTGTTCCGAAGATTTTGTGTGAGGGATATTAATTTGTTCATATCGATGAGATATCCTTTTTTGCCCCTACAAATAGTCAGGAATGAATCATATTCATCCACAAGCAAGAGTAGGCGTCCTTCTCCAAAGCGGTCTTGGATTAATTTGCAGAATTGGGAGCAATCAAACTCAGGCAATGAATCCTTCTCAGCAGGGAAGAACTTGGATGCCAAAAAATGATACAATCCTTTTGAATGGAGACGCAAACTTTTGGATTCTGTGAGCATATCAATTCGGATTACATGTTTCTTTGCTGCAACAGCCCTCTCTTGCAGAAAAAACAAAGAACTGGTTTTGCCAGTTTGCCAGTTACCATATAGCAGCACAGAGCTCCCACTGTCAACCAACTTCATAAGTTTTTGTCCCCACTCAAGGGAGTCAACAGGAGTCATGAAGTGTTTGTTTGAAATGAGGGGACCATTGCAAATAACGACCTTGTTGGGAAGTGTAGTCCTTGCACTTGCCAGAGCATCTGAGACTAGAGTTACTGGCAAGATATAGAACACTATGATGTGGTTGAGATCATTTATGTTATTGCCTTTGTCAGGGAATGAACCATATAAGCCCACTTTTGCAGTGCTTCTCATCACCTTAAAAGACATCAGTGATCCAGTATAAACAAAAACCAGGAGGTGTATCACCTTTAAGCAAACACTTGTTTGTTCCATAGGTTTTAACAAGTTAGCCCCAAGGAGAGATTGAAACTCTGATACAGTTTCATGCTTTGACTCCCACTGCTGCGCATTTCCAAACTCATCCATTGAGAGTGTTTGAAGGAGTTGATCCAAGGCTACAGGGTCCACACCCTTGACTGTTGCAGCTCCAGGTATTTTAGTAAGAGAGGTGGTTCGAACCACGACCAAGTCTACAGCTTTAGTGTTTGGATCAGTTCAGCAACAATCAGTTTCTTCAGATCATAGACATTTGCAGCAGGATTAATTTGAATGGTGAACGTTGGATAGCGAGGGTGTGAAACAAGAGTGCACACAAGTGTAACAGCGTGTTCCATTTTTGGAACTTTTTTTCTTATAATTCTAAAGAAGCCAATTAGAATCAAACCCCATCAAATATACCACCACTTTCTTTCTACTGATCAAGATGTAAACAAGTTCAATGTTATTTGTGTGGATGTCTTCTTGTATGTAATAACATTTTACGTCCATATGTTTTGATTGTTGGTGGGACTTGTGTTAGACCCTACAATTTCGGGTCCAAGATCTCATTCTCTAACTGTGGGACATAATGGGATTTAGGAGATCCAATACTATGTTTATTATTAGAACGCCGCCTGCCTTTATGTTCCCAAAAGTCCCCGATGCCCCCTTGTTTCTAATCTCCTGTTCCTTCCCATTTCCATCCCGCGTCTTTACTCCTTGCATCAGACTTGAGACACAGGGATACTTGCGCTTGTATTCTTTAGAGAGAGATATATAGAGAGAAAAAGTTGGAACATTAATTGGGGCCTTCTTGGGCTTGTTAACAATGTCAATAAACAGATTCTGGTGTTCTGATTTCAGCTTGTATACTGAATAGAGGAATAATAAATCTAGTCTATTCAACAACTTGTTATTGTACCAATTATGATGGCCCTTTGGTAATCTGTAAACAAAACAGCTGGATTCAACTGCTGTGCAAAACACTTGCCTGAGCTGTTGTAGCCATTTGGCCATTGTTGAGGACGTGGCTATAGTAGGTTGGAGCTTACTGCAAGTTAAGATGGTAGATCTGGCTAACGTAAACCAAAAGCTGGTCGTGCTGAGTTGAATATCTTTGTTGCTGTGGAGACAAAGTCACAATTTGCGTGATATGTTCCAATTGTGTCAAAGTTGTTAGTGTTCTTCCATCTCCATTTCCTCCCGCTCCGCTCCCAAAAAGCATTGCCCCCAAAATCCTTGCGCTTTTCTTCTTTCCCTGAAGAGTTGTTTGTTTGACATTCAGGTGCGCATTTGTTACGTATTACATTCTACCTTTCCCTTTACATATCCCAATCTATAAGGTTTATACCTCTCTCGTTCTCTCCCGTTGCCGTCTCCATATCTCTGATGCCACCTTTTTGTTGATAAGACATCCCCCAAATTAGGTTTCTTGAACATAATTATGAATTGCAAGCAGCCAGTCTCCTTCTTTAATCCGACCAAGCTAAAAGCTGAACCCTATTTCTATTGAGGCCTCGCGTATTCCACTTAACTCTACGCTGGTTTACTCTTCAGATTGTTCAATTGCCTTGACATTGCCTGCCCAATCTGAATCTGTGTAGACCACAAGAGTCATGGTGTCTGGAGCCCTGCGTCAAAGGTCAGTCTGTCGTGTACTTGGTTGCAGCAGATGATGGTTGATATCTTTGGTGATAATTGATGATAAAGCCTGGAATCCATTAATTGTGTTGGGTTGACCAAAGGAGGAGTTTAATCATACAGCATCCATGATTGAATTGTAATTTGTTTTCCACTCTAAAGCTCAGTAAATCTGCATTTCTGTGCAGAATGACAGGCTTGGCAAAGAGCAAAGTTGACTGATAGGAAAATAGTTGAATTTATTGGTCTGAATCATTCAACCATCAATTATTAGACTTTTTTGAAAAAAACCGGATCATTTAAGAACCGTGCAGATGATCCGCAAATTGCTGCCACTGTTGCAACAATGCCTGCGTAAATAATCATCCAATTCCAACCATAATTTTCCTGAATTATGGCTGCTACAATTGGCCCAGCAAAGTTACCAACAGCTAGAGCAGAATACAAGAGCGCAACTCTTGCCACTAGTCCTTCAACACCAAACATTCCAGCAGTAACAGTCGGCATTAAACTCCAAAATCCTCCACCAACAAATCCATTCACTGCTGCAAAAGCAGCAATTCCACCAAATGTAGTCGCAGCAAGCCATGAGAAGTAGGAAACAACAGTCACCCACATACAAATGATTAGGGCGTTGCTACGGCCAAAGATCGTGTCTGCGCCAAGACCCATCAAAATCTTCCCAACAGCCCCAAATCCATTATAAATAGACAACAATGTGGCTGAATCTGACACTGAAAGCTTCGCATATTTGGCTGAATAGACAGGTAAGAAGTCAACACTAACAAACATTGAGAAGTTGGCAAAGAAGCCTGCAAAGAGCAGAAACAAGAATCTAGGATCTTTGAGAATTGCAAAGTCCATTTTAGAGTCCTTTGCTGACTGAATGCGAGTTTTGAAGAGTGGATTAATTGTCACCAGAATAACAAAGAAAAATATGGCAGATGCTCGGAGGGTCCAAGCAATTCCAATTGTATCAAGCATTTTCTGGATTGCGATTGAGAATGCAAGCCCTCCGAGACCTGATCCTGCAGCTGCAATTCCTTGAGTGAGTCCGCGCTTCTTGTTGAACCATTGCGACGGAAGTGCCACTGATGGAAAGTAAATCATGGATCCGCCTATTCCACAAAGAGCTCCTTGTGTAATAATCAAGATTGGGAGAGACGTGGAGAAGCTGGCAAGAAAGAGACCAAGAGACGAGATGACAGAACCAGCAAATACAACTCGACGGAATCCATACTTTTGTGCCAGTTTGCCAGATAGAAGTCCAAGGCCAGGAATGAAGACAGTGCCAGTCCCACCAATAAACGACACTTCTGCTGAGTTGCCAACCTTTCAGAAAACCATTAGCGTAATCAAGTAACGTCATTTAAACTTACTCCAGCGGATATATAGTAGTTGTTGTACACCCCAAATGAGTAGGCGGAACCCCAAACGATGAATTGTGCCATAAACGATGCCAACACCACTCCCCAGGCATTCATACCACCATCTGGGAAGTCTTGCTCTTCGTGTGCCGAATCTTTTATCTCAAGAACTTCCTTTTCTGGAACGTCAGTTGTCAAGAGGATTGCTGTTATCGGCTCGAGAGATGCGTCCACTTTTGTACTAGATACATCAACAATAGTCTTCCCTTCCCCACTTCCAAGTGACGGAATTGGATCAGATGCCTGGGTCATCATGGAACTACCGGTCTTGCTGGGGCCTTGTGATGTTGTCATTGGTTTCAATTCGAAATTTTTTGAGAGATAACAATCTCCAACGGAATCATCTGCGGAACTCTCGGAATGCAAAGACACTGATGGACATCATTCAAAACCAATGCCTTTATTGTTTGTGCTAAGTGGCATATATTTGGAAGAACGAAGCGTCGGAGTCGCTCGTTTCAAGAGAATCAAAAAGGGAAGCAGTCTCTTAAATTCTGAATTTTAATTTTTAGTGATATCAGTTTTATTTATTTATTTGTAGGTTGTCAACCTGTCAAAATCCAAAAAGCTTTCTATGAATCTATCGCGCTCTGTATCCAGGAAACTATTCGGCAGCAGCAACAAGAGCAAGAGAGCAGCTATATACTCTCGAATACTTGGATTCATCATCCTATCCTCTCTTCTACTGTTTGAAAAGACAGAAACAGGGGATACAACGTTCTCGGATGAAATCGCTGAGGCCTCGATTTATTTAGATCCACACTGGGAAGCTGTGACGAATGAATTAGTAGGCTCTATCTTCCAACAATAACGAACTGAAGTCTTGTTTTCAGCCAAAAGGCTTCTCTTTCATTCCGAGTCTGGCAATAACACCTCCGAAAAAGAATGCAGTTATAACACTCCTCACTGGAGACCCCGACCCTAACCAACCACCTCAAATGACCGACGATTATTGCATGGGTGCTCTATTCCACGCCCACACATTCCTTCACAAGAATCTCACGAGACTGAAACCGACCGACAACACCGAATATACTGTCATGATGACAGAAGGAACTCCTGTTACATGCATGGACGCATTATTAGCGCTCGGGGCACGGATACTCATCGTTCCCATGATTGAACCTCCCGACGGGGAACCAATGCGTCGATACGCACTCTGTTTCTCGAAACTACAAATGTTCGCGTTAGACACGGTGTATGACAAGATATTCTACACGGATGGGGATTTATTGTATTTCACAAAGTCTCCAGTTCCTGAGGTGTTTCAATATATTGATGATTGGCATGAGGAGCGGGAACAAGAGGGTAAAACGGATCATGTAACGTTTTATGGAGGCGCGAAGGATTTGTTGATTGATACAGTGAATGCTGGAATGTTGTTGTTCGAGCCTTCGCTCTTGGATTATCAGAAGCTGCTGGAATTGATACCGATGACGATGGGATTCGGCGATCAAGGAACTTTGCAGGTATTGTGTTTGACTATTGACTTTGACAGAAGATAAAATTGACGGTTGATACAAGGAATATTACAGAAAAGACGGACCTCATCCTGCAGTCTATATTCCATCAAAGTATAACACACAGTGGGTAATGAGACGAACTGAAATGAAGCTCCAAGAAGCCGTCGGATTCCACCACAAGTTCTTGCTTGACGATATGGGGTCTACAAACTTTTCAAAAACATATTTCCATGGTATTCCCAAGGATATTTGGATCTACGGCGGATACAGATGGAGCATCTTGCGAAAGGTGTTGGAAGAATATTGCCTGTCGTGCCGATTGTTCAAGATTCTCTGGACAAGGTCCGAAAGTTCCGGAATTTGACCACAATGTATGACCGGATAGCACTACTGCCGATGGGCAACGGCAGCACGATCGCGCAAAAGAGCCGCGTTGAATTTTCGAATCATCTGTGGCAAGCAAACTTGATCCCCCGAAACCGATTTCGGAAACCTGTTTCGTCTGATTCCTTTGATTTACTGGAAAAATACGAGTGGATTTGGGTCGTAGATTCGAATTTAATCATGAACGTGACTGCTGACCCGTTTTATTACGCGTTGGAGCGGTTAACAAATGCTACCACGCCTCTTGTTTTGTTCAAAGATTGTTTTGGAAGCTTGACAGGCTCGTTCATTATAGGTAAAGCAGGATTACCTATCTTGAAGTCAGTTTACGAAAAAAATCATTTGGGTCATGAAATATGGACTAATTTTCTCAAGAGGGCATTTAGTTGGGATGTTGTGAACGTGGTGAACGGGAATCATGGTCTCTACTCGTTTGAACGTGACAGTTGCTCGTATTTTCTCAAAACAGTACCGAAGCTCAAACATGTGAAGATGAAAAGAGAGTATGCCAAGGAGAAAGTTGGATTCTTCGTTTTCGTTCACATGAATAAAGTAATTCCTCGGCGGGACAGTACATTTGAAAGGTTACAGAAAGATGTCACCTAATCTCCGTTTCAGCTCCCATCTATATCGAGCTTTTAGCCACTCGCCGCTTCTGAAGGTTCTTGTCATTTTGGCAGCATTAGTCGGTGTCCAGTTCGGACAGTACTTGGCTCTCCCATCTTCCCAGCGTTGCGAATTGCAGCATTCTTACAAAAGTGACAGCAATAAACCTTCATCATTATCATCAAACTATACTCTGGTATGTCTTATATTGGCCTGCTTCTTGAACTAACTTTGTGGAGGAAAGCCACCAGGATTCACCTTTACACCACCAACCACCTCTCGCCCTCTCTCAAAATACGCAATCATAACCCTTCTCACCGGTCCCGCTTCCGACATACAAGACCCAAACTCTCCCATCCTAACAGATGACTGCCTACTCGCCCTCTTCCAAACATACACATTCCTCCACAACCCCCTCACATCCCTAAAACCAACCGATGATGCCGAATTCATTGTCATGATGACTCCAGGGCAACCTCGAAACTGTCAGAATGCATTGAAGGTGATGGGAGCAAGGTTGCTACAAGTCCCGTTGATTACAAGCCCAGAGGATCTGTCGCATCGCTATCATTATACGTACACAAAGTATCAAATGTGGGCGCTGGAAGGCGTGTTTGAACGCGTACTCTATGTTGATGGGGACCTGCTCTTCCTAACGGAATCTCCTGTACAACTTTTTCACCGTGTCGATGTATTTCATCGCGCTCAAGCGTTATCAAGGCAATATTCGCAGGATAACGGTACAACAAATACCCTGCGAAAGTTTTACGGAGGATGTCTGGATTGGCAAAAGAAGCAGACTATAAATGGCGGCTTGTTACTACTTGAACCGAGTTTGAAGGATTATCACGCCTTGATTGAATTGATTCCAGGGACCCGTGGTTTCGGAGACCAGAAAACACTTGAGGTGTATTACAACCGAACTGGTCCACAGCCTCCAGTTGTATTACCGAGGCGGTTCAACACGCAGTGGCTATCTCAGCGGAAACCATTTGAGCTTGTTGATGCTGTCGGCGTACATTGGAAGCCTTTTGGTGAACCTGCAGGGGAGTCTGAAGAAGCGCGAAATGTGATCCGTTGGTTTTCTCAGAGTGTGCTTGAGATTCGGAGGATTCAAATGGAGTTTTTGGAACGAGGAGTCGCTGTGCCTGTATTCCCAGTATCTCCCATTCCTAGAGAGACTTGGCTAAATTCCGCAAGATGAGAACGCGTTATGACCGAATTGCAGTCTGGGCACCGGCGGGTACAGGAGCACAAGACGGGCAGTTGTTGAGAAGAGCGTATTGTGAGAGGTTTCAGCAGGCTGTTTGCGTGGACCGTGAAGTTTCTGAGGTTTTGGATCAGTTCAAAGTATTGTTGGAATTATTGAATATCTATGAATGGGTTTGGATGGTGCATCCAGAGTTGAAGTTGACTGGGAATGAGCGGTGGCCCCTTCATGAAGCTTTATATCGTGAGGCGGAGCGCGAAACTGCTGTGATGGTCTTTAAGGATTGCGAAGGAGAATTATCGGGATCTATATTTGTGAGCAAACTCGCACTGAATGCTTTGAGGGCAATACATGAAAGAAATATGGGAATGGATGGACGACTAATACTGGGTTGTGGAGACAGCTTCTGAATGAGGTACATGATAAGCGAAACCCGCGAGTACGGAAAGGCAGCAAGACTTGTATGAATTTGATGATCGACTGTCACGGTTTCTGGAATATTACATTGTGAGAGTGGTTATCTATATTGATACGTCTTAAATAAATAAATGAACGCCATGTACCATATTAATTCAACGGGACAGATTGTTGAGTTGAGTATGAGACTGTCAACCAAAGTTCATCAAAATGGTTGCTTCAACAATCACGCCAACCGCCTACGCCAAAGTCATCCTTCACGCTGCCAAGTTCCCTTCACTTTCCGTGTTTGGCGTTCTTCTCGGCTCCGACTCAGCGCACATCACCGATGCAGTTCCAATTATGCACGACTTTGTTGCCCTGACTTCGTTCCTCGAAGCTGCCCTTGAACAGGTCTCTCTTTGATGTCTTTCCCTTCATAAGACGTACGGCTACTGACTTTCGATGCCACAATATGATTAGACCAAAATCCACGCTGCCAGAACCCAAACCCGCATTGTTGGTATCTACGTCGCTAATCAGCTTCTCGAAGACGTTTCTGTGTCGCCGTTGGCTGCGAAACTGGGATTGGAAGTGGACAAGTTGGCGGGAGGGAACTCTGTTTTGCTTGTGGTGCGTTTGTTCAACCCCAATGACGGACAATATGAACACGATGGGTTAAATTTGTTTAACTACTGTAGATTGATAATGCGAGGTTGTTGGAAGGACAGTCGGAGTTGGCTTTGTTGGTATGTCTCTGATATTGAGCTTGGAGTTGATGGTCTAATTATTGTGGATTATTAGACATTCAAGGAAACTAACGGATCTTGGAAATCGGTGGCGAATGGGTAAGCTATTCGTGGTTTGGTACTTGATTGGAACGGTTGCTAATGGTAATGACAGAATCACTTTGACTGGAGATGTCTATGGAACATACAAGAAGCTCAGCAAATGCATCGAACTGAACCAGCAAATGTCTATTTATGATTTTGGAAACCATTTGGATGATGCATCGAGGGATTGGCTTAGAAATCCTGAGGTTGAGAATGCATTTGAGAAGGCTTGAACATGTCAATGAATGCAAATCAAATAAGAAGGGGTTTCATACAGCCAGTCATTATTCCAATTTCACACACACACAAGAGAGTAAGATGAATTACGAGGATATCCAGAAATACACAACACAGCCAACAGGGATCATCCAACCGAAAGAGGCCTCCCACGACTAAAACAAGATGGCGCCAAGAATAAAAGCAATGAGGGCGAGTGCAATCGCAAGAGGCATAGCAAGACCTTGAGCCTGGGCCTGCACTTGTCCCAATCCTGCAGCACCCACACCCCCTTTATCATCGGCACCACCACCAGTTCTACGCTGTCTAAGTTGATTCAAACGCTCAATTTCGGATTTGTAGCCTTCGCAAGCGACAGTGAGACGCTTAATAGCCTCTTTCGCGTCCCTGAGTTCCCGATCCGATGCAGCAGTTGATGGAGCAGCAGCAGGAGTGTTATAGGCTTCAGGAGTAGAAGGAGAAGCCTTGACAGGGGTGGCAGTTGAAGGCAACGGAATGCCGGTTGGGACGGAAACGCCTTCATTCCCACCCACAAATGTACATTTGAGCTTCTTTTCAATGATATTGTCAACGCCTCCCTTCTTTGCTTCGTCCGCGCGTGCCCATAGTTCCTGCAGACGGGCTGTTTGGGCATCGGAGTCGAGGGTGGCCACGTCTGCCGGGACTGGATGTGGTGTGGGTGGTTGGTTGGTTTGAGAGATGGGTGAGAATACGAATTAGAGGCAAATCGAGGAAGGTACCTGTGATTGACTGAACGAGGAACTTGTCTTTGCATTTGAAGTCGAGAGGCGGGTCTTCCTTCATTGCCTGGAGCAGCACTTCGACATCGCGCGTCCCTCTGTCGCCACCACCAACCCACTTTAAAACCAAGTTTAAAAGCAAGGTAAAAGCACTCACCCGGCGGCAATAAGCCCCGCGTTCGGGCGCACGCAGTACTGCTTCGGGGCCGTTGTTTTGATTTTGAAGGCCACGACGGATCCATCTGTCGCCGTGTTTGACAGGTGGATGTACTGTTTGACGACTTGGTTGAACGGGCGGCGGAACTCGAGCCCGTCTTCGGCGACACTGAGCGTCATTTGGTTGAGTTGTTGTTTGGTTTTTGAAGAAGAGGTTGTGTGGAGGAAAAATTAGAAACGCATACACAAGGGCTCCATTGTGTGAATTAACTGTTGTGTATTTATCCGATCGCTTTCCTTTTAGTACAAACTAATACGTGTAGTAAGCACCAAAACGTGTTTCATCTGATCCCCTTTTTCCTTCATCCAATTTCCCCCTGAAACTCTGACACAACAAAACATGTCCATTGAAACTCAACGACTTTCAATGGACGACGAAGACTTTGCCCGTCTTTCCCTTGGAGTTCAGGGTCTCTCCTCCAATGCATTCGTTCTTGGCGATGAAGACGAGATTGAAGCTGCTGTTGGTCAGTTGAAGGACAAGGCCAGCTCCAATCGCAGTCCCTGTGACCGATGAATTCACTCCAGTTGTGATTGAAGAGTCTTGGATGTTGCAAAGGCTGCGGAATCTGGTCCAGAGGCGGTTGTTCCTACCATCTCGTTTCTTGACGTTGAAATCCCAACTGGCTCCATTTGGGACGACTCTGCCGTTGACTCCATCCCCGTTCCTGAAGGTACTCTGTCGTTGAAAGACGAATTTGATCTATTGGGTGGTTTCAATCCTGTGGTCATCTCGCAAGAGGCTCTCGATCTTATGCCGTTGATCCTGTGGTTGACTTGTTGGATATTAACCTTGAGTCTTCGGAAACGTTCGTACCATTAGCTGAATCTGTGGATATTAAGGTGATTGAGCCATTGGTTGCCGTCGAGTTGGACTTGGAGGTAGCACCTACTCCAGAACTCGTCGCCAAAGCGGAATTGGTCGCAATTGATTTGAATGATAACTCTATCGACACTACACCCGCCGAAGAATCTGTTGCTGAATCACTTGTACCTATTGAAACCTTTACCGACGTTCTCCTTAACGAGCCTACTACAGAAGTGGCATTTACAGATGTTGAACTCAACAAACATTCAAACGATGAGCTTCTTGTCGAAGAATTCATTGGTCAGGAGACGGAGGGCTTGTCGATGTTGCTTTGGATAACCACATTGAAGTTGTGGAGTCTGCCTTGGTCAATGCACCAATTAATGCAGAACCTGTCCTTGAATCTGCTGAATTCGAAGCTTTGGAAGACTGTAGAACTCGTGGATGTTGCGTTGGACAGCCATATTGAAGTTGTTGAATCAAAGGAGACTGATTTGGTCGATATTCCAATCGCTTCAGCCCTGTCTTTGATTCTGCCGATAGTGCGGCTCAAGAAACTGCGGATCTAGTCGAAATGAATTGGACACCCACGTTGAGGAGCCAGTCGTTGAATCCGCACAACGGACTTGGTCGAATTGATGCTGTTCCTTCTTTTGAATCTGTTCCTCTGGATGCACCCACAGTTGTTTCAAACGAACCCGAGTTCATGGATTTGGACGTAAATGCCGAAAATTCTGTTTCAGCTCCAGCTGAGTTGACTGACGTCGTTCTCAATGAATCTGTGTTGGTGCCAGTTGAGCCAGTCACTACTGACGACGTTGTCAATCAACCTGAAGTTATTCTCGAAGAATTCACGGAAACACAACCATCAACTGATTCCAAAACCGACTCTCTCTCGATTCTTGACGACCTGGAGGATGGCGACATAACATCTGCAACATTCCCAACACCCACAACTCGTAGATTTTCTCCACAAACAGAACTTGACACTATGCAACGAACTGTCCACACGCTGTCAACATTGTCATCGACAACCGCTCCCGAAACCACCACAAGCACAACTCAATCCACAGATGTCCCTGCATTATTCGAGTCCATTGCCCTGACCCAACAAGAAAACAGCGATATTTCCCTCGCAAGGTCATCAAACACCACAGCTTCCGAAGTCTCACTTGACTCCGATGAAGGACCTGTCCCACCACCTAAAGACGACGCCTTCGAATTCGATGACGAAGAGGACATTTCTTCTGCTTTCAAACCAAAGGGAATCATTCTGGAACCAACTTACTACAACCCTGATGCAGCTGCGTCTGGAGAGGTGCTTGAGAGTGTTGATTTGGAGGAAGTTGACATTGCTGTTGCACCAGCTGCTGAAGAGGTTGTTGTGGTGGAGGAACCTGAGCAAGAGGAACTGAAGAGAGCAGATACGTCTGATTTCGATAACGAACGAATGCTATTGATGAGCCAGGTTATGGACAAGATTGATGTTGTTACTGGTTTGTACCACACCACTATGGTTTTGAAATATCATTAACCAATTTATACAGAGCTTATTGTCAAAATCGAAAAGACACGAAAAGAGACTGGTGGTTTGAAGGATCAAATTAAGATGATGACGGAAGTGATTGAGGATATGATGAAGAAGGGTGTTGGTGCTGCTTCATCTAAATAAATGAGTTATATGATGTTTTAAAGAGATCTAGTTTCGTTGAATGACGATGGGTAATGTTGGAAGCTTCAATCGAATATAATAACAGTTTAGGAATCTGCCAGTGAAAACTAGGTATTTAACTTGTTCCACGAAGAGTTATAGTTTGATATTCAGTGTGGAAACTGACGGTTTTAATTTAACTGGAAGAGTATAGAGAACACCACATTTAATCATCAGGGTTAAATAAAGGAATAGTATGCTGAATAGAATTTATACTCTATAGATAGTGTCAGGCACGGACACCAGTCTGCATAGCTGGAACGATAACTTGTTTTAAGAAATGGTCCAATACAAACGCGGTTAACCTTGAGAACAAGGCTTCAGCAAAGGGTGAGAAAAGAAATAACGCGCCTACCCCCAAATTCGCTCATCATTCGGACCATACCATGTAGGAATCTTGATTCCCTTCATTCCTCGAAACTCTTCTTCGCTCCGTTTTGACGGATCAAGAAGTTCCATGAGCTATGTCACGTTTCAGTACGAATGATACATCACAGAAGTAAGCTACCAACCGGGACAACAAAGCAGCTATCCACCTCATCCGGATTCAACTTCATATTCAGGTCATCCACAGTTTTCAAAATCAAAGAATCCAGTGGACTTCAGGAATATCCTCGATCCTGCGAATATCTCCCGCCACTTGACTCGACGCATCATTATCAGTCCACGGCATCCAACAAGCTGCAGACACAAAGGGAAAGACTTCAGTCCTACCTGTCTATCCGGCATCGGTGGAAGGGCCCCGAGATCAGGAGCGACGAAGATTCCACCCCAATTTCTTCATGGACTTCGCGCAAAGATGCAGCGAGAGGAGAAGCGTCTGTGGGATCGACTATACCGCCTGGGAAGGCCACCTCGCCTGCATGTGCCCTCAACAGCTTGCTCCGCACACTAAACAGGACTCCAATGTCATTAAACGATACAGGGCTTTGTTGTTGCTGATGTGGATGAATGGCTACAAGTGTGGCCATGATGCCCTGGGAGATTGAGTTGATAAGGAGAAGGTTGGATGGTGGGGGGCCTTTGTTGAGCTCACTGCTTTTCGGGGTTCTGGGACAGTGTATTTCCATTTTCTTCCGGATGCTTTTGCTTGTGATGCAGCGATAGATTGGGATATTCGGCGGAGTGGGTGGAGAGGTGATGTCATTCTTGAGCAAAGGATTTCTCCAAACAAACAACTCAACCAAGTTAAACCTCATTCACCATGGGCTCTATCCTGAACTTGATTCCAATGGTAGGCGAAGTGTAGCTTAGAGCTAGTCATTGTTTGCGAGTATCATGGACAGCCAGACTAACATCCTAAACTAGCTTCTATGGTGTGTCTTTCGAAGGTTCATGGGCAATGGCGGATCTGCGATCAACGTGTTCCTGAAGAGTGTGAGGTGCGCGTGAGGACAGAACAGCAGCGATGGAATGCACTCAACGCAACTTAAAACAGAAAGTACCCAAACAACGAAGCACTCGTATACACTCCCACAGACAAGAGATACACGTACAAGGAACTGGATGAAGGTATCCATGATTCAACATCGCTTCAATACCGATCTCTAAACACTGCCACATAACCACTTGCAGAAATCAACAAGGCTGCGCATTGGCTCTTCTCTCACGATATTAAACAAGGCCAAGTCATTTCTATTATGCTGGATAATTCTCCGGAATTTATCATCTTTTGGCTTGCTGCTATGAAGGTACATCGTGTGTAAAAATGCACCTACTTCATAACCGATCTGTATTCCAACAGCTTGGGGTTGTAACTTCGTGTATCAATACTACCCTCAAATCCATGTCGATTCTTCAATCCATCGAAACAGTCACCCCCTCAATCATAATCTTCCACGCCAAATACCGTCCAGAATTCAAAACCGTCGTCTCCCAATCCGATCCTTCCCTCAAATTCTTTGAATTCCCAGACGGCACCACTCCAACTCGCGATCCCACTTTCCACCAAGTCAACTTCTCAAACCAACCCAAGACCCCACCTCCAGTCTCTTGGGTCGACTCTGTAAAAGTCGACGACATCGCCCTCCTGATATACACGTCCGGAACAACAGGAAACCCAAAACCCGCCATCCTCACAAACGCAAAAATCTCAGGTGGATCCGTCCTCCTCAATATCGTCGATTTGAAGGAATCCGACCGCTTATATTGCTCCCTGCCCTTATACCACTCTTCACCGGCAGTTTTGGGATGGGGCTCCTGTTTCTCACGCGGAGCAACGTTGATCCTAGCACCCAAGTTCTCCGCATCACGTTTCATACCAGATTGTATTGCACACAAGGCGACAGCGATTCTGTATATCGGAGAGCTATGTCGCTTCTTATGCAACACTCCACCATCCCCGCAAGATCGACAGCATAATATCAGAGTAGCAGTGGGGAACGGAATGCGGCCGACGTTTGGACGCGATTCGTGGATCGGTTTGGGGTTTCGGAAGTGTTTGAGTTTTACGGAAGTAGCGAAGGGAATGCGAACATGTTCAATTATTGGAAACGTGGGGAGAAGGGGGTTGGGGCTGTTGGGAAGTTGACGTGGTTGACTGAGTGGATGAATGGGATTCGGGTTGTTGAAAAAGGCGAAGACGAAGATTTGGGCCCGTTGCGTGGGGAGGATGGATTCTGTAAGCCGTGTAAAGTTGGGGAGGTTGGGGAACTTGTTTCTGTGATTGATGACAAGAGTTTGACCAAGGCTTTCAAAGGCTATTACAAGGACCGCGTTGGATCTGAGAAGAAGGTGTTGAAGGACGTGTTCCGTAAGGGAGATAAGTACTTCAGAACTGGGGATACGGTTTGGAAGGATGCGGATGGCTTTGTGTACTTTTCGGACCGCATTGGCGATACGTTCAGATGGAAAGGAGAGAATGTTTCAACTTTGCAAGTTGCTGGAGTTATTCACGCGTTTCCTGGAGTTCTTGAGGCGAACGTATATGGTGTGTTGGTCCTGGAAGCGATGGACGCGCTGGAATGGTGGCTCTAAATGTCAGTTCCAACACATTTGAAGTAGGAAATTTGGGCGAGTTTCTCTTGCAGCGGTTACCTCGATATGCTGTCCCATCTGGATTCGGCTATTGCGAAACGGAGTCGACGATGAATACACAGAGTCCACACAGGAACGCTGAAACAAAAGAAGGTGGAATATCGTAACCAAGGATTCAACCATTCGTTGGTTAATGGTGATGTCCTGTTTTGGATGAAACCAGGAACGAATTCTTACGTCCTCTTCACTGAGCAAGAACGTATTAGCGTTATTGCGAATGGATTGAATTGAGTTAATGTTGATCAAAGGTTAACGAATATACCTATAAATCGAACGAACTAAAAAGTCCAGAAATATGCTCGCAACAGCAACAGGCTCCTCTTCCTCCACCGCCCCGTCAACCAAGGCTCCTGACGCTGATAGCGAGTTCAAGGGAAACCAGGACACTTACTCCTTACCATGGTAAGCCTCGCCAGTCAACTCAACAAACTGAAAACATACAGGGTTGAACAATACCGCCCCATCGTCTTGAAAGACATTGTCGGAAACGAAGACACAGTTTCTCGACTCTCGATTATCGCACGTGATGGAAACATGCCCAACATTATCATTTCTGGGTATGTTTGGAGGGAAACTCCGCTTTGCTTTTGAATCCAATGCTCATCAGACTGGTTGAACAGACCGCCAGGTATCGGAAAGACAACTTCGATCCTTTGTCTTGCTCGTGAGCTCTTGGGCGCGCAGTATAAGGAGGCTGTGTTGGAACTGAATGCTTCGGACGATCGGTACGATACATTGTGCTACAACAAAACGCATTCACTAAACCAGCTACATAATTTCAGTGGAATTGATGTTGTGAGAAACAGAATCAAAATGTTTGCACAGAAGAAGGTGACGTTGCCTGAGGGACGTCACAAGATTATTATTCTGGATGAAGCAGACAGGTATTTATGCTCTGCTTTTTAGACTCAGTAGAATTTATGGATTCTGATGGCTTGTATGTTGTAGTATGACTCCAGGAGCTCAACAAGCCCTCCGCCGAACAATGGTACTATCTTGTAAGATTTCCTCAAAATACCAGCTTATAATCTGAGTAGGAAATTTATTCGAGTACCACGCGGTTCGCACTTGCATGCAACATGTCTTCCAAGATTATTGAGCCAATTCAATCTCGTTGTGCCATTCTGAGATATTCTCGCTTGAGTGATTCTCAGGTTTTGAAGCGATTGACTGAAATTTGTCAGTTTGAGAATGTGAGTTGTTTGGGTGGGAGAAAGAAGGAGAAAGTGAATACTTGGAAAGAGTCACGGACAACTTCGTTGATCGCTTGCATTATCGTACAAACAACTAATCGCTTAGTATTTGTAGGTTGAATATGTTCCAGAGGGCCTGGAAGCAATCATTTTCTCTGCGGAAGGAGATATGCGACAGGCAATCAACAATTTGCAGGCTACTCACTCAGGTTTCGGATTCGTGTCTTATGATAATGTCTTTAGAGTGTGCGATCAACCTAGTCCCGAAGTACTTGGAGCAGTGATTGATGCGTGCATGAAGGGAGATGTGGACGCAGCTGTTAGCAGACTTGAAAAGTTTTGGGTGGAAGGCTACAGTGGAATCGATATTGTGGGAACATTGTTCCGTGTTGTCAAGTTCCATGCTATGCCAGAGTACATGAAGTTGGAGTTCATCCGGGTAAGTGTTTGTTACGCGGTCCTTTTATGCTGACAACTGAAAATGAATGCAGGAGATTGGAACTACTCACATGAGAATGATTGAGGGGGTTCAGAGTGTGATTCAAGTGTCGGCACTGGCGGCCAGACTATGTAGTCTGTCCATGAAGTGAAAGAGAGGTTCACGGATCGCAGTTGATGTATTTAATGTTATTGATAGTATGTAGCAATGAAGAGAAAGAAACGAGGAGAAAGAGGAGATGTGATATTTCCTTGAATCAATTTTTGTGTTCGGACTCTTGTCACATTTCGTCGACTTGTCTGAACAAACGAAACTTGTCTCATTCGTTCGTTAAAAGAAAGACGACAGAATCTGAATGCGATGAAGTCGCCCTGCCGCCAAACCCTCCGCCAAGTCCGCGGCGGCAAGTGTCTCAAGCCCAAGACGGCGACGACCACGCGCCACATTCCCTCGGGCGAATCGCCTCTGACGCGCTACTTCAAAGTCCAACTTGAACCACGGATTCAAAACAACAACAACAACAACATCAAAATCAAAAGGATCAACGCGAAAGTCCTGTCAAAGTTCTGCTGAAACGGACGCGCTCGGCCCCATCGTCCTTTGACTTGTCGTCCTTTGTTTCCAGCGCCGCCTCGTCCTTCAAGGCCCTTTCCTCCTCTTCTTCCTCTTCTCCGCTTCCCTCGTACAGCCAAAGTCTGAGAATAACTCTACAGCATCGCCTCAGACTTTGACCACCTCAAGTTCAGCTACAACCTGGCGCCTTTGGATTCACCTCCCTCAGAAACGCTACTTCAGAACTCTCATCTACCTCCTCGAAATCCATTGATCTAATCGACGATCTTAATAAAAAACTACAAGTCTGTAAACTCGCGTGTATGCTGTCAGAGCCGGATGTTGAAATGGATTGAAAATCCAACACAACCAAAAGTTGTTCCCTATCCCTATTTTCATTTCTATCCTTAATCAAAAAAATGCTCGTTTTGGTTGTTGTTGTTTTCTGCTTCGCGTAAATCATAATAAAGGTGTTCGTTGGCTCGTTTTTGACATTTGGATGTTATTTTGTTTCCCACCAAATATCTCGTTTCACTCCACAATCTCCACATCTTGCTTTTCGTTCTTCAACTCTCCAACTTTAGACGGACCTCTTTTGTTATCTTGATGTGTTTCATCACGACTCTCTTGATGCAGTTGGATGCAAAGATGGCTTTGAACAAAGCCAAATACCCACATCACCAACAGGATTTTCTGATACATCCAATTCTTTGATGCTATAGCTTTGTTCGACTCCTTTTGCAACCAACATCATGCTCGCATCATTCAGTCGTGTTCGACTATGGAGAGAAAGTTTTTCAGACGAATGATCGATGTCCTTGATAAAAACAAACAAACCTAAATTTAGCATTTGGATGGCGTTTGATTTAGCCAAGTAAGCTGAAACGGCTACGCCATTTTCTCCGACTCCGTTGTCTTGTAAACTCAAACAACTGACTGATCCGTTGTCTTTGAGAAAATTGAGGAATCCGTTTGCACCGCGAACGCGGATTTCATTCCATGCTTTTGTCATTCGTTTCATTAGAAGATTAAAAAAAATTAAACTGATTCAATTTACCCAAATTGAGCTCCTTCAACGAATCGTTTGCAACCAATCCAGCCCCCAATGCAAGCGCACCCAAATCTCCGATTTGGTTATGACTGAGGTCGATAGCTGGTTTATAAAAATGAGATTGAGTTGAATGGCTTTCGATTCACCTTGTAGGGATGAGTTTTGTTTCAGCCCTTCTGCGAGAAGACTGGCCTCCTTGTCTCCAAATCGATTCCCTGGATTTCATTCACTTAGTTTTTTTCAAACTAGTAAGAATAACTCAACCTGATAGAATCAGTGTCTTTAAAGTCCCATTGAACGCCAACATCTCCGCCATTTCTGTTCCTCCCTGTAGGGATAGCTTGTTGTTTGCTAAATTCAAGAACGTGAGAGTTCTGTTGATTTGGAGACTCCGTCCGATTGTTGCTCCACCGCTTTCGATCCAGTTGTCTGACAAGTCCAAGTACACAATAGTTGAGTTTGACTATTCAATCCAGTTAGCAAAACCAGAAACCACGCGTGATTTCACTAACCTCTAAGACTGCAGCAACAGCTTCAGCGCCTTTCGGACCTAATCCTCGATGGGCCAACACAATTTCGCGTTCTCCCTCCTTCACCTTCTCTGCAAAGAACGAGACCGGAACCACGCCAAGTTCTTTACACTTTGTGACATACGGATCCAAGACCGGCTTCTTTTTAGCCTTTTCAATCGCGTCGATGTTGAGTCGGATTCCCAGCCATCGTCCAGTTCCGTCGGATCTTGTTCGAGGCGGGGCTCGTCTTCTTCGTCGATTGTTGCGTTTGTGGCGACGACTGCGTCTTTTGCCGTTGCGGCTGTGTTTGGTTTTGTCGGGTCCTTGTCCTTGTCTGCGGCCAAGAGATCTGCCACGGCGATGAGGCCGTCTTTCGGGCCGCCCTTTTTGCTCTTTCCGCCTTGTTTTGACGGGAGGGCTGGGGGCTTCTTCTTGAGTGTTCCTGGCGTTCCCTTCTTGACGTTCTTGGTTGCTTCTTCGAGCGCGTCGGCCATTTTTTTGAAAACAGGATTTATTAGGTGTTGATTTAACTCTATCACTCTAATCTTTTTATTTTTCAGTTGGTTTTGGTTCAACTTGTTGAATCATTTGTGAACCTACAAGAATGATTCCAATTGCAAACCCAAAGAATAAAAGGTAAGCAATCAGCCCCTGCCAAGTCTCACACTCTTTGAATAATATGACTGAGCTCAATACTGCAGCTGAGTTGAAGCCAGCGAAAAAGATGGGCTGGAATTTGGAGACACTGTATCGTGTCAGGGCCTCTTGTTTGAAGTATTCTTGAATGACCACAGATCCAACAACCATTGTAATGATGATAAGCAGAGAAGGGATAGCGTCCGGCGTTGAATACAAAGAATGCGATGAAGTCGCAGCAGCTCCCAACAAACTCGTAATGACTTTCCCACCCACAACCACGATAGCACCAAACAGACTACAAATAGCAGTCAGTAACAGAATCGAAGTCCTCCTAAACATGGCGAGGTAAATAAGGTACGTCTGAACCAGAAAGACTCCCGAGAACCCCGTCAAAAACTCATAACGCGAGAGCGACTCAAGCACTTCTTTCGGAGTTGAGCCCAGCGACGTGTTAGCCCCCGATGGCGACGCAACAAGAATCAGGGCCACAGCGACAATAATGCACAGATAACCCTTCTTTTGGCTGCGATTCACTTCTTCACCCAGAAAGACGGCACTCAGAGTTCCAGCAACGAGCACCGAAACAATATTGAGCGGGGTAACGACTGAAGCGCTTGTTTGGCCAAGTGCGAGCCAGTTGAATACTTCGCCAAGGTAACACAGCGAGAAGCCAAAGATCCAATACGGACTTTTAGTGCGCGATGTTTGTTCTGGTTTCTTCTTTCGTCGGTCTTTCTGTCGTTATAGTTTTTGAGTGAGTGAGTGAGTGAGTGAGTGAGAAGGATGGAGGAGCAATTCTCACTGAATCCGAATGGGGAAGTGGCGGTAACTGAAGCAGCTGAGTCAGCGCATACTTTTGGAGTGTTTGGCCCGTTCCAATTAGCGATGCGGCGATTAGGGCAAAGCAGACTCCAAGAAAGAGCATTGATTGGATTGGATTGAGTATTAATATCTTTTCTTCTTCTTTTCACCAACTCATTCCACTGCCAAATGTCCGCAACTGACTCAGACAAGGTTTCCGATCTTCCTGTAGCTGGTAGTGACGGTGTAGCACCGACTCCATCTGCTACCGAGTCTGCTCAATCTACTCCAGCCCCAACTGTCCCAATTGGTCTTGTCCTGGGAACTGGATTCAAACAGTACATGCAAAAGGCCTTCTGGATCGGCCTCACTCCATCGCAAGAAGTCGTGAATCAGTTCAAGGAAGCCCATTTGAAAGCTGCAACTGAATCAGGCATCGACTCTGAGATTGCTCTTGCCCAACAATCTGTCTTTGATGCCCTGGAGTCTGGAACGTGAAGCTCAAGAAGATGGTCAGAAGGCTCAAAAGGCAAAAGGTGTGACAGTCTCGGTTTCACCTCTTGCCTACTTTTTTGCAAATGCATCTCGCCTTGCCATCTGCAACTTACCAAAGGAAGAAATCGAAATATGCAGAGAGTTTGCATCTGCCTCCGAACACTTCCCTTCGAAGTCATTGTTGGAGGTGGAAACGTGGAACCCCCATTCCCTCTCCCCATCAAGAACAAGGAACACAAGAAGAAAATGGGCCAGCTGATTTCCTTCTTCCTGAACTCTCCCGAAATCTGCGACGTCTTTCTCTTCCTCTCTGCCACAAAAGAATGTGTCGTATTCCAAAACACCCTGAACGCAGACCCAGAGAAGCTCAAAACCGCGGGCCGCATTATTATCCAAAAGCCATCCCCTGAGGAGCAATCTACCAGTTTAACAGTCTGTTTCTGGTGTGGAGCTTCTCCTCTCTCAAAAGATGTTACCCTCACGAAATGCGAGCAATGTCAGTGTGTCTGTTATTGCTCCGAAATATGTCAGGCGTCTGACTGGGAAGCCGAGCACCACAGAGAATGCACGCGTAAGGAAAAAGGTGTGCATGAAACTGCTGCTTTTGGTCTGCCTTCCTTACCTGCATCCGACCTGTCCATCACGCGTATTGCAACGGAAACTTCAAAGGTACAGCGTGGAACAGTTCAGGTGTTGGAAGGAAGCGATAAAATGGTGGACGTGACTGTGACAATGTGCTTTTCGAGAACTCCTGGCGCTACTATTAGAGTTCCTATGGGATGGGAAGTTGAATAAATTAAAAATTTCCGAGAATAATGTGAACATCTTGGCAGGCGGATTGTCATGGTTGGAGGCTGGTTTTGAAGGCTGGCAGTGACAATCACCTGAAAAAAAACACTCCATTATTCCTGAATGCCTGACGGTGAGCTGTTCCTTTCTCAAGTGTCGTGTACAGAGCCTAATATTAGCTTGCAATAGCAGGAAAGAAAGACGCGAAATCCATCGCGGTGGTGAGTTCTTGGCGTTTCTTGGCATCTTGTCAAAACCTAACGTTCACTCTTCGCGAAAACAGACAGAGCATAAGCTTTCTATCGCGGAGTGTGCTGCAAAATATTCTGTGTCCGTTAATGAGACGAAGCCTCAAAACTCTCAAGGATTAACTGCAGCTGAGGCTGCAAAACGTCTGTTGGAGTATGGACCAAATTGCCTCACACCTCCAAAGAAGCGTCACTGGATCCTACGGTTTTTAGATATCCTGTCAGGACTTTTCAATGTGATGTTGATCGTTTCTGGTGTTGCGTGTTACATCTTGTTGGGAATCAATTATGCTGCAAACTATCAAAATGTAAGTGAGATCTCCAATGAGATTAATTGTATTTAAAGAAATGTTAGACTTACCTTGGTGCCATTTTGATCGGCGTTGCCTTCATGAATGCGTCGATTGAGTTTTACCAGCAACAAAAATCTGCCGCCATCCTGGAATCTTTCCTGGTGAGTACTCTTTATCTACAATCGAGCAAATTGAATAGTCTCATCATTCCTAGAATATGATTCCCGCCCAATGCTACGTGATTCGTGACAGTCAAACTCAGCAAATCTCTGCAAAAGACCTTGTCCTCGGAGACATCGTCGTTATCCGCTCCGGTGACAAAATTCCTGCCGACGTCTTTATTCTGGCCGCCACTGATTTGAAAGTTGACAATTCGTCATTGACTGGGGAAGCTGAGCCACAGGAACGAAGCAACAAGAATAGTCACGACAACCCACTCGAAGCTACGAATATTGCTTTTAATAGTACTATGGCTGTTACTGGAAACGGATATGGTCTTGTTATTCGAACCGGTGACAACACAATGATTGGTCAAATTGCTTCTTTGACTGCGAACGAAGAGCGTCGTGAATCTCCTCTGTCTGTTGAAATTGATCACTTTGTCAAGTTAATTGCCCTCATTGCTGGAATCACTGCCATTGTATTCTTTGCCGTGGCCATGACTGTGAAGAACCAAGGAATCTCCAACTCTCTCAACTTTGCGATTGGAACTTTTGTTGGATGTAAGCACCTGTATTTCGTAACTTCCTTTACTGAATGCCGTATCAGTTGTTCCGGAAGGTCTCCCTGCCACTGTTACAATGCTGTTGACTATCGCTGCGGCGCGCATGGCAAAGCGACAAGTCTTGTGTAAAGATCTTCAAGGAGTCGAGACACTAGGAGCTATTACGTTACTTGCCACCGACAAAACTGGAACCTTGACCCGTAATCAAATGACACTCACGTTCCTTTGGACTGGACTGAAGCTGTATTATGCCCAAAATCTGCCGCAAGGTTCAGCAGAAGCTCAAATTGCCAAACAGTTCGAACTCAAAGACTCTGCTGCCACAGAGGAGCTTCTACACGCAGCTGCCATCAACCCAACCGCTAAGTTTACCAGCAAAGAAGGGCCAATCGCTACTCGAGAAGTTCTTGGAGACGCAACTGAAGCTGGATTGATCCGTTTTGCCGCTCTTAAGCTGCCAAATTACGATACCGCGTTGGACACGTATCCGAAAGTCTTTGAAATCCCTTTCAATTCCACTAACAAGTGGGCCATGACGATCCACAAAAAGAAACACGCAACAGGATCGCTGATGCTGTATATCAAGGGTGCTCCAGAACGAGTATTGAAGATCTGTAAAACAATCCACGACGGAACTCAAGCTGTTCCTTTGACAGCAGAGCATAATGCTCAATTTGAAGAAATGTATACTTTGTTTGCTTCTAAAGGCCACAGAGTCCTGGCATTCGCTTGTCTCGCACTGCCAGAGTCAGAGTTCCCCGCCAACTTTGAGTTCAAGAAAGATCCCATCAACTATCCTACGTCCGACTTTACTTTCCTTGGTTTGACCTCATTGGAAGACCCACCAAAGCATGGAGTTAGAGAAGCCATTGGAAAGTGTCGTGCAGCTGGAATTCGGGTGATGATGGTTACTGGTGACCATCCGTTAACTGCAGAAGCTATTGGACGCAAGATTAACTTGATGTTGACTGACACAAAGGCACTTGTAGCAAAAAAACGCGGAGTCTCTGAGTCTCAAGTACCGGAATCTGAAGTACACGCAATCGTCATTCACGGGGATACTATCGATGGCCTGACCGACAGTGATTGGGAAAATATCTTCAGTAAAGACGAAATAATCTTTGCTCGAACCTCTCCCAAGCACAAACTTGATATTGTCAAACGCGCACAAAGTCGTGGTCATATCGTAGGTGTCACTGGAGATGGAGTTAATGATTCGCCGGCTTTGAAGAAAGCTGATTTAGGAATTTCTATGAACATTTCTGGATCTGACGTTTCTAAGGAAGCCGCAGCTATGATTTTGCTCGACGACAACTTTGCTTCAGCCGTCTCCGGCATTGAAGAAGGTCGACTGATTTTCCAAAACTTGAAGAAGTCGGTTCAATATGTTATCACTCACACGATGCCCGAAGTCTGGGCGAACTTGTTCTACATTATTATCCCTCTCCCCTTACCATTATCATCTATTCTAATTTTGGTCGTGGACCTCGGTTTCGAGCTGTTCATTGCGTTGTCATATGCGTGGGATGTCTCAGAAAATCCAGCCGGTCTCATGAAGTTACCACCTCGAAAGCCTGTAACTCCCGAGTCTATTGAAAGATTGTATCGTCGTAGAGCTCTTGATATAGCTGAGAACAATGGGAAAGACTTGGATGAACAAGAACTGTCTGTACTTACCAAATTTGGTAAAGCAATCAAGAAGCCTTTCACCAAAAGATTTTGGTCTGAAGCATTTGAAAAGAACGAGGACGAAGTACTCATTGACTGGGATGTACTTTCATATGCGTATGTTGAAGCTGGATCCATTGAAACCATTGGTTGCTTAGCCTGCTTTTTCTTCGCGATGTGGTATCACTACGGAATTACACCATATGAGACTTATCAATTTGGAGGAAACTGGGGATTGTCGGGAAATGATTACAATATAACCACGGGAAATTCAATTCGTTATGTTTCAGTTGACGCACAAAACGATGCCCTTACCTTTGGACAGTCTGCTTTTTACCTTGGATTGATGTTTCAACAGTGCTTCAACCACTTTATCTGCAAAGCCCGTCTATCTAATCCATGGGGACCGTTTATGTTCCAAAACAAATACTCCTTCCTCGGAATTTTCGTTGGCGGAATATTCTCACTTCTGATTGTTTATATTCCTCCAGTTAATGTTGCGTTCTTGACTAATTGGAGGCTTACTCCCTACACATGGTTGATTGGTATGGCTTCTGGAGTTGTGTTATACCTCTATGCCATTATCCGCATACTCATTAAGCGTCATTTTTCGCCCATCAAATTTACGGAGGATATACCAGGCCTTCAAATGTTCCCTACTCGTTGGTCGACAGGTGGGAAATAACTGACAGAAGAACCGAAGAAACTCAGAAGTTTCTTTTATTTTAATTTCTTTCTCAACTCTCTCAATAAATTCTTCATTTTTCTTCGTGATGTCGGGAGTAAGTACTCCCAGACCGTTCGTCCTTCTTCTTTTGATTTTCGGTGACAATTCTTGGCCAAAAGCTCCTTCCAAACCCGTCTCTTGAACGATCAAATCATGAGCCCGGATCCAAAAAAGAAAGGAGCCGAGAAGAAGCTCGATATCGTACGTGTGTGGTAGCGTGAAGTGTCAAACTAATTTTTTGTTAGGATGAGCATATGCTCACGTTCGAACAGCTCCAAGATCGTCACAAAACATCTTTTGAGAGCTCAAAGCCACAAACCAGCAAAGGGCTGACAGACGCGGAAGCAAAGAAGAGATTGGAAGAAAACGGACCCAATATTCTTTCACCTCCGAAGAAGAAGTCACCTATCTTCTTATATCTGGAGTGCCTCTTCAATATATTTAATGCTTTGCTTTTGTTTTGTGGAGTGGCTCAGTTTGTCGTCTATGGTTGGTTTTAAAATTCCTCTCCCACATACACTGAACTTGTTTACAGGTATTGATCCTGTGGGCAACGGAATCATCACGGTTTGGCCATTATTTAAAAGCTTTCATATGCTAATGAAACATTAATATTAGGTCTACACTGGAGTTATTCTGATCGCAGTCGCCATCTTGAATGCCCTGATTGAATTTGTCCAGCTGATGGCCTCTGAAAAAGCCCTCGCAGGATTTATGGTGACTGAAAGTTTTATTTATACCATGAAAAACTCAGAGTTTTCTTCAGAACATGATTCCTTCTAAGAGTCAAGCCGTTCGCGAAGGACAACTAAAAAATCTACCAGCTTCAGAATTAGTTCTCGGTGACGTCGTGTTCGTTAGAATGGGAGATAAGCTTCCAGCAGACATCTACATTATCAATGCCACGGACTTTAAAGTCGACAACTCTTCGTTAACTGGAGAAGCTGAACCGCAAGATAGAATGGCAACGAACTCCATGCACAGTCCCCTTGAGGCTACTAATTTGGCCTTCAATGGAACTTTGGCAGTCAATGGAGAATGTTATGGTGTTGTTATTCGATGCGGTGACAACACTGTCTTGGGGCAGATCGCAGGTTTGACTCAAGGAGAACACAAAGCCCCAAGTCCGATGACGGTCGAGTAAGGCGCTTATTTTCTGCTGCGTTACTTAACAGACGATCTAGAATCAACAACTTTGTCGCTTTGATCGGAGGGGTTGCAGTTCTCACAGCTATCATCTTCTTCATTATTTCTCAAGTCAAGACTGGAAAGATTTCTTTTGCCCTCAACTTTGCTATCGGTGTGCTGGTTGGATGGGTACCTCAAGGACTTCCAGCCACCATTACCATGCTCTTGACCATCGCTGCGAAGCGAATGGCTGGACAACAGGTTTTGGTAAAAGATCTCCGTGGTGTAGAAACACTCGGTGCCATCACACTCTTGGCAACTGATAAAACGGGTACTTTGACTATGAATCAAATGACAGCCACAAACTTTTGGTGTGGGTTAAAACTCTTCAGTGCCCAATCATCCTCGTCGAATCTGCCACCCGAGGAGAGTCCTTTCGACTTTGAAGCAAGTGGAATTCAAGAAATCCTGCACATTTCGGCAATGTGTTCCCGTGCCAGGTAAGTTTCTATAAGAAACTATCTTCGGTTTTCTAACAATCTACCAACTTAGATTCGATCGTACGGATGTCCCAGTTGACCAACGGACCATCACCGGAGATGCTACTGAATCGGGTCTCTTCCGTTTCGCCGCCCAGAAACTCTTGAACATTGACAAACTCAATGATCAATATCCAAAAGTGTTTGAAATTCCCTTCAACTCCGAGAACAAATGGCACATGGCAATTCACCAAAAGGCTCATGCGGATGGACCGTTGACTTTGTTTATGAAGGGAGCTCCCGAGCGTATTCTTCGAATCTGTACGACCATCTTGAAGGACGGAAAAGCTATTCCAATGGAGCAAAGCCACCAAGACGAGTTCACTAACAAGTATGAGTACATGGCTGGAAAGGGTCATCGTGTCTTGGCGTTTGCCATGTTGAACTTGCCTGGATCAGAGTATCCAGCAGACTTTGTTTTTACCAAGGAGCCAAAGACATACCCATCGGTAAGTATCTTTGAATAACTTTCACCAGATTCTAATCTCATCGTTAGACCGGTTTGACATTTGTTGGGTTGGCAAGTTTGGAAGATCCACCAAAACACGGAGTTCGAGAAGCTATTGGACACAGTCGTGCTGCAGGTGTCAAGATTATGATGGTTACCGGAGATCACCCTCTTACCGCTGAAGCTATTGGCCGAAAGATCAACTTGATGCTTTCTGATACTAAAGAGCTTCATGCAAAGAAGACTGGGCGTGACATAAACACTATTAGAGAAGATGAAATTCACGCTATCGTTATTCATGGAGAAAAAATTGATTCGCTAACTGATGCCGATTGGGATAACATCTTTTCCAAGGAAGAGGTTTGTTTTTGTTTGTTAGGACTTGTGCTAACGTGTCTCATAGATTATCTTTGCACGTACAAGTCCAAAACACAAGTTGCAGATTGTCAAGCGCGCCCAGTCGCTTGGCCATATCGTCGGAGTGACGGGTGACGGAGTCAACGACTCGCCTGCTCTCAAGAAGGCTGATTTGGGTATTGCCATGAACCTTTCCGGATCTGATGTCAGCAAAGAAGCCGCATCTATGATTTTGCTTGACGACAACTTTGCCTCGACCGTAAAGGGTATCAAAGAAGGACGGCTTATCTTTGCCAACCTCAAGAAATGTATCAAGTACACCGTTACTCACACTATGCCCGAAGTTATTCCATTTGTGTTGTGGGTTTGTGTCCCTATTCCAATTATGATTAGTCCTCTTCAAATTCTCGTCGTTGATCTTGGATTCGAGCTTTGCGCCTCGTTGTCTTACGCATGGGAACCTCCCGAGTCAGACTTCCTTATGAAGCAGCCACCTCGTCGCCCAGTTACAGCAGAATCTATTGAAAAACTTCGCAAGCGTAAGGCAGAAGACATCGAGGATGGATTTTCCCAAGAAGAAGGCGCCCCTGAACTTACTTTCAGTCAAAAAACCGCTCTTGCATTTAAAAAGCTTGGATCGTCAAGATACTGGAAGCGTAAAATGGAGAAGCCCGATGGAGAAATTATGGTCGATGGAAACTCAATCAGTTGGGCATATTTAGAAGCTGGCATTATTGAGTTCATCGGAAGTGCAACGGCCTTCTTTACAGTCTTATACTCCGCGAAGTACACGGATGGAACTCAATTCCAGATCACACCTTATGATGCCAAGACTATGCAGAGCATCAATACAGCCTATTTCGCATCTGGAGCTCCAAACTACACTAATATAAACGGAGTCTTAATGGTAAGGAAGTATATTTTCGTTACGAGTTTTCACCGTTTTATCATAGAATGACGCGTTCCAAGCCGAAGCTCTTGCCCAAGCTCAATCTGCTTTTTACTTTTGGTTCGTAACAAAGTTTCCTCGAGTATTCTTTTTGCTTATTGACTTCGTTTAGCTTGATGGCACAGCAATGTTTCAATCTGTTTGCCTGCAAATGCAAAACGACGTTGCCTTTCGGAAGATACGTTGTCAGTAATCCAGCAACATTCATCAGTGTTTTGACTGGAGCAGCGTTTGCTGGTTTTATTGTCTACACTCCTGGAGTTTTGAGTGGGTATTGACGAGGTCAGAAAAAATTACTAAATCTTTATGACAACAGCTATTTTCGGAACGTCACAAAATCTTAGCCCTCTTTACTGGCTTATTGGAATTGCTTACGGCGCGTTTATCATTCTTTATGTGACCATTCGTCTTGTCATTATTCGCAGATGTATGTCATACGGATTATTTGCCATCTTCTAACAAAAAATAACAATTAGTCTTCCCCGCTGACGTTAATCCTGACATTGCTGGACTCCAGATGCACCCGACAAGGTGCGATATATAACTCGATTTTATCAAATCAACTAACTATCATTGCAGATGGTCCACTGGCAAATGATAGACATTATTTTAGTTCAACAGCACCCACTCTGGCTTTCATTTACGTTTATTTCAAATTTCTGTAAGAACTCAATAAACTTTACTTTCGCTTGTTCCCTGGAAGATTTCGCTTCTTAAAATTCTGCATTACCAGATCATCTGTCGACAATGAATTAGTTTGATTTGAGTGGCACTTCATCCCTACCAGTCGCCATGGTTCTTCGATCAAACTTTTGATCCCCGTTTTTCGATTCTGCTGATTGGGTTCCTTTGACATTGCTCGGTTGACCTCGGTAGACTGTTTGATGGAGTGAGTCCTTGCTATGCTAAATTGACTAACTTGATACATACATCGATTTGATGCCGAAACATTCATTGCACTAGATAACTTGTTTCCATCATCAGCTGCCAACTTTCCCAACATCATGTCGCGTCGAGCTCTTTCCGTTTCTTCATATTCTTCAACTTTGGTGCCACTCCAAGGTCAACAACTGGAATGGATGTGAGCATTGCTGCTGAGAAGGCAACATTTCCTTCGACCACAGGTTTCGACGCGTCTGTATCGTTGAGGCTCTTGTCACTGTCCTTATCTTTATCTAACGAATCATTTGAGTCTGCCCTTCCTTCGCCACTTAGTCGCTTTTTGAGTTCCCGTTCAATGAATTCCTGCCTATACCACAACCGCTCAGCTGCTATTTATCCCATAACAAGAGCCTCACATTTTCTTTTCCGTGTCCATAGTATTTGAGGCTGTTGCAAAACCTGGTCCTTTGAGTGACGTGGATTCTTCACCAAACGCCATTCTGCAGCATTCCGCATCAACACAGACTTCATGACAAGCGTTCACTCACTTTGAGCCTTTCACTCCATCCAAATCAACGAGTCCACCAGTCTTTAGCCTCCAGGGGTCGTCAGCCGCCTTCTTCTTCCTGAGCCTCTCTTCCTCCTCCCGCTGTTTAATAAGCCACGGATCTCCACGCAGCAAAGCCGGAGCATCGACGCCGTGCGATCTCTTCTTCAGTTTCCGCAGTTCGAGCACCTCTGCCACTGATATCTGAACCAGGCGTCAGGTCAAACACTGTCCAATACCCAAGTCCAACGTACTTCGTCTGTCTTAGTTTCGCCTTGTTCCTCGTCCGAATCTGGTTCTCTCTGACGCAGGCGTTTCTGGGGCGGCATCCTTCTCTGTCTTTCTTTGAACAAACTTCTTTGCAAAAACCAGCGACGATGGCCGAAGTCGCTCCCACTCCCGTCGCAGCCCAGACGCCCGGTGGAACGATGCAGTGGACCTCTGGGATTACTCCGGTGCTGCAGTACGTGCTTGCTCTTTGCGGGGCCGCACCCGTTGGTGGTACTTGTCGATGGTACTCACGCCCCACCATTTCCAATAGGAACGTCGTAGCAACTGTGAACCTGGACGTCAAACTCGACTTGAAAACTATTGCATTAAGGGCGAGAAATGCCGAGTATAACCCAAAGGTGGGTGGTTTCTTGGTTCTCCCAGTTTGCTGACACCACCTTCCAATCTTTCCCCTCACTAAATACACCTAACCTACGTCAATTTACACCGACTTTATTTCCATTGGGCTTCTCTGTCATCCAGCGTTTCGCGGCCGTCATTATGCGTATTCGTGATCCCAAAACAACGGCACTCATCTTCTCCTCGGGCAAAATGGTTATTACTGGAGCAAAGAGTGAAGATCTATCTCGCCTAGCAGCGCGAAAATATGCCCGTATTATTCAGAAGCTTGGATTCGCTGCCAAATTCACAGACTTTAAGATTCAGAATATTGTTGGTTCTTGTGACGTCAAGTTTCCAATTCGTTTGGAAGGATTGGCGTACTCTCACGGAGATTTCAGCAGTGTGAGTATGTTTTTTGAGATGTATTCGCTGGCACAGATCTGGAACTTTCAGCTGATATCAACTTGATGACAGTACGAGCCAGAACTGTTTCCTGGCCTTATTTATCGTATGGAAAAACCTAAAATTGTGTTACTCGTGTTTGTATCTGGGAAAATTGTCTTGACTGGAGCCAAGTTGCGAACTGAGATTTATGAAGCTTTCGAGCGTATCTACCCAGTGCTACAATGTGAGTCTTGTTCATGATTATGGAAATAAGCTTAAATTACTCTATGCAGCATTTCGTAAAGTGCAATAATGGGAGTTGGTCCTCGTGTGTGAATTTCGTGAACACACCCATTCTTGGCCTTCTTTTCCTTATCATTCTTCCAAAGCGATAAAATATAATTGTACAAACTACTCATCGTCATTCTTTCACCCACTTATTAAACAAGAGATTGCCCAATTTTTTGTGATTTCCAACCAAAAACAACACACAGATGAAGAAAGTCCCTATCGCGTCCGAGGATGGCCCAGCCTCTCCTGCAACGGAGAAGAAAAAGTCAAAGAGTCTCTCAATCCTGCACAATCCGTTAGGAATGTTGGCTGAACATGGAGAACCGATGCCTAAGCTACCGTCTGGAATGAAACTCCATTTTGCAGATCAAGTAGACGCCAACAACAAAAAACCGGCGTCTAGCAGCAGCAGCTCTGTACGCGTTGTATCTCTCGCAAGAGACTCCTCTGGTGTAGGAACAACTTCAGGAGGTGATACAACTTCACCACTCGGATCTGGCCCCCGAAAGCCATCGAGAAGTATGAGTCTCCAAAAGTCTCCTCAAATGGCGCGGAAAGGGTCGCAACGATCCATGTCTAAACCTAATACTAAAACGACAACTACAACGACTGGAATATTATCTCAAAACGAGGAGGAAGAAGAGGAAGCTGCTGCAATCGCTGCCTCTATTGCTGCTGCTAAGTCTATTGCTGTAATTGCGACTGATGCATCACAAATTGCTGATGTAGGACCACAAGCATCTCGACCAACAACTGCCAAAGAAATCCCACGCCCACCTTCTTACTCTGAATCACCTGTGTTATATCAAGAAAAAGATACAAGGGAGCCTCTCAAAGATTCCAGTCAAATGGACAGTCTCCCCGCTCCCGAGTCGGCTCCAAGGAAGGCACGACGATCCTCCTTCATGGCAATGGCCGGTTCAATCGCGCGTTCAACTTCCAACGCCGGAGCCAGCGGGACAGTAGGAAAGAACGCAAACTCTCGCGGAAATTCAATCAAGTCCCATGGATCCTCGTTGAACTTATCAAGCGACTTTCTTGGCCGTATGATGTCTCTGCACGAGAAGTACTACAATATGCTAGTAAACAGTCCAGTATTCCTCTTCATATACGCGTGTGCTGTCTCGGTAAAGTTTCAAATCTACACGCTCACATTTTTTCACACGCTCGACTTGATTTTCATTGCCATCTTGGTAAACTTCATTGCCGGCAAGACTCTTCCAAGTATTGGAATTTATAACTTGGTGCATGCGATTCTGGGTTCTCTTGGGAAAATCGGCCTCGTCAGTGGAACACTTGCTACACAGCTCATCGCCAAGGAATATGTTGCAAGCGCGTTGGTAAAAAAGGGGAAAGGTGTTCCTCTCTCCTATGTTGCTGTTCCGCAATCCATGTTCAACCCCATCGAGGGTAAATTACTACGAAAGCTTTACTTAGTCTCAATGTTTGTGGTTGAAGGGTGCATGTGGTATTTGATTTTGCTTATGCAGTGGATTCCTGTGACCACCGACTTGGGCAACTTTCCTTGCATCCCTGCGACATACCCCACGAAACCCACATTTTTGAGTAACTTGCCTGGGTTTTTATCTGGAGATACGTCTTTATCTGTAGTGTACAATTATGGTTTGCCATTGCAAGATGGACTGATTGGCGGTTGGGCTGCGTGGCCACTTTCTGCCCCATCCCGACAGTTTGACGTTGAAGGGGATGGAATCGTTTATCTTTACACTGTTAATTGTGGGGATGCTAAACCATTAACCCCAAACGCGACATTGAATGCACTACATCCTGGACGCATTCAATTGTCTCTGGAACAATCAGAACTTTGGACAAACCAATACGTTGCCATGGTGTCTTTTCGATTTCCTGCTGGAACTCACTCTTGGTCTGATTACTCGGCGTATGATGTACATCAAAAATGTCAAGTAAAATATGTTCTTGGGGAAGGACATGTCAAGTTTACATTTGTTTCAGATGAGTGGTTGATGGTGACTGGTGGACAACTTGATCTTATTCAAGTGGAAGATCAAATACTCCATAAAGATTCAGTGGATTCCAATGGTCGCTACTTCAATGATATTATTAGACACGTGGGATCAACATCAAAACATATTGAAATGACTGAATGGTTTACAGAAGTGTTTACGGCCAGCTTGAATGGAACGTATTATGATCCGACTCAAGCTGGATTAGTTTCAAATATGCTCCAATGGGGTAAAGAAAATGCTTACAGCGGGAAGTATGACCTCAACATGACGTGGGAGGCGCTATCTGGAGCGATGGGATCGATGAGCCACTACCTCTTGATGCAATATAATGGAAGCGCTTCTACCATATGTAGATATTCCGGTGTTCAATCATCAGGCGTTATTGATATTCCTCCGACTGTTTCTGCATTGATGCTTGCCTCCGTGGTTTTGTGCTTTGTCACGCAATCGATGCAGCTATTGCGGTGGGCCTTGACTTCTGGTGGAAGTCCAAGAACGGATCGAGTTGCCAGAATTCTGGATTCCCCCTAATGATGTTGTTCCACATGAGAAACTCAATAACATCTCTGATACCTGATATCAAGAATGCAGACCATAGTACGCGCAGTATTCGTCGGCATATGGAAAAGATTGCCGTTCGATTGGGCGAAGACAAAAAGACTCGTGGCGAAGAAGTTGGAACTTTGTTGATTGCAGCACCCAAGGAGGTTTTGGCTATGCGAGACAAGCGTTTATACCATTAAATATATATGATTTTGAGCCCTTCGAAAGATTTTTTGATAAAAATGGTTCGTGTGCTTGTGGTTGTGGCAGATGGAAGTGAGGAAATGGAAACTGTTATTTGTGTTGATGTCCTCCGACGGGCACAGGTCAGTGAGACATTCTCTGTGAATACTCAATATTGAGTACATAACTTCAGATTGAAGTGACACTTGCCTCAGTTGGAGCACAAGTAGTGACGTGTTCTCGCAATGTCCGACTTCACGCCGACGCCCAACTCAACTTGTCCGATTCGGACTTTGACGCTGTCGTTCTTCCAGGCGGACTCGGCGGTGCAAAGGCGTTTGCAGGTACAATCCACGTTTGACTCAACTGTGACTCGCACAACCAAATCCAACAAAACAATCAAATCCAGAAAACGCAGCGCTCCACACACTCTTGAAAGCATTTGAATCAAAGGGGAAACTCGTTGCGGCGGTCTGTGCGGCTCCAATCGCGTTGCACCCCGCAAACATCGCAAAGGGGAAGCAGATCACCTCTCACCCGAGCGTCAAGGATCAACTCGTGGCTGCGAACTGGTTTGGCGAATACAAGGAAGACCGCGTGGTCGTGGACGGGAATCTCATCACAAGCAGAGGTCCTGGAACAAGCTTCGAGTTTGCTCTGTCAATCATCAAGTACCTTTGTGGTAAAGAGAAGGCGGAAGAAGTAGCCGGACCAATGGTACTGCCTCCTGGAACTATCATTGTGTAGATGTATTCTCACTTCAATCGAATGACAACAAATATACACCATTATCTCGAACTTCTCCATCAAAACCACCAACCATGACCACTTTGTCGCCATTCAATGGAGCAGCAGCAATCCAGCCTCGGGCAGTAGGATTCTGTCCGTTTTGCTCCACCTCCTGTTCCTCCCAGATACCAGTTTGAACCGCATCATTCTCTTTTGACGTGAACTTGAATGTCCACACATCGCGATGGTACAAGCCAGCGCCCTCATGTCCCTTGGAAGATGGATCGCGTTCGCCGTGGAACAAGACAAACTTATCGGTAAGGGCAACAAATCCAGCAACGCTTCGACGGTCTGGAACCAAAGAACCAACAGGAACCATGATACGCTTCCATTCACGTTCCGCAATAGGACCAGCATCTTTACCAACTGGAATAGTCCACATATCTCCCAATTCGTTTCCATTGAAGCCACCAAACACAACCAATCTGTCTCCCAACACGGCCAACGCAGGGCCACCACGAGGAGAGATTTCAGAGTGAGAAGGGAACTGAGTCCAAGTTCGAGTGGCAGGATCAAACTGATGCAAGTCATTCAAACGGCCTTTCGCAGGACACCCACCAAAGACAAACACATAGTCTTTGGATGCTGTCATTGAATGATAAGATCTGCTTTCAACAGTACATTTGCTCGCAGGAGAAACAATATTCCAGCGTCCAGTATCGGCATCAAACTCGAACAAGTCAGAATCAAAGGGGACCATTTCTGCGCCACCACGACCACCGAGAATGTAAATCTTGTTTCCAATTTGAGCTGAAGCGTGGCCGACTCGCGGTTGTGGCTGTTGGTTGGTTGGTTGGTTGTTGAGATTAGACGAAGCCAGTGACTCGTTGTGACTCACCGCGCCGGTCTTTGTCGCCGCCGATGCGTCCTTGACCCAAACCGACTGGCCCAAGTCAAATGCCTCGAAGCCACTTCCGCCAAAGTTGTTTGCGGGATTCGCGGCGATTGGAACGCGGGGAAGTTCTTCGCCTGAGAAGATGAGCACTTTGCTGTTGACTACATTCACTGAATGCGAAGAGCGACCAATCGGAACTTCGGCTCCACGGGCACCTTTGCAGTCGGTGCGAATACGGTGGTCCAGCGACAGCGAGGTGGCATCTCTTTTGAATACAAGCAAGATTTCAAACAGTCTTTCTTTATCAGTTGCACCTTTCCATATCACAAATCCAATAAATCAAAATCATCAAGCTGTAAGGGATGAGAATAATTAGTTAAAAGTCGTGAAATGGGAGAAGAACCACCTTGTCATTGTATTTCGCAATCTTCCTCTTGATAGATGATCCGTTCACCCAAGTGACATAATCTTCCATTCGTCTTGTTACTAAATACGCTGGATCCGTAATAGTCTCAGGTCCAACACGAATATGTCCTTGCTCAACATATGTGACTGCTGCTTTCACAGTCTCCGCCATCTTTAGCCGAACCATCACGATTGGGAGTCTTCGCCTATGTATCAAACATGTGTCAGCTTCGTTCAGATCCTATTCCAATTGCCGCAAGCCAGTTACTCTCAAGTATCAACGAACCTGCAAAACGACGCCACAGTCACATTTTCACATTGAGAAAGCGTCTTCTTTGCTGTAATAATTCCCATTCTGTACAGCTTCTCCAACAAATCGTCCGTCTTTGTGTCTCGGTATGGGTCCTTTGGATCTAAAAGCGACAACTTGTTCGCAATCTTTCGAATCTGTCCTGCAATCTTGTTGTATTTTTGATACTCTTCTCGCTTAGGGACGTGGTATCGTCGCATCACGGCCGTCTCGTGGAGGGATTGGTCTGATTTCCATTGCAGGAAGTCCACTTTCTTGAGAAGCTTCTTTTCGTGATATTTGAGGTTGGTCTGAGTAAGGAGAAAAGGTTATGGTTAGTATCGCCGCTCTTAGAAGTTGAGTAGTGAAGCGGTTGCATACCGCCATCTGTTTGTTTGAGAAAAAACAAAAACACACCTCTCACAGAACAATCAGACGCCCAAAGCCTTAACGATATATTCAAAGACCAGGATTATAGATAATTGTATCCTTATGCGTTTAATGGAGATAAAGATTTTCTACATCTACGTTTACGTATCTTAACTACTGAACCAATAGTATCATACTTCTAAGTTCTCCGACGTCGTTGCCTTATTAATTGATTCTGCTTCAGATAGACAGTCGAATATCAACCCAATAGTTCTTTCTTTTCTTTTTTTTCTTTCATCCTCCAAACAAATGGTGAGTTCTATTCCCGCAGTTCTCCACCAGAGCTTGCAGACGATGGTCTTCGGTTTCGGTTACTGACAGTGGTCGTGCCTTCTATATCCGTAGAGATCATATTGCTAACTACCGCTCTGTTGCTCTAGTCTGCCGACAACGCCTCTAAAGCCTTCCCACTTGCTGACGCTCAGCTTACCAACAAGATCCTCGATCTCGTCCAGCAAGCTTCTCACTACAAGCAGCTCAAGAAGGGAGCTAACGAGGGTGAGTCTCCTCTTTTTACGGTCCTCCTTCATACAAAAACCTAACCTTGTTGAACTTACCAGCCACCAAGACCCTCAACCGTGGTATCTCTGAGTTCATCATCATGACTGAAGATACTGAGCCACTTGAGATTCTCTTGCACTTGCCACTCCTCTGTGAAGACAAGGTAAAATTCATTGACAACTCACCCAAAAAGCTTTGGTTTCTAAAAACAATTTGTCTTCTTAGAACGTTCCATACGTCTTCGTCAAGTCCAAGGTTGCTCTCGGCCGTGCCTGTGGTGTCTCACGTCCAGTCATTGCGTGCTCCGTGACTACAAACGAAGGTTCTGAGTTGAAGGCGCAAATCCAGGCTATCAAGCTCCAGATTGAGAAGTTGCTTGTTTAAAAGAGCATCTGTTTCGGTTTTTTGAATTCGTTCCAGTCTCTTTTTGCATGAACTTCTGCTGTCTCATCTCTTTTCTTCGTTTCATCTTGTAGATAATATTTAATATAATCTATCTGATGATCCGGAAACGGTGAAGATTATACTACTTATCATACTTGTCAAAAAACGTTTCTCCAACACAAATCCTAAGTTTTGAAAAGCTGTCATCATTGGCATATTTAAAAGTCTGCACTGATTTAATTAAAATGTACCTTTTACAAGATATGTACATCAGCAAGAATAATTATAAGTGGCTTTTACATAAACATATCTGGATAACAAATAAACTGTGTAACGAATTTTTTATAAGTCCAATATTAACGCGCATTATTATGAAAAAGAAATGTTTACTCCTCGTCCTCTCCAGAAAGCTCCTCAAGAGTCTTTCCGCGGGTTTCTGGCAGAAGAGCAGTTGCAAGACCTCCAGTCGCCATGATGACGGCGAAGGTGGACAACACAGTGACAGTGTTGGTGGCAAGTATGGACCAACAGCCTGAACTCCCAAAATGGCTCCGGCTTTACCAGCAGCAGCAGAAATACCGTGACATGTAGCCTTGAAACGAGTTGGGAAGACTTCTCCTGGAATAACGAAGGTAGTGGTGTTTGGTCCGAATTGGAAGAAGAACTGAGCGATGGTGAAGACAGCCATGAATGCAGTCTGGTTGTGGCTGATAGTATCCCAGGTGGCAGCGAGAATAATGAGACAGATAGTGATGACGGCGAAACCCATGTACTGGATTGGCTTACGTCCGAGCTTCTCAATGAGGAATACAGTAAACCAGTATCCTGGAACGGTACCTGCACAGGCGATAATGATGTTACCGACAGCAGTCTGGTAGAAGATGTCTTGAATGTCAACAGGAGGCATGACCTTTTGTAATGTGGTAACTCCATTCTTGTCAGTCACATTGATTGAGACCTTTTGTGGACCGTTGAAGTTGATCAAGTTCAAGACAGTAGACTGGTTCAAGGCAAGACCGTACCAGGCGACGTCAAGGGCGAACCAAGTGTACGCGGTACCAATCAAGATCTTCATGTTCTTCCATTGGCTGAAGTAGGTCTTGAAGTCAGAGACCTTGTTAACCTTGTTCTTCTTGAGAGCGTTGTTGTTTCCAATGACGGCCTTTCCTTGGAGGGCAAGTTCAACGTCTCTGGCAGCGATTTCGGCATCGCCAACGACTACGATAAAGATTTAGTTACTTGTTCGCAGAATGAAAGTAAAATGTATTTTACCATCAGCCGTGTAACGTGGAGTCTCTGGCATAGTGAAACGGAAGTAAATGACCAAGAGGCTGGGACGATACCAAACCAATAGCAACACGCCAGACGACATCCAAAGCAGTGTAGTCGTTTTGGATTGTCTCTTCATAGCAGTCAAGGTGCAACGTAGACGGCGCTTCCGATAAGAATTCCGATTCCTTGCATGGCGAAAACGGCGGCAAGCATCATTCCACGGTATCGGACGTTGGCAAACTCAGAGGTGATAACGGCAGACATTGGGTAGTCTCCTCCAATTCCGATACCAAGAAGAAACGCCAGAAAGACAAGATGTGGAGAATGTTGGCTCCGTAGAACGTAGTTCCAGTCAAGACAGATCCAATAGTACAGATGATGATGACCATAAGCTCGAAACCGTAGACAGCCTTACGACCGTGAGAGTCTCCAGCAATACCGAAAGAGATTTGACCAATCAAGTTTCCCCAGTTGGTACAAGCTGAAAAGAGAAAAGGTTTAGTATGAATTCGATGAGTAATATCGTAAACGAATGCTCTCACCTTTCAACCAGGCATCCATATGAACACCGTTAGGGTAGTTATTAGCAAAGTCGACCTTGACGTTTTGAGGAGTCTTGACAATCTGGGCTTCTCCAGGAGCAGAGAAATCTGCTGGGAACTTTCCAGAGATGTATTGTGGACCAAAGTAGACCTGGTAGATCATTGGAAGAGCCTGAGAGATAACGAAGATGTCGTAGGCGTCAGAGAAGAAACCGGCACCAGCAATCAAGACAGTCTTGATGTGGAACCATCCGAGCTTTCCCTCGTCGAGGTGAGCAAAAGCTTTGGCCTTGTTCTGTTGAGGGGACATTTTTGAGGCAGAAGCTTGATGGAAAGAGACGGTTTCGCTTGTCGGCAGTCTTTATACGTTTTGGTTAGGGTTCGGAAAATTCGACGAATTTTTCGCGTGTGCGTGCACGTTTGATTAAAAAAGTGCCCCGTGGGCAGTGTCTCAACGGCCTTGAGGCTGGCTGCGAGCTTAATGACACCGGCTTATGCACAATTGATCGCTGATCTCACTTTCGTCATAATGAATATGTTGTTTCTGCCAGTTTGAAGCGGTTCTGACAGAAGGAGGCGTTTGGGAAAGGTGCATGCATCGGAGAATTTGGTTTCAAGTCGTGCCCCATAAAAAAAATTCATTTGTCAGATTTCAGGTGTTGGTTTCAAGTTTAGAACTTCATATGTTTCAAACTTTTTTGTAGCTTAGAATTCGAATTTGACAGGAACAATAATTCGAAATTTGGTGGGACAGATTACTGCTGTTTCAGAACATTGTTTGAGTCGCTTTCTGTTGCTTTGGGCATTCTCTACACTCTACATCGCATACTGCTTCACGTTTGTTTCGTTTGTATTGTGATTTACCCGATTAAGTTTGAAAACTCGTCAACCTCAGTTTTTCCTTCTTCAATTATTAACTGAATAGCTGTTATTAATATCTAATAGCGGAAGACGACAGATTTCTCTACTTTCTTCTTCAATTATTAACTGAATAGCTTTTATTAATATCTAATAGCGGAAGACGACAGATTTCTCTACTTTCTTCTTTCTTCTTGTTCTTTCCTAAAATAGACATTCATCCTTTTTCACCAAAATGCACCTCTTCCCCACGTTGCTTCAAGCATTCGCCTCCCTCACCCTCCTATGCACTATTGCATCTGCCGATGAAGCTCGTTTCGAAGTGAAAGACTCGGATCTCACATATGTCGAGCACTTTTCTATGCAACCACCGTATGTTGGTAATGTCTCCCAACTCAACAAAACGCCTCATCGTTAATTTACTATCGCTATATAGATGAGTACTTGATGAGCAGGTAATTGTTCCAATAGCTGAAGGCTGGAAGTATGGGCTAACCGCTGTTTCCACTCTTTCGCTGGTCAGATATTGGGACTTTGGTGGAAGTGAGTAGAACACCTTCCGTACCTTCCCTTCCCAACATCTCAAACCTCTGCATAGATGCATACGTCGACATCAACCGATTCGTTCGAATCACTCCAAACCGTCAATCAATGAAAGGCTGGGTATGGGCCAGAATGGTAAGCCTGTTTCATCAACGAAGCCAGCCAGCCATCTGACTTCCTACTATAAGCCTGTTGTAAACCCAAAGTCATGGGTGTGTGAATTTGAGTTCAAGGTACACGGAGGAGACCGTCTGTTTGGAGATGGGTTTGCGTTCTGGTACACCACAGGTCGAAAGCAAGTTGGTACGTAGGTTCTGGTAGAATTAATTGGCTGTAATACTTGTTCGCAGGGGACGTTTTTGGAGGCGCAGACAGATTTGATGGGCTGGGAGTCTTCTTTGATACTTACACCAATGGCAGAAACAGAGTGCGTTTTATACGAAATGCGGTCCAAATTGTAGTGAAAGCAACTAATTGTTAATGGGAATAGGCAATCTTCCCTCTCATCACAGGAATGATTGGCGACGGAATGACTAAATACGATGAATCAACTGACGGACAATCAAACGCAATCGGATCCTGTACCGCTCAATTCCGCGAGAAAGAATACGTCACCCGTGCGAAAGTCATTTACGTCGAGAACAAGATGGTTCAAGTGTTTATTGACGTGGATGGCCTGGGAACCTGGAAGAACTGTTTCACAAAGAACGATGTGACGTTGCCAGAGCGTGGATACTTTGGTTTCACATCGCACACGGGAGATGCGGCTGGTACGTTCGTTTTGTGCGGTTAAGGGGATGTGTTGGGAATTTGACACGTTGCATATATAGACAACCACGATCTTATTCGAATCATGACTTACCAGATCGAGAACGTGAGTACACGTCTTTATTATGCTTTGGGGAAAGCAAATTTAACATCACGACAAACAGGAACACACTGGAAAGCAAGAACCACCTAGCTCACAACCAACACGAGTTGACCGAAGACCAGACATCAACTTGAAAACCAACACACCTGTTCCTTTAAGTGCCCAAGGCACGTCATCAGGTGCTTCATACGTTTGGTACGGAGTGCTTGTCGTGTTTATTATTCTGGCTGTGGGAGGAATCGGTGCAGCTGCATTTGTGGCGTACTCCAAAATGAACAGTCCGAAGTCATACAAGCGATTCTGATGCGTTTGAAATTCTTGAAATATTGGTTGGAGAAGCTTAGAAGTTTGTTTTTTTATTCGAATGAAGGGATTGGAGGAAGTTTTCTTATTTGTTTCCAAATACACAAAGTCTGGTAAAGCAATGAACGTCATATCATTGAAGAGTCATTGGTTGAACTTAAAATCGATTCTAAGTACAATATTCCCAGTATTTATTTCCAAAGCGATAAGGTACACACATAACTAGTAGCAGGGAATGTTTTAACTGATGATATAATATGGCCATTATTGACCAGGGGGAAAAACTAAAAAACAAGGATAGTAAACAACAATGAAACGATCATCAACAGCGGTCAGGGGTGGAAGTGGGTGTGTGCGTGTAGTGTAAGAGAAGACTGAAGCAGATGTTGGAGTGGCTCATTATCTGACAGAGCAGCGGAGAAAGGGATGCTCCAATGCTTCGCGAGCTGTTATCCGGTGTTTAGGATCATACACCAAAAGTTTCTTGACCAAATCAAGGAATAAGACAGACGTTTGATCCGTTCCAGAAATGATTTGCTGCAAAGAACAATTAGAATCAAATCTTTGATCTCCAAGCAAAATAACTCACGTTAAGCGGCTTCATAGCCTTCACGTACTTCTTGCTGGCTTTTGGGGTCTGCGGACAAGGCCAGTTGATTTGACGGTTTGACTTGAAGAACTTTGAGCTGGGCTTATCAGGACTTATGCTCTTGATAATGTAGTCTGGAATAGGACCCAATACAGCTTGCATCATGGCCAAGTGCTCAACACTAAAGAAATGACGTGTTAAGTTCTTGAAACACATCAAGTGAACATATCAGGTGACACATACTTGTCATGTGTTTGAAACAGCGCGTCTCCAGTGAAAAACTCGACAAGAATACATCCAATCGACCACTATTAAAAAGTAAATAAAGATGCCTCTTAACACTGACGAAAAGAAAAATTACTGTACCATGTCACAAGGAAACGTCCAACCAAGTCCCAAGATAATCTCAGGCGCTCGGTAATGCCGTGTACTCACAACAGAACTGTGGTAGTCCTCATCAAAGATGGCACTTCCAAAATCAATCAGCCGTAACCGCGCACTCAAAAGTTCTCGAGGACCCTGCACATCATACGTCAATAAACCTTAAAAGAAAAAAAGGGCTCTTGTACTCACAAGTCCAGGAGCTGTGGTCGACACTGGTTACTCTCCAACATCAAGTTTTCTAATGGAAAGAACACCAGTCAGGTTCTCATGGAATCACAGAAAAATATAAATTACCTGGTTTCAAATCCGTATGAATCAATCTCAATCCATGCATAAACGTAATCGACTCTATAATTTGTGCTGCGAATGTCTGGATATGATACATGGGAAACGGACTGAACGAGTTTTCCTTCAAAAAGTCAAAGATGGATTGCGCGAGCAGTTCAAAGACCATGCAAGTGTGGTTTCGGTGTTCAAAGTATGTCAATAGGTGAATGCACCGCCTAAATTTCATTTGTAAGTGATGAACATAATGAAAAAGAGTAGGGACTCACTTCAAGTTCATGGGATCGTTCTTCTTCAACGCGTTCAACACACGTACTTCCACTTTCGCCGCGTCTCGATACTTTTGGATACTTCGGATAATCTTGATGGCGACTTTTGCGTTTCGAGTTCGATCGTATGCTTCCACGACTTTTCCAAACGTTCCTTGACCCAACAGCCGAATGATTTTGTCTGAGACGCAAGATGAAATTAGTTTAAAGGTTTCAATCAATGACAAGCTTACATCGAGGTGTCAGGTCATCTCCCTCCCGAATGATATAATGTCCGTCCTTGTCGTCACAGTCCACGAGTGGTAAAATCTCGGCAACAGCTGCAGACCGGTATCCCATTACTAATCCACCACCTCCAACCATAATTCCTGCATTCGCTGCATTCATCATTGGAACGCCAGGAGCACTGCCAATCGGATACGCGTACTCGACTCTTCGCTTTTTGACTGCAGGTAAGGCAGATGATGTAGGTGGAGGTAGAATATATGGACTTGCACTATCTTGTGTCAAGTCAATCACTTCAGAGACTTTGAAAGTGGGTCGCGACTGTCGAAGATTGTAGGCTGCGGTGTGAGGCAGAGGAAGTTGTTGGTATGGGAAATATGAAGCTTGAGGTTGTTGTTGTGGTTGTGATGGGTAGGACATGTAATAATTGGTTTGGAGTGGGGATGGGGCTGGAGCAGGTTGGTTATAGTGAGGTGGGTATGCGAGAGTGTATGCAGCATGGATAGTAGGGCTTGCAGCCACAGGGGGGCCGTTGGATCGGGAAAATGATTGGTGGAAGAGCCCAAAGCTTGACGGTGAATTCAAATACGGCGATGAGTGATTGAAATGCGGTGACATGTGAAGTGGAGCTTGCTGTTGCGTATTGTTGTTGGAGTAGGGGTATCCATTAAGGGACGTGGAAGGTTGTGCAAGGAGTTGGTGGGAGTCTAAGTTGGTTGAGGTCAAGTTCGGCCGTGACGGAGGAGGAGGTAGGTATTGTCGTGATTGTTGCGGTTGTGATTGCTGTTGCGTTGATGGGGGAATGACCGAAGAGTATTGTAGATTCGAAGTTGGTTGGTTCTGTTGTGAAGTTTGCTCCAGTCTCCTTCGTGTCTGTGATCTCGTTGATATTCGGGTCGAGCTAGGGGCAGACGACAGCGATGATGATTGGTTGATGAAATCAAATTGGTTGATGGAGGATCGGCCGGAAGAGGGACCGGTGCTTTGAAAGTAAGGAGATTCGGGAGCCCCATGAGCAATACCGCCGATGGTTCCAGACATTACAGAGATCAAAGGAGAAGAGTGTGCAACATGAGGCTGAAGTGGGGAAGAGCGTTGAGACGAGTTGTGGAGTTGTTGTTGAACATAGGCCAATCGAGGTAAGGTGGGATGGTCGTACTGCGGCGATGACAATGGCAGATTCATCGACGATGCATTGTAGAGTGTTGACGATGTATTCGGGTGGAACTGGAGGGGGTTGTTGTTGGGGTACGCCACAGTTTGGTTCAAATTGGATGATATGTAGGGGCTGTTTGAGGACTGTTGCTGCTGCTGATTACCGCCGTACGAGATGGACGAAGGCGACCACGTGTTATCGACAGCTAATGATTGCGAGTATTGGATTGGAGTGCGACGGGGATTGGGCAGTTGATGCGATGTGGTTGATTGGACAAAGGTGGTGGGCCGAGACGCCGAAGCTGAAGCCGACGCTGGCGGCATCTGAGGCCACTCGTCATCGCGGTCTCTGAGTCTGTTTAGTTGGTTGTTTAGCACGAGTGGTGTGTGGGTTCGTTGATAAGACGATGAGTCACCGTTTTAGCGAGGGTTTCAAAGTTGTTGAGCTGTGGATCAAGTGCGGCGGCGACGGATACTTTGGCACATCTTTTGAGTTTGAGTTCGAGTTTGCGTTCGAGTTCGGGTTCATCGGAAGCAGAAGCGGGTGCAGCGGAAGCGTCGACGACGACGGCGGCGACGGAAGCGGCTGACCCGATCCGCCCGATCCACCCGAAGTAGAAGACGTTGACGTTGAAGTAGACGTTGACAGAGAGAAGCCACTTGAAACAGTCGCTGAAACAGACTCAAAGTGGGCTGAGTTTGCCTCAAGACACTGCGACAACGGCGGCAGAAGCGGCCCGTACTTGGACGTCATCAGTTGAAGGACTGCTGAGGGGCTGGCGGCTGGAAGGTGGTGTGGTGGTGGGAGTGCGGGCGTTGGGGCGAGGGACTTCAACGTGAGTTCCACTGGCCTGTGTGATTGGAACAGTGGGAACACTGAAAGGGGGTCACGAAAAATCTCTGTTCGACTCCCCAACCACCACCATAATTAAACCCTTTCATCAGCCAAATAATAGTGAAAAGATGCCTTGTTTTCGCGGAGTTTCGGCGGGTGCATCCTTCAAGTCAACTTTCTGCATAAACAGCTCTTCCAACCCCGTACTCTCCTGTAGACTTATGTAAGCAAGCCAAGAATCATCAATCTCTAAGTCACTCACCTGAGGTGCAAAGAATCGAGGTGGATCCAGCTTCATTGATGAATCTTCTTGGTATGTCTTTTGTCCAAGTGGAGTCACACTTCCAAATGAAAACACGTTTCCACCAGTTTTGACGGTTTGTGGCTGTCTTCCCGCTTCCGTCCGAATCGATGCAAATCCAGATATCAGTGTATCATCTAATGCGTCTTGTTGTTGTTTCAGTTTCCGCAGATTTTGTGCTGTTGAATGGACGGATCGGAAGTCGTTTGTGTTTCCGCGTCCAATATATGTCCATCCATCCATTTCAGTGTCTCCATCAACTAGCTCATCATCATCGTCTTCACTATTTACCACGCGTGCTGTAAATCCTTTCCGCTTTGTAATCGTTGGCGATGTGGTATCAAGTTGCATCCCAAAGCCATTAGTGAGAGACGACGGTTTTCCAAATACAGCCATATTATTATATCCTGCAGGAGACTGAGACGGACTACAAGACAGAGATGTTGGATCTCTTCGCTTCGTTGGAGTTGTTGTCGTTGGAGTCGAAATCCATTGCTTCGAAACTGACAGCGACTTTTCATGAGATCCCCATAATGCTGAAACAGAGCCATATACACTATGTATGCAAAATAGTGGCGCGAGAACGAGACTATAAACAAGCGGCCCCAACACAGAAAGATTCCACAACACAAGCACAACATCCACCACACTCATCACACAATAGACCTATAATACGGAATCAATAACTATAGACAAAGAACAAAAGAAACCGTACCCAATACACCCACTCCCACACCTTCCCATCATTCCGACCTTGCATCTGCTTCAAAAACACAGACTTGCGGCCTTTCCTCCTCTTTCTACTCAGCCATATCCCTGCTACCGCCACGATAAGGCCATGAAGTACAACTGATGCAAGGACGGCAGTTTCTCCTGAAACCGAGAGTGTTGGCGTGACAATCCAAATCTGATGTTTCCACATTGCTGTACAGCTGTCGTCTATTGACAGAGCGTCGGTTGCTCGACGTATTGATGGGATATAGTCGGATAAGAGGGATGGAAGGTGTGAGACGCATGTTTCATGTGCTTTGAGGAAGTGCAGCAGGGTGTCGATGTTGGTGGATAGAGGATCTGATATGGATTCATGCAGAATGGTATCGAGAAGATAAGCAGATTGTGATAATGGGCCAGTGTAGAATGTGGCGAGGATGGCGAGCAGTGTGAAAGTTGACATTTTTTTTTGATAAATCAACAAGAAAAGAGAGTATATAACTTCTCTGCAAGAATCCAAATGAAGGAGAAGAAAACTTTATGTAGGAGGGTTGGGAGACAGTTCACACTATCAGTATGGCTCTTGATTTCGATTTGAACGTTGCATTGCTTAGTCATGGGCCGATTAATTTCTCCTTCCACCCTTACATTCTGTGAAGCCGCGTTATTGAGTGGAATCCTGTGCGAAATCGTGAAAGAGGAGAAAACAACAAATTCTTTTATTCGACTGGAAGGGAAAATATAAAATGGCTTATTCTTCACCGTCACCGTTGAGCTCTTCAAGAGTCTTTCCGGCAGTTTCCGGAAGAAGAATAGTTGCAAGACCTCCAGTTGCCATAACGACAGCAAAAGTTGACAACACAGTGACAGTATTAGAGTTAAAGTATGGACCAACAGCCTGGACTCCCAAAATAGCTCCGGCTTTACCAGCAGCAGCTGAAATACCGTGACAAGTGGCCTTGAAACGAGTTGGGAAGACTTCTCCTGGAATAACGAAGGTAGTGGTGTTTGGTCCGAACTGGAAGAAGAATTGAGCGATGGTGAAGACAGCCATGAATGCAGTTTGGTGGGTGCTGATAGTATCCCAGGTGGCAGCGAGAATAATGAGACAGATAGTGATGACGGCGAAACCCATGTACTGGATAGGCTTACGTCCGAGCTTCTCAATAAGGAATACAGTGAACCAATATCCTGGAACGGTACCGGCACAGGCAATAATGATGTTACCGACAGCAGTCTGGTAGAAGATGTCTTGAATGTCAACAGGAGGCATGACCTTTTGTAATGTGGTGACTCCGTTCTTGTCTGTGACGTTAAGAGAGACTTTTTGTGGACCGTTGAAGTTGATCAAGTTCAAGACAGTAGACTGGTTCAAGGAAAGACCGTACCAAGCGACGTCAAGAGCGAACCAGGTGTACGCGGTACCGATCAAGATTTTCATGTTCTTCCACTTGCTAAAGTAGGTTCCAAAATCAGAGACCTTGTTAACCTTGTTCTTCTTGAGAGCGTTGTTGTTTCCAATGACGGCCTTTCCTTGGAGGGCAAGTTCAACGTCTCTGGCAGCGATTTCGGCATCGCCAACGACTACGAGTAAAGATTTAGTTACTTGTTCGCAGAATGAAAGTAAAATGTAAATTCTTACCATCAGCAGTGTAACGTGGAGTCTCTGGCATAGTGAAACGGAAGTAAATGACCAAAAGAGCTGGGACGATACCAAAACCAATAGCAACACGCCAGACGACATCCAAAGCAGTGTAGTCGTTTTGGATTGTCTCCTTCATAGCAGTCAAGGTGGCAACGTAGACAGCGCTTCCGATAAGAATTCCGATTCCTTGCATGGCGAAAACGGCGGCAAGCATCATTCCACGGTATCGGACGTTGGCAAACTCAGAGGTGATAACGGCAGACATTGGGTAGTCTCCTCCAATTCCGATACCAAGAATGAAACGCCAGAAAGACAAGACTTGGAGAATGTTTGCACCGTGAACCATGTTACCAGTGAGAATCGATCCGATAGTGCACACAATGATCACCATCAGTTCCAAACCGTATACGGCTTTACGACCGTGAGAGTCTCCGGCAATACCAAATGTGATTTGTCCAATCAAGTTTCCCCAGTTAGTGGAAGCTAAAAAAAGAAAAATTCTTACAATCAATTCCAGAAATGTCGGATTCTCACCTTTCAACCAAGCATCAAAGTGGACACCGTTAGGGTAGTTATCCACAAAGTCAACCTTGACGTTCTGAGGAGTCTTGACAATTTGGGGCTGTCCTGGAGCAGAAAAGTCGGCTGGAAATTTCCCAGAGATGTATTGTGGACCAAAGTAGACTTGATAAATCATTGGAAGAGCTTGGGAGATGACGAAGATGTCGTAAGCGTCAGAGAAGAAACCGGCACCAGCAATCATGACGGTCTTGATGTGGAACCATCCGAGCTTTCCCTCGTCGAGGTGCGCAAAAGCTTTGGCTTTGTTTTGTGCCCTGGAAGAATCAACAGTTAAAGCTTCAGTGAACTGCTGCCAAGAACATACATTTTGCGTCAAATATTGTTGAGGTTCTGGAAGAGCGTGTTCTAATTTTACTTAATCGCATGGTCGCTACAGCTTTCGCAAGAGATGTTCTAATATTAGAATAAATGAGATGTTCTAGATCATTTTGACAAGCGTGGTCAGAAGATAGGCATGATGTAGCATAGTCGCATTTTTATTGGCTGTTTCTTGAGTAAATTATGGCTCTTCTTTGTTGAGACAGAACAACAGTGTCTTTGCAAGTGACATTCCTTTCTACAATTATATCACAATTGACTGTCGCTGAGCGTTATAATAACCAATTAACCTTAAATACAGTTATACACACTTTATTCATCTTTTTTGGAAAGTGTTGGTGAAGCAACTGCTGCAGCAATCCCCGACTTCGGCAACATACTAGCAACAACACTAACCCCCAAATTCGGAATAAATCTCATTCTCCTCATCCAGGCCCTTCGTCGTGTCACACTACCCACCCCACATTTCGCACGACCATTCTCCCACGCATGATCCGAATACTGCCACCCTTCCTTCTGATCAACACCCGCAATGGCCCAATCGAAATCAAGAGTCCATTCTAAATCGACCCATGACCAACTACCGACTCCATTACTGGGTGGTGGAAGAGCGTAGGATTCTTTGGAAGGACGAGTGATGTTTCCTGTTTCGTCTGACCATGGTGCTCGTTCTGATCGGAACAGGTGTGGGATCCAACCGAGTCCTGAAAACGAATATGTTCATTTAATTTTAGAGAAGTAAGCATATGATATGATGGGGATATTACCTGCCCACCATCGCTGGTTTTCCCAAATGGTCACAACAACAATACTTCCTCCAGGTGCTGCGCTTGCAGCTTGGATACCTTCCCGAATCACATCGACGCGTGTAAGCAAGTTTTTGAGGAGTGCTGTCGGGATGGTTGTGATGAATGCTTGGAAAAAGATTGTGTTGATGGAGAAGGCAAGGAGAACGGCGCCAAGACAGATGAATCTGAGGGAACATAGTACACAGTCAATACACTGAGAATTATTGACGCAATCAGGGCTTGAATGACTTGGAAAGGATGTTGGTCAGAGTAGAGCTGGAGTTGCCGAAGACCTGATTCGACGGCATCGTATCCGTTAACAAAAAGCCCCATTTGATTTTGAATAAACTGCAAGTTTCGAAGATACGTGGCTGAATAAACTAATGGAGTTGTGGATGTTGTTGCCGTCGTCGCGTCTGCTGGAGCCGCCACAGATCCTTCTGATGTCGACGCACTCGCTTGTGGCTTATTTTTAAGTGCCAATTCGTATTTAGCTTTCTCAAAGTAACTTGACACTACTATATACAGTATGCATCCATGTGGCACTATCGTCAAAATGTGGGGATAGAAACCTGATACAATAATTGAGCGTTTGCATCCAAAAATGAACAAGTCCTCACATAATGCAATAGATACGATTAATGCCAGCATTGATGTTGGGACATCTTTCCAGGTCAGGATGTCAGTTGTAACTTCAAATACAATCACAATTGGCGTCAGACGAGTCACAAATCCGACCATATTCTTTGGAGTGGTATAAACCAAGTCCAACGGAGGATTTGAAGCTTTCCGCGAGCGTTCCCTTGAGAGAGAAGAAATGTGAGCTTGAGCAACAAAGTCGTCAATGAGCGAAGGCTGTGGTTGCGGTGGCGGTTGTGGCGGCAGATCCACGGATCCACGGTTGCTTAGCGTCCTTGCCCGAGAGCGACACTCTTTCGCGAGGGAGTCGCGACAGGCCACGTGGACATCGAGGCCGCAGGTTGAGCACTTGAGCCCCTGAGCAACGAGGCCCCACAGAAAGCCGTCGCAGTGGTGGCAGTACGTCGGCGCGGTATAGTTGTGCGCGACGAACACGTGGCTCGGCGGTGGCGGTGGTTGTGTCGGTGGCGCGTGCGTTGAGGGTGAACTCATGGTGTTTAATTAAGTTGTTTGGTTTTGGTGGAAAAGAACTTGGACCTGGAAACCTTCAATGGACACTGACGATATTGACATTCTCGGACTCAGCGACGATGAACCGGAATCGATTGCACAACCACTCCCACTACCACCACCACCACCACCAGTAAAGCGGCCTTCTTACCACGTCAAGAAGCCTCCTAGCACCAGTCTGCCCACCAGTCCTGCAAAACTGAAACGCCTGGATGACCGTCTCGCAGAGTTAATCGCACGAGAAAGCTCTTTGGTTGCGCAGATTGTAAAGGCGAAGGAAGAGCTGCGTGTCCTTGAGGCTTTCAGCATCTTGGAGAGGAAAGAGTCGGACATCCAACCTTACGGCGTGGATCTATCGCGTCAAGTGGAACAAGATGAAGACGACTCTATTGATGGTATATTATGCATCTATGACTTGCGAATCTTGAGGCTCACTCAAACCGAACAGTGGAAGTGAACGACTCAATCAGCTACAATCTGAACGCCATGCATCAAACCATTACACAAGCTGCGTCCATTGAGATTCCTGAAACGTTCACACCTATGCCATCAATTATACCAGAACATAGCGTTCCAATCAATGCAGACGTTCAAACCTTTGATTTCAAGGTACCAACTTAACTTTCATTCCATCGCTAAACTACTCAAACAGGCGCTAGCAGCAACCACACAATTTGACGTCATAGTAATGGATCCTCCCTGGCAACTCGCCTCCAACATCCCCTCGCGCGGAGTGACTATTTCCTACTCCCAACTGTCCGATCAATCAATCCAAAATATGCCCATTCCCCTACTTCAACACTCTGGCTTTATTTTCATATGGGTCATCAACACAAAATACGTGAAAGCGTTCGAATTTCTGGAAAAGTGGGGTTATCAATATTGTGATGATATTACATGGGTCAAACGAACAATTCATCGACGAATGGCGAAAGGACATGGTCATTATTTGCAACATGCAAAAGAATCTTGTATTGTTGGGTTTAAAGGGAATGTACAGGTTCCTGATGGAGGGGTTGGGAGTGACGTGATTTATTCAGAGAGACGTGGACAGAGTCAGAAACCGACAGAATTGTATGATTTGATTGAGAAATTGGTACCGAATGGTATGTGTTGTATTGATAATGTCAGTCGATTTTTGACTCTTTGTTTCGTCCAGGCAAATACCTCGAAATCTTTGGACGAAAGGTATACATACTCTTCTCGACTGTAATTCATATCAATCGATTTCTAACTTTATGATATTAGAATAATTTAAGAAACTACTGGGTAAGGTTTATTACGTGGACAAGAATCAACTAAACGATTTTTGATTTGGCTCTAGGTTACAATTGGAAATGAACTATGACGCTTTAACTAAATAAATAATATTAAGTTTAACCATCTTTCAATTGAATGCAACCCATAAATACAGACTGTATTCCAACTCCCCACCCACTTCCACTCTCACACCCTTCCTCCACTCCTTCCACCGTAATTCCTTCACCGCTTACAGCCATCCCATTCTCATCCACAAACTCAACACCTGGTCCAACTCTCCCATCAACAACGCCAACCTTTTCCAACGCTATCGTACGCGCAACGAGTCCCCATTTATCCAATAAATGTTGAATGCACCGCTTTGACGACCGATTCTGATACGCCATATAACACTTCGGTTTGGAACCTTACTCTCCAACAAGAGATGTGCAACCGTCGCGAGAAACGGATCAAACGCGTCGCGGTCATATAACACGTCTGCACAGAGAATAATAGCGAGCCTTGGAATGATGCTGGTCAAGTCTTTTGAGGGTTCTGGGGGATCTGTCGCGGACCATTTCAGAGGGAAGCTTGTGAGGGTTGAGGGGAGGAGTTTAAGAGCTGTTTGGTTTGTGTCTGTTGCTGCGATTGTTATTGATTTCGTTGGCTTTTGGGATTGCTTTTGAGAGGAGGAGGGAAGGGAGGGCGGTTCCGCAGCCGAGTTCTAGGATTGTTGTGTTTGGTGTTAGGAGGGTTGATGGGTTGTGGAGGAGCTGGTGGAACAGGTAGCGGGATAGAACGATTGAGCTGGGCCAAAGATGTGTTGCAGGTGGTGAGTGGATGCTTTCTCTGACTTGGATTGAGAGGGGTGGGTTCTTTGGTGAATGGAAAAGGAGAGTTGTGGATGTGGGTTCCATTTCATTCGACAGTTTTGCAATAGTTTTGCTAGCGAAGTAGTTTGTGGATGTTAATGATAGGTTCCAGATAGGTTCCGTGTATTGGCAGTTTAAATTTGATGATGTTTCAATTTCTGTTTATCAAACATTGACTGTACCACTTCGTTGTTGCGGATATGATCGGAGCTGCGAAAGACCAGGGTAATGCAAGAATTCAAGGTATGCATGTTACCATTGATCATGATGAAGCGTTTAGCGACAATTGACATACATAAACCACTTGACAGACACACCCAGTGCTGCCGCAAAGAGTTCCAGTACAACAGCTTTGTATCCAAGCAGCAAGCAGCTAGAGTTGCCGAATGCGGAACCTGCCAAAGATGGGGGTGAGGAATGCTACTTTTTGTCAATCCAATTTACAGTCTTACAAAAGCTTCAGTTCCTATTACTACCTCTCAACGCTCAGGTATATTTTCAATTGAACATGAGTTAGTTTTTGGAGTTCATTGATTAAGCAACAACTGTTACTCATACAGTGACGTCAGCCACTTACAAGCACATCTATCCTCTCCCCGTCAAGATCGAGCGATTCCTGGATCCAAGCGAATTTGAATTCGTTCAAGTCGAAAAGAGCACTCGAGGATCGGATCTAAAAGCGATGGTATGCCTTCCATCTTTCATACAACGCCATCATCCGCTGATGAAAATTTAAACAGATTCGCTCTGAATTCGACCTTGGATCGTCCTTCAATATTCTCGTCTTTCATCGTGTGTTCTCTAGTGAATCCGGGATTAAGCGCCGTATGGTCACCGATCGTGCACGCATTGAACAAATTCTGTCGTTCAATGAACGTCCAACTGATATTGCTGCCTTGGATTTTTCTGACTTTATTGCCCTTGATGTGAATGAGCCCGGAGCTGAAATTGAGGTTACGATCCGTATTTATGAGTTAACTGTTGAGCATTTGCAAGAGCAGGTGAGTCAAGTTTTCAAGTCGGCTATTTGCAACGTGTTTTTAACCATTGTGTTGTGCCAGATTGAGAAACACTTCAAGGTGAAAAACACACAATATAACATTTTTGGCGTTGACCAAAACTCTGGTCGAAGAACTCTCATTGATCAGAACTCGATTAAGGATTTATGTGGAAATGGATCTCAATTGATTGTGGAACGTGTTGTGGAGTTCAGGGATGATGACTGCACAACATCGGACCTTCACATTCCAAGATCAGTTCTTCCCGTCAGTATTCCTGGTGAAGACGAATTCGATTGTATGCTGTCTTACGCGTGAGTTGCATGCTCGTTCTTCGTGTCAATTCTTAAACGACGGAACAGTTGGGCCACTAAAGAACAAGTGCACGCTTTGGCTGAAGCCCTTCTGAAGATCATCCCCAACATTAAAATCTGGATTGATCGTGATGAAATGAATGGAAACATCAACACTTCGATGGCACGAGGTATTTTAAAGAGCACAGCAATAATCCTATACCTGTCTAAAGCTTATTTGGTGAGCAATCCTCCCATCAGTCAAATTCATTCTTTATGAAAAAAAAAAGACATCACGAAGCTGCCACAAGGAAATCAATTTCGCAGACGAAAACAAAAAGCCTCTCATCCCCGTTTATATGTTTGGAAACTTGGAGTCCAGAGACATTCAACAACTGAAACAAACTCCTGAGCTTGCCTCTCCATTCATAATGACGGCGGGCAAGCTTTATGCGGATTTTGGAGCTTCGAGTCAAGGATCTCAAAAATTTGATGATGCTGTAGCCTTAGTTGTGCGTGAACTAAAAAGATTGGTGCCGAGACTCCGTGAGTCATCAGAAAATTCTTCTGCTCCAACTCATTTGGTTTCTGCCGTTGTGGACGAGCTGAAAGCGTGGCTGAAGCCAATTGATTTTGCCTCTGATTTTGCATCGTACAAGAAAGATTTTGTGGAAGGAAGTATGGTTGGGAGACGAAGTAAGGGATTGGGCAAAATTCAAGTGAAGAGTCTTCTGTCATGTGGGTCAATGGTGCGGCTGGTACCGGAAAGTCGCTCTTCTCTTATTTTGTGACACAATATCTACAACCGAAGGACTTTATCACCAATGTATTCTTCTTTTGTCGCCACAACGACGATCTCAAGAATGATCCAGTCTATCTTGTTCGGACACTTGTGTGGATGCTCTGTGAACAATTTCCTGGCTTTCGATTGCATGTTGAAGCTGCGATGATTGCCGATCAACAGTCCGGAAGTCAATCGACAATACTTTCGGATCCATATTCAACATTTTCTCGACTTGTCGTTGGCGGATTCAGCAAAGCTATTGATTCCTCCAAAATCGTTCTCATTACAATCGATGCACTGGATGAGCTCAATATCAAAACGCGTGAAGTTGTCTTGAGAATCTTGACAGAGCTCTGTCCCAGGCTTCCCCGATTTGTCAAGTTCTTCGTGACTGGCCGTCCTGAGAAAGACATTTATGACTGCCTCACAAAAATTAGTTCGTTTGAGCTTGAGCCAACTGCTCAAGAGAATTTGATAGATGTGGAGAAAGTTGTTGTAAATCGCTTAAACGCTATTTGGAATGTGACTGAACCCTTTACTGGTGACTTACTTATTTGTAAGGACTTGCTTGTGGCCAAATCCGAGGGTGTTTTTATTTTTATCAAGCTTGCTGGCGAATATTTGGCGATTGACGCCTCAACAAGCCAAGGTTGCAATCCAAGGTTTTTCTTCGGGTCCAGATGATGTATATAGCATCATTGCCGATAAAACTCTTGCAGAAAATGGTAGAAATGTCTACCACAAAGTTTTTGGCACGATTTTGTTTGTCAACGAACCTTTTGACTTGGAATCTCTTAGTGTTCTCTCTGCCACTCCGTTGGAGCAAACAGTTGCATTCTTTGAGTCGGTATGTACCTATTTACAACTACTTTTATTACCTCACACTCCATCAATTTCAGATGCGGTCCATTCTCAAAATTGTTGGTGGAAAGATATCCCTCATCCACAAAAGCGCCAAAGATTTCTTTACATCAGAGCAACGTTGCAAGCCTGAAATTTACATAAGCGCCGTTGATTCAAATCGAAATTTGGCCGCAGTCTGTCTTGATATTCTTGGATCGTATCTCAAAACAACAGATTTTGGAAATCTTGGTGGACGGGAAATTAACAAGATTCCCATTCCATCTGACCAAAGAGAACGAAAGAAGCTTCCCTTACTCACAAGATATACGATTCAGAATGTAGTTCTCCATTTGAATCCGGCATATCCGCCAGTCAATTTAAAAGATTTCCTTTCAAACTTTGAGCCAGAAACGCTACTCCACCTCTGTGCACAATACGGAAACTCATCATTTGCCGCGTATCTTATTCAAAAGGGCGCAGATATTGAAGCCAAAGACGTTGACCAGTGGACGCCACTCTATTTTGCTCTTGCAGGTGGACACTTGGCTGTTGTTGTCACCCTTATTCAAATGGGAGCAAACATTCATTCAACTGTTATGAATGGCTGGACACCATTATATATCGCTGCTTGGGACGGTCACAGAGATATAACCGAGATTCTTCTTGAGGCTGGTGCTAATGTAAATGCACGTACATCAAGAGGGCGAACGCCGCTTCTATCCGCAACTTCACAATCTCACAGAGAAGTTGTTAAAGTCTTGATTAATTTCGGTGTTAATGTGAATGATGCTGACTCTGATGGATGGACTGCTGTTTATACTGCTTCAGCAAGCGGTGACATAGATATTGTTGAACTACTTATTGCCGCAGGTGCAAATGTTAATGTGGTGACCTCAGATGGTTGGACCCCACTCCGTGCAGCTGCTCGTTGTGGGTATTTCGAAATTGTCAAAATATTGATTCGTGCTGGTTCAGAAGTTGACACTCCTGATTTTGTTGGAGAGACTCCGCTTTATTGTGCCTCGTATTATGGTCACGAAGATATACTAGGAATTCTTCTTGCTGCAAGAGCTAACGTGAACACAGCAAACTTGAATGGCGTATTTCCTCTTCATTGTGCGACACAGAATGGCCACAAAACTGTAGTTGCTATGTTACTGAGGGCTGGGGCAAACGCGAATTGCGTTGATGTCAATGGAAAGACTCCTCTCGTTTTTGCTGTAGAAAAGGGTCATAAAACTATCATGGAGTTATTGGTCATGGCTGGGGCGAAAAGGGATGCTAAATGCAATTATGTGATCTAAATCAGTCATTTATTTTTGTTGAAATAAATGTCTGAAAGAGAACATTATGATTGTTCGAATTCCGCTGAAGCACTTGATGCAATGTCACGCAAAACAAGTTTTTGTACAATCGAAGGACGAGTCTTGACAGACATTTGCGATATATTTGACATTGCTCCTTGGGAATTGCCGTTATTTTGCTTACTTGAATTCGCCAAGCTGTTTCCCGCACTTGTAAATGCACGCACTTGTGCCTTGAGCTTCCGAATAACGTTTGCCATCTCATTTCGAATCACTGTTTCACTGACAATTTTCAGCAGAATCTATAATAATGGTGAGAACTTTAGCGACTTGCTTCATGAGACAGTATAATTGTACCTCAATGTACATAACATTGTCGGCAAGTAAGGAGCCATCAATGAGTCCACTAGGGTTGAATGTGGGATTTGGTGCATATTTGTATGTCAGAGCGCCCATTCCACAGTAATGCATTCCATTTACAGCGAATGAAATCAAAAATGCCGCTATAACTTTCAAAATATCATACGGATAATAAGGAAGAACACGAAAAATGATAAACATCCCAGTAATGGAAGCAACCAAGGCAACAATAGCGCTTAATAATACAAGAGGTGCATTAAATTCGTATGTAGCTTCCATCTGGATGCTTGATATTCCAATATGATGCATTGCAAGAACACTTATTGCAATCGCCACTCCAGATAGTACAATTCGCAAAGGTCGGTCAAAAAGAATCATAATTTTGAGCTCCAGCTTTCGCTCGTGTAAAAAGGTATTATTTCCTGATCTTGCTGTAACGCTCTGTCTAAGACCTTTCATGACGCTCTTCATGTCCGCTGTATCAATATATGCCGCAGCGTTTGCTGTTTTCCCACTATTTACGGTTTTTTCTGGCGTTAATCGAGTGGTGGGTGCGGTAACACTGGTCATAGAAAGACTACTTGCTCTAGAACCTCCAAATTTGTCTTCCCTTGAAGGAATGGGTGAAGATTTTGCTATTAAAGGAGTGTTGCTTTCATGTCGCTCTCTGTGTGGAATCTCAACGACAGCATCACCACTGCCTTTCGCGAAACTTTGCATACTTTTGTGCACTTCGCCTGAGCTCATCGCAACTTTCTCCTCATCAACTTTCTCTTCGACACTTATTCTTTCTATAATATTCCCAAGACGTTTACTCTTCTTAGAGTTGCCAGCACTCACACTCCCTTCTCTAGTACCCGACCATCCTTTCCATATGCTAGGTCTCGGAGACGCTTCTTTTCTTTTGTAAAGTTCGGGATTTGCCAGTCGTTCACGACGTGCGTAAATCCTTTCCGCGAGTATCATCCGCTCTTCCACAATGTCGTTCCAATGTTCATCGTGCGACGCATAGTAAAACGCCCATAAGACAACAACGGCGCAAACACACGCGCTGAAGGCGGTTCGGCCGGATTCCAAGAACATTGGGACAGATTTGCCTGTGGATGGCACTGACAGATTGCAAGATGACATTCCAATAAAGTGCATGAAAAATATGCCCCGGATAGACAAGCTGATACCAGACGTGAAAAGTAAAAATGCGGATAAGGGTTTGGAAATGGGAGGATCTGATCTGCACTATTTTTTAACATGTGAGAAAATGATGAAAGTCCTTACCTTCCACGCAGTTCGTTGAAGAGAATAGCTGAAACGGAGCCAGAGAAAGACACTCCTATTGAAATAAGAATTGTTTTCCATTGCCAAGCGCAGGTTAGTTGTTCGCCAGCGTACGTGGCGATGTCAGTTGCCATTCTCAACGATTTACAGTCTTAAGCAAAATTGAAAATCACAGAATAGACAGGTTTCGCTTCTAAAATTCTTATTTTAGATATCATTAACTTGGTCAAAGTCAGGCTGCAATACAGCTGTACTTTATTTGATACCATTTCTTGAGAATTTCCATTAATTGTACACAATCAACCTGTATTTGGTACCAATATGCTCTTTTCCGTTGTATGAAAAATGACACCCTTTTAGGGAGGGTGAACATTTCCCTATTTGAATTGAGCCAAACGCTTCGTGGATTCCAATATACAAAGGCATTCCTGTTTCTTCGTTTCCAGCTTCAATTGGCTTTAATTCCGCGAGTTTTCCAAGGCTGATGCTTCCTTCCAACTCCACCAAACTTATGATTCGCGAATCACCACACAAAACTTCAAAGTCTGTCTTGTAACGAACTTCTTTGCCCCCATATCCAATGAAGCATCCTGAATCAAGTCTCACTTTGCCCACCTGCACACCACCTTTGTTTACTTTCACACGACCCGCATACAAAGGACTTCCGTCTGAGTCGCGTCCCATCCGAATTGCGCCAGCAGGTACACCCAATTTGACTGAGGCGGCACGCCAATATACAGTTCCAGAGTTCGTCACTAATTCTTCCGCTTCGTCATTTTCCGTGGAAGGAGCAGCGTGAAGAGCTACTTTGTATTGTGCGACATTGATCTCTTTTCCACCATAACTGTAATGTAGACCTGCCAGATGTGGACCACACTTTCCTGGCTGATGATAAAAGTTAGTAGCAGTCCAGGTTTGTTCAGTAATACCTGAGTCCCATGGAAATAAGTTTCGCAGATTCCAATAAATATCGGTCCATCTTTTTCAAATCCTCCCTCAATCAAACGACCAGTTGACATTAACGGTACAGGCACTTTGTTGTTTGCGGGAACCCACTCTATCGACGATGGATTTCCACACAGCACATCATACTCTTCATCATCGCCGAGAAGAATTTCTTTTCCGCCTGTTACATGTAACAATTAGTACCAGTAACATTAACGCTTCTTATACGTTACCGTATGGAATATGACAACCTCCTCCGTTACGTCCCTTTCCAACATGGACACCGTTCATATATTTTGTGCGTGTGGCAAAAAGTGGAGCACCATCGCTGTCTCGTCCAATAGGAATCTGGTGAAGGTGGTTATTGACAACCTTATTTAGAAACACAACTCACAGCGCTTGGAGGAACAAACTTTCCTCGAATAGACTTCCAGAATACTTTTGGCTCAGAAGCTCCCAGCAGTGGACCTGGGCCTGATAATGATGGATCTGCTTCGCCTTCAAGTGATACATGTGTCCTCCCTGCGTCATTGCTGGATCCGCCATCGCCCCATGCATCCGCAAATTCGAGGTCTCCAGCAAAGACGAGAGGGACAACCTCAGTTTCGAACACGATTGGAGGATATCTGGTTTTGGGCTTCTCTGTCCAAGGATCCAGATCTTCTGTCAAAAGCATCTCGGTAGAACTAAGTACTTTATCAGCACTTAATCGAGCAGCGGTGATTGATGTGTCGTTGTTGTTGTCAGCCGCCCAAGGTGAGTCTTGTGGATTCATCCTCAACTTTCGTGGATCTTTTCTGCATCACTCCTGTGCGATTCCATTGCCTCCCAATTCCTCTGCGATTCTTCAATTTAACTTGAGGGAAACAGGAATTTTTCCTTCTTCTCTTGCAAATCTCAAGCGTCCATCTCAAGAACAGACATTTCCTTGCCTGAACGATGGCGGAAGTAAGCTCTCAAAGGCCAACAACGCTGCCTCAAACGAATATTACATCATCGAAGGAAGTCCCAAACAAGAAACCGCGTCATCGACGCGTTGTTTTTAGAGCTGACGCAGTTGGTTTAGAGGCATACGAGCATCGGCATTATCTTCCATTGCACCCAACATGTAACAAGCTATTAGAAAAGCGATGGGAAGATTATGTTCGAAACTTGCACCACAGTCGGTTGAAACAGGCAAAACCAACGATTGATGATTCCAAGCCACGAGTTTATCGACACTTGGACATGCGATTAAAGAAGCAACAGATGGAAGAAGGTAACTTAATTATCTTGCATAAGGTTCTTCTAACACGAAACTCAGAACGAGTCCACGAAATCGAAAAGAACAACAATATTCTGTTTCGTCGTATCATGAATCAAAAGATCAGCCACACTGAGATTTCTGACATCAGCAAAATCAAAGAGTATAAAGAAAACAGAAATCACATTGCGGCAAGCCATGAGCATTTTCGAAAGCGGGGAATGGAAAAGATCCTGAAGGAAAACTTGGTGAGACGACCTTTTCTTCTTCGTTGCAGGTGAAACTAAATAACTTATAGACAATCTTGCAAAGAATTGAAGAGAAAGCTCCAAACTACAATCGCCTTGAATGGTACTCAGAAAGATGCCGTAACTTGGGGTACTTGTTCAATATTGCACAATATCCGAAGCATTATCTCGACCTTTTGGAAGAAGGAAAGTCAAACTATGATCTTGTTCGTCCCAGAACACACCATAGCACGCGTTTAGTTGCCTTGGCTGAGCGGGCAGCACAAGTCAAAACAGCACCTGAAAGGATGCAACGTGATCAAGAGTTGCGACCTAAAACTCGCGGAGCGCCCATTTCGTCTCCATTGCCGGATGAAGAGGAAACTATTTTCAAGTCAAAGACTCCTTCGCTGAAGAGCATCACGAAATCACAACAGTTACCAACTCACCAATCAAAAGGGAGCGTTAAAGGAAGTACAGCCGCTTTGACAGAATTGAAGAAATCAAGGCCAAAACTTGCTGACTCCGGATCCAAAACGTCCAGCAAGCCTCACTTGGGTGAGACTTTGAGCCAACAAACGCTGGCAGACAATCGCGCCATCAAAGCAAAAGAAGATGAAGAGTCAGCGAAAGCGCAATAATTTGACGGATGACTTGGCTGACTTGGGTATTGTCGATTGTAATTCAAACGGAAACGAGGACAACAACGAAGAAGGATCGCGTCCCAGTTCTGGGTGGTCAGAATTTGCAGATGCTGCTTCAGAAGAAAACTTGACCGCTTCTGATTCAATTGCACTGGAATCTTCGAAACCTGTCCATGATGAACATGAAGAAAACAAGGCAGAAGACTTCATTCCTGCTGATGATACGCAAGAAAAATCTAACTGGGCAGATGAAGAGCAAGTAACTGCTACTGATGACATTTTGAAAGACTATCAAAATGAAGGGACCAACAACGAATCGCAATTTGACACTGAAGCAAAATTGGAGCAAACCACAGAAGTCAATATGGATGAAGATGCTCATGCCACGGTGAATGACTCAACTGAAGAAAGTAGACCTTCTGATGGAGAAATAAGCAACCAGCCCTTGAGTTCTGCATTAAAAGATGAAGTTCAATCTCCAACTGAGGAAACGGAAGTGGAAGAATCTGCGTCTCAAGAAATTGATGCCAAGGAATCAACCGAAGGTCAAGAGCCTGCCTTGTCAAACGACCCAGAATCTGCGATTGATCACTCAGAAGTTACGGATCATTCTAAGGGCTCAGAATCTGAGCTTACCACCGACCCCACAGCATCAGCAGAACAAGATCGCGTGTCGGGACCACTTGACCCAGCGGAGCCTTCAGAATATACAGAAAACACTGACGTGAAGGAACTTGTAGAAACCCCTGAAACGGAACAAGTAACTAACGAAGAAAATGCGGACGTTTCCAATGATTTGAATGCTGAACCGGAAGAGAGTCTTTCACCAGAGCCACTTCAAAATTCTACGAAAGCAGAAGAATCGATGAGCCGTGAAGACAATCTGGATCATAGTATCCAGCCTTCGGAGCCAATAGAACCAGAAGGACTTGCAACATCAGATGAGCCTGAGAATTTAGTCGACATTTCAGAGTCTCAGCCCGTGGAAAACAACAAAGAGAGTGTTGTTACTGACGAGAATGAGAAACCTGAAGATATTATGGCAGGAGGTGTGATTTATTCCCAACTTACCCTTCAAATTCTAAACCTTCCCATTAGTTAACTCAAGCGAAGTACTAGAGAGTGTAACTCAAACAGCGAAAGAAGGAGAAGAGGAGAGTGAAGACCCAGAGTCTCAGTTCAAACGACCAGCGCCACTACCTCCAATCGAATCATCCGGCCAACGCCCTCCATCTTCATCCACTTCAAGACACGACCTCCCACTCTCACGGCCAATCTCCGCAAGAGTCCTTGGTCCAATCGCAACACCACCCCAACACACAAGCAAACCACCATCACGTCCGATTTCTGGAATTGTCAGAGACTCATTTGCAACCAGCTCGAGAAAAGCATCTCTCCCAGCTTTGGTAAAAACTCTATCATCTCCAAGCTCGCGACCGCTTTCAGGGATTAAACCGTTGTTGAGTAACCCAGGATCAACTCAGAATGTGGATGACGCGTATGCGGCTGAGTTTAAGCGCGATGGAGAGTATAATGATGAGTTTTCTACGGATATCGAGGGGACTGAAATGTGAAGGAGGAGAAAAATCATGATGTGGAAGCAGGGATTTCTAATGATGCTGAAGCTACGGAAGATGGAGCAGCGGAAAACGGGAATGCTGAATCTGGAGCTACAGAATTTGTAGATCTTGAGGAATCCGCGAATGCAACAAGTAGAGGAGACGAAATTGAGACTGACAACCCAGTCCGTGACAATTACGAGAATGGTATCAACGAAAATAATGGTGCAGCTTCAGAGGAGCCAGGAGTTCAAAAGGAAGATACCGAAAAAGGGGATGTTGAGCAATTAACATCAGAAGCTGATTTTGAGAAAGAAGTCTCTGACGTTCCAGCCGAGAACGAAACTACAGATGTAATACAAGCGGATGAAAGTCAGCCTTTGGAGACTGAACCAGTGGAAGCTGAACAAGCTCATGAAAGCGCATTCCAGGAGGAGGGTCAAGAGAAAGAAGAAAACAAGGGGACGATTCTAAGCTAGACACTGAGTTGAACGCAAATGATTCCGAGAATCCAGCTACGAGTGATGACAAGGACGAAGAGCCTTTGAACGAGGTCGGTAATCAAAATAGTGGAGAGCCCGATGTCATCAAAAGCCACGCGTCCTTGATGAAGGAATACTTTTCAAAACATCAGTTGGAGGGAACAGAAGTGGCAAAGAGTCTTGTATCCCTGAAACACGCGTCGAAAAGCAACACAACTTTGAAAAATTCAACAGCGAATATGGATGAACAGTCGAACCTTCCGGTCAAGCTGAATCGCTTGAATCAGCTGAACCCAAAAGCATGCTTCTATCAGTAAACTTGCATCGCAGTCAGATTTGAAACCTACCGAAGTCGAGCCTGAGGTAGTGCAAGAGTTGGAATCTTCACGGAAGCCATCTGTTACACAGACACCAAGCGGAAGACATTCTCAGACAGTGTCCAAACAGGGCAGTAAAGGTGCACTGGATCAAGATGCACCAGGATCGTCGCTCTCCCAAACTCCAAGCAAATCCAAGTTGAATTATTCGACGACAACATCGTCTCCACGAGTTCCAACCCCACCAAAAGCAGCAAGTAGTCCTAGAACTGGTTCACAGTTTGGGAGTAGAGCCAGTTTAAGAAAGAGTGGAACAAGCCTTGCAGATTTGGTTCCATTGCAGTAAAGCATCAAGACTGCACAATATTTATAAACCACATCGCTATTTCTGACCCCTTCTCATTGTAATAAACCAATCTATTTTTATTTTTGATTCTTTGTTGTTTACTCAGACGCAAGGTTCAAGAAACCCAACTCCTTCTGAACTTGGGTTCCTGTCAGGATAGGAGGGAACTGCTTCACGTTTTCAGGAGTAGCAAATTTCTCGAGAGGTGCCAACTCGTTGTCTGAAGCAACATGGTAAAAGAGAGTCGAAGAAATTCTCCATAGAGGACGGTTCTTTGCTTGTTGACGCTCAATCGCTTTCAAAGTTGACTCCACAATCAACACTTCATGGAATCCAGCCGCCACATGGCCACCGTCAAGTACTCCAACTGTCTACCAGCCTGAACAAGCAAACAACCATCGGCAACAGACGCAAGCATCTTCTTTCCAGCTCTCGTCCAAATATGAAGACCAGGGAAACGACTCTTTCCGTGGATCGTCAAAAAGTTCAAGTCGGCATGGAATCCAGCAAGCACAGTGCCGACCTTTCCGTACAAGGACAGATCCGAGCCGGTAGGAGCCAAGAGATGTGGCGCGTATTTGGTCAACTTTGTGAACGTGTCCTTTGGAAGTCCGAATCCAACGGCAACCATTTCAGAGAGAGTGTCGACAGAAGTCAAGAGCAGGTTTCCCCACTTGTCCATATCGTTGACCCAATTTGGGAACGCGGCAGGAACGACGGGAGCAGCATTCAAGGCAGGGAACTTTGTCTCGTAGGGAGGGACTTCACCCATTCTGTGGAAGAATCTCCACTTTGGATCGGGGGTGTCAAACTGGCCAGGCTGGTCTTCAGGAGCCATGTCAGCAACGGCGGCCAAACACTCATCGTCTCTGCCGCAACGGGGGAGTTCAGTGTTGTCCGGGGTTGAGCCGACCTGGAAACCGATTTCCGGTCTTGCATCGTTTAGCTTTGTTTCCGTTGGCTGGTCAAAGTAGTCTTCCATCAGATCGAGGAAGTCGGTGTTGTTCTGTTCGGACACTCGTGGGTCGCGGATCGAGAGCGCCGAGTACTGGACAAGGGCGTCCGCGGCCTTGGCGCATTCGGCGAGGGCGGCGGCGGAGGACGGGTCGGCGAGGTACGGCGCGAGATCGATCACGGGAAGAGCGAGGGTTTGGGCGCCCACCTTTGGAGGAATTAGAGGTGGCTCAACAGTCTTGGACACAGTGATGCTCTTGCGCTCAGTCACCTTGGTTGTTCCGGTTGGACCTGTTGTTGTCGTGGTGGTGGTGGTCGTGTGTCTTGCTCTCAATGGCCATCTTTCGTTTGCTTTTTTCTAACGCGGCTTCTTCCGGTTTTACATCTCCACTGAGATCTGATTTAATCAAAGGTTTATTAAAGCATCAGCATTTGCGCTGTCTGTTTGCCTTTAGCCTCCTTCTTTCCAATGGTACCACCCTGTTGAAGAACACTGGCCTTCACAGCCTTCCCCTTCTTTCCACCTTGACTCTTCAAGGCAGCCACACCCGCAGCACTTCCCTTCCCGCTTTTCGAATCCGCACAATAGTAACATTTTTCTGCTTCATCAAGCTGCCATAGCAATCTCCTTGCTCTTCTTGGTATTGTCCAACACATTTCCAGAAGCCATGATGCCAGCTGCCTTCTGTGCCATCTCGCGTTCCACCTTTTGTTTCTTGAAGATGCGCTTCTGCTTCTTGCGTGCCCGCACTTTGTCTTGCTTTTCCATCTCGGCTTCGCTCTTTCCAACTTGTCCTGCGTATACTTCCTTGGGTGCTGCAAGAACTGCGTCTGACACAACAGAGGGAATCACTTCTTCGATTGAAAGTGCTGGTACAGATGGCGCAGCAACAACTTCCAATTCTGCAACAGGTGCTTTGGCTGTGAAATGCCAGTTGGAAAGTGCATCCAAGTTCATGCACAGATCTTTGAACAGTTCATCAATTTCCTGGTGTGCTTTCTCCACTGCTTCATCTTTCGCAGTCTTGACCTTTTCACCGCTCTGTTTCCTGTAATCTTGCTCATACAGATCCGTGAGTGATTTACTCGACTTTTGCTCATCGATAATATTGCGTCGGTTTGGATCAAATGTTTTTTCCTTTGGTGCGATTTTCCTTTGAACATCGTCATACAGGTTCTCAGCGATACGCGATTTGATCAGGTCTTCCAGCGATTTTGTGGTTTCTTCGGTAATGACAGGAGTTGGGCGGGAGGCGTGTTCGATTTCGAGGTCTTCTTCCAAGAGTGAATTCATGGGACGGACTTTTCCAGAGACTTCTCCTTTCAAGGTCCATGATTTCTCAGCGACGGCTTCTGATTCCAGAATGTCGATTTGTTCAGCGAGGGATCTTTGTTCTTGTTCGAATTTGGAGAGGGGGCTGAGTCGACGTTGTCGTCTTCATCGTCGTCAAGATCAAAGAGGTCTCGGCTCTTTGTGACTTTGCGAGGAGCTTCTTCGTTTTCGTCTTCATCATCGTTTTCGAAATTGGCAGCAGCATTGGACGCGGGCTCATCTTTACGGAATGCTCGCTCATCAATTTGATCGTTGAACTTAAGTTTTCGTTCCTTCTTTGGCGCAGACTTTTTGGATCCAACGTCTGTTCGCGGTGGAAGGAAGTAATCCTCATATCTGATTTCTGGTGTCACAGCTTAGCTTATGATTTTTAACGTCATTGCACAAACCATTCGCGTTCAACTCATCGTCATCGTCACTTCCTTCCAGTTCGTCGGGATCCATATTCAAGTATCCTATGTTACGAAAAGTAGACGTGTTTAGTACATAAAATATACCCAAAACTCAGCGGTTCACATACCAAGTCCAAGGTTCCATTCATCGTTGGGGTCATCTTTTCCATCAGCAACCCTCATATCCCGCTCTTCACCACGTTCAGCAAACTTTTCCATTTCATGGAGAGAGAAGAATTCATCGTCCAGTTCAGTTCGTCGACCTGATATTTCTCCCAAATAAGTTCATGACTAACAGTATTCAACAAGCTTACCTCGTCCAAATGGAGTCGATGATGTTTCTTCATTGTCGTCGCCCTCTTCCTCCGAATCAAAGACATCTTCGTCACCTTCACCTTGTTGGTCTCATCATCCTCTTCCAAATCATCGCCATCTTCCAAGTCATCCATGGCTTGATCCAATTCCATTTCATCATCATCTTCTTCACCCTCTTCTCCATCTTCATCGTCTTCAACATCTAATCCATCGACTTCTTCGTCCTCCTCATCTTCACCATCAACATCTTCCCCTCCTCATCGTCCTCATCCTCATCCTCATCTCCTTCGCAAGCGCTTCAATATCACCACGCGAAATCACATCGGAAGCAGTGGCAGTGACATATTTAACCATAGGTCGATTCCGCAACTGCATCTGTTCCCAAATCTGATCCAAATCGAATCCATCCGTCAAGAGTTCCGCAAGTGGAGACATTTCAAAAGGTTCCGAGTGTTTTGCTGGGAATTTGCATTAGTTTTGATTCAGAAGGGAAAGCGGAACTGTACCTAGATCAAACATCCATTTCGCAGCGTCTAGTAATGTGTTGGAGAGGGTAACGTCGGGAACAAGGAACTTTTCCGGGTGTGAGATAATTTCCTTGTCAAAGAGAGTTGTGACAGGTTGGATGAAAGCTGCAACTTCAGGGTCTAGTTGGCGTTCGATCACGGGTAAGTCTTCGTCGTCGTCGTCCTCGTTTTCGGCGTCATCGTCTCCATCTACGTCTTCTTCTTCGTCGTCAATGTCTTCAAACTCGTCGTTGTCGTCTTCATCGACATCCTCGAAACCATCGTCGTCTTCGTCTTCAAAGTCGTCTGAGAGTTCGGGCGTGGCTTCTCGCACTGGTTCTGTTTTTGAGGCGCGGCGATCGGCGTTCGTTTCCGTTTCTTGTCGATTGGGCCCATTTTGTGCGTGTTGGTTGTTGTTGGAGAAGGTTGGTTGGTTGGGTTGGGATTACGAAAAAAACAAAAAGAAAGACATGAGAAAGAAGAGAAAGAGAACTCTCATTCCTTCTGTCCATAAGCCAGTCCTTTTGGAACAAAATTAACCGTTAATGGATCATGTGACTTTTTAACCTTTCGTGAAATGGGTGTGGAAGGCACTCAATGCGTGTTGCATTGGACGCGAGTGGCCAGCAAGAATGACAAAATGCCAGAAGATGCTCTCAAATTGGGGCGAGACTCGAATGGACACGTTCTCCTGCTGGTCGTGCGAGGGTGGAAGGTGGCGGTCTGCAAGTTGGCAAGATTCTATCAGAAGGCGTGCTCCACATTGGCTATGTAAGTGGCACACTATTTCCTCGGTAATTGAAATCGATCATATGACTTACTGTAATGCTGGGCAGGGCGGACGGGAATTGCGTATTGAGTCTGACTTTGAAGTGTTGTGTGGATCTGGGAACAACACTCAATGGGCTCATGTGACGGACCAGGCCAGCAGTGAGAGTTTCGCTAACGGAAAAGTATTGGAGGCTGGCTATGAGGAAAGCAATGAAGCGTTGTTTGTCACGATATGCAGCCACACTGATGGCAGCCTTCAAGTTGGAAAGACGCAGCGAGGATGGAAGAACTGTAGCTATGGATATGGAGGAGAGGAGAAGCACAGATTGGAGGATACTTTGTTCTCCTTTCTGAATAAAGCCACTTTGATGATTCCGTTTTTACAACTTGGTGTAGAAAAGTGGGGCAAGCAGCACCACTTTGACAGGCGGCTCTTCACACCCTGGTCACCCTGGTCTAGCAATGCTCCAAAGTCCAATGGCATCAACGTCAACTTCGCAGTCTGAGGCAGTGCGGACTGTTGCACCCGCGGCGGAGGGTATCGCGGACATTGAACGAGACGAGCAAGTTGGCGAATTGGCGACACGACTCGAAACAGCGACGCTCGATCCACGGTTTGTACTTTGTTCTACGTTGTTCTATCGTGTTCCATGCATCACTCTCACTCACTCACTCACTCACTGACACCTCACTCGCACTCGCACTCAGAACCCGCCGCCAAACACTCTCCGCGTCAAAGCTGCCTGTCCCCTCGCCTTCTGCCGCCGCATCTCCCGTTCTCAAACACAAACTGTCGAATCAGCAACAGCAACTGCCTCAGCCCGACTCTCGTCTGCCCGCCCTCAAATCCAATTTGGGCCTGTCCTCGAATCGGCTCCATCATCAATCACATCATCCCCTGGTACTTGAAATAGAATACTCTCAATTCTCTGCGATACTGACTATCCACCTAGCTGCTGATCTATCTCCAAAACTGTCCATCTCAGAAAACGCACGTTCATCCACTAAACAAAAGCCGCCTTCCTCGGCCCCTGCCACCTCTTCAACTCTGTCTCTTTCGAATCAACCTCTTCGGGAACGTGCTAAAAGTTTTATTTCTGGTGCCCCGCCGTCTTCTTCTTCGCATCAACAGTCCCTGAATTCAAAGTCTTCCCAGACAATGTCAAAGTCCGGGTCGGCTTCTGGTTCTACTTCTACGAAACCTTCTCCTCCCAATGTTGTTAAAAAGAGGTATGCGATTTTTGATGCGAAGTGAAGTGTGAAGCGAGGAATGTCAGAGTGAGTGGAATAAGTGGAGCTCAGTGCCATCTGAAGTGTGGCGCGATACCTTCGTCGCACCATCGAATTCTCTCTAATATCTTTGGTTCCAGTGCTTCATCCATCGTATCGTCAACTTACTCATCGCGTAAACCTGCATTCTCAACTGGCGAAAAGAAACCATCAGCACCTCCTTTGGAACCTATTGAATCCAGTGGCAGTTCCTCCTCCTCCAAAGCAAAAGATACTCAGGCAGCAAGCCAGCCGACAACAATCGACACGACAGCAACAGCAACAGCAAAACACAAGACAATCACTTCTGCATCCTCGGAGTCCACTTTAGTCTCAGAAACACCCACAAAAGCAACGCCTACCGCATCGGCGACCCCAATAAAAACAATGCCCCCTGCTTCAGCTCTCAAACTTCCTTTAACTCCTGACGTGACCCTCCACTACTTCAAACCCCTTCTCACTCCTTACGAACAACAAGAAGTGATTGGATACGAAGAAGTTTGGTTCGCTGGATCCAGTGGTGTCCAGAAAATTGGAACTGCCACACGAAAGACGGGCGCAGACGGAATTGGGCTCAATATTCCGGCAGCGGGGTTGGCGATGACGAGACGCGGCAACGTCAAAAGAAGGCACCGTATTCAACCATGGATACGATGACGCGCGAGGAGACTTATACCTGACACATCATGACATTTGGCATACCGATACGAAATGATTTCATTGTTGGGGAAGGGATCGTTTGGACAGTGTGTTAAATGCTTTGACCATAAACTCAAAAAGCATGTGGCCATCAAGATTATTCGGAATAAGAAGCGGTTTGAGCAGCAAGGGTTGATTGAAGTTAAGGTGTTGGAGCGGTTGAAGAATGAGGTTTGATCAACAAATCAGTGATTCAGTAACTCACAGATATCAACCAACAGGACTCTGATGACACTGCCAATATTGTACATATGCATGATTCCTTCCATTTCAGAAATCACTTGTGTATCTCATTTGAGATTCTCGGAATCAACTTGTATGAATGGGTCAAGGCGGGAGGTTACAGAGGAATTCACACTGGTGTCATCAAACGCTTTTCGTTCCAGATTCTAAAGTGTCTTGAATTATTGGCTGGACAAGGAATCGTTCACTGTGACTTGAAGCCTGAGTTTGTAATTCTTGTTGCTTGTGTTGGTCTAAGATATTGTTTCAGAACATTCTTCTCAAAGATACCCTGTTTCTGCAACCAGCACGATGTGATTTTGTGGCCGTCTCTGATTCTTCTTATTCACGGTCTACTGCGTTTGTTCCTCCGGATTTCAAACCACTTGCTCCACAATATGCTTTGAAAGTAATTGATCTGGGCTCATCGTGTTTCGAGAACGAAAAAGTATATACTTATGTACAGAGTCGATTCTACCGTAGTCCTGAAGTGATTTTGGGTATCAATTATAATGTTGCAATTGATATGTGGTCGTTCGGATGTATTCTAGCAGAATTGTTTATGGGATATCCTTTGTTTCCTGGAGAGAATGAGCAAGATCAGTTGTAAGTCCTATCCAACGTATAATGGAATAGTTCGCTGACCATCAACATAGAGCACGTATGATGGAAGTTCTCAACGTTCCACCAACAAGCATTATTGAACGGGGATCCGCAGCAAACTCTTCTTTGACATGTCAACATTCACTCCACGTTTGGTACCAAACAGCAAAGGCAAAAAGTTCAAACCTGGCACAAAGACACTTGCTGGGCCATGCGCACATCTGATAGTTATTCATTGACTTCCTGCTTGGTTGCTTAGACTGGTCACCTGAACGCAGATTCACACCTCAAGACGCTCTTGAACACGAATGGATGCGAGAATATGCTGGATATGGTGCGAAGCAAGTTTTGTCCGATTTGGTATCGAAAGGAAACCCAATGTTATTATCAAGTGGACGGCTTGCAACCACAAGTTCTTTACATGGACGACCGCCTGCAAACCGTGCGAGTAAAAGCAATCTTCCTGCTGTTGATGCGTTATCTGTTGGGAAAGGCACTTCGTCTCCACGTACTGCGAATACAGCTGCCACTTCGTCAACAGGAACATCTTCTAACGCAAAGAAGCAAACATATCGCGCTTCTTTCTCCAGTGGGAAAGCGAACGTTCTACCTCCAATTACTTCGAATGGAACCGTGACAACACGAAATTCCATGTATGGCGGGTTAGTTGGCAGTTCGGGATCTACTACCGGTGGAAATGGAAGCGGAAGCAACGGCATAAACAAGCGGCTCTCAGTAGGTGCCAATCTGTCGCGTAGTTATACGACTGGCAGTGGAAGTGGAGGAAGAGTTGGAGTTGGAGCTCCACAGTGGAAGTGAAATTGTATTGTATAATTATCCATGGGACGACTTATATCTTTTACCTTATTAGAAAATTTATGAATTTGCTTTATTTTACACAATGAAACGCAGAGTTGTTTTGATTTGTTTTATGGGCTTTTGATTCCTGTTGAGTTGTTCTGTTATGGTGTTGTATGAGTATGTGAAATGCGGAATTACATCAAGTTTGACGAACCTCTTTCACTTCAGTAGCATACCGTTTCAGAGTCAAGGCGATCTTTTTAGCTCGTTGTGCATCTTCTATCTCCCTCTTAATTTTCGCGGCCTCAAACAGCGAGGCAGATACTGGTTTCTTGTGCTGAGGTCGGCACGTTCGTGATTGATGCTGGTGTGTTAATGGAACAGTTTTTGTTGTCTGTGTTCTTGGCATCACTCCAACATTCTTGGTTGATGCTTTCTGTATTCCATCGTTTACAGTTTGGAGAAGCTTTTCGGTAGTTACATACACGGGTTTTTGAATATTCTAACGCAAAAGTGTTTATAAAATTAGCCCAAGACGGGGAATTCAACAAAGAGCTAAACTTACTGAAAAGTAAGTATCAGATTCAATTGCTTTTTGGGTTCGTTCATGAGCAAGTAAAATGCGATCGTCAACGATTCGCTGTTTGGTTTTCGCCAGAAGTATTCTTTCTGCTTCAAGCTATAATATTGATTAGTAGACATCACTACCCAATCCAAACTGATTTTACCGATCTCTTGGATTCCTCCAGTTCGAGTTTCTGGTTTTGAATCACTTGAAGAGTTTTCCGGACTTCAGCGTCCAAAGTCTCCGCCTTTTGTCGTTCGTCAGCTGTTCGGAATTTGTTGGCGTTCGCGGCTTTCAAGCATTAAGGTATACAGACCTGCACTGTGGTGAACATCATTCGCCATTTTTACACGGGTTTCCGCACTTTCCAGCCCTTTTCAAACGCTTCCTTTTCCGCTTCCAGTTTCTGTTTCTCTGTCTCAAGCGCAAGTCTCTCTGTTCGCAGCTCCGCTGCCTCGCGATGCAAGTCTGCGCGTTTAATAGCAAGTGTATGAGCTTCCTTCTCTAGCATCAATCGATCTGCATGGATTTGAGCTTCCTCTCGTCCCTTGAGTCTTTCCATTTCCATTTCTACTTCAACCACGGCTTCTCGCTTTGCTTCAATGATTGCTTTTTCCATAGCAAGGGCTTGCTGTTCATCGGAGGACGCCATTAGTTGCTTTTTACGTTCCATGGTCCACGCTTCTTTTTGGCGAACGAATTCAAGTCTTTCACGGTGAAGCTGTCTTTGAATAAGGTCTCGCTCGGTGCGAACAATACTCTACACAAATTAGTAAATTCTATGCACCAGCCACTTGAATTACTCACAATCTGATTCTCGAGATTTCGCCGTTCTTCATCGACAGCACGTTGATCGTCTTCACGCTCACGCTTCATTTCTTCTAAAATCGTGTCGGTTGTGTCGGATTTCGCTTTCAATTTCAAACGTTCTTCTTCCAAGGACAGATGCTGTTTCATTATCTGACGCTGGAGCTATATTTCACATTCGCTCAATGATCTTAAAACCTTGACCAATTCATACCTCCACAAGTTGCCGTTCTTTCAGCTGAAGTGCCATTTCTCGTTCCTAAAAATGTATTTACTTAACTAAAGCGCGTCGTCAAGTTCACATACTTTTACGCTGTAAGAATGATCTGCTTCAAGTTTATGATGCATAGCGTCAACAAGTTGAGAACTTTCCTCCATTTTATGAGCCAAGGTTTCAAGCTGTTGAGCTGCATCAGCGGTAGATATCATTTTGGACATCTATATATATATGAAAAATTTAAATTCTATAATCAGGTTGTAAGAGTAAAGACCTCATCAAAGTGTTTTGATTTTAGCAATGCAATAGTCTTCTCATGTTCGGCTTTACACTTTGCGATTTCCATCTTGACAGTCTCCGAAATGAGCTGCTTTTCAAGCTTAATAGCTGTTTCAAGATCCAGTGCATGCGTTTCTTTCATGAGCTCAATTTCTCGTGTGTGTTCTTCAGTTAGTTGTCGTTTCACTTCCTCGAGCATCTCATGCACGGCTTTCTCGTTATTGAGCTATTAAAACGAATGACCTAGAATGTCATGATGGCTAGATCCAAAATGATGACATACCTTCGCTTCAGCTTCAGCCAGCTTCTTTTGCGCCTCCTTCAATTGCGACTTCTCATCTTCAACCTCTTTTGAAAGCTTTGAAACGCGTTCTTCGACCAACTGATTTTTATCTTGGAGAGTTTTGATGAGTGTTTCTTCTTCCTCAATCTTTCTGGTGAGTGAATCCCGTTCTTTTTTGATAATGTCAAGATCTGCTGATTGTGCTGTTTTACTCTCTTCTTTAGATTCGACTTTAGTGGCAGTCTGGCTTGGCCTATTCGACAGAGGACCGGTTACAGCCGGTGGGGTTATCTCCTGTGGAAGCCCGGAAATAATGGACGACTTTGATGAAGATGGAACACTCTGGATTGGAGCTGGAGCTGATTTTGCCTGGGGTGTTGGGGTTGCTGCTTTCTTCTTTTCTTTCAAAACTGACAGCTTTTCGTTATCACTTGTATCCAGCTCGTCGTCTGTGGGACCCAAACTTACGATGGATGAGAGCGACGAAGATTTAGATAATGAAGGTTTTGGAAGCTCCAAGTGTGTACTTTTTGCTGATTTCGTGGGATTGCTGTCTCCAAATGCTACAGACTCGAGCTTCGGCATTGCAGTTGTAGTTGTATTTCCCACGGATTCAAATGGAGCTTTGAGTTCTACTGACTTTGGTTTTGGATCCAAAAACGGTAGACCCAAACTTGAGTCCTTTGCAACTGATCCATAATTACTGCTAGCATTTCTCGATAGCTGGGAAGTCACTGAAGCAATCAACGGATTTTTTGCATGTGCTTTTGAGACATTATCGTTAGGTGTTGGTTCTTTGGCAGAGTGAATAGAGAGGCGTTGGGTATCCTTGAGGAATCCCAAATCCAAATCATCAGATTTTGGAGGAAAATCAGTCATTGAAGCGTTTGCATTAGCTGCCGAACTGCTTCCAGGTGCGGGGCCTCTTCGTCGTCTTCCTGATGAAGCTTCGGCCAGAAACGTTGGAATAAAATCTTCTTCCTTTGATTTAATTGAAGCTGGGGATATTGATCGTATTTGATCGTTCTGAGGTGCTAATGCTCGAGTGTGTCCCACTTCTGAAAATCCAGACTTGAACGTAGGTTCCGCTGAAAACGAGCTGCCTTTCACTTCAAAGCCAAAGTTCGTCTGATTTGGTTTCGCGACTATGTTCGCTGAGTTGATTGATATTTTTGACTTGGAAGTGTCCGATAATCCCATCGTTTCGAGTAAATCATCGTCATCTGTGTTGGAGTGCTTTCCAGCGGCTGGCTTTTGACATTACTGGTTTATCAAAAAGGCCCGCAGTTTGTGTTGAAGGAAGGTTGCCAAGATTATTATAGGGGGAGGCTCTTCCATTTTCGTTCGAAATACTGCTCCAAGTGTCGTTATCTTTGACATGAGAAATAGCGGGCTTTGAAAATGGACTGTCGGTGGTAGTTGAGGCAAATGGTCTTTGTATGGTGATCTGTAAGGTTTCCCTTAACTGTTGCACCGCCTTTCACGGATGTCTTCTTTGAAACTAAACCTGTCCCACTAAATAGACCATCGTCCATATCATCCATATCACCAATTTTCGATAGTAATGCACCAAAATCTTTTTTGTCAATGTCCTCGTCCTTCTTCGGTTTAGGGTGGATGGATCAGGTATAGCTGAGTATTTTCCCACTGCAGAAAGTCTATTTGAGTCGCTTGTTTGTGATTTTGGCAAAGATGTGCGCGAAGAGGGGATGTTTGGATCATCGAATAAGTTGCTCTGTGGCAATTTAGTCTCATTTTCGGATCAGTAACGTTTAAACAGACCTTCAAGCCTTTTTTATTCGAGTTCAGTGAATCGAATGAAGATTTTGAAGCCGTTGTTGCAGGTTTGGGCTTTTTGAAGTCATTCTCAGTGTCCAATCCCAGCAGGTCGTCCAAATCATCGTCGTTGATTTCGAAGTCTAAAGCGTCAGCGGGAGACTTTTTGGCGGTGGGCTTTGACCCAAGGGGAATGAGCCCTGAAGTCAGCGACATGTTTGGATTTGTTGCTGGAATTGTCGAACAACGTGATTGGGGAAGCAAAGACAATGGAATACCATTCAAAAACAAGCATCACGTACCATTAACACTACTCCTATGTCCGAAACAGGTATCTATTGGAGATTTATCTTTGTTGGTAATTAATGTGTTGGAGTAGAGCAACCAACGATTGTTCGAGTGAAAGCTTCCTCGCTGCGGGAGATACCACCTCCGCCAAAATTTAATAGTGCTCAAAATGAACCAGAGCAACAAATGCTTGGTGTGTCTGGCTCTCATATCTCAAAGGAAGACTTGTTCGAAAGGGAGAAGCCTCGAACTAGAAGCCAAAGCGACATCTCCCTAATGAGACCGAAAACAGCTATTCTCAAGAAGCCAAGGAAACAGCGAAGTCAATCAGTCTACCAAAGATCCTACGGGAACCAAAATACGATTTGCAGATGCGGACATTTCAGAGGAATCTAACTCTCAACCAACCGATAAACACACATAAAATTGAACCAGAGGAGAGTAACGTTTCTAAAGATTCGAAAAGATCAGCTCGACCGAAAACAGCAGTATCGGCAGTAAAGGATCCAACGCCAAACAGAACAAAACGCGAACAAGTTCCACCAAAACCCGTATTCAAGACATCTAAACTTGTTGTTAAACCAGTTGAAGACAAATTCTTAATGGCTGTTGAGTTAAAGAGACGCCATTCCTCCCTTGATCCTGAAGATTTGAAGGAACTATCGGAACGGAGGATATCAACGACCAAGCGTTCTCTGTCTGAGAAAATCACGAGAAGTAAGACGACACCATTTTTTCCAGCCGCTTTAGAAGAATCTACGGTAAATACATTTTTTCTTGAATGTTGTATCTCTCAAGTCCAAAATAGGACTCCAACAGTGCTTTGGACGGAAATTTAGAAACACCAGCGGCTCGCTTGGAAAGACTCAAAAAGAATTTCGAGAGGGCTGAAAGAGAATATGAAAACGAATTGAAAGCTCGAGCGATCACATATCTGACAGATATCAAAGCGTATCCGGATGTAATCTCCCTCGAACTGTACATTTAATATTAATGATTGACTTAAAAAACAGGGCTACAAACCAGACACTATTCCAGCTCCAGAGTCCTCTGAACAATTCAAAGCAGTTGAAACCAACCAACTACAATCGTCTACACCATCGACAAAGCAAGCACCAGTGAAGAGGTCAAAGAAACTCCTGATAATCAACCAATACAGCAAGTACGAATGAAACAGAAGAACACTTTCCACTACCATTATACGAAGAGCTTCGAGTTCTAAAACACCAGCAACGACTCCAAACCGCCGAATTCACAGCCAAAGCCAACGAACTTCAACACAACCCGAACCATTTACCGCCGCTCAAGCCTTTATTGCGAAAACCAAGTTTCATGACGTATACTTCGTATTTGAATCAGTTCTTGGTAAAAAAGCAAGTCCCAGATGCGAAACTATCTGATAACATGATGCGACTGTCCAAGCCACGTGATAATGGAGGTGGAATGGATCCACCAATAATTCCACGCGTTTATACGGAGGACTGGAAACCCTCAAGTAGGGCTGGGGAGAGGAAACAAAAGAAGGGAGGAAAGCAAGACGCCAGGAGTGACACTCCACAAGTAGGAACAATCAAAGAAATTGAGAGTAAACTTGAATGGACAAAGCTTCCCAAAGACGCCGGAAAAGGAAAGTTGGGTAAAGCCACAGAGACAAAGGTTCCTGATAAAGGTCAAAAGAAAGCTGCGAATACGGGGAATAACAAAATGAGTGCACTCCAAAAAGAATCTGGAGTAAGGAAAGGAGCTGTAGGTTTATCAAGTAAACGAGTTACTCTCCCAAAAATCGCGTCCAAGAGTCAAGGAATTGTGGCTAAACTGGGACAAGAGAAACCGTCAAATCAACTAGTACAGGCGCAATATCAATGGCTTCTTCAGCAAGTTCAAAAGGGTGCTGGAAATGGAGCCAAGATGGATGCTAAATTTAAAACAAACACAGCGAATGACAAAGGTGCAACTGCAGGGAGTAAACTGCCTCCTCACCTTGTTGCGGCAAATTTCCGGATCACTCATGTGTAAGTCTGTTCTTGTACTTTCTCGTAATATTTATTTCGTTGCAGCCCTGTCGTTACAATGAAACCAATTATCGTTGTGGAGACAGCAGGTCATCCAGCAGGACATTATCATGATAGCTTAACAACATTCATATCAATGGCAGGCGGAACTGGAAAGAGCGAGAAACCATTCCGATCAAAGAAATAAATGAGTTTGAAAGTTAGTTTATTTTGTATTTGGCAAGGAACTATAAGTCAAATAAGTAGCCGTGATAAAGCAGCATATCAGCAAAGCAAAAAGAAGAATGAAATATTGGATACTCCGACTCCAAAAAATACTATTATTCATACAAGCTGGTCAGTAACTCATCCAATGTTTCCACGCCTTCTTCCAACAAGAAATCCAAGTTATCCACGTTATCCACTGTTGACTCACTTTGTTCAACGAGTGGCTTAGTTGGTTCAGTTGTTGGTGGGTTCTCATTGAAGTAGTTGTCAAAGAATAACTGATCAGTCTCACTCATGGCCATCTGTCCAAGCCCGTTAAAAGCATCATTATTCAGCACTGATATAGGGTCTACTTGAGGGAATAGTAATGGTTCAGATAATTTCGTGGGAGACATTTTGTTTGCTTCATCAAGGACATCATCAATGGTACACTGAGTCGAGGGATATTCAATGCCAGGCATATCTTGACAAAAATTAAAGAGATCGTCTTCTTCGGGTTGTTTGGCAGTTGCTGACATGATTTCTTCAAGAGAACATGGAGTTGCTGGTGTGAGGCAGTGGTATTTCGAGTTGGCATTATCATTGCTTTCGGGAGAGATGGGATCAAAGTTAAGTGACGCTGATGGGGTAAGGGTTTCTTCGGGGACTGGCACGGACGTCAAGATCTGGTCAAGTTTCCGTTCTAAATCTGTCACAACCTTCTTGCTAGATTTTGAGGAGGCAGTCTTTGGAGGAGCCGTCTTCCGCCGTTTCGGTATTCTTGGAGGAATTCCCTCAAGAGCTTCTAATAATCTGGATTCGTTCGTTGGGCGTCCACGCTTCTTCGGAATAGCGTCGACACATTCGTCACCTTTTCCAGCCCTTACACATCTCTGTTGGGAGTGTAAGCTTCAAGACAGAAGCAAGCTATTCAGATGATCAGTTACCTTGCACGGACGCACGTAGCCACAGGAGACGTGGGAGTCCTTGCACGATTGACATGCTTTTGGGCGAAAGGGTTCCTTTGGCGGTGTCACTTCCGGCGTCGACACGTCTGATTCCACTTCGGGTATAATAGCTGCTCGGGCCTTTTCGGACGCCTTTCGTGGTCGTTTTAAGGACGATTGGGCGACGATCGGGTCGGGGTGCTGTGGTTCGACAGGTGATTCGAGGAAGGAGCCCGTTGGAGGCATAGGCTGCGCCGCGGGTTCCTCCTGGACCAGCGCAGCCAGAACCAGCATAATATTGGCGGTCGTTGCGTCCATGGCCCTCAAACACTCCTTTTCGTGTGGCTGGAGATGAGATGGAAGGTTTCCACAGAAAAAAAGAAAAGAAAGAACAAAGCATGAAGACATCCAATCTATGGCGATTCCATTGTTCTTAGTGTATGCGCTGAAGAAAGAATAATGAAGCTTATTAAACCCCGTACAGGCCTGAAATGACATCTTGCATACGACGGGATAGAGATCCAGTATTCACATAAGAATACTCACTTTCAAGGCACTCTACACTCACATCCATCAATTCATCATCTTCCTTCATCCCTTCTCCCGAATCCCCCGTTCGTTGTTCGTAAAGGCCTCTTTCAGTGATGACGAAAATGACTTTGTCAATGAGAGAATCCAGGTTATTCTTGAACGTCACAGTCACAGTCGAGCTGCCTGCCATAGCTAATACTTGGCCTTTCATGTTGAATTTGGTTTCGATTTCTTGAACTTCGTCTTCAATGGACATTTGCCTCCCTTGTCACCCGCCACAGCTAAGGGAGACACGATTTTCCATGAGGGAGTTGCATAATCAGATCCAAGTATGAAAGCCATGTCGTCTTCTTCTGAGAAAATGCATCAATAACCAAACAATCACACACGTGGAAGCTACACACCAGAATCCATAATATCTTTAAACTCATTATCGACTCCAACGCTTTGAAGACCTGCATAGGAGTTGCGGAACCTTGTAAATCCGGATTAAATCCTACATCCATCACAGTTGCTTGACCAAACACGCCTTCCACCATCCAGTTACCATTCTTTCCCATCTCCGTCAAAAGCTTTGTGATCTCATTCTTCATATCCGTAGGTGACACTTTTTTTACAGTTTCTAATGGCACAGATTTCAGAATCGGTCCAGCCTTCTGCTGCAATCCTGCAGGAACTTTCCGTTGAGTGCCCGAATTAGCAGCAAGTTGCATAGTCGTTGCAGCCGCATTTTGCAACTGTTGCTGTTGTTGTTGCTGTTGTAGAACCATCATGTGAACAACTTTCTCGAGTTTCTCATAAGTCAATCCATGTTCAGCCAACTTATCATCGGCCGATTTTCGAATTCTGGCCTCGTCTCCAGGACTAGCTGCAATTTGACTTCGGATTTGGGCGACGGCGCCAAACGCTTGTTGTTGGTTGATTTTTAGAGGCCAGGCGATTGGTTGCTGTAGTGGAATCGCAGTAGGTTGAAGAAGAGGCTGTGTTGCTGGTTGTACTGATGGAACAACTATTGGAGGGGCTGGAGGTTTCGGGGCTTCAGGTTGAGGTGGTGGAACTACAGTAGCAGTAGTACTCTTTTGGCCAGCATTGACTACTTCTTGTCCCATCAAATAAAAGTCGGTTAACGTCTTTAGTAGCTGGTCAACCTGGCTTCGACTTGCATACACAACATTTGGTGGTGCCTCGTATTGATTTTCAAACAAGCCGCGCTGATAGACCAATGTTTAAAACGCTTTATGGTTGAAATCTATAATCGCGCAAACTCACCATCGAAAGCAATACTTTAACTTGAGGTTCTTTTCCTGCCTTTGCCAATATTTCCGCCAATTGTGTAATATTGGTGTACATTGGCTTCATTTCTTCAAACTTTCCTTTGATGTATTTCAGGTCATCCGCATTCACTGTCACTGCAATGTAAAAGTCTTAAAATTTCTCACGCAGAAGTAAAGTACTGTAATAGACATACCAGGCTGCCTTTGAGGAGGCTTGGGTGGTACTTGAAGACTAGGTAAATCAATTTGCGGCTGAAGATTGATTTGAGGAGGAGGTGGTGGGTTTCGCGCCTGTGCCCTCCGCCCAAGCTCATCATTCACTAATGACACGTATTCCACTCCTACTTTATCTAAAGGCATTGCCAATAATGTGCAAATATCTGAGTGCGAGAGACTAGGTTGAAGTGAAGGAGACTTTGCGAGCAAACGATCAACAATTTTGGCGGCGATCATGAGCTTGTTTTGTGGAGTTTGTGTTGGTTGTGGTGTAGGAGCAAGAAGTTGAGCCGCGTTTTTCTGAGCAGCAGCAGCGGCGGCAGCGGCCGCGGCTGCAGCTTGTATCTGTAATTGAGCCTGCGCTTGTTGCTGTACCTGCTGAGTTGCTGCTGCTTGCACAGCCGCCTGTGCCTGGGCTGCTTGCTGGGCCTTCACTTGGGCTTGCTGTACTGCAGCTTGCTGGGCTTGTTGTGCTTGTTGTGCCTGAGCAAGAGCCACGCGTTGGTTGAGAGCTACGGCAGCAGAGTTCAAAGATGGAGAAGCTTTCTGTTGTTGTAAGTTTTGAAATAGTCCCAGTTGTGTGGCTTGTGCCGACAGATTCTGTTGTTGCTGTTGTTGCTGCAAGAAAATATTGGCTGCAGCTTGGATATTCTGCTGCTGTTGGTGCTGTTGAACCTGCTGCAGGAGTTGTTGTTGCTGTTGTTGCTGCTGCTGTTGTTGGTCAGTTCCGGACTTCATTTGAAGTGCATTCACGAAAGAATCAAACGGAATGGGACCTTGTCCTTTCATTTGCCGAACAGCATTGTAAGACATCCATTGATTCATTAAATTCCCTGCAGGACCATTGTTGCTTCCCCCAGCTCCCGCGTTCATATTTAAATTTCCAGCATTAAAATTCAGATTATTTGAGGCCAAGTTAACAGCGTTGGCCCCACCAGCATTCAGATTTGCGTTCAGATTTGGAGTCATATTGTTGAGGTTCATTCCAAAGTTATTGAAGTTGTTTGAACCGCCCATCGCATTCATTAATGCCAGTGTATTAAAATCAATATTATTGTTTCCAAGGTTTGTATTCGTGACAGGAGGATTATTTGGAGACTTCATGTTTTGTAGCAATTGTGATTGTAGTTGAGCCATGATACTATTCTGATTCATTCCCGTCTGCTGATTACTAAAGTTCATTTGCGCGAGTTGGTTTAGTTGCGCTTGATTCAGTTGGGCCAAGTTGAGTTGCGGGTTTGGTTGTTGTTGCTGTTGTTGTTGTTGTTGTTGTTGTTGAGGGGCAGGGCCGATGTTTCCCAGTGCGGCCAGTTGGTGTTGCTGAAGCGGAGTAAGCTGCGATCTGAGTTCGGCAATGCGCGTTTTTGACAGTTCTGCGTAGACGACCTTTTTGGATGGTTAAAGCAACTTAAGTTTAACTCGGACAAGGCGGAACAAAGACAGCGAACGCACTCTGATTCCATTCGAACCCGCCAAAAGAGCGGCTTCCATCGCGGAAACTGCGGCACTCAGTTTGTCGTCGGACTGGCCGGCTGCCTGGGGAAGCTGTTTGACCACCTGTGTTCTGGAAGGGGAGGAACAAGGGAAGGGGAAGTTGTCAGCAATGCCTGCGGTTGACAGCGTTTATCACTCACAAGGCATCTTTCACTCGGATTCGGTCCGCAGCCGTGATGGTGTTGCTGTTGTTCATAGCAACTGGTTTTTGTCAAAGAAGTCTCTGAAAAACAAACTAATCCCATGTTTCTTCGTGTCCGGCGATTTCAAACCATTCTCATCGTTGGAATTCTTGTTATACTGTTCACACATTCCTCGAGTCTATTTGGAGGACGGATATCTTCAGACAAAGATGTGCACTTGATGCCAATTGTTCCTGCCAACGACGACTCTCTCAACATAGTCATCAAAGATCTTTCAGAATTGCGAAAAGAAAAGCTAAAGGCAATTTCGGGACAACAAGCATTTGCAGACGATCCTGCTATCATGCGTCAAACACAACTCAATCTATTAAGTGATCTTGAAAAGACAATTGATTTGGATCAAGTTCAGATACTGGACTATTTGAATGGCGAAGAAGGACTAGCGCATGACAGGTTTGTTCCAAGTTTAGCTTGGTGCACTTTGATTGCTTATCAACTTTCAGTGTTTTTGGCGGATCCCTCCTGAATCTTGAAGCTCCTTTCGATTTCGTATCAACTTGGAAGCGAGTTCATTTATATGCCATCCTGGCAGATCCAGGTGGTTACAACTATGAGAGTGTCAGTGTTATCGAAAACAGAGGATTCACCAGCAACAAACTCACAATATTACCCGATTATCATGAAATGAGTCGTCGTGTTCGTGCAAACTTAATTGCTTATACTATTCTCTATGAAAAGCCATCACTCAAAAACCTGCTACTCAAACACGATAGTCTCAATCCAGGAAATGATCTAGTTGCCGAATTAGAAAGTCTCACCAAAGGCTTAACTGAGGCTTTGTATCCATGGTTTAAATCTGGCTCAATTCGAGACTGGCAACTGAAATTCCAACAAAGTCGTGGAACCATAAATGACACTGGAATCGTAATGACTGGCGGTGACGGACAGATCGAAACCTTGATTCATTCTATTGTTGCCTTACGAACCATAATGAAATGTGACCTTCCAATCGAAGTTCATTTTGCTGGAGAATACGATCTTTCCCATGAAATGAGCGAATCTCTTCGTGTCCTACCAAACGTAACCCCAATCGATTTGATGAAGATATTCCCAGACGAACTATACGCAATAGCATCATGGAGTGTCAAACCATTCGCCATCCTAGCATCCTCCTTCCAAAAAGTTATATTCCTCGACGCAGATGCACTATTCTTTCAAGACCCATCCACTCTCACAGGCTTCAACAGCTTTACTCAATATGGTCAAGTCTTTTTCCACGATCGCGGGATGGAACGCGAAGTCAAGGGATACTCCCAATGGTTCAAGAAAATCAACCCACAAATGTCGAAATACGCGTCATCGCTACGGTTCCCAAACGCTCTTTCTTGGCATGAACAAGAGTCTGGTGTGGTTGTGGTTGACAAATCTCGAACTGGAATCCTTCATTCGCTGTTATTCACATGTGCAATGAACAGTAACGCGAATCGCGAGGAAACGTATGCTCACGTTTTTGGAGACAAGGAAACTTTTTGGATGGCGATGGATATGGCGCGTGTTCCGTATAAGTTTGTGAAGGGGTATGCGGGGGCACTTGGGTTTCGTGAGGGAAACAGTGTGTGTGGAAGTAATTATCATGTTGACGAAAAGTTAAGGCCAATGTGGTGGAATGGAGGAATTTTGCTGTTGAAACATTCTTCTGACAAGCTATTTGTTCAATTCAAAGAGGCGGCTGTTGATTTGGATCGAGGGATTGATAAGTGGGAGAAAGAAATCGGCATGAAAGGAAGCGAGAAACCGATGTGTTTTCGACCCGTTTCACCAAAAGCAGAAATTGTCGTTTTGAGTGAGGAACTCCGCGAGATAGGGAGTAAGTACATTGACCTCCACTTAAATATTGTCTCCGATGGCTGGAAGCATTTCTTGAGCAATCTTAGTATATAAACTAGAGAATCCAAAATTATTTAACAAGTGGATAATATATGTTTTAGATCTGCTCTTAACTGAATAACGTGAAGTAAATGATGAAACCATAAAGAGTCCTTTCACATATTTCTGGTCGCTTGAGGAACAGCAACCACCTTGGGATTATGTGACATACCAACGTGGGCGGAATAACGCGAAGGCCAACGTCTACGTTCAACGATGGGAACATATAAGAGGCAAGCGCAGAAAAGGAGCAATGCAGCACGTTTCAGGGGATAATGATGCTTGCGTGGTTTTGGTTCGGGAATTTCTTCTTCGTCTGACAATTGGAGCAAAGGCTTCTTATCCTCAGGAGTCTTGTCGGAATCGTCAACCTCCCCAACTACTTCTTGCGCAATCGCAACACCCTCCACAACACATCCAGAATCCACAAGAACAATTGGCACAGCAGTGTTCCAAAGCATCGACATTTCCTTGTGTCGAATTCCCCAAAGCACAACCGAAAACATCGTTTGTGGCAACGTAAAAATAACATACGAGGCAGCCCCGAAACGCTCCAAAATAATCAACATCGTGTACTGCTTGAGTGTCCAACACACACCGATTCCAATCAAGTCCGTAACAGTTGCTGAATGACGAGACATGACCTCGGCAACCACCGCGAAATCGCTGGAGAAAATAGTGGAAGCCCCGAAAGTGAGTAAGATGAAGAGGTTCACGTAAAAGATGAGCTGAAGCGGGTTTGCACGGCCGCTTGTCAAGAGGCTTTCTTGGAGTGTGAAAACTGTGGCTTTTGAGACCAAAGAAACGACGAGAAAGAGGACACCGAAGATATTTCTGGTAGTGTCGGTTGATATGGTTGGTGGGAAGGATGAGTATGTTTTGGATTGAACAGAATAGCGGCTTGGATTATCAAGAATAAAAGCCACAACACCGGTAGTAATCAATGCGCCTGCTAGAACACTTTGCCATGGATAAGTCTTTTTATAATTAAAGAATCCAATCAATATGACGGGGATGATCTATTGGAGACAATCAATTTAATTGAATTGATTACCAATTCGGCCTACCAGCAAAGCTTCCGCAGTCATCACAACGCTTCGAGATGTATACTGATTTGCGATTGGACCGGCATATACTCCGAGCATGTAGCAAACGGTGAGGATGATTGGACTCACAACAGGGATGTGACAAGGGTTCTTCTGACCACGAAGAAAGCAGTATGAGACAATAACGGCAATCAAGCTCATAAATAGGCGTCGAATGCTATGGAATGTGGAAGGGGAGGCGTGAGTCGTGACGAGCTATTTCACATTGGTTCAACAACATACGGCAATAAATCGATCCTGCTCTGGAAGTACCACCTAAAGTGCTCGTTGAGAGTACTGAGTACTTCTCCTGTCAGGTATATGGTAGCTACGAGGAGAGCTATCTCGCATAAGCGAGAGGTGTTGGTGTTCGGCCCGAAAAGCATGGGGTAAAGTTTGATTGCTTTTTTATTAGCATGGCTGGTTCCGCTGTATTAATATTTCACACTTAATGTCTTCAATCTTGCAATTCATTCGCATTCCGCTGTTCAAGGACAAACTCAACCAAGCACTCAGCAACCTCAAACCCAACTACAAAGGCTGCATCAAGAATATCTTTCCCAATGGTTCCTTCAAAATGCTGTAATAAGACTTGCAGAAACGCGACGTCTCCCTTCCGCACCCCCATCAATAGCAAAACAGAATTCACCCTGACGCTGAAAGCACGCAACAGTGTCCGTAGCATCAACAATGGACCTTGTTGAATGGCCAGCGCAACAACAACTGCTGGAACAATCGACCTTGTATCTTCAAACACCTCTTCACCATGCTGTGGATTATTCCCACTAGCCAAAGCAATCAACAACTCGACACGTCCCGAATCAATAGCAGCAGCTAACGCATACGGTCCAACTGGAACACCAACCGTCGCTAACACCGTCACAGCAAGTATACTTCCCTCCTTCACCGCCAAATCCAAAGCCCCTTGCTCCCCTCCTCCAACCCCACCCATAATCTTTTGTACCTCCACCATAAGTCGAACACTCGAAACGAGACCGCGTCTCGCAGCTAAATAAATATGTGCAGAAGTAACTCGAAACGCCCCACTCAACACCAAAACCCGAATCACGTCTTCCTTCCCGCCACATACCGCGGTTCCAAGAACTACACCGCGGTCTTCGAGGACTTTAGGTTCGGTTACTTGCATAGCAAGGGTGAAGCCTTTGATGAGGATTGAGACCATGTTGCAGTCGCCGGTTTCTACTGCGCTTGCAAGAGTTGAAAGACTTGGAATGACCCCGCAGTTGACGATTAGTGTTGTTAGCACGGAAATGTTCTTTTGTCGGATGGCGAGTTCGAGGGGGGCAGCAGCGGCGCCTGGGTATAGTGTAAGAAGGTGTCGGGCGATGGCTCCTGAGGGATTATTTCGGGCTGCGAGGAATATGTCGCTTGCTGTTGGAATTACTTTGGTTTTGGAAGTGAGGATACGGAGGAAGGGGAGATTTGATGTATCAATGCAGCAGGTGAGAGTTGTTTGGAAGAATTTGTTGCGAATATCAGGGTTGACAGAAGTCAAGTATTGTGAGTCAGAGGTAACAGGAGATTCTAAACTGTTGTCAGTTTCTTGCTGGAGTTCGTGTTGAATCAGAGATTCGAGAGCATGACGGTTGTTGAGGAACACTGCACTCGTAAAGGTAGATTCAGATGGCTCTACTCGAGCTGAGGCCTCAAGAAGTTTTGTAAACACTAAAGGATCTCCATCGTGAATGGCCATATTGAGAGCTTCTGTTGCTACAGACGCGGGACAGGCTGCAAGAACCCAGTCCAGCGGTTCCATTCTTGCGGATTCACCACTTATAGCAACTGACTCAAACACTGATGATTCGTTGGCAACACTGAATTTTGTGGCAAATAGAACGTCGGTCGCCGCAACAGGACAAAATGAACATTCCAACAAGAGTTTCAGACAATCAAAACTTTTAGAATCTATAGCAAACGACACTGCCCCCGCGGGGGGCTCAGAATCTGTGGCGAGTAAAAGCTGAAGAATTGTTGCATCATTTTGGGAAATGGTTGTAGCAAATGCAACGCGGCTAATGGGTACGTTTCGGGAAATAAGCCACTGAATTGTAGATACATGTTGATTCAATACTGCAAGATGAATGCACGAAGGCGGAATCAAGGATTGAGCGACACGTCAGAAGTAATAACTCCAAAATATCAGTATTTCCATCTCTCGACGCCAATTCCACACATCGTCTCCAAATTTCGCGCGAAATATTACAAGGAAATCGGTTCTCGTCTTCAGGCAGCGGGAAATCAGGGTCAAACGGATCAGATTCTATGTCATTGTTTGTTGGGGTTCAGCACACCAATCTACCATCATTCGAACCAATTCGACTTTTTGAGATAATACACAGCGACGGAATGTATCAGGGCGGACGGATTTACAGAGGCTAAAGAGGATGCTTGATACTTTCAAGTGGCCCTTTTCGCAACTGTACATGAGAGCATTTGGAGCTTCATCAATGAGCTGAAAATAAAGGGTCGGAGTATCTTTGCAGTATGTGAGGATAAGGTTTATGAATTGAGGGTCTTCACGACAAGCTGCAAGTTTCAGGAGGACAGCGTGAAGGGCGGGTTTCTGAATTGGTATAATTGACACGGATTCTTCGTTTACTGGTGATAATGATGAGAGAGCAGGAAGAGCGAGCCAAGGAGGAGGATTGATGAAGTGTTTTGAAAGATAAGTCGTACAATATCCAGGCTTCCCGAGAGCATGGCATCGCAAATGACAGGTTTGTCCAAGATATTAGGCCTATAGTCCACTTTGAGCCATTCAGTTAGGGCTTTGACGATGCTGACACGATCTTCAGCTATCGCCCTAAGTGGTAGGTCTCTTGTGATGAGGAAGGAGCGATTCTATTGAGAACTAAATCCGAGTTGATAATTATGGTTTAATTTCAATCAAGCAAACCTCTAAGGACCAAGTGCGGTTCAGCAAAGGAAGTTGAAGCAGCCTCAAAGAAGGACACCTCGGACATTCCTTTTCCTGTCAAGTCGCAGTGCCGTTTAATCAGAGCAGCGACCCATGAGGCACTGAGCCACGTCGTTGAGAACACTCCTTTTGGTAAGTGAGTGTGAGTCAGCGCCATCGAATCAACACCAATCACAACTGACCGCGACTCAGTTGCGTCACCGACACGTTCGACTGTCCAACATTGTTTCAGAGTAGTCCGACAGCCGAAGAAGGATCAGTGCCCACACTTCATTGGGAAGCGCTACCATCTTTATTCCAAAAAATGAACAAATAAAATATGGAAAGATGTATGAGTTATGACTTGTTTTTAATGACGTAATACATTCGTATTCTAGTTCAATGTGGCACGGATTTCCCGGTCCAATTGCGTTCGTTGTGGTGAGAATGATGCGATTGGATGACGTGTGACCCGTGCCCAAACAAAGAAGAAGATACAAAAGCAGACAACCCCGCAACCACCAAATGCCCACGATACAATCTTCCTCAGATGTTCACTCCATCATCTACTCCAGAGCCTGTTTCAACAAAGTCCTCGAAAGTCCGTATGATCGTCTCGCCGGATCTGCTGCCTCACTTCAAGTCAAAGAAGTCGAAAGCCCCTTGTATCGAATCTGACATCAGAGCAAAAGGCTCGAGTGGCAGTTATATACGCCTTTGCCTTAAATCATGAACTATTCCTCACACACTTCAACGTTTGCGGTGTTATTGGACACGGAACCAATGGCGTCGTTCTTGGAGCCAAGGACTTATCAACTGGCCAATCAGTTGCCATCAAGATTATCTATAAAACGCAAGTATCCACCAACGAGCCGTTTCCGTCTGAAATCGGAGTCCTCAAAGCACTAAACTCCCATCCACTCACTTCGTCAACTACCCTCAACTTTGTGACTGCCTGGCAAGATGAACATCACTTTTACTTGGTCACTCAGTTCTTTGGTACAAACTGGATGGCCTCAGTTCCGGAATCAAAGCTGGCTCCAATCTTATTCCAATCTGTGTAGATGGAATCACAACAACACACCACTTTGCCTTTTCAACCGGTTCCTGCGACTGTGGGCATGGCAGAACTCGATGAGAAGGTACCAGCATCTTACAGAAGGAACGACGTTACTCCCCTTACAACCCATCAAACATATTATCCGATCTGTAGCTTCAGCACTGTGGGGAATACATCAGGCAGGTTACTACCATGGAGATATCAAGCTCGAAAACGTTCTTGTTCAATACGATGCGCAGTTGGGGACTGCACACATCCTCAAGTTCTTCTCGCGGATTATGGACACTGTGACCGTGTTGAGGCTGGTATTTCCAGATATGGCACGAGAGAAGTCTCTCCTCCCGAATTCTTGGCGATAGTCCATTTGAAGCGGATGAGCTTGATGGACAGACTGCTGATGTGTTTGCTCTCGGAATTGTGCTGTATTCTTTGTTGAGTGAGATTGGATCACTTCCAACTGTTGGAGACGCTCTGCAGAAGGGAACAATTGGATACAAGTACTTGGTGGGTGCAGATGATGGTCGGTATTTATTCGATGAAGTTGGTGATGTGATTGATGACGAAGCATGGGATTAATCAATCAAATGTGTTGGGTTGACCCACGAAGGAGGATTGGGCTGGATCAAGTGTTACAGCATCCATGGTTGAATTGAAATTCGTTTTATACTCTTAAGCTCAATAAATAATCATTTTGTACAAGATTGGTTGACAAAACTTACATATAACTCATAAAGAATTTGTCTGCACCAAGCCTCCATCAAAATCTTCCCAAGAGAGCCTCCAACAAGATTCAAGAGAACACTTGTACCTTCTGCAAAATGGGGCAACTGAGGTGTCAAGAATATTTCAAACCCAATACAATCCAATAACATTAGATTTATGGATAATGAGATGGAGCCAGGAAAACTGGAAATCTAGCTTCTTCAAAGACCACGTTTTTTCAGGGATTCTCGTTGTGCGAACACGTTGTGTGAATTGCATCATTTGATTTGTCGGACTACCTTTTGCCTGGCGGCTGAATGTCGATCCTTGCATGAGACAATCCTGGGATATGCAGGTTGACAGGTTCCAACGGGTTCCATGACGTTCTAGAAAGTTCCAGCAGGATCAAGGTGATGCGCAGTTGTTAACAGTTTGGGGTTTGAAATGTTGTTTCGAAAACTTGACCACATTTCCACGTTTTTTTTGATTTTGCAAATCGGACGACTCGGCCACGTCATAGAAAACAAAGCACAAAAGCAGCCACCCTTTTCCGCCTTCCGCTTCAACAAAAACAAACCGTTAAACCACAATGGCCGTTACAACGTCGCTCACCACACTCTTTGGACTGAGCAAGACCTCGTCTGCATCGAGCACAACATCAACGGCAACGTCAACGACATCATCAGCCACGGCCCGGATCGCAGTTCCACCGGGCCTCGCCGCCCTCGCCTCGCCAAAGACGAAGAGTGCGGGTCTCTATTCAACACTGTCGTCGGAAGAGAAGGCGCGCGTGGCCGTGGCGACTGCGTTCAAACTGTCGCCACACAAACTCGTCCGCAGCTTCGCAGTCAAGCGCATCATCGGATTCGGATCAAACGGCGTCGTTCTTGCTGCAACTTTGAACGCTGCACCAGTCGCAATCAAGATCATCTACAAGAACAAAGTCTCCTTCAACGATGCTATTCCTCCTGAGATTGAAGTCCTCAAGTACATCAACTCGGCTTCAGCTACTAGAAACAGCCACATTCTGCACTATGTTGAAGACTGGCAGGATGAGAACCACTTCTATCTGGTCACTGAGTTGCACGGAAACGACTGGCTCGCATGTGCCCCCTCCACGTCATCAGAAGACTCGCTCGCGCCACTCACCTTCAAAGCAACCTACGAAAATGCTTCGTTCACTGTCACTCTCCCATTCTCTGCTGGATCTTCCGATCTCTGGGCCTGGTCATACGCTCACCGTGCTCACATGTATTCCACAGAGTCTCACACTATGCTCCCACTCCACCCTGTGAAGCAAATCATCAAACAAACTGCACTCGCTCTCCAAGAAATGCACTCCCTTGGATTCTACCATGGCGACGTCAAGATTGAGAATGTTCTCGTGGCGTCTGGAGGCTCTCACGGACCTCAAGTCCGACTGGCTGACTTTGGTCACACCAAGCACTCTTCCTACGGAATCAAGTCATATGGAACTCAGGAAGTGTCCCCACCAGAGTTTCTCCAAGACTCCCCATACTCTACCACTGACCTTGATGGCCGCGCCGCTGATGTCTTTGCTCTCGGCATGGTTCTCTACGTTCTCCTCAATGACCATGGAGAACTTCCCTCTGCCGTCAAGAAGGTCAAGTCTGGAAAGGTTGGATACGATTGCCTCGTGTCACACCAACAGGGATACTACCCGCTCGACACCATTTCTGAGCTGGATGATTCTGCGTGGAACCTCTTGTTTGCCATGACACGAGTTGACCCATCTACTCGTGTCACCATTGACCAAGTCCTCGCCCACCCATTCTTTTCTGATGTTGTCTGATCATCAGGGCATTGAATTTCCTCTCAAAAACTCCACTCCATGTGATTTCTACTACAGTGATTTCTTCAAAAAGGCGACTGTGTCCTCTGATTTGGCTCTGTCTTTTCCAAAACGAAAAACGAAAACTCCATGCAAGACTCTATTTACACCTGCTACTCACTTTAACTACTACTCACTCTTTTTCTTGGTTTCCATCTATTTGCTTTGATCGCCGGGAGTACCCCCTTCTCCTCTGGTTTCTACAAAAGTATCAGCAAAAACTCATGATGTGAAACATTCTGTAATTTTATTGTTTCTTATTGTTTCTGTTTCTTTTTAGAATAAATTGTCTGATTGTATACTCTTCTTTCATTAACTGCTCACTTAACTCAAATCACCTCATCACCCACGACAACTTCCTCAAACACATACCTGAATTCTCTCATCCGTCTCTTCAACTCTCTCCGTCCTTCAATGCTCTCTTTCCCAGGTTCCCCGCGCCACAACCAACAACACACCCACCACTACCAGAAAACTTGGCCGCATACCCAAGTCTTCTAGCCGCTTCAATCACCAGAATATTCAACTCCCCACAACCTCATCCCCATACAACCCCCGCCTCGTATCAAAATTCTCATCCATCAACTCCGCAACCCGTCTCCACTCCCCCCTCTCCAACGCCTCCCTTCCACTCTTTGCAATCCCCGCAAACTTTTCCATCGCAGCATGGACAACAGGATCTCCTTGCACAAACCGCTGCCGAATCGTGTTATGGATCTTCCCGCTGTCTGAGGGAACGCCGACATACGCGATCCAGAGGTTTGGTGGGGCGTGGGAGAGGGGCAGGCGGGTGTATATGCCGTGGTTGTGGGATTCCATGTGGGGTTTGTTGAAGTCCATGTAGACGAGGCCGCCGTAGGCTTGGATTACGCGGTCTTGGAGGCCGGATGCGATGCTGCGATTGTAGTGTTTGAGAAATGATTATGGAATGTGACTGTTTTGGGAGCGAGGGTACGGTTACGTACTCGAGTTCGTCCTTTTCGGCTTGGAGGGCGAGGTTCGCGCGGATGTGGGGTGGGAATGCGGGATGGTTATCGAGACCATAATAGAGAATTAATGCACGGAGGAAGGCCGTGATAAGAGCTGAGGAACCAGCGAGGCCGACTTGTCTGGCGTAAGAATCATGTTAGAATCTTGTAGGAGTAAGATACGACAGATGCCTTGGAATGTTGGTTTCATAGTCAACACTAAATCCTCTTAGAACTCCGCCTTCCACAGAGTGAATTCCCAAGTCCCGGCAGTAGACTCCAAACACTTTCGCTGCGGCGAGCATCAATCGCTGAACACCATAATATCCATTCTTTTCACATGATGCAGAGAGTTGAGCAATAGATGCAAACTGGAACGGATCCAACAGTGGTGTTTGGTGGATTGAAATAGTTTGATCCGAGGGCGATGGATTAGGTGTCAACGTAACAGTCGCTTTAAAGTTTTTGATGAGCAGAGAAATAGTTTTCCCGTAGAATCCGTCTGTGATTTTGGGAATACTGAGTCTTCCAAATGAAAGCGAGGGATTTACATACCTGACGGATTCCCAAGCAATCCAATACGTGCATAGGCGCTCGCAACCGTAGGTACAGAGCTTTGATTTAAAGCTTCAACCGATACCGCATGTGTATGATGAATAACATGCAATTCATCCACATTCAATGTCTTGAGTCCAGTCACAAATGACGCAGCCTGAGTCCACGCGTCTTCATCCATGTCCGAGACTCTAGACGATAGTTGTAATGCATCTAGAGTAGAATAAAGGTTCTCTCGAATCAGGCCGGAAACAAAGAAAGCCCTTGTTCTCTGTTTTGACAGGGTTGATGTCTCCTCCTTGTCCTCAATCACACGAATTGAAGACCCCGTCGTATCCTTTGCAACTGAGACGGTTCGCTCAATGAAATCCCAGTCGATTTCTTCGGATAGATCTGTTGGTAGAATAAGGACTCCATTGCCATCGTTCAACTTGTGGCTCAGGGCTGCAACGAGCGACTCTGTGACACTGCGCAATACAACCAAGTTAATTAGAGTGAAAACCAAACAATTATATGCACTAACCGTTGAAGAGACGCGCCAGATGCACACGATCCAACATTCGACACCTCCAATTTAACCAGTGCCGTCCATCGCTGTGCTACTGCAAACGAAGATGCATCACAGACAACTAGAAGTGGGTATATAGATAGAAACAGCGGTAGATGCGTCAGAGAGTCGATTGGAGTTGAGGCTGAGGACGAGTAACACTGGAACACAATCAGCATTTTGAAATAAGATTACTTGACGAACTCTGACATAATTATTGGATTTTAGTACTTCTGAAACAGGAACCGAATAACTCAGGCTGTAATTATATTTTCCAGGTTACAAATCAATAATGCAATTTATACAGGTAATTCGACAAGGGAATGCAATATATCCGTCATCCACCGAGAATCCAAGGAGCAGGTAGATTCTTTTCCAGAGCATTCCTTCCATGTGACCGCTACACCAACTATTCCCGGCTCCACCTCCTCAACATTTTGAACTGACTTCAAAGCAAGCTTCTCGTAACGAGCTCGATCTGTAATGGTAAAAACGACGCGCTCTAATAAGCACATTTCCGCAAATCCATTAAGCGTGACAATGACAGTTTCACTTTCGTCTCCCATATTTTGAAGTTCAAGGATTTCGCTCTGAACATGGTAGACTTCTTTGATTTTATCGACTTCTTCTTGTATTCCGCATCGGGCTGTTGAAGTCACGATGGGCTCATTTGAGGTTAAGGACTGCACAAATGCGTCAAATGCAGCACCGCCGTCATCTCCTGCTGACAAATATATGGTTAAAACGCGACAAATTGCACAAATATAAAATAAACACAAACCATTTTCCCAATTTACAAACTCGTCACCAAGCGAAGCGTTTCCAGCGCCAGTCTTGTTATTTCCATTTGTCAAAAAGTCCCATAGCCCATCCAGCTCTGCGTCTTCCGACACAACTGTAGATAATTCGGCGTGACTGACATCTGATTCATCCATCCTTCTTCGCTTTGAAGTCGCAAAACAGGCAAATTCAGGGAGTTCAGGTTCATCAAAGAGGTGACACAGACCATCATTGGTTGGTGATAAATCCGACATGACACTGGGAGACGGTGTAACGAATTCGGGACTGAGACTAGAAGGAAACGATGGATATATGTCAAAGGAAGTTGAAGAAAATTGGCTGAATGACGATTGCCCATCTTGCAGGTGAGAATCCGAAGAGCTTCGTTGTAACTGCTGATATGATAAGCTTTTTTCTGCAGAATGCGTCAAGCTTTGACAACGGCGGTCAATCTTTTGGGGAGTGGGTCGACAAACTGTGGCGAGAACAAATCAACCAGGTATTCCAGCTGTGCAAAGGTAGTTCCAAAATGAGCCACAGAGATATCCATTATTTTCCTCAGTTCAGCTTCATTTGCGGGCTTTCCGACAAGACGCCGCCTTCCAGATGTAACATAAGTCCTGGCAGTTGCGAGATCAATTTTGGTATGGCCAATCAGGGAGTTGTCGCTGCACATTAGTTAATATCGCGTTGTTACTACGTCATAATCCTTACTGCGTGAGAGCGCAAGACTTCCGTTCCTTCCAAAGTTAAGCGCGAAGTTCTTCAATCATTATATCTAATTGTCTCCGAGTGATGGAAGCCTTGTGTGGAGCGTCGACGCATCCTTCAAGCGCATCACACTAAAACGTGATGAGTTAGCATCAACAACCCACACACACAAAATCAAACGTACGATTAACTTCAATCTAATAGCTTTGGATTTTTTTGTTGGATCACACTGAAGTACTACGACTGAATGTTTCAGGTAATCCAGTCTTGTCAAAAGATCCTTCAGCTTGTATTGAACATATTCGGTTTCAAGGCGGGCACGATCAGCAACGGTAATCTCGCGTAATGCTTTCGGGTTTGGGATGAATTTGATCGGGAACGAAATGATCGATGCGCAGTTGCTGTTCGTTTTGGTTGGGTCGTGGAGGCAGGTTGGTTAAGATTCGAGGTCGATGTTGATTTGGAAGTTGAATTTCCGTTTCCACATGAATCAGAGTCGAGATATTAGACAGATGCATAGTGGGATTATTATGATTTGTTGAATACGAAGTTTGCTGTCCTGCTGGTGCTGCGATGCAAAAGCTTCCTCTGTCGATGAGGAGACGCTACTGCTCTCAAAACAGACGAAATAATTGGGGTTTTAGGTTGATATTTTGGCATTCTTTGCATTTGTTTCCGTTGTTTCCGCTTTTCAAGCTCCACAATGAATCGATCCAATGACAGTGTTGGTTCTCCTTTAGCATCTCTTGCTGCATTGAATTTGAGCCACATGTGTGAACGGAGCTAGTAGGTTGCTGAACTTGAATGGTTTTCGAGGAAGCCTCTCCAACGGTCTGTTTCACTGACTCGACCGAAGAACGTGCGGGTATAATATCAGGCGAGGAAGAGATGGATGGTCCAAACTAGAATCCGTGCTGGATTGACGTGGATGAAGAGGATGCAGGAGGACTAGGCGGTCTCTGTTGAGTCTTTTGCCGATCCTGCCATGTTCGTATTACTGAGTTAATGAGATACGTATAAGTTGTTGCGGTTGGGCGTCAGGCCCAGAGGATAAGTTGTTCGATCGCAGCGGCCTTCTTGCGACTGTTTCCAAATCGCAATTTCGACATCGTTCGCATAGTTGATAGTCTTTCGAGAGGCTCGTTCGGTCCAGTAACGATTGGGTTCTCTTGAGCGCGGACAACCTGTTTGGTGCGTGAGTGAAGCGGTAAGTGCCGGGGATGGCTGTCACTCACAGTTTCTGTCGAGCTGTAAATCGTTCATCGTCGTTACTCTCCAATTGGTCCATTGGTGGCTGCGGTCAGGTGAAGCTGCTGCGCACCTCGTCTGCGTCCTTAACAAGAAAAACAGAGTAACAAATAATGATAACTTATGCATACAATTCAGTTAAAACATCAAACATTCGCCGCGATCCCGATGAACACACATCAATAAGACCGAATCCTTCAACGTCCACTTCCATCAGCTCATCACTATCAGCATTTTACCGTCATCATTATATTCCCCACACCGCTCTTCATACAGTTTTTTCTCTTGGATCGTGAAAACAACTCGTTCCGTCGTCTCTACTCGAGGGTTGGAAAGCTAACAACCACATTCGCGTCACCAACATCCAAAACAACCCCTTTGACATTAAATCTCGATTCAATGCTTCTACTTCTTCTTCGATTGATAATTTGTGCAAATTCAATGCTTCAGACGCATTAAATGGTCGTACCGTTGGAACAACAAAGTCGGTACCAAGAACAAACTCCATATCATTGTCTACAAACGATTCATCTACAACCGTTGGTTAAAAAATATAGGAATACGATCACGAAAAACAACCTATGTCTGATGTCAAATTTGAAACTTTGTGTCCACTGGTACACTATCAACGCCACCATTCACAACTTGAGCGTCCTGCAAATGATAATTGAATCCAATTTTGACCAGCTTCGTTTCTCCGTTAAGTCCCTCCATACGCCACACTCCATTCTGTCCCATCTCCGAGAGCATAGTCTTGATCTCAGTCTTCATATCTGATGGTAATAGTTTCTTCCCTTCTGTCACGGAAGGGATTAGTCCAGCACCAGCGGAGGGAAGCGGCAGCGACGGAAGTTTGGGGATAGAGTTGTTGATCTTCTTTCCTACTGTCGCGGCCTGTTTCCCCGTTGGAAGAGATTTCGCATTTAAAGGGGGCGTTGCAACAGGTGTGGGATTCTGTGCTTCAACAGCGGGTGAATCGTTGATGCTTGTGGCTCTTTAAACTGTGCGACGAGTTGAATCAATTGCGTGATATTCGTTTGGAATCCTGCAAGTTTTCCATCAAAGTGTTGTCGAGTTGCTGCTTCGTTCGCTGGTTGCGTCGAACATGGTTTTGAAACGCGTTCACGATCTCGGCGGCATTATTAAAACTCAGATTCGCAAGAGGCCAGTTATCCATTTGATTGCTGCCAATTTCGGAGATGGTGCTGGCACTTGTTGCGTTGGTGGTATATTTGTGGGAGCAGACGTTGCCCTAGAAGCCAAAACAATCTTTTCTCCTTCATTATAGAGCTCCGTTAACTTGGTCTTTAGCACATCTGCATTTGCACGGGTTATATATACAGTATCAGCAGGAGCAGCAAAGTTCATTTCTGCAAGTTGTTTCTTGTAAACGTGATTAGATGTTAAAACAACTGGAAGTAGAAAACTCACAATCTTGTTCAACATGATGATTTGTGACTCTTTACCAGGCACACTTTGAAACAATGGCAAGAGTTTAACGCTATTTGCCACCATAATCCGCAGTTCTTGAAGAAGATTTTATATATTGCAAATCTTCTGGGCTTACTTGGACAGGTGCTGTAAATAGTACAAGTTTAGAAAAATCACTTCGTTAGTATGAAGTACCTTGTGGCGGTTGATTCGGGACGACTGGAGCCGCGACCAGAGGTGTGGGGGAAGGTGCACCTGTTGAAGTGACCCCCTTGGCGTTACCGACTTTCAATCGCCGCAAAAGCTCCTCATTCACCGCGTTTGCATAATCTTGAGGAAGTTTGTCTGCTGACATTCCAACTGCAGCACAAATTTGCTCCCGGGAAAGTGGAAGGTTCTCAACTTTTGGAGATTGAGCCATAAGTCTCTCAATAAATCGGCCAATAAATGAGATTCGCTGCTGAGGAGGTAAAGTTTGTAGCGGTGGAAGAGAAGGCTGCGTAGCATTCAGTAAGGTTTTCGGGGTCGCAATGGATGATTGTGGAAGTGGTTGCAGAAGTTGATGTACTTGTTGTTGAGAAATCTGTTGTTGTAATTGCTGTGCCTTTTGATTCATCATGTTTAGATTCGCATTTAAACTGGGGGATCCATTTCCGGCCTGCAACTGTTGTGCGACATTCAAAAAGTTAGTCATTTGCGGGTTCTGCTGTAATTGCTGGTTTTGCATTAATTGTGCTTGCAACAGAGCATTCAACTGTTGATTTTGGGCTTGTTGCTGCTGTTGTTGTTGGAAAGCCATTTGCTGTTGCTGCTGTTGGTGTTGTTGTAGCTGCTGCTGTTGTTGTCGCTGGAAGATCAACAGTTGAAGCTGCTCCATTGTAATTGGCGGTAGTTGCTTCTGAGCTCGCTGAGCATTGAATACCATAAGGCTTTGAGCGTTTGCAATAGGTAAACCCCCAGCCGAGGACGTTCCAACCGGATTGACAGATGCTAACGAATTAGCCGCCATTCCCATGTTCTGGAGACCACCGAGCCCGCCACCCATCATATTCAGCATATTCATATCCATTCCACCCATAGTCTGTGTGTTTCCTGACGCTGCAGCCATCGACTTCATCAAAATCTGATTTTGGATCTGGTTTTGCAGTAGCGTCGAATTATTGAGACCAAGTAGTTGCATTTGTGCCAATTGAGATTGATTCATCCCTGAGTTTTGTTGCATCGCGTTACTCGCCATTCCCAGGTTGATTTGGGGTTGTTGGGGTTGTTGGGGAGGTCCTCCTTGCAGACCAAGATTAGGCTGTTGTGCCCCCTTTTCTTTTAATTCGTGAAGTTTCGTTTGGACCATTTGGGCATATCGTTGCTGTCATGATAAGGATTCGACGTTAGCAAAGCTTAGATGCAATATGGAAGTCCACAAATACCTTCGATCCCATCGCTTGACTGAACAATGCAAATTCAGTGTATTGGCAAACTGCTGAAGCTTCTCGTCTGGCTGGTGGCTGCGAAGGGTAAACTCTTGATGATGTTCAGGCTGTATTGACTCGAATCAGTGGATCACGAATAGAACATACTACACTTACAATGCTTGCTGTACTTTTATGCGCTCATCGTTGCTGATGGTGTTACTCATTGTTGGTAACAGGGTATAGTGGCTGAGGGACTGGTGTTTTTGAAAGTGTTTTGCTGATCGATTTGACTTTCCCACACGTCAATTACTCTCTTCTTTCAATATAGGTTAATAAATATGTTCTCAATGTGGCTCCAAAGAAGTTTGATAAAAATGGACGCTTCTTGTGCTCCTGGGGCATCAAATGCCGCCAAAGGACTTGTGAACCATCTTTCCTCGTCGTCATCGGCTGCTCAATTTCAGGGATCGGGAAGCTCGAGCAGTAGCATGGGAATGGTTGGTTGTGTCTGCTCTAGATCGATACCTTTGCTGAGCACACTATTCAGGGACCAGCGAGACTTGGACGACAGACAGCACCGCAGGTTTGAAAATGATTGACCATAAGTTCGATATGCTCAAATTGTCTCTGTAGATGGGCAACCAGACCTTCTTCCAACAGGGTCAAATGCAGCCACAACGGCCTGTTCAAGCTCCAATGAATCCTGCTATTATGCAGCAACAACAGCAACACCGTCAAATTAATAGCGTGTCAAATTCTGGGTGGTCCCAAGAATTTGGTCGATTTGACGAAGGAATGGCTGTTGGGAGTGGAGCATTTGAGGATGCCTTTAACAGCGCCCAGCAGTCAGTTCCCATGTCACAGAGCGTGAGACATCCATTAATTCAATGGTTCAGAAATCTGTTGCTAGACCTCTTGGTATGATGTTTTCATGACAGTGATAACAGCCAACATTACTCATGAAATCAAATAGGTTGGAACTCCGAATTCCTTCATTCCAGTGCCCTTCAATCATCGTTCAGACAGCCATTACAGGCGATGACCCCTCAAATTCAACACAATGATCCTATTGTCGAACGCGAATGGCAACAACAATTCTCTCAGTTCGAAGCTGTCGATGAGAAGGGGAAAGGACCCATGACCGCTTCTTCTATTCCTCAAACACATGTTCACGGAGATTTGGACTCTTGGAAAGATGAATTTGAAAAACTCGACCTCAAAGGGTTTGATGAGGCTCTGGAGAGAACAAGGGTAAATTTACCGCAACTGGGAGGAGGAGTTTGCGAATATGATTTCGATGCTGCTACAACGGAAGAAGAGCGTCAAGCGCTGATGAAGAAAATGGGAGACGTTGGGCTGAATTGAAGAAGGCGGAGCACGAAGAAGCGGGGGAGGCTGCAGGTATGCAAAATCCATGGGATGGAGGCTATGAAGATTTCATGAATGAGTTTGGAGGGCAGCAAGGAGAAGTTGTCGACCCAGACCCTGTTACCGCTCCATGGACCGGGTACAAGTTTGAACCGGATAACCCGTACCTGGGATACTCGGATTCTATGGAGCAAGGCCTTAAAATTCTGGAATCTCCTGGCGGAAGTTTGAGTCAAGCAGCCCTTGCGTTCGAGGCGGCTGTCCAAATGGGCCAAATCGACAATAGTGAGGCATGGATGTATCTTGGAAAAGTACAAGCCGAAAATGAAAAGGAAGAAGCAGCCATATCAGCATTTCAACGATCCGTCCAACTCAATCCTGGAAACTTGGATGCTTTGATGGGACTCTCAGTCTGCTACACCAACGAAAACCAGGAACTGCAAGCATATGCTACATTAAATCGATGGCTCACGACGAAGTACCCTGCCATTCCCGAAAATATTCAGAAATCTGATCCAAACTCATACACTTCAACCTATGAAGTTCATGAATCCACAACCTCTCGGTTCATTCAAGCTGTTCAATCATCTAAAGGTGTTATCGATCCAGATCTCCAACTCGGACTCGGAGTTCTGTTTTATAACCGGAATGAATATGACAAGGTCATTGACTGTTTCAGTTCTGCTCTTCGTGTTAGAAGCGGGGATTACCTGCTTTGGAACCGACTGGGAGCTACATTGGCGAATAGCGGAAGAAGCGAGGAGGCTATTGAAGCATACCGTAAAGCTTTGGAGCTAAAACCATCGTTTGTGAGATGCAGATACAATTTGGGTGTGAGTTGCATCAATATTGGTTGCTATCGCGAAGCTGCGGAACATTTGTTGGGCGCCTTGAGTCTACACGTTGTCGGCGATCAGAAGGCTCTGGGTTATGTGAATGTCAGTGAGAATTTGTGGGATACTTTGCGGAGGACGTTTATCCAGGTAATTGGGTTATCATACCTTATGGTGTAACTAATTGAATCTAGATGTCTCGAATGGATCTTGCTGAGATGACACAGACGGACCGTGATGTCAACAAGTATCGGAAGGAGTTTGATTTTTGAGAGAGTTGAAGGACGGAGGAATGATAGTTGAAATAAGTTGAAACAGCCTCTGTGAATAAGAATATTATTGCATTATTAGTCTTAATTTCTCTATTAGGGTTCAGATGGTGAAGGGGAGAAGCGGCAGGTGAGTGGGAGGCACGCACACCAACAAATTTTCACCCAACCAACCAACCAACCAACCAACCCCCAATGCAGGTTTCGACCATTTTGGGGTGTCTCGCCTTCGCAGCGAATGCATTGGCCCAGGCGCCATCACCCGCAACGATTGACTTGACCAGCAAAGGTGCGTCTGGCTTTGCTGCTTGTCCAATGTGATCCAATGGGCTAACTCCCCCAATCAACTTCGTAAAGATGCCGTCATTGCCGCTGCCAAGGCCTCGTTGGGTCCCCTCAAACAGTTCTATTCGAGTCCTTACTCCAACGGTGCGTGGGACGAGAACATTTCGCAATGGTGAGTTGTTTATACAGACCCCAACTCTGTCGATTGCATCCTGTTGCTTACCGCATTCATACAATCAGGCACGAATCTGGTATCTATTGGGATGTGAGTGCCGATACAAGACTTAGACATGAAGCTGAACTTTTCAATTTGTCGGTAGATCTTCTACCAATACTATTCATATACCGGAGACGGTCAGTACATTGACTGGGTCGATAGTCAAATGCAATTGTCGATTGGAATGACGGCTGATTTTATGGTACCGTCTTCCTTTCCTTTCCTTTTTCCTTCTAAACTTGGCTCCCCTTTAAGGCTGGAAACAACCCAATTCTATCCAGCTCCGGTCGCTGGAATGACGATATTGGATGGTGGGGTCTGGCAACTATGACTGGTGCTGAAGATTTCAAGGATGGAATCGTTGCTCCTCACAATATTGTTGATGGTGCCAACCCAAAGTTTATCACAGTGACCAATAACACCTTTTACGAAATGGATATGGACTGGGATGACCTGTGTGGAGGTGGTATTTACTGGTCGAGAGACCGACAAACAACAATTCAGAACAACCGATACTACAAATCTGCCATCACAAACGCCCAGTTCGTTGAAATGGGAGCGAGATTGTATCGCATTACTAACTCTCCCGATATTAAAAATTTGGTGGACAAGACATACAAGTGGATGGTCAACGCATTGTTTGATTCAAGCTACAAAATTTCTGATGGTATCGATGCAAGTACCTGTCAAACTACCCCTGTTTATCTCTCTTACCACACCGGTATTACTATTGCGGGTCTCTCCGTGATGTATGGCACCACGAAAGACTCGTACTATATCAATGAGGCACACAAGCACTTTGCTCTTCTCCAGTCCTACTTTACTCAAAACAATATCCTTTACGATCCCTCTTGTGGAGCTGATGGCTCTAGCTGTAAGAAGCCAAGTGGTTATCTTTGGGGTGTTTACAAGGGTTTGGCTACTTTGTACTCAAACACGAACGATGCCAATGTCCAGGCTTCTGTCGCTCAAATTATTCGTGCTTCTGCTGCCAACAACTTCAAAATGTGCAACAACGATTGGTATTGTATTCGCGACCTTCCAGCTGGTAAATTGTTTGTTCACTTGGTAATTTCATCATCCTCTAACCTCGCTTTCAGGTTCTGACCACACGATGACAAATGGTACAAATCCTCGTGATCAATACGAAACCGTTTCGATTCTGAATGCGCTTGCTATCATTAACGGTGCGGTGCCCATTTCCCGTGGCCAAACCGTTTCTCCAACAGCGCCTACTGGTTCGACTTCTGGGGGTACGACAAATGTTGCTTTGTACGCTGGAATTGGAGGCGGTATTGCTGGGCTCTTGTTGGTTGGAGGACTAGTGTATTACTGTACCAGACCTGCCAAGCCAATTGACCGCAATGTTCCTCAATACGGACTTGATGAAAAACCAGTCTCTCGTGATGAAGTTGTTGCAAACGCTGCTGCGGCCCGCCTCCCAAGAAATAACACTGTCAGCCCACAACAACCAACTGTTGCTCCCGGTCAGTATGTAGCTTATGGACAGCAACAGCCACAATACGCTGCAGGCAGCGTTGCTGTTGGCGCAGCTGCGGCTGGTGTGTATGGACAGCAGCAGCAGCAATACGCTGGTTACCCTCCACAACAAGGATACGCTCCACAACAAGCGTATGCTCCTCAACAAAACTACGCTCCAGCCCAGGGATATGGTGCCCCACAAGGATTTGCTCCACAACAGGGATATGGCGTCCCGGCCCCACCGCCATCTTCCATCCCACAGCAGCCCTCTGGACAACCAGTTCCACAAGGATATCCTCAGCAACCAGGAGGTTACGGCCAACCAACCCCACAAGCATACACTGCACCCCAGCGAAACTACAGTCAGACTTCGTCCCAAGGTTATTCCCCATCAGCCGAAGGGTATGCTCCAGCCCCACAACAACAGTATGCGGCCGCTCCTCAAGGATATTCTTCTGCTGCTCAGCAGCCACCTGCTCAAGCGCTTCGTACAACTATACTCCAAGACCAAGAACTGGAAGCCCAAAAAGCCAGTAATCCCAACCCCCTTTTCCTGTTTCCTTTTACATATGTTAGTTAGCCGAAGATAGAAATTAAAGTTGAAAAAAATGACTTTCAAGTCCATTCGGAAGATTGCAATCCTCGTATTTCCTGGCGTCGATGACATTGACTTTGTCGGACCTTATCGCGTCCTACAAGCAGCAATTGCAGCGCAAGAGAAACTTGGTGGAAAGCAGAGTTTGGAGAGTTGCAAGCTTCTCACATTCGCCCCATATAGCCCCAACTCCTTATTGACCTCTGCGCATGGGATTCAGTTCAAGCCAGACGGTGTTTTTGACGAGTCTCAGTACTTGCCTATGATCTCATCATTGTCCCCGGTGGAGGGTGGGCTAGCAGAGCAGAACAAGGTTGTTAATCAAGATGGATTCGAAATCGTGCTGACTTAATGAATTCAGGTGCCTATACAGAATTCAAGAATGGAAACCTCATCAAGCTTTTGAAGGAGGTATCGGCAGCGAATCCACAGTTGTTATGGGGATCTGTTTGTACTGGAGCTATGCTTCTTGGACATGCAGGAATCTTGAAAGCAGGAAACCAAGGGAGCACACATCATTCAGCAAAAAATGAGCTGGAAGCATTGGGAGTACTGGTTAAAGAGGATCGAGTCGTGTTTGACGGCGGAATAGCAACGTCTGGCGGAGTTACAAGTGGTATTGATTTGGCGCTCAATCTGGTTGCACAGATCATTGATTCGGCAGCAGCGGAAAATGTTGCGACGGGTATGGAGTATGAATATTTCAAGGCGAATTGAAGTTCAATGACCATAAAGTGAATAACTCAACAGGTCTAAATATCAAAGCAAAATACATCTGTTTTATTCCGCTAGTTACAGCCGGCTTTTGTCTTTATGTGTATAAACGATGCCTCCATTTACCAAGGCTTCAATGCCTTGCGGACTCAATCCATTCCTTGCCAAAACCTCCACACTGTGCTCTCCAACTTCCGGTCCTTTCCTTCCATTCACATCCAAAGCAGGGGTTCGCGAAAGACGAGGCGCAACAGCAGGATTCCAATCGTCAAACTTGAATCCTTCTCCGCAACGGTCCTTGAAGTGCCTCGACTCCAAAACTTCATCCCATTCCAACACAGGAGCAACGCATGCATCAGTTCCTTCAAAAATAGTCTCCCACTCCTTTCGTGTTTTTGATTGGAATATATCCGAGAATAGTTGCTTTGTCGAGCCCCATTCGTCAGTGTCGAGCTGCTTTGATGCATATTCTTCGACTGGTAAATTGAGTCCTCTCAGCAGCAGTTTGTAAAACTGGGGCTCAATCGCGCCTCTATTAATTTGATGAGTGAGAACTGTTTGAAAATACGATGATATTGGACCTACACCGAAACGTATTTTCCATCTTTTGTTTTGTACGTATCATAAAAGGGAGCTCCTGAGTCCAGCATATTCTGTCCTCTTGGTGCATTCCACAATCCAGCCTGCTTCATCTTCACTTCAAATGTTGACAAATAAGCTGCGCCATCAATCTGAGACGGTTGATGATTACGGCATCGTTTAGCAATCATTAACATATACCATCGCTGCGTCCACGACTTGCCCCTTTCCCGACTTCTCGCGTTCCAACAAGGCCATTAGGATTCCAACGACGCAAAACATCCCACCACCAGCGAAATCACCCAGAATATTGGCTGGAGGCGTTGGATTCTATTGAACGATACTTAAACTTTGAAGACATGAGCAATGCGAACCTCTCCCGCCCGTCCTAGTCCAGCCAACGCTCCAGCAACAGCTATATAGTTGATATCATGACCTGCTAATTTCGAATACGCTCCTGTTTGGCCATATCCAGTCAAGCGCGCCACAATACAACGCGGATTAATTGCAAATATTTCGTCAGGCCCGAGTTTCAAGATTCGAGAACTCCCTATTCAGCTTTTATGAGCTTCTTATACGAAGCGGTTAGTGCTGATTGCTTTTACCGGTCGAAAAGGGTCAAGAACGACGTCAGCATCACGAATGAGCCGTAACGCCAACTGAACTCCCTGAGGACTTCGCAAATTGATTGCGATTGATTTCTTTCCTCTGCATGAAGAAAAGTAAGCCACATGATGCGTTAAGTGGCACTAGCACCTTGAAAGAACATCAATGCCTCCGCCACCAACTCGATCGATGCGAATCACATTTGCTCCCCAATCGGCCAACATCATTCCCGCAAATGGAACAGGCGCCAGACCAGCAAACTCTATAACTTTGATGTGTGATAGTGGAGCCATGTGTTTGTGGGAAAGTTAATATCAAAAAGCGTCAGCAAAAGAATGATTATTATGATAAATAGCATACAAGCAAAGAAAGTAATGGCGTGTGTTACTCCAATTCGCTTACAGAATGCAAGAGCGTCGATTCATTCCGAAACAGCAACGCTGGCGAACCAAGCACAAACGTCTTCAGACTCTCACTACAAGTATTGAAACTTGCCACACTCGAAGTCGGAGAGTTATCAGGCACCATATATTTTCGTCGGCAGCCACAGGTGTATCCAATAGTTCAAGGAGAAACGTCATATATTCTTGCGATACAGAGAAAGCCTTGACAGGCTTACATTTGCTTGTGATTGTGTCAGGGTGAGATTCAAGAAGACTTGTGAGTGTATCCATGATTTCGCAGTAAGTTGAGAGAAGGGCAAAACGGGAATGCGGAGGTTGGGTTGCTTGCAACAAGATGGATTTTTCGGTATAACGGAGTTACTGTGGCGACATGGCTGACAAGTACTGCGCCTGCAAGAATCCTTTTATCTTCAGGCTCGTGATCTTTGATTGAGGACTCTGAGTTAAGCTCGGCATGGAAAGAACTAAAAGGCGTCATTGTTATGTTTATCAAGAAGGAAAACATACTTGATTGAAAATGTGAGATCTTTCCATCGATCAGATACTGAATTCTTGCTGGGAATCAAGATTCAGATCATCTGACTTATCGTGTTGGACATTGTAATTACTGCGACCCTCGCCATTTGGTTTAATGATATTCAAAGCTTGTATGCCATTGGATCCAGCTGCTGGCTTTTTGATTATGCGAAACTTACACAACTTGGTCCTTGACTCAAATATTTGTTTCAACCGGTCCATCAACCTGTTTGGTTTCACACTGGGGTCATTTACAGTAACACGTTCATAGGAGCACTTGGAATCCATGCAGGTACTGTTCGCTCACGAGGCCAATTGGTGGGCACTTCGTTCATCCCTTTCGTTCGAGGGGACGAAAGGACGATTTCCCAGATAATTATAACCCCTTTATTTTGTAATCACATTGTTTAATTCCTCCGAAAGAGCCCAAGTCGCCAAGACCAGGCTATACTTATCACTGCGACATGATTGTGAGAATCCAGAAATACAGCACACCCATTTTGAAGTGAATTTCAGGGAAGACTTCAAAGTTCATTCTGCAAAGTAAAGGAATTATTACTTTTCTGCAAATGTCCATCATTCTCACCCAAAGACTCCAGCGACAAATGTTATTGGAAGGAACACAAAGCTAACAACACTAAGAAGCTTCATATTTTCGTTTGTTTGATGCGAAATCATATTGAATGTGAGATCCATCAATGCTGTAGTTGTTTGTTCTAAGGCCAAAAGCTCTTCAAGACTGTGAGGCATGATCATGGATATCGTTAAAATACGTCTTTGAAACATTGGAAATGAATTCAGTTGTCGAAGATGTATCTTTGAGAGCCGTCAGTAGCTTTTCTGTGGGCTGAGTTTACGTCTGAGCATTGTGACTTCCTTGTGCATCAAATGCAGCGCTAAATTTATTAAAGTTAATGTGGAATTGGTCGGAAAATCAGAAGCACCCAACTCTTGGTATAGTCCAGTTTTGGGAAATCTAAAATACAATCATGAATGTGAGAGATTTGGTCGTCATAGAATTCGGTGAGGTCAAAGAAATGGTCCACGACAACATCCATGAGTGCATGGAGGAGTAAAGAGGATCATTCGATTTGCGGAGAATGGTTAGACGCGAATTTTGAGCTGATTGTTGCAATGAATTGACAAATTCCGCAAGTGGAAGCGTTGAAGAAAGCTGAGCGAAATCTGAGTGCTTCCGACTGGTATGAGGTGAGATGAAGGGGGTGGAGCACCAAAAAGAACTTCCATGACACGATCTGATATTTGTCGGCCAGAATTCTGGAATATTGAAAGCACCTGTAATTAACAACGCTTTTAATTATGATCACAAGGTCCAATCATTCCACAATCAGCTCAGTTTTGATGCTTACCACATTGTCGTTCACTAGAAAGAAAGAGCACTCCTCCAGAAACACGTCCGGCCGGATTAATTCCTTCAATTCGGATGGTTTCAGATCAGTAGTTGTATGCAACTTGCTGTGATGGCCATTGAATAAATTCGGAAGACCATCGACATTCAAGCCGGGTTGATTAGGAAAGCGAAAGATTGGAAGCAGCATTGAAACATAGAGTTGGTTGTCGAAGTGATCGGCCTTGATCCTTTGGGGCAGGTGAAAGACATCTTCGACAGCAAGTGGATGCAGTTTGAAGGATTCCTGCAGCGTTTTCATGGCGCGGGACAGAGACCGGCGACATTGATCCAGCGCGTCGAATTCGGCGGACGATCGCGTCGGAGTTCGAATTCGAGGTTCGCGGGCGAGACGAGAACGTGGTTTATGGTCGCGGCCGAGTAGTCAACGATCGAGATCTGCGCCGAAGAGAAAAGGAACGTGGCGACGAGGCCGAGGCCGATGACTCACTCGATGACTCACTCGATGACGATGAACTTGTGAGATCAAGTCCCGGTGCGCCAGAGGTGCGTCGCAGCGGATTCAGTCGAGACCGTGTCACGTGGCGTCCAAGGGCTGCGGCGTGTTGGACTCGGCGTGCTGCGTGCCGGAGGAGCGGTGTGTTTTCTGGTTGCTGACATTTCTTTCAAGAAGTCACATAATTTTAATTCATTAGTATTTGCCATTGCCAAGAATGGCCACCGCTGAATGGGAAAAGATTCCTCCGTTTCCATACACCAACGCTCTTCGTGCGTTCTTGACTTGTCTGGAATCAGCTGAATGCGTCAGTTGCCAGAAAGCTTCAATGATGTTGTACATGGCAGGTACCTCCCAAGGAGCCCGAACGCCTACATCGAATATAAGAATACATAGATATGCAATTAAACCATCTTACCTGTAAGCCTCCATGAGTGTTGACGGGGAACACTTCTTGCGGATTAAACTTTGGATCTTGAGCCAAACGATAGAGAATCTCGTTGTACTTGAGTTCAATAAATTGGCCTCCTTGGCCCTTGCCACAAAGTCCAACAGCTTCCACAGCACGAACGAGACAAATGGGGAAACAGTCGTACAGTCCGAAAAAGTCAATGTCTTTCACGCCAACTTGCGCCTCATTATACGCTTGCTCAGCAGCCTCTTCACACGAAAACATTTCTTCGTTATCTTTTCTGGTTTTGGTGGATACAGAGGCCGGAAGCTTCGCCACCACCTACTACAACGACTCCGAGCTTCTTGTCAAGACCCATTCGTTCCATAAATCTGGATGAAGCCACAAGAAGAGCAGCGCCTCCATCTGCTCGACGCGCGCATTCAAGAACAGATGTAACTGGGGCTACGTGTTGCGATTCTAACACATCTTGGATTGTTCTTGGTGATTTGGTGAGTGCATGTGGATGACGAGCAGCCATCTACAACCTATTAGCTTTTCATTGCATTCAAAGAAATAAGTGAACTCACGATGACATGAGTGCAGAACAGGCAGCCAATTGGTTTCGCGTCAATCCGTACTTTTTCATTTGGTAGCGCGCAACACGGTCGTATCCATTTGGAATCACCGGACTTGGCAAAGGCTCGTAATCCGCGGGGAGATTGTCAGCGTCGGGACCACCGCACGTGGCATCGGCTCTCTTCAAGAACTCCTCCGAGTCCAATCCCTTCACCGAGTCGCCCGCAACCACGGCAACAAGATTGTGGTTCTGTTCAGTGACCATTCGCGTGGCACTGAGAAGTCCCGTGACAGGCCAGCACCGCCAGTGTCGATTGTTCGACACTGGACATGTTTGGCCGGAAGAAGTCCAACTTGAGTTGCAAAGTGATGCGCCTGTTTCTCATGTCAGTGCCGCCACAGCCACAGCTTCGTTTCGCAACAACTAACTTCCATAAAGTGCGGCGCTGCGAGCGAGGGAATCGCAATGAGTCCCGTAATGTCCTTTCGCTGCAGATTCACAGACTGGAGAGCAGAGTCCAGCGCTTGTTGCATCAAGCGCGATGGTGACGGAGATGGCTTTGCATTTAGAGGCGTCAATCCAACTCCAATCAGACGGGCGGCGTGACGAGTTGGCATCGTTTTATTGTTTTATGTTACTTTTTTCGGGAAATCCCGCGAGACAACCAAACTATTATCAATAACTTGTATTCTTGCTTCAACATTCCATATAATTAAACTATGGTAACATCCCGCTTCTTTCTCCATTCAGATATACGCAACCAAACCAACCAGATTGCACAAGCACAGTACGCCCCAAACAGACCCACCCAAACGCTAATCCAAAGAAGGGAAACAAAGAAAAGATTCGTTTGGCTACTGGAACTGTAGCGACAAAGTCCTCGTCTGCAGTTGTTTGTTTTTGGTAGCTGGCAACACCAAAGCCATTCACCACAGCACTAAAACCTCTACTGGAACATCTGAAAACAGTCACACCGTTTTCACAGCGCGTAAAACACTTGAGGATAATCTTGGTACGCGACCGGACCCCAAGTCCAAGCGGCTGTAGGACAATATCGACACTGTTCCAGGCGGCATACTGATCGTGCTGAGGAAATCCAGTTACATCAAAGCAGATACTTGTTCCGAGTGTGAGAGATGTGGAGGGGTTGTGGCCTGTAAAGTTCTTGACAGCAACAGTGGGAATTCCTTCAGGTCCAGGAATCACTCCTGGCTCAGCAAGTGGAACTGGGTGCGTCTTTTGGTAGAGGATAAGCTGGTCACCGTTTGGTCCGTAAACCGCCATCATATTTCTCGAAGAGTCTTGATTCTGATTCAAAAATACTTGATACGTGACGCCAATGAAGATATCATTCGCTTTAGCAAATTTGCTTGTGTTTTGAAGCAGTTGCGTTTCCAGCACTGTTGTGTTCATGATCACAGCCTCTTCACTCCACAAAATCAGCCTAGAACCACGATTCACAAGAGTTTGACTACGAGCGAAAAGAGAGGTAGCATCTCGATAAGTGCCATCGGATATTACACAGCCATAATCTATGTATTCTGGAGCAGTATGCGAGATGCTTTTTTGGAAAAATCCACCTGTGCCCCAGCTTGAAATACGGAATCCACCGATAAGGAAGACCAAGAATACTGAAGAAAAGTAGACTCCAATGGGTGTCTTGATAAATTGGACGGCTTTGTTCACGGATTTCTTCGCTTGTTCTTTTACTTGAGGTTCCTGGAGAGTCTCCATTGTATCAGAGACCGAATCATACTTGATTTGAGACTCTGAGTAAAGCTTGTGAAATACTACAGGACCGCTCCAAGCCATCAGGAAAGCTATTCCGTCAGCACCAAAAACAGATGCCAATTGAAGCAAATCAGTCCATTGGTACACCGTGGTAGCTACATGGCCCAATGCACCGAAAGGCATTGCATAAAAGAAGACTCTCCAGGTTCCAGCATAGGCCGCTGGAAAGACAAGCGTGGTCAATAAGGGATACTTTTCTCCCCACTGTTTCCAAGCAAGTTTATCAACAAGAACCGATGGAATCATTAGAATAACAAGAGCGGCTGCATAGCCAAGAACTTCAAGAGATTCAATTCCAAAGGAGCCTTCGTCGTCATAGACCCGTAGGGCACCCATATTAGCCACCCAACTTCCTAAAGCCCAGACGAAGGCGAGTACAATCCACATTGGCCAACGAGTGGTGCCATTTCTGCCATAGTGAATGAGGAAAGGATAAAATAGCCAAGCGAGTGCTGCGACACTCTAATTGAAGTGGTGAGCAGATAGCCTGGATCTCCAAGAACCACACCTGCAAACCGGGACCGAAGACTGTACAAACAAAGATTGCAATCAGGCAACCAACATGAAAAGTGATACGTTTGTTCCGAACTTCAGCCATGGTTTTGAAGGTTGCTTTTGTTGGGTTTTTCGTTGAAAGTTGGGTTCTTTGGCTTCTTTTGGGAGTTTGGTTTGAAAAATTCTGATGAGGGAAGATGACGGATCAACAAAACCATTAAATTTTGTGATAGCGTGTAAATAGAATATCTGGCTGAATAAGAGTACCACAAATGTCTGCAAATTCATACTTTGAAATTGTTTGAAATTGATTTCGCATCGCTATGCTTGCTGCCCACTTTGCCCGACGCGCCACAGTCTCAGCCGTCCACAGACCTCTATCCATTGGAACTCACGGCGTCTGTCGATTGTACTCAACTGCTACTGGTTCAGTTGATCCAAATATGCATCCTCCTTCATTTGATTCGTCACGTGCAACAACGTCCGTGACGGTTCAATGGTCTCCAAACTCTCGCTATCAGTTTACTGGCGCCGACTCTGCCTCCATAATCACCATCCGATTCTCTTGTCCCTTGACAACACGGAACCAGGCGTCAGTCCGATGAACCTGTTACTCCTGGCCCTTGGAGGCTGCGCCTCTGTCAACATCCGCATGGTGCTCGCCAAGAAGCGAATCCCCGTGACAACGTGTTTGTGACTGTGACAGGGCAGAGAAAGGTTGGGGATGGAAATGAGGCAATTGAAGGATGGGAAAGTGTTCATGCTGAGTTTCGTGTTGTGATGAAGGAAGGAGCTGAAACCGTTGGAGAGGATGCGGTGAGAAAGGTTGTGGATGCGAGTGTGAACAAGTACTGTGGTGTGCACAAGACTCTTGGAGACGGTGTTCCAGCCTTGACTTGGGGGTTCACGGTCAATCAGGGAAAGTAAAGTAGGACTTATTCCTGCACTGGGAGAAAGAACATTTCAGTAATATCTTTTGAGAGAGGTTCCCATTGTTCCTGCCAATAAAGTTGACCTCCAATTTCAATGTCCCGTCCGCAAGTTCCTGTGCTGACGCCAGACGCCTTCTATCCACAAGACCGAGAACGGGAACGGAACTCAATTCTGGGGAGAGGGGCTGCTTCTCCTTCAGCCCCAACAGCTTCGGTCATCAAGGATCCAGCGTTTCGAGCGATGGTTGCCTCATTGGACGTTACTCGGATCACTGGTTCGCTTTCATGATTCAATGTTTAACTAACAAGTTACTGATTCAGACCGTGTTATTGCCTGTGGACTTCCATGGGCGAAAGCGAGTGACCAGAAGGGACATAGGAACAACGCTAAAGACCTGGCGCGTTTCCTTAAAGCCAGATATAAGGACAAGTTCATGATGTGGAACTTAACGGGTGCGTTTTGTGTTAAGGGGGAGAACTTTGATTGACGTTTGGGGCTTCAGGTGATACCTCACTCGGTGCTTATGATCCCTCCCTATTCAACAACCAAGTCGTTTCATTTGGACTCTCAAAAGCATATCAACTATCCCTGAAAACATTGTTGGATGTTGCTCGTTCCATTCATGCCTGGTTAAAATTGGACCATGAGAATGTCGCTATCGTTCATTGCGCAAATGGAGTGGGAAGAACAGGACTTGCCATAGCCACTCTTTTGAGGTTTGATGACACCTTCGTGGATGCTGCCACTGCTTTCGAGTTTTTCGTTGCAAGGAGGTTTGTTGTCCCCTACTTAGACCCAAAGTGTATATTAATTAAACTACTGGCTTCAGAACTCCACATGATCAATCGTGGCCATCCGTTTCCATGCGTCGATATGTTCAATACATCAACAATACCATTCTGGTCAATGGAGTACTCCCAACTCCATCACCACTACTCTTGATTGCATCGTCTTGAATTCCATTCCCGACTTTGATGAGTACGGATCTTGTCGGCCCGGCATTGAAGTTTATCAGCAACGAAAGTTAGTCTGGAGCAGTGTCTACAGCCGCTTTGACAGCAGTGGAGTTGTTGAAGTTGATTTGGAGGAAGACCGTATTGTCTTTGGATTTGGAGAATCAGGTTTAGTGTTAGAACGGGATGTGCAGGTGAATTACAACCTGACCAAGATTAGCTTTAATTGATCAACGCTCATACAACTCTAGATTCGAATTTTTCACTGTGCAGACGTTGATGACGGCGTATCGCCTCCAACACAAGTTATTACCATGGTGAACTTCTCTTTCCACACTGGATTTATGCCCCCAGGATTTATTCGAGTAGCTGCACGTGATCTCGATCTATCTCGCAGAGATGTTGAAGAGGGGCGATTCGGGGCTGGGTTTTCCATGGATCTGGTGTTTGATGAAGCAGCAGTCGCAGATGAAGGAAAAGTCGTTGGCTATACCAAGAGTCTGGACAAAAATATTAACAAGTGTCTGCCTAGACTTATTTCATATCATGTTGTTAAAGTAGATGAACGAATGTTGAAGGGCTTAGAGGGCATGGGCATAGATCGACTATTTGGTGAGTTTCGTTTTAGTGTCTGGGTGCTGAGGACGCCGGTGATCTCAAAGAACTAATTATAGTTTAAAATAGCATGTATCGCATTGCAAAGAACAAATAATGACATCAAGGCTGCATATGAATATTACAAATCTGTCTTGGCCCCTCCAATACCAAGTCCAGTACCACCAGCACCGCAGCTTCGTACATCTCCACCAACGTCTGCACAAACCACGGATGGAGGCAGAAGAGCTCCGCCTACAATTTCGAATCTTCGTCAACAGACTGCAGCTCGTAACCGCGACCTGAGTCCAACGCAAAACAGTGGCCGTGCGCCGCTCAACCGAAAACTATCAACAACAAGTAGTGACGGATTTTTGAGCGATGGGAGCGTTGGAAGTGGTGTGCGAACCAGTATCCAACGACTTGAAACACTGTTGCAACAAAGCAACGCACCACTTGTCCCACCACCACGAAAAACTTCACGTGCAGGTTACCTCATCAAGGAACCGCAAAATCTGAAGAAGAAGCAAAGAGCCAAGCGTTGCTGGAGCAGCTGAAGGCACGTCGAGCTGCTGCTTTAGCTAAAGAAGCTGCGGCAAGTGTCCTGCCAACAAAGGTGAAGGAGGTGTTCCTATGACATTCACAACTTCTGCACCTAGCGGTAAAGTTCGGCTGGAAGTGCAGCGGCGGCTTTGACGAGGCAGCCTTCTTGGAGCGAAACCACAAGTACCACAACTGTTGCACCAACACCGCCACCTGAAACCGGAGAAGACTATGACTTGGACTATTTGGAAATGTACTCTGATTGGCAGACAGTCGTGCCGGAACACCTGATATCCCCGTTCCACCACCAGAACCAACCCCTGAACCTGTTGTTGAGGAGAAACTGACCAAATTAAGGGAAAGCGAAACAACGCGAAAAGCAAACGTACTCAAGAAGCGTCAAACTCTGCATTGGAAGGGCAAGGATGGTGGCGCTGGCGAAGTGTCAGGCGAAGAGACCGAAGTTAGCTCTAAAAAGCCGCAATTGGTAAAGATGGCAAGGAGGTGACTGTTCAAAAGTTCGAGGAGTTGTTCTCTTTCGTTCCAGGAAGTGGAAGGGACGGGGCAAACTTGTGCAAAAGTAAGTATACCTAACTTAACCCTCAGAATCTGACTTCGATAAATTGTAGAGCTCAATTCACAACACTGTTGGATTTCCGCAGAGCGAATGTGATCGCAATTGGAATGTCTCGGTTCACCAGACAAAATATCACTGGCGCACAACTAGCACAGGCTGTCACGAACCTCGACACTTCAAAATTAGTGTTGAAGATTTAGTGCAGCTCAAGCAACTCATCCCAACTGAAAGCGAAGCTCGTATTTTGAACCAATACTACAATTCAACTCACCCACCCAACGCATTGCCTCTTGCCCCGGCTGAAACCTTCATGACTGATCTCATCAAAAGCGATTTAGACATTGGACAACATGTTGAAGCTTTCTTGTTCCTTCAACAACTGCCACATGAAAGCAAGGATATGATTTCACAGCTGCAAAGTATGATATCCATGTGTACACAACTCCAAACATCTTCTGATTTGAAAGTTATTTTGAGACTGTGTATGGACTGGGGCAAATGTCGAATCAGGACTTGGGTGCTGGAAATTCTAGTTTCAGGCCGTGGATGGGCAAAGAGGCGAAAGCGATTGGTTTCCGAATCGATGGTTTGGCGAGACTGAAAGACGTCAAGAGTGCTGACGGAGGTTGGAGTTTGATGAGTCTCCTTGTGGGGCTAGTCGATAAAAATCGCCCTGACGTGAGTACCATATTGCATTGAATTGCACTATTTTCTGACAAAGAATGATCTTTAGGTCCTTGATTTTACTCAAAAGTTCCATGAGTTGAAGAAGATTCGGCATATTGAGTTGAGGGTTTTGATGGCCCATTTAATTCAATTGGAATCAGGGCTTGCTGCACTGGAAGGATATCAGTACAAGAACCTCCAATTCCTTGCTTTGTTGAAGCCTCGATTGCAGCAAGCTGCAACCGATCTGACAACGCTTCGCACGCATTTTACGATTCTTCATCAGACATGGATGGAAACAGCGCGATATTTTGCCGAAGATCCCGACGATTACTTACAGATTCCTGAGCTCTTGGAAATAGTAGCAGCGAATCCGGATCCCAATTATCACATGAAGATGCAACAGCAAGACTCGGGCGATTTGCGTAAACAAGTAATGCATATATTCACGGCGATGCATGTTTTCATGTTTGGATTTGAGGAAAGTGTCAAGGAAATGCGGAGGAAAGTTGAGGAAGAAGCAAGGCGGCTTGTGCGTGAAGCACAAATTGCAGAGGAAAGACGGCGGAGGGAGGAAGCACGAGCTATTAAAGAAGGACGGATTGCTCCTCCAGTTCAACAGCAACAACAACAGCAGTATCCAGTTGGAATGGATGTTCCGGGTGCTCGACCGATTCTTGGAAACGGTGGAATGAATGCAGCGGCGTTGAGAAATCGAGCCAGCATGATGCTCTTGCAAAAGAAGGAAGTAGAAGCAAAGGATATGCTGGCAAGATTCAGCACTTTGGGTGGTCTGAGTGACTATGAAATGATGCAGCGAGCTGAAGAAGCTGAAGAAGAGTTTGCATTGGCTGAGATTGGGTTGGGAGACAGTGGAAGCGAAGCGGGTCACAGTGATGGAGGAGTGGGATATCACGGAAGCAAGGATCGCGACTCATTCCAAAGTGTTCAAAGTGCATATCCTGCACCCACTATTGTTGACGGCAAAGAGATCTGTCAGGAGTGTTTTATCCCCAAAGAGGACTGTTATTGTAACTGGTGATTGTTTGTTATTGAAGAAGTAAACGAGGGCAGTAATTGATATGGAGAGTCCTCTTGAAATAACCAACAGAATGAAAGCAGTGGTGTTTGAAAACCATTCACAGTGGCAGTTGCACAAGTGCCAGCCCCTCGAGAGCAAGATCTGCAAGAAGATGAGGCAATTGTGCAAGTAGAGCTTGCAGGGTAAGCCTCATAAGATATGTTGTGGTTTGTAATAGGCTAATCACACTTGCAGACTGTGTGGATCCGACCTCCACGTGTACCGCGGAGCCGAGTCCGTTCCACGCGGCACGATCCAGGGCCACGAGTTTATTGGGCGTGTTGTGTCGAGCCGCAGCAGATTTGTTTCAGTCGGGACACTTGTTGTCGCGCCGTTCTCGACGAGTTGCGGCTCGTGCGTTGGGTGTCTTCGCGGGCTGTCGAGTCGGTGCTCGGCGGCAAAGTTGTTTGGCTCGCCGGCACTCGCGGGCGCCCAGGCCGAATTCGTCAAAGTGCCGCACGCGTCGAACTCGCTCGTCGCTTTGAATCCGGTGTTGGACGTGTCGCGCGAATCGCTGCTTTTGTGCGCCGACATTCTTCCAACGGGTTTCTTTGCCGCGCTTCAGGCCGTGACTCATCCGAACTTGGCTGGTGTTCTGAGGGGCATCCCGCAAACTGACTTGGTCTGGTCCGCAGTCTCTCCGCTTCCTTCAACGTCTCCACTTCCTGCCCTAACTGCCCCTGCTCTTACTTTTGCTATTGTTGGTCTTGGGCCTGTGGGCCAATGTGCCCTTGTTTCTCTATTGGATATTCTCATGCGTCCAACTCAGGCTCCTCTTCGTCTCCCCGACGATTCTCTTCTGTCACGTTCGATAAGATTGTTGTTGGTTGATGGGGTTCCTCAAAGGAGACTCACTGCAGTGAATATGGTCAATACCATTCAAAAGACATCAGGAGGGTTTAAGAATCTCGTCGTAGAATCTTTGGATCTGGACCAAGCGCAGAAATGGACTCAATCTAGAAATCTCGATGAATGTGCTGACGCCGTTTTGGAGGTTTGCTTCTGGTTGTGTGATGTTTTTAGCAGAATCACTCAAAGTTACTATTACAGGCCGTTGGAGCAAACTCATCTCTGTCCCTCGCGTACCATCTCATAAGACCATTTGGTGTCATATCTTCTGTTGGTGTGCACACTTCTCCAACTTTCCCCCTCACGGGCGATGACTTGTACAACAAAAATGTTTCTCTCGCGTTTGGGAGATGTCCTGTTCGTGCTTTACTCCCTCTCGCCTTGGGTACTTTGGAACGGCGTCAAGATGTGCTAGGGAAAATTGGCGGCGGGGGTTTGATTGATCGGGTTGTCCATGTCAACCAAGCCGTTGAAATGTACAAGCTGTTTGAAGAGAGAAAGGTTGGTAAAGTGTTGTTCCGATTCGATGAAGGGAAATCTGCTGCTAAGTTGTAAAACCGATGAAATGCGAATGAGTATATTATTTCGAATGAAACAATGTTTACAATAACGAATGCGTAAATAATTGTCCCTTTTACTTTGCTTGGACAAATCCAGAGTCCGCGCCAAGTTCAGCCTTGCAAGAAATGTCCTCATCAGTTGTGTCCTTGACAAAGAGCTTGGTGTACAAGGCCATAAAGAAGAGAGAAATAACACATGGAGTTACCATTACCCAAAATTGTGTGGTGGAAGTCATGGCATTTCCCTTGTCCTTGGTGAAGGCGAATCCATTCAAAGCCCAGGAAATACCTCCTGCGGCAGATTGAGTTCCTTTGTAGAAACCAGCATAACGAGAGAGGGTTTCGGAGTCATTGGAAATGGCTCCGATAAGGTAGTTGACGTATGTCTGGAAGAATGCATCGTAGAGACCGTAACAAATATACAAGATCCATGGCCCAAAGAAACGACCAAAGTTCTCACCAGCGTCAATCTTGGTAAACTCAGAGTCATTAGACGCAACGTATTGGAATGCCGCACCACCACCAAAGAAAGCGAATGTAGAAATAACCATAATCAAACAGCCAGTCCAAGCACGGGTGATACGTGGGTATTTTGTATTGTCCAAGAACATGTTTCCAAGAACCCATGCACCAACAGCTTGGGCCAACCAGTAGAAAATAGCCTTAAGACCGGCAGTACGACCTGTGAAAAAGTCTCCAAAAGGCCCGAATTGATAGGTATAGAACCAGTTGGAGGACATGCAAGGAATCAACTGTGTGATAGTGATTAGTAATTGTTCAAACCTCATTTGGCAAGCCAGAAATTGAAAAACAGAAAACTCACAATTGTAAGCATTGCAGGGTTGGCAAAGAGCTTGAGAACTTCGACAAATTCACGGAGAACGTTGGTTGGAGGTGTCTCAACTTGTGTCTGATCCTCTCGGATGATTGTGCCTGGAGGTTGAATCAACATGGCAACAATAGAACCGCATGCCATCAGGATGATGAAAACTAAGTACATGGCGTCATTCATTGCATATCCCTCAGGGCCCGCCCCCCAAGCCAAGATTGTTCCAATTGTGTTTCCAAGCACAGCGCCCAGGTTGAAAATGACCCAGAACGTGGCAAAGAACGTTCCCTTCTGAGACTCAGTAGGGTATGTCAAACAGATTTGGCCTTGAGCAGCCCAGAGCATTCCAGCACAGAGGCCGATGTAGGCACCAGAGAAGATGGAGAACGTGTTCGCCGACTCTGGAATTTCAGCATTGCTGTTTCCGCCTTGCTGTTTGAAGATGTTATATTGGGCAGCAGCGTAGATAGCGTATCCTGTTCCTCCAATTGCAGCGAGCACACGTGGTCCCAGAATGTTGTTCAAACCACCTGCAAGAAGTCCCATAATAGCGAAACAGAGATACAAGGCTGCATTCTGTTTGTCTTTCACGTTTTGGGCTGATGGCCCAGAGGTTGGTAACGAATTGAGCGCATTGAACATTCCTGGACAGAGGAAGCACACAAAGGAGATGACGTATACTTGAGTGCGAGCTTGGTTGAGGGTGTCAAAGAAACCCATGTTGTTGAGTTTGTTATTTTTCGTTTTGCACGATGATGGACTGCTTTCCGTCTGGCTTCGCCTTTTGTACTCGGAGGGTGGCTCCTAAAAATTTTTTGGCTCCAAAATTTTTCTTGTGACTCAGACTCATATCCTCGGCTGAAGCAAGCGTCTCTGATACGCATCTACATTGCAGTTTAAAGTGTCTTTGTGGTACATTGGAAGTACTTCTAGACATGAATTTAAAATGCTGCATTCCCTCTCGTAATAATTGACCATTGTTCCACATTATTAATGTTGATGATTGAGTCATATTTACTCTCACTATTTCTTATTTGAAGAAGAAACAAAAAGTTAACCTAGAAAACTGAACCACCAGAAAAAATTCCGAGACAAAAATCTATCTGGCATGTGATACTGACTTTCTGTTTTGATTTGCTGATGTGTGGTGATTAGGTAGGATCCACATCTGACTCCGCAGCTTACCAAAACAGTGAACTTTGGAGGAATGTTGATGCTCTACTGGCTCCACACCTTGTAAACATTCACACCTCTAAGTCTGTTCCAGACAATCTAATATCTATCCTGCGTTAACTGGAATGTAACAACGGCTATATTCTAACAAACTGAAATTCAATGTGGTCTCCAATACATACAGGGCAAACGAGTCATGAAAGGTGAGTACGTCTGTCTGCCACCAGCAACCACTATCTCATCTGTAAACTCACCATCTCGTGTGTCGGTAACGCAACTCTCCATGTTCCAAGACCACGTTCTTGTTGACTATGAGGTACTGATTTATTTTTCTTACACTTGACCATCAGTTTCAGAACTCGAGACATCTTCTCAAATGAGTGGGAGAAAAAAATCTAAGCCACTTCCTCTCCAACAAAACACACAATTAATAGCAAAATACTTACTGCCATGTTCCCAAATTTTGCGTACTTGTAATATATATTGCTTTTTTAGATTGTGCTAGCTTGGAGCCTGTTATCCCAAAGTGGTGTTGAGAAATAGGAACGTCATCCTGTAGTCGCAATACATTTGCATCACTTCAAAGAAAATAGATCCAGCTCACAGAAGTAACAAAACACTACTTAAGTCATTAACTTCTTGATCCAGTTCCGCCAATGTAAAGATATACATGTCTGATTCCTTTTCTCCAGCTCCTTGAACCACAGTTTATCAAGTTTGAAGTGGTCATTCACCAAACACTTGCGTTTTTCTCCCATAAATTAACTATGACTTTCCTCTACAAACCTCTGAAATATCGGAAAAGTTTCTGCTTCAATCAAGGAATTGAGAAGATCCTGGCTTGCAAAGGATACTGCTGGTGGGTTGGGCAAGAGTTCCACACATATCTTGGAAAAGTTGTATGGTTTAATGACGCAACGGAACATGCCCTTTCCCACCAGAGAAGGCAACCCACTGATAGAAGGAAACTGAAGTTGGAGGGTTGCGGGGATGTGTAAAGAATGAGTGGGAAGCTGTCCTCCAAAACTCAAGTCCAACTGGCACTTGGAATGCCATACCCACAGTTTCAAAGGATCATATGACACCACCAATGCCTCGTCTGAACACAGCAATTGTCTAAGAGAAACATACAGCTTTAAATTATCTCTTAATGACACCAGTCTACAAGAAAGTCATGGATTCTTTGTAAGTTCAACCACTACAATCACCCAAACAGCAGGATTCCCCTGCATATTCTCCCCAATTCTGTGAAAGTTGCAATCAAGGAGGAGAAGAATTTGGGCTCTGCAAGAAGAACGTCCTATTTTGGAGGGGATCTACTAATCTGAGTAAAACTGATAATTTATGCTGATAGTTTAAGTTGCAGACTGGACAGATGGCGCACAATGGGACCACTTTCATTGCAGAATGGGAGACTCAATTCGGGGAAGTAGTATCCTCGCCAAGTCTTTGAAATCAAAAAACAAGATAGAGGCAGTATAATGGGTCCTTTCAAAGAAGACAATGGATTTTCAGAAATAACTTGGTGTGATGAGATGGAATGCCATAAGATTCAAGTTCAAGTTCGATCCTGTTCAATACAAGTACTTAAGACACTTTGCTGAAGCTTATATCCATTCATGTACGCACATAACTATCCTTTCAGCGAGTTATCACTTGTCATTTTAAGTCTATCATTTTTTTGTGGTCAGTTTCTCTGTTGATTAGCTGAATTTTAGCCGTCTGATTGGTTTGAAAAGACAATTGTCTTCCGTTCTCAAATATTTTTGGAAGGTCACCTCAACAGCATATAGTAGATAAGCTAGGGTTTTGAAGGTTTTGGTTTCTGCTTGCGTCACAGCCGTCACAAACGCACCACCGCCATCACTCCACTCTTTTTCAGCACTTTAATATAAGCTTTATTTTATGAATGATATGTTTTATTCAGAGATGTTTTGGTTCGGGATACACAGAGCTTCCCACGGTTGAAGTTCTGCCGAAAGGTTTGACTCTCACCCACACACACATCGCAGAAGAAACCCCTGGACGGGTAAACCCAGCCAGGAACTGGTGATAGATGATGGTATATTGTGTCAGATTGCAGCTTTAGCACAAAATCAGAAGTTTCGATTACCTGAGAATGAAACGCTGTAGTGTTAACCTCTTCATTGCACAGTCAAGTTGATGTTGCAGCTACATATTACACACTGCTAATGAACAAAGACTCTTGCATTAAGGTAATTGAGGGTGCTGAAAACAGTGGTGGAAATGACAAAGCTCCAAAATGTGCAGTTTTCATTTTTTTCCCTCTGAATGCCACTAATGTGAAAGGCCCGCAAAAAAGAAACAGCTGCAGCAGCAGCTGATGGAAGAAGGATTGTCCCCATTGAGTCGGAATTGCTTGAGTCAGATGGGCAGGATAGTGATGACTCTGACTCTGAGCCATTGGAGTTGGAGCCAATTGCTGTGGCCGAAGTTCCTCAAGTCCTTGCACAACTGGCCACTGTCAATGATCGCAAATGGAAAAAACTCTCAATAAATAATTTCCAATGCCTTTAAAACATTCTCCATTAAATTTCATTAGTTGATGGTCTTGTGGTTTCAAATGATTTGCCCTCAAAGGATAACGGAAAGAATGCACCAAAGATGACATCAATCAGCCTGAAACATCTCCTTTGATAGCGCTTGTTCCTGACCAATCCTTCATCAGAATTGACATACTGAATTGCCTCTGGAAGAGTTTCCCTCAAGGCTGTAAAGCTATAGGAGCAGTTTGCTCAAGTAAAGCGTTTCATGCCACACCACATTTTTAATCCAAGACAACTCACAGTGAAACTTTGGGTTGAGCTTCATCATGTGCTTGACATCAGCAAAGGCTTTGTCAAGCTATGACTTCTGCTCCAAAAAATCAAGAAAATGCGAAAGTGCATTAACTTGACAACAACTAAATGGAAAAACACCCTCACATTGCATGTTGCTTGCCAACCTGTTTCTGAAAGGGGGGAGTTTGAGGGGGTTGGGCCCACTTTCCTTACAGTTCTATTAATAGATTTCCTGCAGGGTGGGTGACTGGAGTCTAGCCCATCATTTTCAATAGTTATCAGATGGGGATTATAATTATGAGAATGTCCAATGTTACTGTTGTTGTTGATGAGGTGGTGACTTTTTATTCAGAGCATTCTACCAAATAAACGTATAATGGTAAAGTGGTAAAGGTACAGCAAAAGGCAGGTGGAATCCTTATGCTTTGTGTACCACTCAGTTGGTTGGGGAGATGTTGTGTTTGTGCAGCAGGGACTTTCAAAGGTGAGGAAAGACGAATGAAATGTCCAAAATCTGCTTTTTGAATCCAAAAGCGAACCTCTAGGTCACTTTTCAATTCCGCCTGAGTTTTGTGATTTGATTTTGCTTTTCACCACCAAAACTACTATGAAGAAACACCACAATAGGCTGTGGTTCAAAACCGCAAATCTGAACCCTCCCTATCCACAGGTTTTGAACCACCACTTTTCAAAATGATGAAACCTCGATTTTCAAACACCCAAATCTTCGCTTTTCATTTGTCAAATTTCTCAACTTTGACCACCCCTTGTGTTAGTGAAATCTGCTCACCTGTGGCGCTCCAGATGGCATGCCTGTACACGTGCATTAACAGGACCAGGTTGCCATGCTGCGGTGGATGTCTAGAGTCCAACATGGACCTTCCAACTTCTTGTGGAATATTCCAGCTCATGATTGGATTCTTGAGGCATACTTGTCAGCAGGTATGGTGTTTCTTTTTGATTTGTGGAGTGTTTCAATCTCTTGGATAGATTGCAGCACCATTGACCTTAATCAACAATATGTGATTAAACAAGTTGATGAAAAGGAACTCAGCAGTCATGAAGCTTAAATACAGCATTTTGATTCCTCTGTTAGTAGTTTGAAACAGCAGTCAGAAAGAATCACTGTAAATTCTTTTATTGAAACCCAAGACAGAAAATCATAAAAAGGAATAAGAGGAAGAAGCCTCTCTTGATTCCTTAAGAGAGGTTTCACCCCTTAGGGCAAAAGCACAGCTGGGAGACTGGTTATGGCTTGTTACTATTTTATATATATCAATATCTATCTCTATTCTATATATTCTTATCTATTTGTTAATGTATAATTATCTATGGTGTAACTATATATCTGCATCTATATATCAAGCCCCAGTCTCCCAACTCAGCTGATGTATTCTATAAGTAATATAGACTATAGTGACAAGAATCTGTGTAAGTATGATGAGGCACACAAGCTATTCTTCTCACAGTTATGAAAAGTGTTTGTTTTGTATAAGTATATATAACTATTTTGTTTATCAATATATATGAGTATAGAATATAGCTGACTAATCCAGGTGTGTGCACCCACCCAAAAAAGTGGTAGGAGAAGGGTGGGAGAGGCCCTCTACTTATTCTTTTTTGAAAGTCCAATTTTTGGGGAAATTTTTGAGATGGAGATGGCATGCAGATGGTGCATGCCCTGATGGCTTTCCTGCACTCAAAACATCTAACTCCACCAATACTGGTCCAAATCAAACCATTTTAGATTCATTGGAAAGCCCTTAATGCGCTCTACACATTTGCAATATTGTCTTGCTATGATTGTGCGTATCTCAGAATCCAAAAATGCTCTAGCTTTGGATTCAATAGAATCCTGCTCTCTCCATCCATTTTATTCTTTCTAAACAATTCAAGAGGCTTTAACTTGCCTTAATGTAAGTGATGGAGAGGCCATGCAGCAGTTGCATGAGAGGATGGGCCTGAATGACTCCGAATCAGACCAGGATTCAGACGATGATGATGATGAAACTATTGGATTTGATCCAAAACTTCTAGTGAGGACTCCCAGCATAAAATGCAATCTAATTTTGTTAATCAGAGTGAGTACTGCTGTGTGGCTTGTCCTGCTCCGCATAATCAGTTCTTGGCTGATGAAGCAGCAAATATTCAGACCTTTTTTGCAAAGAAAACACCTGCCGAACACCGTGCATGGCTCGCAGATTATCTTACCATTGTTTGTGAACCGTCTTCTATGACCATGGCTCCTATTAATCTCAGTGGTAACAAGAATAAGCAATCTAGGGAAAGTGTGGTGCGAATTCAAGCCTTAGTTTCCTATGCACTCTTTGGCCGGAAAGTTTGTAAAGAAGTTTGGCATAGTATGACGGGATATTAGCAAAAAAGCATTGAAGGTTGCTTTGGCAAAAGCAGTCAAAGAATCCATTCTCGTCTAAACTTGGAATGCACGGACTCTCTGGACAGACTAGGAATAACCAACCAATTGGAACACAAAGAGCAGCAAGTAGTATAATCAGTTTTGCTCAAGCTAATGGTTATCCGAATCCTGGTGGTTCTGGAGCTCACATCCTTCTTCACCCAGAAACAACCAAAAAGCAAGTGTACAACGCATACATTGAAGATTGTATTGTCTTTTGTGTTATTCCGCTATCATTGAATCGCTTTTATCGAATCTGGAAGAATCGGTGCTCTCATGTGAAGATTATGATGCCTGGGTCAGGGTTTTGCGACAAATGCACACAACTACGTGCAATTAATTCTGTTGTCTCACAAGCTGAGCTTACTGACCACCAAGATGCAGCTTTTGCCATGAAGTTGAAGTACCAAAATGATGTAATAGCGTGTCAAACAAACGGAACGTGGTGTATTCAGTATGATTTTGCTCAAAAAGTCCTCTTACCGCATTCTCTTCGCCAGCAAAATTGCTTTTATTTTATGACAGGATTGCGAGTAGAGTTCTTTGGTATCTGTTCCGAGTCTCTACGCGTCCAAAACAACTACACCATGGTTGAAGGTTCAGCTCCAAATCCTCCAGCTGCCCAAAAAGATCGTGTTATGTCCTCTCTCTTTCACAACTTAAAATTACGTCTTGTATCAAATGGAATGGTACCTCAAGCGCTTCATGCATGGGCCGATAACTGTTCTGGTCAGAACAAAAACCGTTGGGCTATGTTCTTTTATTCATGGCTTGTTATTATGAAGTCTCTATGCCAAGTGAATTTGAGTTTTATGATAGCTGGACATACTAAGTTTGGGCCTGACACCAACTTTGGAGTAATCCAGAGAAGGTTTCACAGCTCAAACATCTGGACACCGAATGATTTCAATGATTGCATAGAACACTCCGAGCAAAACAAGGCCATAAAAGATACAGAGGTGCATTGGTGGTCATTTTCGGCGTTTCTGGAACAGATGTTTGATGGAACAATCCCGAAGATAATGTCAATGCACGAGTTTGAGTTTGCTGATACAAGCCTCGGTTCAATTCAATTTCGAGAATCAGACAAACATCCATGGAAAGTCAAGAATCTTCTTCGTTCAATCGTTACAGTTCAAATTGTTCGAGATGTGACTCTTGGAATTGCTGTTGTAGGCTTCAAACCGCTTTCTGAATTCAAAATGACTGTTGAAACGCTTACAGTTGACTGTCTAAAGCAATTGGATAAGATAAAATGTACTATTGTTCTGACAGCTGAGGATCGCAGCTGTTTTGCACCTCACCTGAATGCCTCTTTCGCAGATTATAAGGCCGAACTCACCGAGAAAGAGGAAACAAGACACAACCTAGCGACTTTGAAATTGAGGAGAAGGGATCAGGAAGTAAAGCGGTGAAGAAACAGAAAGAAGTTGCTCTGGTATTGACGCATAATGCCAAGTTGGAAGAAATCGGCCAAATTTGGTCGAACGATGATCCTATTCTTGAAAATGATGAAGAATAATATAGCTTGGTAATGTTATTTTATAAATTTCCTGTTTTCTCCCATTTGGGTTTTGTTTTGGGCGTTTTCTGGTCAGGGGACAGGAGTTCTGAGAAAATTTTCCGAGGAAAATAAACCCAAGTTGGAGACCAAAAAGAAAGATTTTGATCATTTTTGGGAAACTTTGAAGCTTATTATCTCAAGAAAGGATTTGGGGCTCTGAGGTCCCTTTCTACTTCAATTATTGTTTTCTGCTCTCCATCGTTTCACTTCACAAAATAAATCTGTCTTTCTTGAAGATTCATATCATGTCCCTTAATACGATCCAGATTCAGATTAGTTAGCACACGAATCTGTTTTTTGGTGTGGCTGGTAGGGGAGATTTAAGGAAAAAAGTGTGTGAAAGTTTGATTTTGGAGAAAATGGACCATATGATGTGATGAAAAAGTCCATGACATTGGCAGTTGAATCCAGAAATCATCAAAGACTTTCCATTTCCCTTGGGCCACACAAAACCTTTTCACCGTGTTGCAGATAAACAAGTTTTCCCCATCATTGGCAGCACTTTCATCTTGAACAACAAAGACAATTTCTTCCTCCACAGGAACCAAAACAGGAGAAACTTCAACCAAACCACCATTTTGCTACTGAACGTGGAAGTAAAGCCAAGATCTCAGCACAATATGGTCCACAATATGTCACAACATCAGAACGCTCATGACCATCTTCATAAACACCTTTTTTGATTTGAGTGTACAGTATTTCCTGAATATTCCCAGATGAATCAAAGTTGGATGAAAGGAATAGAGTTATTATTTCTCAGATTCATTCACGAAGATTTCCTTTTTTCACCATAACAACTACCAAACCTCCTCCACATTCTCGTAATCATCGTCATCACTATAATCATCCTCACTTCACTGATCCTCTTCCTCACTCTCATCCTTTCCTTCATTCTTGTCATTCTCGGCCACACCTTCCGCCTCCTCCTCCTCCACACCACCTTCTTCGCCAATGTCATTCCCCTTCTTGTGTGTCTTTCTTTTCACATCTTGCTTTCTGCTCTCTGCCACGAACTCTTTCAGCTCAGCCCACCAGCCCCTGTCTTCAATACCTGTCTCCATCTCTTTCAACAGCCCTCTTCCCGGAAGCTCTACTTCCTTTGACCAAAGAAACACCCTCATTTCTGCCTTCAACGGCGCTCTAGATGCATTTGCGGGTCCCTTGCGAGAAGCCTTGGTTGCTCTTTCTGTAGACTTCTCGTGCTTTCCTCTTCAACGACTTTCCCCTTCCCCCTCTTGGTTTTGTGGCTGAGCGTAGCTTCTTTTTCTTTGGGATCTGACCCTCGTGGGAATTTGGGAACGTGGAAACAGTCTATGCATTACCCAACACCCTTCTTATCTGATCTGACAATGCTGAAGCAGTAGTTCTTGCAATTGTAAACTTTGGGCAACAGTATGCCAAGATCTGTTGTTGGAGCAAATCAGACAGCTGCTCAATAATGGAAATCTGTCTGCCACATTCAAAAACATCAAGTAAAACAAACAGCAATACTCCAATGCATCTGAGATGGTTGCCTGGGGGTGGAACAAGGAAAATAGAGAAACAGCTTACACAGAAAGCTGGGACAAAGAAACCTTTGCTACAAATATGAAGTACAATGAGATTAAGCCAGTTTGAGAGGTGTTGAAGGATTTACTAAAATGGTTTGTAAGCACTGAGAAAAAGAAGCCATCTGCCCATATACCTCCTGTTGTATAATCTAAATTGAATCTAGTGAGAATATTATTGTTTGTCCTACTGATCCTATCATCTTGCAGGTCAAGGTGTTCAAACAAAGCTGAATACCATCACAAGGCTGATATCAATATTGAGAGCAAGAAATCCAATGTTCTCCAAAACTTGGGAGACTCTCATTGATTGCTTGCCAAAACGCGAAAGACGTTGGTTGCTCTTGCAAGGGATGGCAATCAACAGGTACAAGACGAATGTTCTTCTCAAAAGGTTACAACCAGGAACTAAGTGTGTTTAAGCAAAGAAAAATTATGGAACATGTGCAGAGCGAAGTAGAGTCTAACTGTTTCAGAGAAGATGATGAGAAGAACCATAATGAACTTGTTTCATCCCTTTTCTTTTATTACTTCAGTTACTTTGATGATCTCATTTGCATCCAAAGAGATTTATCAGATTGGTTCTGAGTTGATTATGAGCAGCTTTATTCCTCACTTGTTCCCATTTCTTCAGCATTCCACGCATATACTCAGAAACTGACGTAAATTTAGCTTTTTTCTGTTGAATTTTGTTTTCATCATTGCTTAATAATTTTCTTGAATATATGTTTCGGGCTTGAGGAATACTTTTCCCATAGTCAACACCCTCATTGTCAAGAATCATGCCATGCATTATTATAAACGCCATCATAATGTACCACATTGGATTCCTGGTCCAAATTCCTCATCAGCATTGAAGAAGCGCAGGCAACTGTTCCACATCCTTTCTCACAGATTCTTGCATCATTGTGTAATTACTATTTGTTTTTCCGATTGGAGCCGCAATCATTCGGACAAAGACTGCCCAAGTAGGATAAATGCCATTTGCCAAATAAACGCCTTGATTTCGCAACGTGCCCTCCAGACTTATAAGAAGCGGCAATCAATCCACAATGTTGATGTCATGATTGATGGGAATCCCAAAGGCATGTTGAATTGGAGATTGTACGTTGCCCCTCCTCCAGAACAACAGTTGTATTACCTTTCATTCCTGTAAATTCCTTGAGATAATAATCAAAGGAGTCCTTTATGAGACAGAGTGTCTTACTTCAAAGTCTCTGTCAATGTTTGGCTAACATGCCCCCAAGTGGCTACTACTTGTATTATTTGCAAGAACATCAGCAGTCATGGCAGCGCAGCAGTAAATGTGTTCCAATTTGCCCCTTTAAGATCATCGATATTAGTATCTTGTATTGAAAACTGCGTGAAGCATAAATATAAACATAAAATATACCCACCCAAATATAAATGAGAATTTTTGATTAAATCCTCATAAATTCAAAGTATTGGAGTTTATGCTAAGAGTAGCTTATATTTATGAAACGAAAAAGAAGACAAACAATCCAAATCAATTCTATGTCTCAACCAAAAAAATAACTCCCACAGATGACACAACTATGGTTGCAGTTTCATTGTCAGGAATCCAATTAAATACTCTGAACGTTCCTCCATCCAAGTTACACATCCACTGCTTTGACGTTGCAGGTTCAGGTTCCAAACTGGCCAAAAATGCGTCTATGTTGTTGTTTGTGCCTAAATCTGGACTGAGGAAAGATGCGAAGGATTCAGAACACTATTACTGATGGGTAGGGGCGTTGTTTGACTCTATTTTTGTATTATTAGGAAGAAAAGAGAAAGCGAGTAGGTCAAACCATTTTTGGTGCAGTAGCTGAAGAAAGGGTGATAGGCAAGGGCAAGTAGGCAGCGCTCTGTAAGGGCACAGGTGTTTGGATAACTTGCGGCAGTGGTTATGATTGGACCAAAAGCGGTTCCAAAATGCCCCTGCTAATACATCCAGCAGTATTTTGAGGTTGGAGAAGTTGCCTTAGTTTGTTATAAAAGGACAAAGACGTTGCAGCATTCTCTGCTTGCGCATTTATCTCTGTTTTAGCCTTTTATTTATAAAGCTATAAAATAAAGAAGAAACTTACCAATATAGAAAATATTGTTGAAATTGAGATCCATGTTGTCAAAGGGCAGTGTTGCAGCAGTGTTGGGTGGGCTTGACGAGGAGAGAGTGTTTTCGAAGGGATAACAGCAGCGTGAATTGTCACGCTTGCGACAATCTACCACTCCAATCAAGTCTACGCTCGCCCTGTCCACCATCATTGGCTTGCCGACATCCTTTTGTACAAATTCCAGATCACATAAACATAAACTGTCATAGTTGTATTTTATAATTCAGAGTGTCCATGTTTATGTCAATCCTTTGAGAAACCTAAATATAAACTGCTGGAATTGTCAATGTTTGATAAAAACTGTTTATATATATATACATTATATTTATATTTATACTATATAGAGTATTGAAAATAAAAAATGAATTGTATTCCAAGTATTTCGAGGTACTTCTGGATGGCAAGGTATGCAGGTTGTAGAAGGTGGTCAGATTAGTTTTTAGCCCCTCAAGCTAGTCTTCAGCAATGCATTACTCAACAATGATGTGCTTGGTGGTGAGGCCCCAGATGTTGTGGATGTGCTTGGTCTCAAGGCCCAGGTTGGACAGAGCAAGACAGATGTTACAAGGGGTTTTTTCACTGATTTGGGTCAGCAGCATGTGTCTGACGTAGTGCAGGCAAGAAAACCTAAGGTATGCTCCAATGGCAAACGTAAACGTTGGCTTGAAAAATAAGTCACTTGACATAGTTAAATTGTTAATCATGATAGAATTGAGGCGTAAGATTCCTTCTTGTCAGTTGAAGTTTGTTCAGCAAGTTTGGCTTGGGCCAGCATAGAAAGTGAGCAAAAAAACAACAAACAAACAACTAGCTGAAGGTTCCACAATGCTGATGAACCTGCCACCCTGTCATACAACAAATTCCATCTTTTGCCATACATATGGAAGTGTCCTGACAGCAATTTTGCTATTGATCAAAAGTGAAGAATCATTCTAGAGTCAAGGCTGTTGTAGGACTTTGTAGATTGGGGTGTATGATGGCAATTTGGTTGAACACATTTGAGCAAAATCAATCCACTCTGTAAAGCCAATAAGAAGAGCAGTTCAGTTGAATACAACAACATAGTCAGCTGTTGCAAAGTCAATAGCATCAAACTCTGATCCAAAAACTCAATGTGTGGCTTAACAAGACTATCAAGACCATCATTCACCCATCCTTAAAGTCATAGGCTAAAGATTTATCTCCTGAATTTAAAGGCAGGCAAACTTTATCATTCTACCAACAATGGACTCAGATCTGACAAACAAGCGCAACTTATGTATCTCATAAGACATTATGTCTAATCCAAAAGCCTGAGTGGCCACCACATCAGAAAGAGATCTTTAAAACAAATCCATCACATGTTCACAATACCAGCGACAATGTTTGCCTGTATAGAGTGGCATGAGATGGCAATAGCAGAGGAAAGCACAGCATTCCACAGGGGATATAGCAAATTGCAAGCCTTCCATTGGAAAAGCCAAGAAAAATAAAGATGCAGGCTGCTGAGTAAATGACTGAAGTAAAAAGGGAGCAACAGTTTTTGATTAATGCAATTTTTTCCTTTGAGTTTAAAACTTTTCATGTTCTTCTGATGCTTCAGGACGTTTTTCATTGTTCTGTTGGGGTTGACAGGTTGCTTTAGATTCCTCTTTTGACATTCATAGGAGGAGGTTAGAATTAAGCATTGTGTTGTTTTATATTGCACTTCAGTCTGTAGTCATTTTTGGGGCTGGGGGAGTGACAAGAGCAGATAGTTCTTGAAGGGTCAGTCCTAATCTGGACCCATTTTCAAACAAGGCCGACACGAATGACTGCCGTTATTATTTCTTTAGTGGAAGCGGCCTACCCAAAGGCTACCGTGGTCATGATAGTGTCAGTTTGAAGCACAAACAATTTTTGTGTTTAATCTTCATCAACAAAGCTGTCAAAATACCCTCCTTCTAACCACAGTTATTACGATTTGATGTTTGTTCCCTGTTTGCTGGGGGTGGTAGAGAAGTAGGATTTAAGGTTCAGCGGCTACTTGCATCAGGGTCAAATCAGAAATAGAAACGACGCAGTCACAACAATTGAGAAGGTCCTGCACAAATAAATTTGCTAAAAGGAATTAAAAAATTTTGTAAACAAAGTTTGGAAACGATACTGTAGGTTTCATTGATTTTTTTTTCCTTGGATTAACTGACACACTGATTTAGCACCTGTATGCCGCCTCAATTCCTTCTGATCCCTCTTTAAAGGTTTCCACCTAAATAGCATGTTTGCACAACCAGCAAAGCAATTCTCAACCTAATAATATATAAATTAGAGTGAAAGATAAGGATACTGGGTGGAAATCTGGAGAATATGAAGAAGGAACATAATAAGTGCAATAATAAACGGGCAAACAATATAGAACCCAAAGAAGGACTAGATGTTCTGTTTGTAATGAAAAACAAGCATCCACAAAGTAAGGGGTTCATTATTGTTTAAGTGTTCTTATGTGGTTCCGCATCTGACCACTTCTAAATTGAGATACAAAGTATCACATTTACTTCTGGCTTAAAATAATGTGTTAAACTGAGTGCAAACAAGGGTAACCAGCAGCCATTCTTGCAAGATCCGCAGAAGAATAGTATGGTAATGGCAATTTGGCTCGCTGTGTTTTGGTTCATTTCCAGTGTCCCATTCATTTAAAGGTGGAAGAACATCAGAATACGCGGAAAACCTCGTAAGAACATCTTCAATTTGGAAAGCAACAAAATGTACACTTGGCACTTAGTTCCCTTCTCCAATGGAACTTTATTATGTTCTGTTTTGCGATTATTGAATAAATTTCCTATCTCACAAGGCATATAAAAGAAAAGGTAAATAACATCTATGCCCATTTATTTTTTCTTGTATTGTATCTTCTAATTTTTTGATTTTCTGTTCACCTCCTACTCCTACATTAGCACACATTTTTTGCTATCAGATTCTCCAGAATTTCCAAATCTGACAGGTCCTTTCATTTTCTTCTTTCCAATATCTTTGAGTATTACATTTTCTTGAATGCCATCTTCCCCATTGGGATGAGTTGGCGCTACTTTGGGGGTTTCTTCTTGACCCACTTCTTGATATTCCATTTCCTCTTTTGCACCATAGTCCCGAAGTAACTGAGCAACTTCTTGATGGCCCCCGCGTAAGGCAGCTTGTAATGGAGTATCTTTGCTTTTTGTTTTTGAATTCACATCTGCACCTTTCTGTACCAGCACCTCAACAATGCTCTTAAGTCCTACAGATGCAGCCACATACAATGGCGTGTCTCCATTCTCGTTAGTAACACTGACATCTGCACCAAACTCCAGCAATACTTGTACAACGTCAAGAAATCCGCTCATAGCAGCCAAAAACAGAGGTGGTTCTCCGTATTGATTTGGTTCATTGATTTTAGCTCCATTCTTGATGAGTATTTGCAGACAATCATTGTAGCATCCAAGTGCAGCAATATATAGTGGGGAACGACCTTCTTGATCTTCAGTCAGGACATTTGCACCATTTTCCAATAAGAACTCTACTACATCACAATGCCCTTGCTTTGCCGCTTCATGTAGGGGTGTCATGCCTTTTGCATCAACAGTATCAAACGACGCCCCATTTTCAAGAAGGTACTGAATCACATTCTTATGTCCTCCAAATGACGCTGTGGAAACAGATGTACGGCCATAAAAGTCTGTAATGGGGACGGTGGCATTCCGCTTTATCAAAAGCTTGATAACAGCCAAATGCCCATTCTCTGAAGCTCTGTGCAAAGATGTCTGACCCCAAATACCGTGTGCCATGATATTTGCTCCGATGTCAAGCAAGTACGTGACAACTTCCAAATGTCCCTTTTCAGCAGCCATGATCAAAGGCGTTTTGCCCTCCTTCTCCCGAATTTCCAAATTTGCTCCTGCTTTGATGAGCATCTTTACAATTTCCATATTCCCATGCCATCCAGCAATATGCAAAGGAGTGCGATCGAGCTTACTTACGGCATTCACGTTGGGCTTTGTTGCAAGAATGACTTTGACTAAGTCAGCTTGACTGTTCCAAGTTGCCCAATGGAGAGGAGTCCAGCCAACAGAGTCGCATGATTCTGTATCGGCCCCATTGTCAATTAGAAGTTTTGCCATCTCAGCCTGTCGGTTTTCAACAGCAAGTTCAAGAGGAGATTTTCCAAGAGCATCTTCAGCTTCAATGTCAGTGTTTCGATCTTGAATGAGCCAAAGTGCTACGTTTGTACCACCGCTGCGTGCAGCAAGGTGCAATAACACCTCCGAGCCGTATTTGTTCATGAAATCTTCAATATTTGGTGGTAAAAACAATGGATCCAAATGGAGCACAAGGTTTTGAATAGAGTATCGAGCAACAGTTGAAACGTTTGATAAATCTAGTGTTGCTCGCTGAATCTTGGACGTCTTGGGGCCGGGCATGGGTTTACCATATTTTCCTATGGCGGCAGCAGAAGCGCTGTCGTTTGCAGTGAACGTTTCAGAATGTTCAAGCGATCTAAAACTCTTGGGAAGTATTGTTGACCCATTTTCAGAAAGTAGTGATGCTAGGATATCGAGACAAGATGTGGCAAGAAGCATATTCGCGTTTGCCGAGTCAATGTAGTAGGCTGGATCGCAACGTTGTTCCGTTGTGAAGTAATCTTTAACAGATTTATGGATAACTGCAACATCTCCATCAACAATTCGGAGAAGAGAGCGCATCTAAATGAAGAATTAAAAACTTGAATTACAGTACCAAGTATCACCTTATCAAACAGATTGACAGTATCATTCAATGGAGTTGAGGCCAGAATACTCAATGACTCCAAATCCAGGGGCTCAGAGACAAATAAAATTGCCCCCATCACACTTTGATAAACGTTGAGACCAACATCCCTTATAACTCTTTTCGCAATTGCCTCATACACATCATCAGGACCTGATGAAAATCCGTCGATGGCAGCCAAAGCTTCTTCTGGAGTCACACTACCAGCTGACAAATACTCACAAACAACCTTAACGAAGATGAACACACCCTCCGATTTTTGAACAACTCGATTTAAGCACTCCAATAAATGCCCAGAGAACGGTTCTTGAACACCCCATATTGTCTTGAACCTGTCAACAACAACTTTGCGAACGTCAGACATATTTTCGGCGGTCGTTGGTTCAAGTTCAAACGACCCGATGCTAGTGAGACAATCGTAAATGTCTTTTTCTGGACGACCAGTAACAAACAGCTTCACATTCTTGGGGAGTTTGGGAGATAACTCGACAATAATGCGAAGGATCACTGAACGCGTTTTTGGGTTTAATTCATCGAGTGCGTCGATTGTGATGATGAGCGGTTTGGCTAGGTCTTGTTCCTCGAGATTGTTTAGACCATCAACTATGACTTGCTCGAATGCCCTGTAGGGATTTTTCAAGATTGTAGAGCGACCACCTTTTACAGCGTCATTGTCGTCCGTCAAAACAAGGTCCACATATTTTCGAAATGAGTCAAATTGCTCGCAAAGCTTCCAGACAAGAGTTTTAACCACATGCGCAGGATCGTTTTTTTCGTCATCGTTGTGACGACAGAAGAAGTACACTGATGTTATGAAGTTGGTAGAAGGGAGGTGGGTAACAATGTAATAGGAAAGTAAAGACTTTCCAGTTCCGGCTGCACCATTTACCCACATTACGTGAGACTCGTCATGCTTGGTGATCCATTCTTGGACCTCATGACCAAACCATTCACGAGTTCCTTCGACAAAATCTTCTTTGTAGTTTTCGAGATCAGCAGTGAAGTCGACAGGGTCAGTCCACTTTCTGATAGGGTCTTCAGGAACGTACACAGCTGGGACGATGTCCGTCTGTTCTGACACGCTTCGGAAACGCGGAATCAAAATCCGGAGTTCGTCGGTGATCAACTTTACACATTCAGTGAATTGCACAGATCCTTTTCTGGAGAGGCCAAAGTCAGAATGTAATTTCCCAGCAGTAATCATGAAGGGCGCTGAGAGATCTTGCGAGTGTTTTAACTCTTGTATCTGGTCAAAGCTTAGAGATCCAAACATATACGCTGGAATTAAATGTTTCTTGTTTTCATCGGCAAAATTGATTTCTTTGTTGCAGTTCCAGGATCGCTTTTGAATGACCAAGAATTGGTTAGTTGTTATGATTAGACTATGTTTTGACTAACCAGATACGATTCAGATAAACACGTGATGATAACGGTACTCTTGAGAACACCACGAGCCATTGATTCGTTTAAGTTTCCATTCATTTCGTCACGATCGACCCAAACACGGATTCCAGGCAAGGTCTCAATCAAAGCATCATGTAAATCAAAGACTTGATCTTTAGTGGACCATGAATAAGAAAGCATCACATCAAAGTCGTCGCTATCGATCGAATTCACATGCTTGACCATACGAGGAGCTTGCTTCACTGAAGGCTTTCGAGAAACTGTAGTTGCAGCTAACGTACGCTCAATATAGAGTTGAAATCCATTAATACATAAGTCTTTGAGTGTGGCTTGCTCCACCGCAATTTTAGGTGATAACTCAGATTCTGCGGCGAGAATCTTGTACTCCGTTCCTTTCACCTCAAAGTACTTTTCAATCTAAACTAATCGTTAACGCTTGGGTCGGTGAGAGAATATTACGAACTTGTTGTTTCAAGTGGTCAATTGTGAGATTGAAGATTCGAATTACCACAACTCTAGAGCCTCCCTGAGCAACAGACAATTCCACAAAGTTGGCGAAGTCGAAGGCAGGCTTTTCGGCAGGTTCATCGAAATCAGCAAGAATGGGAGCGACACGGCCACGATCCGTCAGCATCCGACGTTTAATCCCAGTGGAAGTGACCATAAGGTAAAATATGAGAACGTTGAAAGAGTCTTCAAGCTCAAAGACACTTTTGATCTGTTGGTAATGATAATTGAGTGTGCAAGCCCAAAAGTTGAGCAAAAACAAACCAGAGCCTTGAGGTCCCGTCCTCTCATGGACTTATTCACATAGAGTAGTTCATAGTCGTTAGGATCCAAGTGTTTAACGACTTTGATTTTTAGTGGGTAATTGTGATTGTGTCTGCCGACAGCAAGGAGATCTTTGGGTTATTGAATGTCAGCAAAGAAGAGCAGGACCAATGAAAGGTACAACGTAGTACCTTCGTCAGCGTGCGGAAGGACCCGGTGATCGAGATCAAGTTCTTCGAGCAATCTGGGTCAATTGAGTCCCCATTATCGATAGACTCACCCTTCCGTCCGCGGACTCTACGATGTACTGCCTGGATGCTTGGCATTCCTTCATTGTGTGCATCATCATCTAAACAAGGTAAGAACAGTGTAAGTAAGTCCGCAAGACATTGACTTAGTGCGCAACAAGAAGAACTGAGAGGGATTTGCTTACCATCATCATTCGGATCATTCTGAGGATCACGCCTTTCTTCGGAGACTGTTGCCAGCATTGGTAAGTATTGAGTGCGGCACAAAGTGGGTGGACTTCGAAAAAGAAACTTTGGCTGCTTTTTTCCTCAGTTCCAAGCTGTCAGCACACACATAACCAAATAATAAGTATTATGCAAAACGCAATGCAATTACTGAGTATTAAAAGCTACAAAAAGAAGGACCCATTCCACATTCACCTTCATTGCTGCAGCATTGACCAACCATCACACAGAGCCCATTTCCTGTGCTTTTTCCACCGCAAGTTCCGAGTGTGGGTTCAATTATTCCTCCTTTATCCCACAGATTCTCTGGATCAACACGTTTCTTCACATTCCTCAAGATCGGTAAGTTTTTAGAACCAAAATAGGTTTCTTGAGGCAGCTGCACATCCATATAGTTCTGATATGCTTCTTGATTTACAAAAGGAGCAATAGACTGCCGCCACGAGTTGACAAATGCCTTCGGGCCTTCAGTCCCATTCTTGTCCACACTGGTCCAGACTTGATAACTGATGTAATTTCCGCGATGAATAAAGCTGGTTACGTTTTTGTGAGATTTGCTAATCGCACCTCCCCACGTATCCAACTGAATGCTCCCCAAGTATGTACTTCCTGTCGCCAGAAAGGCATCCACACTTTTCGCGAGGTTTAAACTCTTGCTACTTATTACATTAGAAGCTGTGGAGTTTGGGGAATGTTCAGAGTACAACGATGTAGCAAAGAAAGAATCTCGAGCAAACAGTTTTGACTTATCGAGGTAATCTTTCCGAGTCCAATTTCGATAGTACCAGACTTCAGAAATCATATCAATGTAACTTGAAAAATATTTCGTTTCTGAGCTGGTGATAGGCGGCATCATAGCAAGTGTCGAGTTCATAATTCCGTCAGATAAATCCTTATTCCAACGAACGATTGTTAAGCTGATAGCATCACGAACAGACGTCGTATAAAGTGAGCTCGTTATGTCGTCAGGGTAGCTTGGTGTCTGCTCAATATATGCCGACAGTATTTGTTGCCTTGTTGCAGAATTGTTGGCCGACCACCAATAAATTTGGTACGTAAGCATCTTCGTTTTCATAGGAATCAATTTGAACTTGAAGGAAGTGATGATTCCAAAGTTTCCTGATCCGCCCCCACGAATCGCCCTATTGGCAGTGAGTAAGTATCTCATCAACGACTAAGAATTTCACTCACCAAAATAAATCTCTATCGGTCTGTGCATTTACAACCCTCACTTTTCCCTTAGCGTCCACTAGTCTCACTTCAAGTAACCAATCCAACATCAATCCAAACTTTCGTGATAAGAACCCAAAGCCACCCCCTAAAGTACATCCCGCCACTCCAACGCTGGGATGATCTCCACCAGGTAGCGTGAAACCATGGTTATCAAGAATCACGTACATGCGTCCCAACCAGTTTCCTGCTCCAACAACAGCAGTTTGCGACTTTGTATTAACCGATATTGAAGTGAAGGAAGACATATCCACCACAATTCCTTGGTCTACGATTGAAAGCGCAGCGTAGGAATGACCGCCACCCCTCACGGCCACAGGAAGTTTGAAAGCGGCAGCACAATGAATAACAGACGAGATCTGTATAATGTTTTAGTCAAAAAAATTTGTAGCTATATAATCCAGTGCTAATTTTCTGAGGATTCAGAATCTGTTGCTCAAGCTGGTTAGATCTTGCTTCATTGCATTACCTCAGATTCAGAGCCTGGATATACAAACGCAGCGGGAGAATTTAGTCCAATCGCCGCAACGTTATATTCTGCGTCGAGAGCCTGTTTATATTCTGCAGTTCCTTGAAAGTACACTTTCTTTGACGCTTTTTTAAGACAAGGGGCGACACCAGCACAGAAACGACCAGGGCTGGACTGCGGTGGCCCAGTTTGAGGGATGGAATCACGCGAATGTGACTGAAGTAGAATCGATGTATTGATAGTAGAGTTTAGAAGTGAGTGATTGATCGAAGTTGGTAGCGAGTGCGGCAGGCTGGAGCTGAAGGCACAGAGTAACAATAGGTTCAGCTTCAAATATGAAACTGCATTTGAGGAAGCTCTAGTGGCTTTCATATATAAGCTGTAGAACTGATTAGTCAATACTAGAACTTGGATGAGAGTGAAAAAAGAGTGAGGGATAGAACCTTTGGAGTTTGCTTGTGATTTTTGACAAGGGGTTATCTGGTACCCATCACTGATACGAAATTTATTTATTAATATTATACAACGGCAAGAGCTGGTTGACTCCCCCCATTTGCCTCGTGTATAGTGGCACCTTCTTCATTTAATGTCGGTTCATCCGCTTCGGTCTCATCTTTCCCTGCGACCTCTCTTGCTAATTTCGCAGCAGCCTCCGCAGCAGCCTCCATCTCTGCCATACGAACCCTATTGATGGCGGCCTGTTCTTCTTTAACAAGGCGTCGAACATGCAACATTCGTGAAACATGATTCGCGGTGGGAACACGTCGTGAGACTGATCTCGCCATAGCAAGCGAATCAGCCGCTGAAGAAGTTGGGATACGAAGGTTCCAATTCCGTTCTGTGATGAACTGTTGAATAAAAGCTGATAAAATACTATTTAACTCACCAAGTGGAAACTGGAAGTCTTTTACAGTTACAACAGAAGCCCCTCGATGTTTTGCCATTTTGCACGCCATCCCAGTAACATGGTCCAAGAATCCATCAGCGAGATCGTATAAGATCTCTTCCACTTCTGCTTGCACACTTCCACCACCTTCCACTTCTGCAACCAGATCCCGTATCTTTCTCTTTCCACGCCGCCGCCCACCACCACCAATAACAGACTCTTCATCTTCTTCCAACAACGCATTAAGCGATTCCTCCATGGTTACAGGTGGTAAAAGCGCCGTGGCACGCGTAGCAAGATACCCTTCAACAGTTGTTGGCGCATTTGGCCCCATAAATGATTCAGGACCTCCAAACACTTTTCGAGACTGTTGCGGAGAAATTGAATGAATAAGAGGCTGATTAGCTTGCAAAATTGAGGCGAGAGCGGCAGGGTTTATTCCTGTTGGTGGCTGTTGTGTTGTTGGCTGACCTGGAGGTGGCTGTTGGTTGATAGGAATGGAGGGTGGAGGCCCATGTGGTCTCATTATACCCGATTGTAACTGCTGTTGTTGTTGCTGTTGCTGCTGTTGAAGCGCTAATTGCTGTTGTTGCTGGAGAAGAGCATGTTGCTGGACGTGAGGGACAGCCATTTCAACCGGTGTAGGTGCACTGATTGGAGTATTCGGCACTATAGGACCAGGAGTGACAACTTGCTGAAGCTGTTGTTGAGGCTGCTGTTGCTGAATTTGATTCAATCGCATTCGTCCAACGAGAATTTGTTGTTTTAAGTTCTGAACACTGTTACGAGTGGCAGCAGCCTCCTGCTCCGTGACAACAACTCCTGTGCTGACCTTGTAGAGATGTTCTACTTGAATAATTTGCATTTGAGTCGCGAGGCGGTTGAGCAACAACGTCAAACGTTCAGGTTCCGTAGCATTTTGCCTTTGTAAAGCTTCAACAATGGAGCGGAGGCGGTTGATAAGACCTGCTCGGTTTTCAGCAAGCTGCTGCGCGTTGGGAGTAGGGCCTTGCTGTTGTTGTTGCAACATTCCTGGTTGTTGTAGTTGCTGGTTAAGCTGCTGTTGTTGTTGGTTGGCTTGTTGTTGGTTGGCAATTTGCTGTTGAAGCTGTAGCTGTTGTTGCTGTGCCTGCTGCTGTTGGGCCTGCTGCTGCTGCTGCAAATGCTGCAGCTGTTGCTGTTGGAATTGCTGCATCATTTGTTGTTGAGTGATTGGTTGCTGTTGTTGTTGGAGTGGAATGGTGGGGAGAGCAAGACCAGCAAGCGGACCAGGTGTGGTTGGATTATTAGCACCTGCAGCGGGTGTCGCAGGATTTTCTGGATTCGCGGGGGCTGGACTTGATGCGGACATTGTTTGATTATCGTTTGTCGTTCCAGCGCCACCAGAGATGGCTGCTTGTGCCTGGGAATTTTGAAGCATGGCGACTAGATTTGGATTGACACCATTTCTCATATTGTTCATCAGATTGGCAGCAAAAGCTGGATTCATTTGGTTGAGTTGGCCCAAGTTCATCATCATTTGCTGCATGGGAACATTGGCTGCATTAGATGCGGCGCCAGAATTCACGGCCGTATTATTATTGTTTAAAAGGCTGGCCTGGTTCGCATTATTCGCAGCTGCCTGCATCGCCGTCTGTCTTGCAGCAAGGGCCTGCATCATACTGAGCTGATTCATCAGATTTCCAGGATTTGCAGCGTTATTTTGCGCAGCTATATTCTGGGCAGCCATGGCCTGTTGTATTGCAAGGAGCTGTCCAAGATTCTGTGGGGCGCCACCACCCTGCTGATTGTTGCGCTGATTCATTTGCATCAAGATATTAATAAGTTGAGGATTTTGAGCCAATTGTTGTTGCTGTTGTTGTTGGAGCAGATTGATTGCCTGGTTGTTTTGAGCGAGTTGAGGCGATGCCGCGTTCAAGCGCAAGAGCTGCTGATGCTGGCTGAGGAGCCTGGTTTGATTTGATGTGTTATTATTGGAGACGGACAAAGCAAGGGGCTTAACTGGTTGAGTGCGGCCTGTGCATTTGGATTTGGATTTGGGTTTTGATTTTGATTCTGGTTTTGCGGCTGCGTCGGAGCGCCGGGTGGAAGTGCGATCTGCGGTGGCTCAGGTACTGGCGCAGTTGGTTGCGGTTGTTGCTGTTGCTGGGCAGCCGCGGGTGCACGACGAGGTGGCATCGTCGTCGTTTGTCGTTTGTCGTTGAAAACTATCGTAAAAAGTGGACAAATGGAAAAGTACCAAAAGGCAGAGAAGATTGGGGAGGGAACTTTCGCTGTCGTCTACAAGGGTGTGTGCTACCTATTCGAAGCCTGGTTTCTGGTTTAACTGTTTCACAGGCACGGAACTGGCAACAAAGCGTCTGGTCGCTATCAAAAAGATCAAGAAGAACAATAAGAATCAGGATGGGCTGGATGTTCCTACAATCCGCGAAATAAGATGCCTGAAGGAGCTCAAGCATACCAACATTGTCGATGTAGGGAAATGCGCTAATGCCATGCATAAACGCCGCTGACGCTTACTCACTCAGCTCATTGACGTCTTTGCGCACAAACAAAACTTGAATATTATAATGGAGCTTATGGATTCAGATTTGGAAGCAATCATCAAAAACAAGAGTGTTGTCTTCAATGCAGGTGAATTATCACTCTGTCTTCCATTCGCTGATCTGCTCCTACACCATTCCATAAGGCGACGTTAAATCTTGGCTTCTTATGACTCTGCGCGGTATCTATCACTGTCATAGGAACTTCATCTTGGTATGTATATACAACTAGGCAACCAGTGTTACTGAAATGTGCATTCAGCATCGCGATCTCAAGCCAAACAATTTGTTTATTGCTGGGGACGGTACGCTGAAACTGGGGGATTTTGGTCTTGCTCGAGATTATGGAAGCTGTTCAAAACCAATGACTTCAAACGTTGTGACGATTTGGTACCGAGCACCGGAACTCTTGTTGGGAGGTCAATATTATGGACCTGGCGTTGATATTTGGGCTATTGGATGCATCTTTGCCGAGCTCTTGCTACGCGCTCCATACTTGGCATCAGACTCAAACACAGACTTGGGACAACTTCACACTATCTTCCGAGCCCTTGGAACACCCACAGAAGAAGACTGGCCCGTACGCTATTTGCAACGTTTTCCTTGAATTAACAAAGCTAATGACAAACCAAATAGGGCTTCTCAGACCTTCCTGATAAAAAGGGCCTTGAATTCCAAATGTATCCGCGAACTCCTTTACAAACCCTCTTCACTGCAGCTGGGAATGATGCATTAGATTTGTTGGAGAGTATGCTGGTGTATGACCCTGTCAAACGAGTTTCTGCGTATGATGCCTTGAATCATTGCTACTTTCGAAACTCTCCATTGCCTACAAAGCCTGAAAAACTTCCTCGCAATATTATTCCCGTTGTTGAGCCATCCGAGAAGAATCTGAAGCGAAAAGCTGGAGATGACGGTGTGTACCTCACAAGTAGCGGACTTTGCTAACCCAATTTTAGACTTAAATAGTGCCAATCCCAAGCTTGCCCGCTTGTTATTTGTTTGACTTTTTTGTGATCCGAAATAAATCTGCACAGGTGGCTGTGCACATCTCCGTTTCCAAAGTCCCATACTTATTGGCCGCAGCCATTCATCAACGCATTACTGCAGTTAACTTATGGGACAGAAACAGTCTATTGGTTTGTGGAGGGAGCTCATCTTGACTGAAGCAGATTCTAAAACTCAACTGTCAACAGTGTCTCCGCCAACTCCTTCGAGGAGCAATCCTTCACTGAACAAGGAAACAGCCAATATTGCCGCTGAAGTCCTCAGTCCTGCGCAGGAGCCGTCCTGGGCCCACTCGTTTCCCCTCCTCGTCAAAGTCCAATCATTTGCAGATCCCCTTGACATTGAAGCCATTCTTATCAATGATCGTAATTCAAGGGGAAAGGAACTTCGAGAGAAGGTAGAATCTCCGTCGTTAATCGTTACCAAATCTAACGCTCTCAAACAAGATCCAAACAAGTTTCAACCTTGAACCATCCTTCAAAGTCATTGTTTTCTATCGCGACACTACTGCTGCATCTCTTCGCCGCCAGATGCTTACTGACAGAAGCCTTCTAAGTCCGATTCTTGATCAAGTCAAGAAACCTGCTGAACAGCCCATCTTTGACTACTCTGACTTTGCAGAGCTGACTGTCTATGAATTAGGATCGTCTCTTCCACCAGTCATTATCCGCGTCTCTGATTTCACAGTAAAACATATCAAGGAGCAGATTGAAGACGGGATTGAAGGTCTTCGTTCTACAAAGTACACCATTTCAGCTGCGCCAAGCGAATTAGAACCACGAATTGTACTAACTGATAGTCGCGTGAAAGAATTTTGTGTCAAGTCATTCCGGCTTTACCTTGAACGGGTTAAGGAGCAAACTTACTTGAACTCCATGTCATCATATATACAATCTTCCATCAACGAGACGTCAAGTAATGCTGGCAGTGAAAGCGAAAGAGAATTGAATGAATCTGGATCCAAAAGAATACTTGAGGAATTTGACGTGATGATTTCATATTCGTACGTCTTTTCATTCAGTTGTTTTTCTGATTAATGTTTTTGACACAGATGGTACACGAAAGAACAGGTGGATGATCTTTGTGTTGCATTACGTACAGAATTTCCTGGGATTTCTATTTGGCTCGATAGAGAACAGATGAAGACTGATATCTATGATGGAATGGTGCACGGTCTCACAAAGTGTAAGGCAGTGATTGTTTGTCTGTCGAAACCGTATTTGGAGTCTGCAAACTGTACCCGTGAGATTCGGTTCGCTGGCGACTTGAAACGGCCACTCATTCGTAAGTCTAGCATTTATTCGAGATAACGTAATTAAAATTCGCAGCCGCCTACATGTTTGATCACGACGAGGATGAGTCAAAATATAAGCATGAATCTCATCTTGCCATCGCGTTCCTCCTCACTGCAGGGCATTTGTACGGTAATTTCAAGACGTCTCGATTGGGAAGCAATGAATTCAAATCGGCTTTCAACACAATTGCTGGACAGATTCGTTCGAAAGTACCGCGATATATGAACTCAATAACTCCGCAAGTTATTATTTCAGCTCTTGAGAAGTGGCTTAAACCTGTCAATTTCGCGAAAGACCTGGAATCTTACGCAAATGAATTTGTTCAGGGGACTCGAGAATGGGTACTTGAAGCTGTCAGTGATTGGGCTGGAAAACATGACGAATCTCCTTTTATGTGGCTCTATGGAGGAGCAGGCACTGGAAAATCACTCATTTCTTACGCTCTCACACAATTCCTGCCTAATGATAAGTTCATTGTGGCGTACTTTTTCTGTCGACACAACGATGACATCAAAAACGATCCCATTTCCATAGTCTCTACTCTGATCTGGAATCTCTGCGGAATATTTCCTGCGTTCAAGCAACATGTGGAATTCCAAATGATAAACGACCTTGAGTCCGCTTCAAAATCGATTCTCAGTGATCCAATTGCGGCATTTAAAAGTTTACTCATTGACGGCGTCTCCAAACTCGATGATTCAAAGGAGACGATCCTTTTTGTTATTGATGCCTTGGATGAAATCAATCCCAAGACACGCCATACGTTTCTCACAATCTTGCAGGATCTCTGCCCACTTCTTCCATCGAACATAAAGTTCTTTGTCACGGGCCGCCCGGAGCAAGATATTTATTCGTGTCTCTCTACTTCCCTAAACTCTGTGGAACTTGTTCCAACAACTGAAACAAACCTGGAGGACATTGAAAAAGTAGTTTCATATCATTTCAAACGACTGTGGGGTGTCACGGAACCATTCTCGCCAACTGTTTTGGCATGCAAGTACCTACTGGTTGATAAATCGGAAGGATTGTTTATCTATGTTAGAACTGTTATGGAATTTCTTGTTGACAATGGATACACACCAGAAACTGCCCTTACGGAGATCGAAAAATTCGCAGCTGGACCTGATGAAGTGTATGCTTCAATTGCAGGCAAAGTGCTTGATTCCAAGGAAGTTAAAGGAAAGATTTATCAAGCAGTGATGGGTGCTATTTTGAATGTTCGCGAACCTCTTGACTTTGAAGGCTTGAGTGCCATAGCAGGAATCAATATTGTTGATGTCGCCTTGTTGGTCGCCAAGGTTTGTTCCTTAATATTTATACAATCCATACCTAACCATTCTAATAGTTTCGCTCGATTCTCAAAATCACTGATTCTCGAGTTTCAGTGATTCATAAGAGCGTCAAGGATTATTTCACGAACCCACACAGATGTACAAACCAAGCCTTCTATGTGGACACAGCCGCTTGTAACAAGCACATCGCCGCTAATTGCCTTGACATTTTGGCGTCGGTTCTCAGTCAATTTCCGACCGACTCTCCGCTACAAAATGATGCAATCAATCTTCTCCTGGGAACACCACAACCGATCGTCATTACATCTACGTTACCTACTTCAAGTCTCTATGCCATCAATTACTGGCATACTCATTTAGATGAAATGGGGCTCCCTCCAAACATCTCTGCGTTCGCAAGAAAGTATGGACATATTGCATTAGCGTTTGCGATTGCATCCGAAAACGAGGCGCTATTTTCCCAGCTGGTTTCTTCTGGCGCATCTATTTCTTTACTACTTAAGTTCAAATACTTCCTCTCCCCGCCGTTATTCGAAGCAGCGAAACATGGTCTTTCAAGAATTTGCCAAACACTGATTGAGTCGGGATTAATCGACGTGAATTGCACAGGATTCACTCCATTCGAGAATAAACATGCAGGCGAGTGTAATAGGTCTGCTTTGCATGTTGCCATTCGGTCAAAGTCATTGGAGACCGTGAAAGTTCTGCTCGAGAATGGTGCGAACGTCCACGCCATTGATTCTTTTGGTCGACCTCCTGTCGCTTATGCATCAGGCGACATTTACGAGTATCTCAAAATGATGAAGCGAAACGAAAAATTGATTGAATTGAGCAAAACTATGGTTAGTTTCTTTGAGCTTAGTTTGCTAAAACTAATGTTTTTTATGCAAAGACGCCTCTTCAGCTTGCGGTTTGGAAACAAGATGTATCTCTTGTTAAAGAATTATTTCATCAAACCCCAGATCCTCTGTCCAAAAATGGACGCCAAGCTGCTTCAATACTTCATTACGCGGCTGAGTTTTATAATTCTGAGATTTTTTCGTTCCTCTTCTCTCAGGAAGTCTGTCAAAAAGCCATCAATACCGCTGATTCTGACCGCACCAAGAAGACACCACTCCATTATGCGAGTCAAAACGGACATTGTGGTGCCATTGAAACATTACTAAAACATGGAGCCTTTGTCGATGCAACCAACTTAGACAAAACGACGCCACTTCACTTGGCTGCTCGAAATGGAGACACAAAAGTCGTTGCCCTTTTGCTCGCCAATGGATCTAACCCAAATGCTGCAACTTTGAATCAAAGTAAGGCGCTTCATTTTGCATCCCAAAATGGACATGTTGAGACCATGGAAGCACTTATATCAGCTGGTGCTTTGGTGAACACTGTAACAAATACAAATTTGAGTCCACTTCACCTCGCTGCGCAAAATGGACTGTTGAATGCAGTCAAAGTACTGATTTGCAGGGGTGCAAACGTCAGCATCGCTGCCAAAGACTCTGAATTCACACCTTTGGATCTGGCTGCCCAAAATGGACACACGGATGTCGTTCGGTTTCTCTTCGATAATGGTGGTTTTGGAAGTGACGATAATTATGCGGCATTAGCTAAAGCGTCGCAGTATGGTCACTTGGAAACTGTAAAATTACTTGTGTCGGGAGGATTTGTAAACATCAACGCTCGCACTGGTAAGTTTTCCGATAGTTCGTAACCACAAAAACTAAAATCAATTATCAAATAGAAATGGGAGATATTACCGCGCTTCATTTGGCAGCACAAAATGGACATGCAGAAATTGCTAGATATTTGATTGAGCAGAAAATTGAAGTCAATGCTATTGTTGCACTGCAACAAGAGTTTTCCGCACTTCATATTGCCTGTTGGCATGGTCATTTAGAAGTAATACGAGTTCTTTTGGACGCTGGCGCTCGGCTGGATATGGTGGTAAAACCTGGACGAATTGGCGATTTTGGAGGTTGGAATCCTTTGTTACTTGCAGCTCATTTTGGACGCACAAAAGCATTTGAGCTATTGTTGGAAAATGGAGCTCAGATTGGGGTAATTGATGAACAAAATCGCACAGTTCTGCATATAGCTTCCAACGCAGGCCATAAGGAAATTATGGAATTAATTCTCGAAACGGGAGTTGTGAATGTCAATTCCCTAGATGCAGATTACAAAACGGCGCTTCACTATGCTGCTGAGAATGGCCATTCAAGTTGTGTTGCCAAATTGATAGAAAATCGAGCCGACGTTAATTCAGCAACGTCAACTGACGGATGGACCGCCTTGCTTTTTGCTGTGAAGAGGAGCGATTTGGATTCAACGCGCATTCTTTGTGAGAATGGAGCAAATGTTCAAGCTGTGCCAACAAATACTCAAAAATCAGTTCTACATTTGGCGGTTGGGGCTGAGGGAACTCAACAAGAAAAAGCAAACTTCATCAAGTTGTTGATTAATTTCGGCGCTCTCGTGAACGCTGTAGACATGGATGGTGTCAGTCCGTTGCATATGGCTTGCAAATTGAATATTCCTTACGTCGCTCGGATTTTGATGGAAAATGGGGCGGATGTGAACATTGTGGATTTGGAAGGAAATGATGCTCTTAGTTTGTCAGCGTCATTACGAAGCGAGGGTCTTGTTGAGCTCTTATTACAGCTGAAAGTCGTTCCAGATTTCAAAAGCCTCAGAGATAATGCTGAGTTTGTGCGAGAAGTTCTCTTGAGGTTGGAATCATCTGCTGCTGCCGCTGACACTGAAGGGGGTTCTTTTGATTTGTGGGAAGATGGAATCGAAGCAGAAGAATAAAGTAGATGAATCATTTTATACTTTTTTGGTGTTGGTGTCTGAGAAGATTCTTCTGGGCCCATTTTGTAACACGTGTTTTTGGTTCTTGAAAAAAACGTGCAACGACACACCAATCGCTGATGGCCTCTTCACTGCTTACGATGCAGCGACGCGGCAGCAATCCGAGTGTTCTTTCAAGTGCGTTGACCAATCAGAATGGAGGGCTGTTCCGGCGGAGCGTTTGGCGTGCGCCGTCGATCGCGGGCCGTGCGCCGGGTCTTGCGCTTGTTCCGTCGGCGGCGCTGCTGAGTCAGCTCAATCTCCAAAGCCGCGATTTCCACGTGGGTCGGGGACTGCCTCGGACGGCCTCTCGCTTGTTTGACGTGCCTGCATCGCCCGCTCAGTCTCTGTCCACAACAACAACTACTGCGACAACTTCTTCAGATGCGAACTCAGACTCTCCTTTACCCCCTTCTCCCGATCACCAGCCACCACCTACTCCTCCGTACAACTACCTGCAACAGCGAAGAATCTTGCATCAAGATGAATACGTCACAAAGGTCCTAACAACCGTTGCTCAATCTCGTGGTGCCCCTGTGGATCTCTATCACGAGTTGCATGGTCATGGATCACATAAAGTTCTGTTTATTACTGGTTGGGCAGGTTCATGTGACAATTGGCGCTTTCAGACAGAGTTTTTTGGGAGACATGGCGATTTCGAAGTCTGCATCTACGAGAACAGAGGCTCTGGCTTTTCCTCTACTCCTGATTCTGGATTTGAAATGAGGGATATGGCTCTTGATGCTGTAGAGCTACTTGATCAACTCGGTTGGGAAAAGGCACACGTCGTTGGAGTATCCATGGGTGGAATGGTGAGTTCTTTGAATCATGACCATTGTCTTCTTCAAGAACATGAAATGACTGATATATGGACGATGGTGATTCTGTGGACGGGAATGAAACCCTTTTGATCGCAGTCCTTGAGTACTGAAACAACACATTTTCTAACATTCTACAATAGATTGCACAAGAACTTGCTCTACTGGCCCCGTCTCGAGTCGACTCCCTTACTCTTACATCAACAACTGCATCCCGTGCACTTCCACCCATGAAACATATTCCTTGGCTTTTCTCCTCCTTCACCAAAATCCTCCTCGGCCTCGCAAAGCCCAAAAATTTAATGCCCTTCTTCCTCTACTCTCGGCGATGGCTGAATCTGCCTGCCCCCGAAAACTCTGGATACACAAGCAACCTCGAATACATGCTCGGTTTTCATGGTGGAAGAATTGATAGCAGACCACCACAAAGCTTCATCAGTGCAATAAAACAGATGCGTGGAATGCTTGCCTTCAACATCAGCAAAGAACGTCTCATGGACCTGAAGAATTACTTTTTGAGGAGCAAGATTCCGGCGATGGTTGTGCATGGAACCGAAGACGCTCTTGTTCACTTGCGGACTTCATGGAATTTGGCGAAAATGCTTGGGGCTCGATTAGTTGTGTTTGAAGGTCGTGGACATGCATTGAATCATGAAGACATTGAATTGTTCAACCGCCTTTTGTTGAGGCATTTCTACACGGCAATTCTTGGAGCTCCCAGAAGAGTTGAGGCGGAAGCGCGGGCTGGATGGTGGCTTACAGCTGGAGCAGGCGTTGTGGACAATATGGAACAAAGAGCAATGGCTATGGTAAAGAAGGCGACGAGGCAGATGGTTGGATTTAGTGAGTGGTTATGGAGCTTCTTTTTCACCAGAGTAGAGGGTAAGCCTGGTATGGAAGTGGAATGGTTACCACCCGTTGTAACTGCAGCTCCCGTACCAACTGATGTGACAGCGGCAGTAGTTGTTGGTTCTGCAGCCGACGTTACCACCACGAGCGCTGTGACAAGTGAAAAGAAGTGAAGCCGGGAATGGCTTTTTGGCATAATATGAATAAACATTAGTCTCTGCATCTATTTGTTTGTCGACCATCACAAACATAGATCTCCACTCCCAATTTAAACGACCAGAAATACTGAAAGCCAGCAAAAAGAAACGCTTAAATGTTCTACGCAGCTACTATCATACTTGGCGCATTGCTGCTTGTTGTGGCATACGTACAATACCGTGTTCAGGCATTCTTGGCAACAAACAAGCTTCACTTCATCACTGCCCCAGAAGAACTGATTGCCACTAGAAACAAGTCCACCACGGTCAAAACTTATCCCTCAGTGTACTTAGTCATAGGAGGATCCGGGAATCTAGGCAAATTGACAGTCCGTCAGCTTCTTGATTTGGGCCGTACCGTTCAAGTTGTTGACCTTCATAACGCTTGGTCTCACGAGCCACGAGTCCTCTTCATTCAAGGAGATATAACAAAGCCTATTGACATGGAAATTGCGATGAGGGGTGTAACACATGTTATTCACCACGCCAGTGTTATTGCTCTTGGTGTTTACGATCACAAGATTTTGAAACGAGTGAACATTGATGGTACACGGAACGTTATGGAGGCTGCTTACAAGGTATTGAGCAGCAGGCATTCATATTACAGACTGACAGGATTTCATATAATTATTAAGTCTCCCTCTGTCCGATCCGTCGTTTACACTTCCTCTGTTTGTCAGTATGGATATAATTCGAAGCCAACCATGGAATCTATTCCACCAATCACAAGGGTTCAGCATTTTTATCCATATTTCCGAGCCAAGGTAAGGGTTAAACTTTTAAGCTGAATGGCAGATGTTTAACCAGATTCTCCAAAGGCTATTGCAGAAAAATATGTCCTCGATTGTAACTCACCAGCAGTTCGAACTGCTGCTGTTAGAGCTGCCGCTGTGTTGGTAAGCACTAGTCGTAAAAGAAATCGTGACGTTTCTCACAAGTTAAAAGGGTCGTAACTTTGATATAATGCGTTATATGAAAGATCCCAATTCCCCATTGGTCATACCAAAATGTACTAAAGAAGGGTTTGGACACGCTGAAGATTTAGCTCGAGCACATATATTGCTTTCTGATGCTCTTGATGATCCTGTGAGATCTGACGTCTGTTCTGGAAAGCCATACATGTGAGTGCTTAAAGTATTCAATGTATTCTGCTACGTAAATTTTTATATCTATTTTTGTAGGATTTCTGGCTGTGCTGATGCTGATAGCATCGACCGTCAAATGCTCTTCACTAACATATTCCGAACATTACACAACAGAAAAACTCCAACAATCATTAACAGCTACTTGATAATGAAACTACTCTCTTCAATTGCGGACTTTGGTCAAATTGTCCAAGTGTTCGGGAAGTCTCCACTGGACTTTGGACCAATTATGATATTTCATCGTGGTATCTTCGACTATATGTTCTATGACATAACTTTACGCCAAGAGGAAAGGGCTGCTTTGAAGCGTTTGGGATATGAGCCATACTTCACTGTTTCAATGGCTGTCAAAAGTTTAGCTAAGTCAAAATGCAAAAAATGTCCATGATAAGAAATTCCGGTTCTTCAAACACACTGAATCATGTTCTTGGATATTGGCTTCTCATAATCACAACTTCGACTAACTACAACCAGATAACTTCAGACCTCTAAAGAGAATTTCAATTTAAGAAGTCATCGTTTTTTCAGTGTAAAAAGAAAATGTCAAAGCAATTTTATACATCCTTTTGTCCTCGCAAAATATCATCTCGATGTAGTCGAATACCACTAAACGTTGTCTCCTCCAGCCCTCCAGACCCTTTCCATCCCGTCCCAACACCTCCAACATTGATACTGTAACTTGTTGTCGATGTTCCAAAGCTCGTAACAACACTCCATCCTCCAGCTCCTCCAGATGCTGCAACACCAGTCAAAGTCGCGCTTGGAAACTGTGAATGGACGCGACATAATACTTCTCCCGCAGTTGCATTCACAGTCCGGACTTCACCTGTTGGGAACCAGAGTGGAACGTAACGTGCAGCGCGTCCGTCTGATGGAATCCGATAGAATATCCTGCCGCGAAGTTGCACAGATGGACGAACAGACTTGCGAGGAAACTCGACAGGAGACATGAGGCCTGATTTTTGTTCCGCTGTGGGATCAGGCCTTGACAAGATGATGTGTGTGACTTCAAGGTACTCGATTCCATCTGTGGAAGGCAGACTAATGCCGTAGACTGTTGATGGGTCTAATCCACTGTCTCCAACAGATTCATCCATGGAATCTTCGTTTCCTTCGCCAGTAACAGCTTCCACAACAGCAAGCCCTTCTTCATTCACGCGTAACACGAATTCAGTTCCATTCACCACTGCAAATGCCTGACTCTTTTTCGGTCCCGCGTCGCCAGCCTCTCCAAAAAGTGGTCTTCGTTGAGGCGACCCTGTCCGTGGACCAAACCGTTTACTCTGCTCCGCAATGAACCGATCCATATCCTCTTTCCGTTGAACAACTAATGCTTTCCGTATCGCACCCCGTCCTCTACCTGCATTTCTTCCAAGCCGCACAATATCACCAACTTGAATTCGCTCAGGTCCCAAACGAAACCTCCTCAAGAACGTATCTCCATTCGTGAGGTGAGGCGGAACGGTGTCCACGTCGTTTCCAACCCAATTACTTTGCCGGACATGTGCCAACAGTGGTTGCACGGCACGTTCTTTGTCAAGACCCCATACGTCGAGACCGCCAGGTTTCATACTGATGGGACGTTTCACTGTATCATGCGGGTTCCCGTTGTTCACAAGTGTGCCACTCCACCACCCCGTCCCACCTCCAGGAGAATCTACACCGCGCGGTGGAAGGTTCATGGCATCAAGTACGTCTCCCCAAAGTCCAACTTCCTCAGGATCGGTCGCGTCTTGGACGGGGACGCCCCATGATCCAGAAATGTCCAGAGCTTGCATGGCGGCTACGTTCCATAGAACATCTTCGCGACAGTCTGGGTTGTATAATGCGAAGGGAATGACTTGTTCTGCGGGTCGATAAAACACACCTTTTGTAAGTGTTGAATCTGTTGGAGTGGGTGGATGTGTGCCATCGCGGTTTAATGCTTCTGTTCCGGCGGGAAGTGGTAATGGGCGGACAAGATAATGGATTTGAAGACCAGTTTCAGGGTCCCCGGATTCAGCAGATGAAGAAGTCTCATCATCAGAGTTGGATGCAGCTGCTTCTTCGTAATCCTCATCTTTTGGTTTAGCCGTATTTGGCTTTCGTTTACGTTTGAGAGAGTCTGCAAAGGTTGAAGTAGAGTTGGTGCTACGGGTGATTCCTGTTGGATCTTGCAGACGAACGTGTGAATTGAGTAGAGTTTTGAAAGTTCCACGGCCACGACCACGACGAGTTGGTTGAGCGACGAAAGGAAGAGGGTTTTTGGGTTTGATGGGAGCTGCATAGGACGAAACTGTGGCTGCTGTTGAGGAAATCGCCGCTGCAATTACATCGTCGACATCCTATGATGATTGCTTAGTGAGTAATTAATCAGAATGCTCAGGAGCTTACAGAGAAATCAGAAACGACATCTGAGACGGAGGAGGAAATGGGACTGGCTGTTCTTGATGCACGAGTGCTTGTGCGTCCTCCGCGATTGCTTGGAAGACCGAACGGAATTACGACATGCCGTTTTGCAGTCGTTGAATTGCCATTGCTGTTGTTGGATGGTACCTCATCTGAAAATACATGAGTGACTGGTTAAACGATATCAATAAAAATCACCAGCTCCGATCACAGAATTTGTTGAGCTGGCATTTAGATCCATGACAGACGACGCATCTTCGTCAACCTCCATTGAACCAGAGTCTTCGTCGTCTCCATGGTAATCAGCGACGTTTTTCAACGCATTCTTCACTTCATAACGTGCAAACGTGTCTAACAGATCAATAGTGGCAGTTGTAGAAGTGCTTGTTACTGCAGGAGCCGTATTCAAGGTTCCAGATTCAGATGGGTTGGATGTTGGAAGTGGGTGGAAGACGGCATCAAATTCACCATCTTCGGAATCTGCCGTTGCAGCTTTTACTACTGCAAGCCGCGGATCGATAGAGTCTCGAGGATTGGACACCTGTTGGTAGTGTTAAAAGCTTGTTTTGCCGGAAGAATGTTTAAAACTCACCCAACGATCCACAACAACAGCAGGCCACAAAATCTTTCCACCATTTGGCACATCTGCAGCGCTTTGTTTATGAAGTCTTACAGCAGGGTGCACAAGTTCAGTCCAAACAATTTCTCCACGTCTGAAGCCAGGAGCCCATCTACTCTTGAGCATTAATAATTGTTGAGCTCATTAAAGCGGCGTACCTCCAAGGATGAGGAGGGTAGTCGAGGACGACAAGGCCCTGAAGGTTTGTTTCAGCCAAAGAAGCGGGTTTCCTCCGTCGTTCAATCTCTTCCAATCGCTCGCGTTCTTTTCGTTCTGCTTCTTTGCTTGCCAATTCTTCAGCTTCGCGTATGGCTACGAGGGCCTTCGGAGGGCGGCCAAGTCTGGCTGGAGTGTTTGGATCGGGCGGGGCTCTGTTTGGATCCTTTGGTGGACGCCCCCTTCCTCTCCTATAAAGACAAGGTTTAATTAATAAAGTGGGATTTGGGAGAAGGATGTGGTAGTTGATGGCATGAGTTAAAGTCACAAATGAAGGACTGAGCACGCACTTCACCACGGGCATAAACGATCCAGTCGGACCGGGCTGCACTGGCGCTGGAGCTGAAGCAGCGCTCTTTGGCGGACGACCAAGACGTTTCTTTGGAGGAGCATCCATTTTGGGATTCAGTGAACAAAAAAGCAGAAGTGACAAAGTAACTCCACTCATCAAACCACCAACAACAAATGACAACAACAACCGTCGAATGCAATGGCTGCCAACGAACACTCCACCTTGATCTATTGAAGAAGTGTCCCGACTGTTCGTACCGCGCGTGCTCAGACTGCGCCGTCCACGCGTGCACAATCCACAAAGTAAAGTGCATTGGCTCGGGCGAGTGCGCGTGCGGGTCGTGCACAAGTCAACTGCTGCGCCACCTTCATCCTGCGAAACAGTTTGAGTGGTCCGGCGTCAAGTTGGGCGCTGCCTCGGCGCTGCCCGTCGTCGACAAGATTGTCTACCACCATAACCTGGCGAGAGGAACCTGCTTCTGCCAGGACTCGAACTTTGGCCGCCCTACTCTTCCTTAGTTGCTAGTAGTGCGCCTGGTAAGCCGTGGAAGTCATGTGCTATATGGTGCAAGAATGGCCGTCCTTACCGCCAGAAGGAATGTGTTGGGCCTGCCGAACATTATTGATTCAAAGCCCGATTCCGATCCTGCAAGCAGCAATAGTCTCAAGCGATGCAGCAAGTGCAAGAGTGCCATGTACTGTAGCGTAAAATGCCAAAAGGCCCATTGGCGCGTTCACAAGCTCTCATGCGTCGAACCGCCTTCTGATACTGTCAATGTCAATTCAGAAATCGATTTAGATAAATTAAAGTTGGAGTCAAATTAAGGCACCAAATGCACAAGTCGCTATCTACCAACGCGAGTTGGGAAGGATTCTAATTAATAATAAAGTTGACTGCTATTTGGAAGATCGAAATGTTTGGTGCGCGAAAATTATACAGCTTTAGAGTGGGAATATTTGGTATTTAGTCTTCCTCATCCCGGATAAAACAAGCTCCAACCTCTTCCAACAAATCCACCAAGAATAGTGCCAGCAAAAGTTTTGACAACAACAAGAAACATCCATCTTCTGATCAGTATGTGTGGAATGCGGTGTTAGGAAACTCATTATCAGATCCTCGGAACAGCAGTTTCATAGAGTCCATCAGCTCGTTAAAGCTGTTGTAATACTCGCAACACTGAGTCAGAACATTTGCAAACATCCGAGAACTCTTGATTAGCGCGAATACAATCGTTGAATTTCATCTCGGGAATGGCCAAACTGAAAAATGGTGTTCATTGGAAGCATTGAACAAATAATTTGATGATATATTGAACAAGAATGCATTAACCGCTAACATAATGAAATACAATCAGAGATTCGTCAATAAATGCAAGAACTGACTCAACCCACTCCGCCTCTTTTCCTTCACCTCTTTCTTCGCAACAACACCAGCCTCTCCTTTTTCTTCTTTCAACACTTCTTTGGCTGCAGCTTGCTCTTTCTCCAAAGCTCTCAAGTTCCGTTGAGATGCACGTGCGAGTAACTTCTCTGGCGCTGGGGCTTCCACTTTTCCAAGAGGATGCACTGTGACCTCAACATTCTTGACAACCTTGTTTCGCGAAAGCGTCACGATTCTGGTTACTCTTGAGACGATAAGGTGTTCCTTGGCTTCAGGGTCTGAATCAGAGTCACTTTCATCGTGGAAGGCTGATGGTGGGGTTAACGTAGCGTCACTGTCGCTGGCAACCAGAAGCGGAGGCGAAGTTGGCGAAGGTTCACTTGAGGGTGACGGTGTGGCTCCATTACTCTCAGAATCAGAATGTGGAGCCGCACCCAATGCTCGACAAAGTACTCTTCTACCACAACTCTGATGGAAGTGGTCTTCATCCTCGTCTTGTTCGGTAGATTGATACGCAGAGAGAATCGAGTATGAGCTGTCCCGTGGAATCAGTCCATGTTTCTTCTTTTCTTCCTCAGTCAGCTTCATTTGAGCAATCAGATCTTCAGATTTGCTACAGAACTTCGAATTCGACGGGTAGTTGGCATGTCGGTGTACCTGGAACCAGTTCTGAGATTTCTCCAATGATCTCGCTATAAGTTTCGAGGAGGTTGAGGTGACCTGTGGACATTCGACGGACTACGGGTTGGGATGCAGTATTTGAATCGTCGACAAGTGGAAGCATATTCAAACGGTGAATTGTGTGGTATGATTCAGTGTCAGCAGAATTGAGACCGTGGGCTCCCTCAAATCGTTCTACGTAGACGTTTTCTTGGTCTTGTTCCAAATTACCAGCATCGTCTTGTTCGAATTCAGAGGCATCAGGGTATTGGAAATCGCTGCTGTACTCGGATGGAGGATACTGTGAAGCGTCTTCCGGATCATACACTGATGGAATGGGATTTGTTGGCTCTGAGTAGGAGAAGGTATCCAAATCAGGTTCTTGGTATACTCTTTGGATGGTATCACTGGGCTTTGTAAATACAGAGCTAATGGTTTGTAATTCAAGGTCAGACTTTGTCAATGTATTTCAAACACATCAAACCTGTAAGTGTACTTGCGACTCAAGTGCTTCTTGTACCTTGGCGACAGTTCTTCCAAGTTAAACTCTGGAGGTATTGACTCTGTTGGGGTCACTGAGAAAACGAACTCTTTGATCTCAGCTGGTGTTTGAGATTTCACAGGTTCGGGGATGGAAGCATTCATCTTGTTAAAAGCTACAACTGTGACACCTTCTGGCTTCTTTTGCTTGAAGATTCCTTTGAAGGCGGATGCTGCTGACTTGAGCTCTGACTTGAGGCCATGTGGTTTCAAGGGACTTGGACGTGGAGCACCGGCTGAGATGCGTTGGGCTGGACGTGAATCTTCGGTTTGAGAGAAGCTTCTTGTGTTGATGGTGGGAAGGGGGATCTCTGGTTGCTGCATTGAACGACGATATCGATTTTGGTGAAGATTTTACTCCGATTTGATTGACAGCGGCATAATTGTTCCGCCTCCTCGCCCTTAAAAGTTCGAATTACTAACAATCCCACGATAATAATGTGAATTCGATCTTCAGTTTCAACTTCACGGCTCATTTACCGCACTGCAGAATACACTCAATGGATCGCCACGAGCGATGAGGCGGACTCGCACTTCTGATGGAAAGTGCGAATAATACGAATTGCAAATCATGGTTGTGTTATGCAATGTATGACCAATTACCACCGTCTAAAGATCGATTCTGTTACAAGCTATCGAAGTTCACCTTTCGTATATGTCGGATTTTCTCTAAGATGTCCGCATTATTTCACACCATTATCGCATTTAATTACGTTATATTCGCCGATGAAACAACAAATGATGTTCCAATTTCATCCCGCCGCCAACTCTGCAACAACACTCTGGCTTCTGCTTCTCTTTCATGCATTCCAGCCGCTAGCAAAAGCTCTGACGATTCTTTCGCCGAACGAAAACAACACCAGTGTGTTTTATCCAAACGAAACATTCCTCGTCTCTTTCCTTCCCACCAACGAACCAACATATCAAACCGAATGGACGAAAGTATTTCTTGAGCCTGGGCATACTCAAGTATACTACCTACAAATCGCGAATAGTTCGCAGTTGGGCGAGACTGTGTCCTTCAACTTGACAGCACCTGCTGTTGAAGGGAACTACTCGATTGTCTTCTTTGATCGCGTTTACTTGGAGCCTAGTATTCGAACGAGTCCGGAGATTACGGGATTGAGTACGGCAAAGGCTGTGACTTTTGGAATCCGAAACGTTACTTCTTCTTGACACAGACGCAGGCGTCATCAACCGACTCTGGCTGGACAGAATCAGCAACACAGGTAGCGAGGGATCGAGTCTCTGCTAAAGCGCGTGTTACGCCGTCCTTTGCTCGTCACAAGTTTCAGCATTGATTCAACGCGAAGCCGTCCTTATCACCAAATAAAACAATCGGATATGTAGTTTATTCAGTGCTTTATCGCAAAAAGACTCAGTAATAATAGAAAGCGATATCTGCTGGAATGTCAATGCTCAACCATCCTTGGAATCGATAATACCGCCTTCAGAAATCGCATAAATAGCTTCAGCCTCGGGAACAGATCTATTACACGCATTATTAGTCTCATGTGTTGCCAACGGCTGCAGCCTCACGGAGAGTCCCAAATTTTACAGATTCTCGATTCACCGCGTCCTTTACGTAAGTAGAGTCTTGTAGTCGAGGCATGCGCAAGGACGTGACCTCCAATTGGTTTCTTTGGATCTTGGACAAATGTAAGGGAAGCACCTTGATAGAACCAGAATAAGCATCTTCAGGGAAACAGAACCAACAAACCAGGGTCAGCTGTCATTTGATTCGTTATAAAGACGGCTACGTTGAACTCTTCCGCGAGCTTGGTCAAACGGGCCAGCATAAGTCCAAGTTTTTGTTGCCGTTCCGCCAGTTCACCACGTCCGGAATAATCTACACGATACAATGCCATGATGCTGTCAACAACAATGAGTCTATACGATCCATCTACTAGACGGGCAGCCACTTCGAGAATAAGTTCCTGCGAGTGATTTAGAAAGAGTAGATTTTGTCAGGTTACACCCACCATCTGTTGTTCACAGTTGTAGGCACGCGCGATTGCAATATTTTCGAGACACTCGGCAGCGTCGCATCCGAAACGGTTGGCAATGCTCACAATACGGTCGTCACGGAAGGTTCCTTCTGTGTCAATAAAAATCACGCGGCCAGCGCCGCCGCCTTGGGTTGATGGAAGCTGAGCCACAACGCAAAGAGTATGAGCAAGCTGGGTTTTGCCAGTACGAAATTCCCTTTGATTATGTTCTGGTTAGTTCAAGAATGATGTCCGAACAAAGTTTCTTACCCAAACGCCTCAGTGATGCTACCGCTCTCAATCCCACCGCCCAGAATCTTGTCGAACTCCTTGCTTCCAGTTGTCAGACGAAAGACATGGCGACGTTTCATAGAGAGCTCAGTGCCAGTTTGGAAGCCTTGTGGAGACAGTTTTGTCGCGGCTTCCTTGATCTTTTCGACTTTCGCATCAGACATGCCCTTGATTTTGGAGAGGTTGCGCACGGTTGTCATTTGGACGCCCTGGGAAGAAAAGAGGTGATGTTGGTGGGCGGTGGCGAAGAAGTAGCGAACTAGGCTTACACGAATAGTTTGGATTCCAGCCGCCTTGAGTTTTGAGATGTCGGCCACGTTGATTCCGCAAGTGGCGAGCTTGTCAATTTCCATGATTTCCTGCAACTGGTTTGAAAGAGTAAGGGATCAAGTGTTTGGTTGGAAGTGGGCACGGTACCTGGTCCTCCTCTTCTTCCTCTTGCTGCTGATCCCCGACGCTGCGTACGAGTTGGTCCATGCTGGAGGATGTGTATTGGAATGTGTTTTTGAGAGAGTTTTTGTGTGGTCTAGTTCAGTCCAGTTGTTCTTCTGTCCGAAAACCGAACTTTGGACACTTCGGAATGAATGTCTGGTTATGTTGTATACAAAACGAATGATTTACTTCGTTCAACTGCATATATAACAAATGATTTAAAAAGAACTGGAAAGGATACTCTGTCTACGCCCAAAACTTCATAGCCTCGCGAACCTCTTTCTTGAAAAGGAAAACCAAAACTGGAGTTATAATACAGTCCGAGGAAAGCAAGATAGCAACTCCATCATAGTACGCAAGAGTCAAGTCGAAGGTAGGAATCACTCCGGTTCTGTAGGACTGGATTTGGTAGGCATAGAAAGGTGCGTAGCAAAGGACCAACGAAAGAGAAAGGAGCAAACATCTCGTCAAAATTTCACGCTCTACGCGAATTCGAACGAGGCCCAATGTCTCAGGATCGTCTTTCATGCTGTCACGATCAGACATAAAGAAGGTAGCGAGGGCTGGATTCTCATCAAACTGACGCTTGGAGTACTGGTAGGTACGAGTGTATAACCATGCCATAAGTAAAACTGTCATTCCATAAGTGAACGAAAAGACTGCAACCCAAGCACTGCGCTGTGGTTCCAAATCTGGCTTAACACCATCACTTGTGGGTGAAGTAGAAAACATCCAAATAATGCACCCAATACAGACTGAAACTACAGTGTATAGGAGATAAGTCATCTTTACAGTATGTGGATGTTCGCGAATCTGAAAGTAGCGTTCCATTGCAAGATGGACATTGAGACAGAAGATCATAATTAAACAGACGTTACTGTGAATAGGTTTGGATTTAGTTTTAGTGATGTGATGATGGTGGCTTGTGTGTGATCTCTGAATATCCCACCCTCCCATATCACTGCCCTCAAACCATCCCTTTTGCACAGCAATGAAACGATTGATTACCTGTATGCGCAGGCTCCAGAATCTCTTATATTGGTCCAGTTCATAGCCTGCATAGCATGAAACACTGCTCGACCGACAGCCCAGACGAAACAGGCAAACACCAACGCGGCAATCAATCGATCCGCTGACGTTTTAAACAGCTTTTGACGATAACTTGCGATTGTGATCAGAATAGTTCCATTCTGTTGAAGGTGAGTGATTTATAGCCTCATGGGTGTGGGGTCACCTACCAATACTGTGCCGGTTGCATAGATGTAGAACAGTATCGTAAGGAGAGTGTCCGTGGCAATGGCCAGAGGTGGAAGGCCAGACATCACTGAAAAGATCCAATGCTAACAAAAAATCTTGGGATATATCTCCATCATCTCCTTTCGTCATTGGCCCATGAGGAGAGGCGTTTCAGCATCCTCCGCTTGATCGCTTATCCTCATGGTATCTAGAATTTAAGATTGACGCCGCCTCATTTTCAGGTTTAAAGGTTGCGAAATTAAGAAAGCTCTATTGTACAACCACTAATTTTTCCAAAAGAAAACAGTCTCGCGTAGTTCTGGTTTGAAATAAAGAACAAGGAGGGGAGAAATCTGTAGAACATCCGTGAATCAGTGATTGTTCTATATAACCGACGTAATTACTTACCACCATATCAATAGCTAATAATATAGCTCCGCAGAAAAAGAACTGATGGTCGGGGTCCCATGGAGTACGCTGGTCAAATCCATTGTACCAGAGAAGCATTGAATATACGAAAAGCGGCAGGTAACAGACAACAAGAGACATAGAAAGCAGAATGCATTTCATTAGAATTTGTCGTTCTAGGGAAGATTCGTTAGAAACCAGATGTGGGAAACGCAAGACCAATATATACCAAGTCTGATTCTGATCAAGCCCAAGGTTTCGGGGTCCTGAGCTTCTTCTCCAGCCTTCATAAAAAAGCTCAACATCATTGGGTTTTCTTTGAACTGTCGAGCAGAGAATTTGTATGTTCTTGCATAACACCAAACCATGACGAGAGTGGTTCCACAAAATGTCAGAAAGATACAGATAGCCCACGCAAGTCTTTGATTTACATCAATTGGTGAGATACCAGTTATAGATGGCTAGCATTAAACAGTCAGCATTTTGCCCCTGAAACATGTGCCCCCTACATACCGACGTCCAAAATGCCCAGAACATAGTTCCAGCCACCATTGCTAAAGAAACGTAGAGAAGCACATAGAGTTGCTTCGCATACGGATGTTCTTTGATTTGAAAGTAACGCTCCATGGCCAAGTTGCCGTTCAAGAAGAAGATGAACACCAAACACATATTGGAGAACCGTGCCGAGCCCTGGTTCGCCTGTGTAATTGTCCCAAGACCTTGTAATGTTTGGATAACGGTTCTTCCTGTCGACCAAATGAATGATACCAAGATGAGAGCAAACGTGATCTGGTCCATGCGGGTCTTTAGGAGCTTCTTCCGGTCAATGAGAGAGGCGAAGAGAATGACTCCGTTCAGAAACATTCCAAGAGCATATGTGTAGAGCAGGATGCCAATGACGACGTCATTTGTCAGGATGGCCATCAGGGGTTGCAGTCAAGTTCGAGCAAGAATTTTCAGAAACAGGCATCTCTTCATCTCCATCCACCATTCTTGTTTGGTGTCTGTGAGCTGTTTGGGGACTCCAGTTCTTTTGTAAAATAGTGGATTACTGTTGTTAACAGGGGTGTGCAAGGCGCTGACTATTTGGGGAGAAAGCTGTGTGCTGCGGGAGTAAGACACAGTATATTGATGAAAACCCTGATGGCTTCCACGCGCCAAATCCATATTCAAATGCGTTTGTCAGATAGAGTTAAAGGTTAATACGGCGAATGAATCTCGCATACAATCTTTAATTAGAAGCCATCACTGCATGAGTAATGCATCTTCTTTGCATCTTTCGATAAAAGTACACATATCATTCAAGAACCGATTGTGCGTTGAAAATCCCGCATCGATTGAACGTAAATCTGTTGAAAATGAGAGCAACAGCTGTGACTCTCACATTCCTAACTATTGCAGCTTTCATCCAAGCAGCACCGACTCGGTTTTTACCGGATACGATCCCGACTGAAAATGATGCTTCTCAATCGTTGACTGTGGCCAGAAGAAACTTTGATACCGCTGGGAATGGAATCACATTTCCCTTGTCAAACCAACCACTTTCGATTGGACAATCATACGTGTTCAGGTTTATGACTGGAGCGAACGTTAATATTCAATGGGATACGATCACTGTTGATCTTTATTTGATGGAGGTTTGTGGAAGCTAAACTTGAGGAACAACTTGAAGCTAAGTCGGATTTTGAACAGAAACAGCAGTATTTTATCCAAACGCTGGTTCAAATTGATCCATCGGAAGTGTTTGATCCGTTGAATCCATACACGGGAAATATTCCTGTCACTATTCCAACGACTGTTGGAACAGGCCCATTATATGTCGTTAAGATATATGGAATCAATAAGATCACAAACACAACATTTTTGCTTCCGGACTCTTCTTATTTTCCAATTGTAAATCCATACGGAGGTAACCTACAACAAAGTGGCGACAAACTCATTTCTATAATACTCATTATTGCCAAAATGCTTAGGCTCATGGAACCATCCATCATCAAGCGATATTTGGTACACGGGCAGAACGACTGTCATCAATTTCGTCCTTGGAAGCGCTTTCAGCCGTGCCAATACGTTAGTCCCTCGTGTTTTCAAACTTAATTCTCAACTCCTCGCAGAATGAGACTTGAAGCTGGTGCAGATGTCTTGGGTCGACTATTTACAATCATTCCAAGCATTCCAATCACACCAAGTATGACATTTGGTGCGCCGAGTACTCTCTCCTTCAATGTTCCCATCACTTTCAATTTATCGCAGGCGTTTTATGTCCGTCTGGCTCCAAACGATGGCATCTACGCAACAACACTTAACTCCAGTTCCGGCGCTTTATCAAATGGATTTTCATTGCCCTCAGCCATGTAAGAAATGTCATCATTCAACTTACCTAAATCCGAACAATAGATTCACCATATTCCCGAGCTACGTTCTATCAAACTACAACGTCCAAATTAATATCACGACACCATCGCAACCAAACGTTCCCAAGACTTACACGCCTTTAACAAGCTACGTCAGCAGTCCAATCACATTCAGCTGGAGATATAACCAAAAACCGGGTGTTTCCAACTGGAATATCGATTTGTACAGTGCTGGCGATTCCAGCCAATTGTATATGGGAGCCAGAATTCTGTCAGCCAGTTCTTTGACTACTTTCACTTGGACCCCGGATACCACTATTCCAGCAGGAATGTATTATGTCCGCATCTGGGGTTTCGCAGATGGGGCAGTTGTTTCGGATCAGGTTGACCCCATTAGTTCCATTAGTGGTGTTTTTATGATTGTGAATCCCGTTTTGAGTCCTATCTTGAGTTGAGTATTACGCTTTCGATATATGACGTGAAATTCATATTGTATTTTGAACATAGGATTGACTGCACTTGCTGCGTCAGGCTGGAGGTAAGACCAGCAATGTTATATACTGTCGATATACTTATCTCTTCTTGATTATAGCGCTGGCTGTCTTGCGAATGTGACCTGGAACGTGACTCAAATCGCAGGAGGTACCAATGTCCTTGGATGGATAGTTGATTTGTACCAACAATCATGTGAGTTATTACCATACAAAGTCGTTGTTCGCTTAATAAGACTCGCTCAGACTCCTCCAAATTCATCACGACTCTAACTCCAACTCCATTGTCATCAAACCTTTCATGGGCGTTGGTCAATGTTCCTGTCGATAACGTAAAAGTAGCCTCTGACTATTTCGTTAGAGTCAGAGCCGTTCTTGATCAATCTTTGTACCCTGGACAAGATATTGGGAATATTACTTATACAACGTTCTCGATTGGACCTGCACCACCAGTTTCGAAGAGAAACCAAACAATTGCAAACTTCAGTAAACCAAAGCCTATTCAAACTGCGAATAATCAGGCTTCGGCCACATATGATGTATTCCCGACTAGTTCTGCAAAAAGCTTTGATATGTGGATTGCAATTGCAGGGGTTGCCATCGTCTTTGTTGTTGCCCTTTAAACCGCTCCCACTTTTACCTTCCATTCCTTATTCTTCTCTGTAAGCCATATTGTAGAGCTAATAAAACTTGGTATAGATCTTTAATATCTTTAACATGTTATATACTCAAAGTGTCATAAGTCCATTAAGCAAAAATTACAACCCTCTCAAAACACTCTCATAAACGGTCGGCATATGATCTGTCAACATCTCCGCATCAAACACAATCTCACCCAACACTTCTCCTCTCACCAACTCCCTCACCTCCTCCTTCATCACCCAAAAACTCCTTCCACACGGAAACAGCTTCTCATTCCCCATACACCCACCCCGCAACTCCTCCCACAACTCTTTCGCATAGTCGTCATCAACAACAGCCCCCAACGTCGCCTTCTTGGTAACATACCGCGAAATCAACCCAGAAGCCAAATGCGGCGTCCCATGCATCTTCGCAACCACCCCCGCAATGTCCCGCACAGTCCCCAAACTCAAACTCGGCACAAAATCAACCCGACTTTCACGGTCGTGATCAACGAGTCAAAGTGGTGTGCGTATGCACCGCGGTGCGCGATGATTGCCGGGGATGCGTAGGCGAAGCAGTGGATTCGCGTGGATGCTGGGAAGCCTGTTTCCGGGCGGACGAGGTTTGTGGATGGGTTGCCCCATTTTAGGGTGATGAGGGAGGCGAGGCCGGCGCCGAGGGAGTGGCCGGTGATGATGAGGGAGTATCCGGGGTGTGATTCGAGGCCGGCGAGGACGGATTCGTAGGCGTATGGGGGTGTTGGGTCGGTTTTGAAGATGTTGGGGAGGGCGGTGGATGAAGATGATGATTGGGGTTTTGAGGCGAGGGAGGCGAGGTATTCTGGGGCGGGGAGGGTGATGCGGTCGGCGGCGGCTTGCATTCCTCCGTGACGAGGAAAGATTCGCCGTCAATTTCGAGGGTTGAGTAGTCACAGGAGAGGTCAACGAGTAAGTCATGGAGGGAAAGCGTTCCTCGGAGACAGAGCACTACGGACTTGTTGGGGTGGTCGAGAATAAGGTAGAATGTAGGGTTGTAGTGAGTTTTGTTTTCTGGGAGAATTCGTGGCACATTAGTAAGTGAGTGGAGTAGTTGATTTTCCGTTGCTTTCTTTGTGTGGTCGGTTGTGTGATAGATTGTGGGAATAGGACGAGTCGTATAATTTGAGAAGAATGTGTGGTTGGTGGAGACGGAGCCGTCTGGCTCTTCGGCCAAGGGATTATCAATTGAGGTTGGGTCAAGAACATTGATGGCAAGCTTCCCGTAAGATCCTGCAGCGAATCGAATGTAACGACGAATATTCTGAAATAGTCGAGACGGCGAAAGGACGTTTATGTCTCCCAAACTCTGGTTTTCATGGTTGCTTTCTGCTTCATCGTTAGCTTAGAGAACTTTATGTGCAACGTTACCTGAGCCGACGTGTCCCAGCACAACCGCATCGGTTTCATTTCCATCCACAACAACATCGCCATCTAAAACCTCTTCCATGTTCGCAACTCCTGGTGCATCAGCGTTGACTACAGACAAAGCACTTCGCAAGTCCCCCAAACAAGCTTCACGTGCAACCCGTTCATACTCCGCCTTCACTAAACGCTGCAAACAAATCCACCCCGTAATTGATTTGATAACCTCCAACATCCCCATGGACGCCAAGCTCTTTTTCGCCCGATACTGAACAACGGCATTCTCTCCAACCTCCGTCTCCATCAAGACCAACGCTTCCTCCGACGCATCAAAAGATTCTTCCAAATCTCTCGCAAACTCTCGTTGCACAAGCTTCGCAAACTCCCTGATGGCTTCATTCAACTCGGTGTTTCCAAACACATTCCCAACACCGTCAATACTCTTTCCAGCAGCATCAAGTCCCAGGTTTGTAAAGTATTCTCCGACACGGATTCCCGCGTTTGAAAGCTTGTCGGCGACGTACAGGGTTCCTGAGAGGATGGGTGTGATGCCTGTTTGCTCGAGGCCAGTGTTTTCGCCGATTGTGTCGACGATTGTGCGAGCCACGTTAATTGATGTTGAGGTTGCGGTTTTCGCGAAGGAGAAGGAGAAGGAGGTTATGGCTTTGGCTGTGTTGAGGGCAAACGACTGTTGAGATTCGAAGAGAGTTTAGCTACTTAAACTAAAAGGAAAGGGCTCTACCAGGCCGTCAGTGACTGTGGATACATTCTCGCGAGTGTCGGTGCTTTGTGTTGGTTCTGTTCCTTGCTCTAATTCGAGTGGTTCTGCAGTGAGTGTAAGAGGAAGCGTGACGGGCACATCTGGATCTTCTTCTGCAGACATCATTCTCTCAAGTATACTTTGTATGATCTAAGAAAGATCGTGGATTGACTCCCAAAATTCAGAATAGGATGATTCTCGGAATAACTCATGGGCATTTAAGGCCTCGTGGAATATCAATGCGCCACGGCCGTGCATTAATTCAAACCAAAGCGTTTTTAAATTATTATCATGAATCACATCCCTTTCCCTATTCTTTGATGAATAATTCAAAGTTGTTTGCCATTTGATCACGTGACGCCAATATTCAACTATTAAATTTTTGTGATAAGGGCAATCGCGTGCTGCATTGCGTGCCAAGATTAAGATGTAAATGAATACGTTAATAATAAAATGAGTATGCTCGATGTGAAAGCTGTAGCAGTTATTTGTCATCAATTGTTATGACTCGAGCATCAATCTGAAACAATACGAATACTGTACATTTCTAATCATTTGTAATTGAATAGCGTATCTTCCGATCGGTAAATAATCATTGTTTGCCCTGGTTTTATTATTGTAAATCTGGGTTCCATTGCAAAAGTCACCCTTGCTCCAAACTCTGAGAGTCCCGCCGATTTTGAGATATTTGGACTTGTCGCTTTCCCACCGCCATTACAAAAACACTGCTACAACCGAGCAGACTCGTACATCAAAGTCACACTCGAAACAGCTTCAACAGTTGTTTCCATATTGGTCGAACCAGAACAGACAATTTTGCGCATAGGATCTCTGCCCAATTTCGCAGACACCTACAACCAACCAACCACCAACAACCAACTAGAACTCACCATCGAATCAAATGGGAAAGGGAAGCCGCGCACACTTTGCCCAACCAGTCTCGTCGTCTGATCTCTTGTCTGTGCCCGTTGTTGACGGCGCCCCAATTGGGCTGTACAAGAGCCAGACGGACGCTGCCTCGTCGAAGCCCGCCGCCGCCGCCGTGTCCTCTTCCGCTTCAGAGTCTTTGGCGGCCGACGACGAACTCGGCGGTTTCGTTCGCCGCGGAAACGAAGAGCTCGAGCACTGCATCGAAAAGACCCCCTTACACGTCCTTATTACAACCTACCTGTCCTACTTTATCCTGATTGTCACCGGTCACATTAGAGACTTCTTTGGTTTTAGACTGAACCCGGAGGCGTTTGCTCACTTACGAAACAAGAATGTGAGTGTGTTGTTGAAGTGTGTGTGTCAATGTCATGTCATCCTCATTTGTTTTGCTTCCCTTTCTGTTCAACCAGGGTTACGCTCCCCTCAACTCTGGATTTGATACCTTCTACCACCGCCGTCTCTATGTCCGTATTCGTGATGTCTTCAACCGTCCAATCACAAATGTCCCTGGTCGTACTCTCACCCTGCTTGAGCGAGATTCAAAAGACTACAACAAGACCTTTACTCTCACCGGAACGACTAGAAAGGTCCTGAACTTGTCTTCTTACAACTACCTTGGTTTTGCTCAGAATGAGGGTCCATGCGCAGATGCTGTTGAGGCTGCAATCAAGAAGTGAGTATCCATTTTTTTGGTGGCGGGGCTTTCCCCTCTGCAAGGTGTCTTTCACACTGGGTCGCCTTATTAAGAGCTGCAGTGCTATTGAATGAGTGAAGTGACTGAAAGCATGACACAATCCTTCTCGATCCATCGGAGTTTCAAATCACAGACTGACAATAACATCCATCTAGGTACGGTGTTCAGTCTGGTGCCTCTCGATTCGACCAAGGAACTCTTGACCTGCACTTGGAAGCTGAAAACTTGGTTGCTCGTTTCATGGGCAAAGAAGCGGCCATGATTGTGTCAATGGGTTTCGCCACCAACTCTACCACCATCCCATCCTTGGTCTCCAAGGGCTCTCTCATTATTTCTGACGAACTCAACCACTCTTCTTTGGTGTTTGGTGCCCGTGTCTCTGGTGCCGCCATCCGCGTCTTTAAGCACAATGACATGAAGGATCTCGAGCAAGTTCTCCGTGATGCCATTGCCCAAGGTCAACCACGTACCCACCGTCCATGGAAGAAGATTCTTGTTGTCGTTGAAGGCCTGTACTCTATGGAGGGTAACATTTGTAACCTTCCAGGTATTGTTGCCTTGAGAAACAAGTACAAGTTTTACCTCTACCTCGACGAGGCCCACTCTGTTGGAGCTATGGGTCCAAACGGACGTGGAATCTGTGATTACTATGGTATCGACCCTAGCAATGTGGACATTTTGATGGGAACTTTCACAAAATCGTTTGGAGCTGCTGGAGGTTACTTGGCTGCTAACAAGGACATTATCGACCACATGAGATTTACGTCCCACTCCAACATTTACGCTGAATCCATCACCCCACCAATTCTTCAGCAAATTATTACTTCCATGCGTATTATTATGGGTGAGGAGCATGGAAACGACGGACGCAGACGTATTCAGCAACTTGCACGCAACTCAAAATACTTCTGCTCAGAACTTAAGCGCATGGGTTTCATTGTTTACGGATCTGATTCACCTGTTGTGCCACTGTTGTTGTGTCACCCAGCCAAGATTCCAGCCTTTTCACGGGAAATGCTTAAGCGTAACATTGCCGTTGTCGTCGTTGGTTACCCTGCAACACCCATTATCACATCCCGTGTTCGTTTCTGTATCTCTGCGGCTCATGATATGGGTGATATTGAGTACGCACTTCAGCAGATTTCTGAAGTGGGTGATATGCTCATGTTGAAGGTTAGTGAAGAGAATGGAGAGCACTTGAAGAAGGGAAACGTTGAGAAGAAGAAGATTCATTAAGTTTTGATATATTGATGTGGGTTTGAAGTTTCCTTTTTCTTTTGACAGTAGTGCTGCTCTTTGTTTTATTTGTTTTTTCTTTCAGTGCCATGCCCTTGCAAATACATTTTGTCACTTTTCATAATTGAGATGATTTACTTTATAAAATAATGAGCAAATGTAAGGACTTATAATAATGGCTTCTTGTAAGCCCTAGTAACTTTAAGCAAATTGTCTGCTGTATGGCCAGTACACTACATCTTCAGTTTGTGTTGGTGTCAAACAAGTTCCAATAGTGCCGTCTAGTAATCCACATCTAATCCATGCTGTGTTGGCCACTCCTCTCACCCCACTTGATCTTTTAAAGTTTCCAAGAACAACTATTCCATGGACATCCAAGAACTGATACGTATTCTCCTGTACTTTTACAATTCCAGCAATTTTGGGGACAATCAAAACATTTCCCCTCACAGCAGACGCCACCGTCGTAACATTCCAAGCCAAAAGCTCTGCCGCTGACGCGAAAGCCGCCATAGACCCAGGCACAACCGCAAGAGTAACACCCGCCACACCATCCCCAACATCCCCCGCCAACCAATTCACCCCATTCCCACTCGGCTGCACAATCAAACTAATCTGCACAACCACATTCTGCGACTTTACATACATCAAGTACCTCTCAACCCCAACCACATCCCCTCCACCCCCTTGCACCAGCGCCGAAAACTGCGGCGGTGGAAGGAACATTGCGTTCCCATCTCCGTCAATCAAATTCCCAGCAGGAATCTGTTCCACAGACTGGTTCTTCGACAGAAGCGACGGCGCAACACCTTGCATAAGTTGACTCGCCTCATCAAGCACCATATTCACAATAACCTTCCTACGCTGGAACCCCCCGTTCCCAAGCGATAGAGTAATGGGTGTGGACAACGGGTACCAGAGTTCAGTTTCTGTAGACGGAATAATTGTCTCTCCAAAGTACGGTGTTCGCGGAAGTTGGTTTTTCAGTGGAGGTTGTGAGGTTGCGGTTCCGTTCAACGTTTCGTATTCGAGTAAACTTGTTGTGTAGGCAGTGTACAAGCCGCCAGTAGGGGTTTGAGAGAACTCAGTCGCGTCGTCGGGGATTCCACGGGTTGCAAGGACGTATCCGATTCCTGGTGGAGGTGTTGGTTTCGTTGATGGGAATAGGTTGATTTTGGCGACGAGTTTGATGGGGTTGTATATTTCTACGAGAATGAAATTGTATGTTGTGGGTTGAGTGTTCATTGTGAATTTTTTGGTTGATGTGAGAAGGTTGATGGAATATGGGGAGAGGAAGTTGGTCCATGCTGTTGGGGGTGGAATGAAGTTTGGGTTCCCGACCATTCCGAGTGTTCGTGGGTCGAATTCGGCCTTGGCGTTTGCAAGTGTATATTCCGAGACTGGGGATGAGATAATGTTGTTTGTAAATAGTGAGAGACAAGTTGGGCCAGCTTCAGTTCCAACAGCTGCAACAAGATTTAACCCACAAAGAATAAAACATTAACACTCAACTAGATGTGTATACTGTATCGCAGAGCTTAACCGACCGCACAATATACTTGAGCGAAAGAGTAGACGCATCCGATTTTGCCACAGCGCTAAACCCATTTACATCATCTGCCGCAACCGTAAACTTCACCGTCACCGAAACCAAAAAGTAGTAGTAATACAAGCAAATCGCGGTCACAACCACACCCAAAACAAAGCAAGGAACCAAAACCCCAATCCCAATCCACATCAACTGTTTCCTAGTCCTCTTACTCCTCCTCCTCTCCCCATACACCTCAGAATCCGGTGGCGCAATTCCACCAACTCCACCTTTCTTCCCACTCCCAATATTCAAAGTCCCCGAAGACCCAGCATCCACTGCATTCTTCACACGCTTCCGATCCCGTTCCTCTTCCTTGATTCGCTTCGCTTGAAGCCGCGCAATCTCTTTACTCCCAAGCGCGTCAAGACTCACACTAAAGCCCTTCGGTTTCGCGTTGACAGGGCTCGTTTTCGCGCTGTTCACGGTTTCGTTGGAGGCAAAGACGAGGACGGGTTCGGTTGTTGGGACGGTGACGGTTTCGGAGAGGCGTTTTGGGGGTGGGATTATTGGGTTGTTTACTTGGGCGGCTGAGACGCAACGGGAGGATGGGGGGTCTGGAAGGGGTGGGAGGGGTGTAGTTGTTATCACACTGGGCCGGTTTGTTGATGGAGGTGTTAGTTGAGGTAGTGATGACGATACTGGACGCGTTTTGACTGTAATCGGAGGGGTTATTTCGGGTGCTGGAGGTGGTGGTGGGGGCGGTGGAGGAGGAGGGATCATTGGCCGTATTTGTCGGGCTGTTTGTAGATCTTTTGACAATTAATATTACCTATCATTTCTTTTTGACTTCTAGCGATGAAATGTATGTTAATTCGTGTTATGTCGGAAGTTAACTTTTGATTGCAATCAATCAAACCAAACCACTTTCACTCAACGGACAATGTCTCCCCAACGAACGATCGGCTACTATACGTCATGGAGTGGATACGATATCCCGGCATCCAGCCTGTCAAAGCTAACACACTTGCATTATTCGTTTGGCAGTGTTTCCTTCTCTGCGTCCACCGGTACTTACTTTCTCGACTTTGCCGATTTGTACTCCGATGTGACGGGAAACTGCGTGGCTGCATCAGTTAAACCTCCACCGACTTGCACAGCCAGCGATGGCTCCAAAAAGGTGGCTCTTGCACCATTGATTGGTGCTACTGGAAACTGTCCTTCATCAGATTGCACAGCCGGCAACACTAAGCTACAATGCAATCCAACGGTATCAATAGATGTATTCAACTGTGGCAGATATGCCTACGTCTTTGGCTTGAAAGAAAAGGCACCTCAACTTCGTTTGGTTCTTGCCGTTGGAGGATGGGAGAACACAGCCACATTCTGGAAGGCAGTCTTACCACAAAACGTTGACGCCTTTGTCAAATCAATCGTATCGTTCATAACCGCTTTTGGTTGGGATGGAATTGATATCGACTGGGAGCAACCAGAGAAATCTGACACAGCCAACTTTACCAGCTTTCTCGCTAAGCTTAGAGCAGCGTTCACTGCATACGGACCAAATCGATTTAATGAGCAATATATCATCAGTTTTGCTGCAGCTCAGTATACGTATCAGATGGACGCAATCGACAAGAAAGGAGTCTGTTCAAGTGTAGACTATATCAACCTCATGAACTATGATATTGACAATGCAATTGGTGGTATTGCAGACCATAAAACCCCAGTATTCTATAATACTCCGGTAGCCCTTGATTTACCTGGCCGTTCCTCGTCTGTCGATTGGATGACAAAGCAATATCTCACTGGCTGCAAGCCATCCCAACTCAACGTGGGAATCGTCACGTATACTCACCAATGGACAAAAGTATCAAACACCAACAACGGTCTTTTTCAACGCGCGACTGGAGAAATCAACACGTTTGGACCTGTCTGGAAAGAATTAGTCAATCAAGGAGTCGCAGACTCCAGTATGCATTTTGATTCATGTGCTCTCGCCTCATACGCTTATGTGGACTCGACATTTTATTCGTTGGATGACGAAAAGAGTGTCGCGGCCAAGAATTGGTGAGAATTGAATGCCATTGAATCTGATTTAAAACGTGAATTTTAGGTATGTTCAAAATCAGTCACTGGGTGGCCTCTTTATGTGGGAGATCAGCCAAGATGTGCCCAGTGGTTCACCACACAGTTTGTTAGATGTTGCCGTGGGATTGCCTCCTGCATCGAATGCTTACAATTTCAGTGGGTGCTCTCTTTATTCACCAGGAGGATTTCCACTTTCAGTTGGTAACGGGGCCGTAACTGGAACAAGGAGTAATAGCTCTGCTTTTGAGCCTTCGTTCTCTTTACTTTTCCTTTTGGGGATATTTATCGCCTCGTTTGTATGAAGAATGACGATAAATGCAAGTAAATGTGATGAGTTTTACAACAGACAATTATTTACTTAATTCTGAACCATGAATCACAAAGAACACCATCGTTTTAAGCAGTTTCTACAGACACACAACTTGCCCATTTGAACCAGTCTTTCACTTTTTGAAGCAGCGTACAAATTCTTGGTGGCGGCAAAGACACGAGCAGTTTACGTGAACTTTCAAGCCCTGATTTCAAAAGTTCAGGTCTTTGAGCATTTTGAGATATCTGCTTCAAAGTCTCATTCTGTGACTTTTTGGAAATTCTTATTGTATTTGGTTGCTTTGAGAAAGTGGGAATAGAGACAACTGAGTCGGACTTTACTGCAGTTGGTGGTGGTTGAACTTGTTGCTTGTTTCGCTGAGTTTGCACATCATTGAAGCACCAACCATGTTTGAGAACCTAATTTTTGGAATTAAGTCTGATTAATGTTTACTGACCTATAGATACCTCATTAATAGTTGCCCGATCAGCAGGGGCTTGGACAAACAGTCTCTGAAGAAGAGATCGGCATTGTGAGCCTGGTTTGATGTTAAAGAGACTTTGGATCCAAATAATTGACTTACTTTTTTCAAACCCATCAGACGGAAGTGTGTGTGGATGGTTGTAAAGTTGCCGTTGAATCCCTGAAAATGGATATTCTCCATAAACCATTAAATAGAGCAACACCCCCAATGCCCTACAAGATGCTCAACTACTCAATTGCTTCTCAATATCCTCTGACTATGTTTGTATGTGAAATCTTTGAAGTATCGCTTCTTTCACACTGGGGTTAATTTCATTCTTGTGTTTTGATAGCTGCCTGAGATTTACCATTGATAAAAGTACTTTCATACTCTGGCTATTTCAGGGTGTCACGACCTAATTTTATTGTCTCTTCATGTTTTTTGTGTTCTCAATCCATTCTTCCACTTTCTCCATTTCAAACCTGTTTTCAAATCACTCAATGAGTCGCGCACTCAAAGCCGCAGCCCTCGCCACTGCCGGCGCCGGACTTGGCTACATGATAATGTTTCCTGCGCCGATCAAGCCCGACGGCCCAGTCTTGCCGCTTCTTTCGAATGGCGCCAGTTCCAAAATTGGAGCACTGACACTGACCCGCACGCACGATGCCCGCGCAGCAAACGAAGACATGTCGCACCACTTGCCAAATGGAAAAGGGTTTGTCAATCCGTGGGACTCGTTTCGCGAACCGGCAAACAGCTCGTTTGGGATGTTGGGAAAGATATTGATGGCGAGATGGAACAGAAAGACTGAACCGGCCTCAACCGAAGAAGAAATTCCGAAGCTGCGGCCAGTCGATTTTGAAGCACTTGCAAAGTCAAGTGCAAATGCAAATGGAATGGCGCTGACGTGGCTTGGTCACGCAGCATGTCTCTTGACACTTCCTGGGGCAAATATCCTACTGGATCCTTGTCTCAGCGATCGATGCTCTCCGGTATCTTTTGCTGGTCCAAAGCGATTGGTTCAAACTCCGCCCAATGTGAAGCTGGATGAACTGAAGCTTGATGCTGTTGTTGTCTCGCACAACCATTATGATCATCTAGACCTTCCCATTATGCAAAGTCTCCACAAAAACAATCCAGATATCATCTTTTTCGTGCCTCTCGGAAACAAGTCACTCCTTACTGACGTTGGAATTACAAATGTTGTTGAATGTGACTGGTGGGATTCATACAAGATATCAAAGCCTAAAACAACTGCAACCAACTGGTTCGGAAATTCAGATAATAGTGTTGAAATCACTTGTACTCCCTGTCAGCATTTTTCAAGTCGAACAGCGTGGGACCGAAACCAAACTCTTTGGAGTTCCTGGCACATTGCAACACCACAAAAGTCCTTCTTTTTCGGTGGTGATACGGGATACCGCTCCGTTTTTGAAGGGGATAATGAAGACTCTGTACCAACTTGCCCTGCCTTCCGTCAAGTGAAAGCGCGATTCGGTCCTTGCGATTTAGCCGCGATCCCAATTGGTGCATATGAACCGCGATTGCTATTCTCTCCAATTCATTGTAATCCAAAAGATGCGTGTGATGTCCATGTTGATCTCGGGAGTAAGAAAAGTGTTGGGATGCATTGGGGAACATTTGGACTTGGTTTTGAAGGACCGCGAGAACCACCGGGTGTGTTGAGAGAGGAATTGAAGAAGCGAGGAATCAAAGATACTGATTTCGTCATTGTTGACGTTGGAGAGACTGTAGAGGTCTAAAATGTTGAGTATTCCAACGCATTCAAATACATTGAATAAATCACTGCACAATTTTCTTCTGAATTGGGAAATTAGAGCGGAAGTTTCTTCCAAATGGGCTTTCCCCACAACATAAATATTCAAGTTTACAAAGATTCTCGTAAGATTTACGTTGACTCTGGCCATGAACTTATCACAAGTACAAGACCTTCACCGCGTCCTCATCGCAGATATTTTAGACCTTCGAGTGGATATCTTGGCAAAGACTGAACGCCTCCTTGACCTCCTAGGATCATCAACTCCAGAAGCACAGATAATTACCTCATCAAGCACAAGTACAAAGTCCTCTCCGACGCGCGCACTAGTCAAGGCTTTTGATAAAAATGCAGAAACAACCTCAACAGTTGTTCCAGATCTTGCTTCTCCGGAGGACGAAGAATCAAAAGACTTGGATATTGAGCAATCCCATGCATCTCTGGCCCCTTTAGGGCTTCGTCTTTCTCGTGCAGATTATACTATAGAAATGGAAGGAAATAACACGAAACCACCAGTATTTGACAAGGACGCGAGTGTACATCCAAAAAACAAGCTTTTAGGAAACGTACTGAAAGATGCGCTGTCGTCATCAATAAGGAGCTTATACAGATCCGATTCAAGAAGCCAAGCAACAAGCAGCCAGGATAAATTCGATGTTCGAAAAACTGAGGTGACCAGATCAAATACTGTAACAGAGAATATTTCACATGCTCGAATGTCATCCCCCAATGCGAAAACAAGACATAAATTTTCTCCTGACCCGTCTCCAGTTGCACGATTACGACACCAGTTTCAACCGGAAGCTAAAAAACCAGAAGCCTCGCACGTTGAAATTGGAATCATCAACGAAAAATACAAACTTCCCAATGTCACACAACAACTCAGCACAAAGAGCATCGTTGCATCTTCAAATGAAAGAATCAATCAAGAAAAGGGCGGGAACACTGAATTCCAGCTGGGAAAGTCAGGACGTCCTTCAGAATCCACCGACACAGTTGATTCAATGTTCAATGCATACACATTCTCTGCAAAGAAACAAAAAGCAACACCACAAGCAAATTCAACACTCCAGCCAAACAGATACGTTCCGTCGTCGAAGCCACCTTCAGCGTTACGTCGAGGATCCCTCCTTCATTCAGAGAACTCAATTGCCCCACCGGGCACAAACGTCAGACGATCTCCATCAATTCAATCATCAGCCATATCTGATGCGGATAAATCATCGACTATAGCTCGAAATCGACCAGTGTATGAGATCAAGGAAGTCACTGTAGATTTCTCGTCGTTTCCTCTCCTGTATCGCATTTCGTTTTGGTTTATGCTACCGAGCTTTGATAGCAAAGGAAAACGCGTTGCAGCAAGGTTTTTTGAAGCTGGTGACTTGGAAAGTATACAGTTTAGGAAACATGGGTTGCATCCGAAAAGCTGGTTTAACACTGGATGGGACTTCATACTGTCATGTACGTTAATTTAAAATACTGAAATCGAAGCTAAAATATATGCTAGTGGCTTATTTTGTATGTTTATGGGTCATTCCTTTCGTAATATGCTTTGATTTGACAGATCAAGTTGTTCTCATCTTTAGAATCTTGTAATGTGAAGATTATTTTACAGCTCCCTCTTTAAACGTTCCAAACAGGTTAACCACAGTATTTTTGGCTGATTCAATTATCACGCTAATGACACCTCAACCAAACTTTCCAACCACAGTCTTCCAATCATTCCAGGAATATGAATCAAACAGACCTTCTCTTCAGTCTTGGATTATGCTGTATCTAAAACGGAACATTCTTCTTGATATCATAACCGTCATCCCATTCGACCTATTCCTTGTTCCACAAGAACATACATCACGACTCCTCCTCTTCCTCCTCCGTCTCCCTCGATTCTACCGTCTTCCTGAAATCATCTCCCGCTGCCCAATCTACATACGTACGAAACTGTCAATCGAAGAACGGCTTGGAACAGGAGTTTCAAAAACCCTCCCCATAGTTGTGGGAATTTTCTTCTTCATTCACTTCAACGCATGCAGCGCGTACTATGCAGGAAGAGAAACAGGGTTCGAAAAGTGGGAACTTGCGTTTCCCGAATTTCGGGATTGGAATGTGTTTGAAGTGTATACAAGTATGTTCTTTTTGGCGGTTGGAAATTTGTTCCCAACAGCTTGGAAGCCACAAACAGCTGTGGAACAGATTGTTGCAGTTGTTTATATTGTTGTTGGGGCTGTCTTGGTATGGGAGACAAATAAGGCCAGTTTTTACTGATTCTCTGTCATAGTATGCTGGATTTGTCGGATACATTTCAAGTGCGGCCATGTCGATAAATCCGTCTGGGAGACTGTATAATCAGAAAATGGAGGAACTCATTGACTACGTTAAATGGAAAAAGTTGAGTGATGAGACAAAGGAGAAACTTATAAGTTACTACGAAATCAAGTATCGGGGCAAGTACTTTGAAGAAGATGCACTGTTAGCCGATATGAACGACTCATTGAGAGAGGTATTACGAATAGACGGTGCGATGGAGCCAATAACCTGTCACTCACCAGGAAATTTCGTCCCACAACACTCGTAAACTTATCGAGAAAGTTCCATTCTTGCGTCGCGAAGAAGGTGATGGCAGAGATGACATCTTCTTCAACAAAATGTCAACAATTTTGCATGCACGGTACTTTGTCGCAGGAGACTTTATCACGAAACAAGGCGATTCGGGAAACGACATGTTCTTCATTTTGAGTGGAAAAGTGAATGTGTATGTGAATGGGCAGAAGGTTGTCAGCTTGTACGATGGTAGTTACATTGGAGGTATGATAGTCGTAATGGCTAGAGTTCACATCTGATAATCTAAGTAGAAGTATCCTTGATTACGAAAGTACTTCGAACAGCAACGGTACAAGCGGCGGCGCCTTCAATCCTGTATCGTTTGACACGACACGACTTCCATCTATTAATTTCAGAGTTTCCCGATATGAAGCGAAAGATTAATATGCTTTCAGAGCAAGGACAGAAGATATTACAATTGGACAAATAAATGATACAGAACTACCCAACGCTCAGTATTCTTACGCTGTTAATCAAATTATACCTAATTTATTGTGTTAAGATACTGTCAATTCATAAAACGTCATCACTCAAGTCAATTATTCAAAACTGATTTCATTTACAATCAATTCTTCACTAAGTTCAACCCACCAACTATTCGCGAGATTCAAGCACGATTCTCTGCTCTGCTGCACTCCGTAAATAGCAATTAGTCTCTTGATAGAGTCTGATAACTCAAGTTTGTTAAGGAGTGATTTCGATAGCATTGTTGCATCCTCCGTCCACCGATAGTCACCCCACAGGGACTCCATCAAATCAATCCACAAAAGCTCTCCATCGTCGTTCCTCACGATCAGGTTCTCGAGACGCGGATCACCATGCTGAAATCCTTTTTCGTGAAGTGCATACAACAGAAGTCCAATTTTCTCCAAAAGCTCAAGTGATAATTCGCTTCGACAGATAGGCTTTCCAACAGGTGAAATCAAAAGAGCTGCTCCAGAACCTTCGAATCGCTTGAAGTCGCCAGCGACAGACACCACAACGTTGGTATCATGGGCTTGCTTCAACAGGCCACATTCCATGTTGAGCAAAGAAAGGCCATGATGTCTAGCTTACAGGACAACTTTCAGCGCAAAATAAATTCGCCGCCCATTCGTTCCTGTGCGATACACTTTGAAAACACGTCCTACAGCGCCAGCGCCAAGAAACGCATCTGATTCGACCAACTGAACATTGTAATATTTGCAGGCGTCCAAAATCAAAGTGCTCCAAGGACGCAACGAATTCAAAACGAAAGTCACGAATTTTTCCTTGGATCCACCAACGTTCCAAGAAACTTCCTCAACTGAAGCAATAACCTTCTTCTCCCGAGACCGAACAAGCCAGCATCGTTTCCTGTCAAAAAGGACAGCGGAAGAAAACTCTTCCATGTGCTGCAAGTAACATACAACCTTCACAAGTTGTTAGGTAAAACTAGAATCATGTTCACTTTACCTGACCAAAATCGCTGGTTTCCGAAAAATTCACCTTGCCTTCTAGAATGCAAATCATATCCGAAAGCTTCTTTGGAGGAACGCCATAGTGAAAAACGGTGTCATTCGTGTCACACTCGTCACGCATATTTGTTTTGCCTTCACCGCCCAATTCTTTCCTGCAACAATACAGCCCCTTCAAGCATACAGTTAATTCAGACTGGAAATTTGTGCTTTTGTCTCCTCCATTCGATAACCAGTTCGAGTGCTCACTTTTGACGAGGTTAACATCAGGTCCGAGAGCAGTCTGGAATATTTCCATCATTTTGATTTGAAATTCTGCTTCTTTCCATTTGATGGATTGAAAAAGGTTGTATTCAGCTGAGGTCAACAGAGGGACTTTTTGAGGATCGTGTACGTGAACGTAAAAGTTCTTAAACTCTTTAACAACATTCAATGTACGAATTCCAATTTCAGTTTCTGATTGCGGTGAACTCTTGACTTTCAGTTCTGCAATGTTCTTCAGGATCACAGCAAAGTTAGCAAGGGCTATTTAGGTAGTGTGAGCCACTTAACCAATTGAGTGTAGAAACTACAAACCTTCCATCACTTTGGCGTTGATGTCAGGTGCGTTTTGATTGATGTTGGTATTTGGAGCTCGCTTTGATTTGACAATAAGCGGGACGTCGTCAGTCTGCCCACCAGTCACTTCAGTAAGAGGAAGCCCGGAACGCAGCGCGGGTCCTTCAACACCATCAATGATTTGGTGGAGGGTGCACATTCCAAGCTCATACGGTGAGGCATTAACAAAGAACGCAGCAATCACATCCGCGACATCTTCCAATGGTCACTCTCTCCTGGTACGGTTGTTGTCGATGTGAGTGCCAACCTTAATGGCATTGTGGTCCTGGCGGCGGACGAAGAAGTACCGGTTCATTATTAAGTAAACTCTCAAACGAACAATAGAAAATGACACTTTCAACGAGGAATCAGTAATGAGAACAGTTTTATTGTTGTTCAGACAATTGAGATAATCTTCTCCCATTTCAATACAACCAAAACACAAACAAGTAAATATAGAAACAACGTGTAGCTTTAAATTTACTCCTTTGGAATCTTGGATCCACGCTTGAAACCGGTACGTCTGGCAGCAATAAGACCGACCTTCTTACCAGCTGGAGCGTATCTGGAGATGGTAGAAGCGTGACCAATGTGCTGGTGGTTACCTCCTCCGTGTGGGTGATCAACGGGGTTCATGGCAACACCACGAGTCTTTGGCCAGGTGTTTCTCTTGACCTTGTACTTGTGGTGAGCAGTACCGGCCTTCAACATTGGCTTGTCAATACGACCTCCTCCGGCAACGATACCGACGGAAGCACGGCAAGTAGAGGCAATAACCTTCTTGGCACCAGATGGGAGCTTGATACGGGTAGTTCCCTCATCACCGTTGTGACCGATAATGGTGGCGTAGTTTCCAGAGACACGGGCAAGGGATCCACGGTCACCGATACGGGACTCAACGTTACAGATGATAGTACCTTCTGGCATGTTTCCAACTGGGAGAACGTTTCCGACGGCAAGGGAAGCCTTCTTACCGGCGTAGATGAACTGTCCGGTGAAGAGACCCTCAGTAGCAACGAAAGTCTCCTCTCTCTGCTTGTACTTGTATGGGTCACGGAAGACAACCTTGGCAAGAGGAGCACCTCTTCCTGGGTCGTGGATGATGTCCTTGACGATTCCGCGGATGAATCCGTGACGCTCGGCGTAGTCCAAGGCTCTGAACTTGGCTGGGGCCTTTCTAAGTCTGGTGACGGCCTTGAAGATACCACCGGCACCCTTTCTTTGAGCACGAACAACACGACCCATTCTAATTGATGAAAAGAATAGTTAGGACCTTTGATGGTTTCATAGGGTTGAGTTGTTTGATGAGGGAGTTTTGTTGAGGAGCATCATCACGCGTTTGTCGCATTCACAGCATTAAACTGCTTTCGATTAATCGATGAGTTCCAGAATCGCATTGACCTAAAGGTTTGTCCCGCAGTACTTCGCTCCATTCAAGTTGCAACGGTTATCCCAACAATCACTTCCAACAGTATCCAATCCACGGTACACACTCCACAAATAGAGAATCTGAGTTTCGCGCTGATTCGGTGGCCGGCAGTGTGGGCTGGACAGTCTTAATCAGGATGGCGTGTTGAGCCATGCCAATTCAACATGTCCATCCCACCTCCTTCCGACCATCCGATCTTCCCTCCTCCACACGAACTGATGAACTGACGATAAACTGAAGCGTTACGACGAGGTTGATGATGGCTGCGATGGGTGTGAGGGACAGGGATGGGCGACAACGCACTTTGTTTAGTTGTGAGGAAAAAATCGTCAGTGAACCCTCACCAACCAACTCCATCAATCCTCCTCCAACTCACTTTGAATATCTTATTCATGGAGCGAATATTCCTATATTCTCAGAGACGTCATTAAATTGATGTCACGCGTAGTCAAACACAAAACATCAATGGATGGCCACATCAATAAGCAATCTATCTCCTTCGCATTACCTTCCCTACTAAATCGCGCCACAAGATCTTTGTCAATAAAATGAGTTGAATAGCGACTGAATTAAAGGGAATATGTTTGCACCAGCTGAAACACTTTCCTTTCCCCTTGAATCCCATTTGTCAGAGAGCTTGACGATGGCAGTCTCGTCCAGTAGCAAGAACATTCTAGTGGAGCTACTTGAACGATTGCTCCAAGTGGGTGATGTGATTCCAAAAAACTTGCTTGGACCCGCAACAATGTCCTTCAGTTGGGCCAACTTCATGAAGACGTTCAATCCAACGCCGCTTCAAACAACGAATCCAGACAATGAGCAAGTTTCTTCACAGCGGACATTGGGAGCCAGTGTGCAGTCCCTTGCTGGACCTGATGGCTTCGTGGATCCACTGGCTGTTGCGGACTACATCTCGTGGACAGTGAACACGGGGTTTGCAATGACAGCCTCGAAGGTGTTTGGATACAACTTGGAGTTTACCGTGCATGAGAAGGGGTGTGTGCTTGTAACGGGGGCCTCGGGGTGATTGACACAGAACCCAAGCAGTAACAATTGAACAGCCGCGTGGGAGCCCATGCCGCACGCACACTCGTTTCGATGGGCTTCACTGTGTTTGCCGGTGTCAAGAGTGCCGCAGATGGTCGGAAGTTGGCTGCAAAGAGTGTTTCTGACGCAAAGGCCTCGGGCAGCAGCGGCAATTTGATTCCGATTGTCCTGGATGTTACAGATCCACAGTCTCTTCGACTTGCGTACGAACAAGTGTGTCGTGTTATTGGGGTTGCCACTGATCAATTGGGCGATGACGGAGGGGTTATTAGAAGTCCATCAGCAAAGACTACTACAGCCGCAAAGGAGGCCGCTGAGGCTCTTGTTGTTCGGGCATTGTCGCCAGCTCGCTCACGGCTCTCATATTCTGTCACCTATGATGAAGAGGTGGAAGAATTCGGCAATTTGAAGACCGGATCATCGTCTTCTGCTGCTGCTCCTTCCACAGTCAACCCTGATGATCTCTTTATTGGTATTGTCAATTGCGAAGGAACAGAGTCTCCTGGAGCTTTGGAAGTCGTACCATTGGCAGAGATTATGCGATGTTATGAAGTCAACACTGCTGGGCGGTGGCTGTCACTCAATGCTTCCTGCCACTTCTTAGAGAGTCAAAAGGCCGCATTGTGAATGTTTGTTCATCTGTCGGTGTTACGGCCGCTCCAATCAACGGAAGTTATGCAGCGAGCAAAATGGCTCTCATTGCAGTCTCTGAATCTTTGCGCATTGAATTGTATCCATTTGGAATCTCTGTTTCTATTATCGAGCCTGGAAGCTTGGATGCCTCTTCATGGGCTCCTAAGAAAGAATCTGAAGCAGGCTCTCATTCTTTGCAACTCGGAAACAACGTCTCTGTCTATGAATCTGCGGAATTTGCGGAATATTCAGCCCCTGCTTTCCCAGTAGTCACCCGCTCGAAATCCCGATCCCTCCTTCGAATGTCTGCACCACCTCCTTCCTCTCTTCCATCTCTCACAGAAGATGACGAAATCCCGTATGTTGCTCCTCAAAAGAAAGTTACTAATCGCCGCGGATCTGGAAGCGTGGACGAAAACAACAGACCTTCCTCTCCACAGGTCTTTCCATACCAAAGTGGACTTGCATCCCCGACCAGTCCCACCATTGGAAGCTCAAGTATCCCTCTTCCAACTAAGCGCAGAAGTTTGTCCAGTTTGAGTGGCGCATACAATCCGCCAACTCAGCCCGTTGTTTCTCACCACAAATTCAAAGAGCATCGACTTCAATGGCTGCATCATCTCCATCTGCAGGTATTCCAAACATGGATGGATACCGTCCCCGAATGCAGCCTATTCGCCGTGCCTCGACACAGACCCACGACTTGAACGCATCGTTGTCCCCAGCTCTGGAATCCACCCAACCTGGGACGCAACCGACCGTGCACGCGTTGCTAAAAAGCTGTATGGCCCCTTGATGGAAACCGTTGCAGAAGCAAGCGCCACAGCTGAAGACCGTGACCGTCCTTCACGCAGCACGGATCCAAACTACATCGCCCCTGCTAAACCCCGTCGCCGTGGACAATCAGTTGGACCTCTTCTTACTCAATCTGGAGCTGCTCAGCGTGCAGCTGAACTAGGTGTCGCAACTCCGTCAGTTGAGAGAACAGCGTTGACCTCAAGTTGCAGACACGTGAGTCGCGCCATTGTCCACGGATTGACGTCTCCATTCCCAAAGACGCGATACCGTGTTGGTTGGGATGCCAAGACACAAGTGTGTTGCGGTGGGCTTTGCCAGATCGGTTCCTTGACTGGGGTTTCGTCGCAATGAGTTCAGGAGCGAGTGGTTCAGGAGGATCTACACGTTGATGAATTGTGAAGATCTGTTTTTTTGAGCGCGTGTCAGTGGATTTTATCGCATTGTAGTTTATGATATCATTTTGTATGTGAAAAGATTAAAACAAGTTAGATATTTGACATGTATTTGGGTATATTATTATTTCCATGTTGATAGAAAGCTATACACAGTTATTCGCTGAACAGTAGGCGATTCGCTAGCTTCATTCCTTGTTCAAAGCTTCCATACTCTCAATCATCTTTCCTCCAATACGCACCATCATATCAGCCATCATACATTTTCCACAAGAACAGCTTGATTTTTCATTCGTTTTCTTTGCACTTCGATATCCAGGAGGCTATTTGAAGAGTGTTTAAATGTATTCTGCAAGTTTTCGGACATCAAACAACGATACTCACCAGACCACATCCAACACAGTTACTACTGCAAACCATTCGTTCCCCACTCGCTCCATAGTCAAACGCACATCTTGAACACGCGGCAATACTCTTGCTACAACCAGTACAATTTCCATGGATTACTTTGATACAGTGAATCTGTTTCTGACATTCCTCACAAAGAAGAATATCACACAGTGGGCACGAAAACAAGCAGTCTTTACAGAAATCTTGGACTTCAGCGTTACATCCAGTACAGTGAAGGTCAGCATGTTGTGCCCACTCAAACTTTTCTATCGAGCATTCGAAGCTACAGACACCCCTTCCGCAAGGTCCATTGCATATACGAGCTTCGTCTAAACACCGAGTTTCTGCACATATCATGCAATGCACACTGCATCCTTCACACACGATGGCATCGCAATGATCACAATATGATACACAGCCATCACAAAGCCTCAACTCATCTTCACAACAATCACCAGTCTCATTAAAACAATCCCCGCATACCCTCTTCTCGCATTTACGACACGCCTTCAGTTTCTCGTCCAAACACCCCATACAACTCTTTTTGAAACATGAATCACACTTTGTTCCACACCCTTTACACAAGTCTTTGTAACACTCTTCGTCAGCATAATCAGTAAGGCATTGATCCGCGCATACAAAGCACAACCGTTTTGCCGAATCCGCGGGACAGTCGGCACACGTCTTTTGACAGTTTCTACAGAGCCTGGCGTCTTTGCAACAGTCATCGCATATATAGGCCGGGTCGAGCGTGGATAAAGGGGATTCGCAGTCATCGCATTCGAATGCAAATCCAACGATTGCGTCAATCAACTCGACAGGGAGAATTGAGGATAGACAGTCGAATAATGTGCCTCGGATTGTCTGGAGTTCATGTTAGTTTTAATGTTGAAGAGAGAAAGAAGGAGTGTCTGACCTCGACTTGGACTTCAATTGGCAAGGTACAGGTGGTTCTAGCTCCGACGCGGACACGAGGCTTCTTTCAGCACACTGAGCATTCTGCGATTGCTTCTGCGCATGTTTTGCAGAAGACCATCGATTCGGTCAATGGGGTGGTGACGCCACTGCACAGGGAACAGGTTGCCATTTCACCTGCAATTTACTCCACCAACCTTACAGCAAAACCATACTGTGAAGGAAACACTTCTCTAATTCAGGTATTTCATATCTGCATCCTGCATTTGATTTCCCCAATTGCAAATGATTCAAATGGGGGAGAACGAAACAGAACCAAGCCGAATCACCTCGAACTTTCCATGACCACACCAGAAAGTCATATAAACCGCACCTTCTCCACCATACCCAACCTCAGAAACAATCAAAACCAAAAAGCAAAGAACAACAACAAGAAAAAATGAGATTCGTAATCCGCGAGCCAAGCCTTCAAGACCTCCAACGCGTTCTCACCACCGCAGCCAAAGGAACTCCCACAACCTCCACATTCGCACCTCGCCTCGATTTCGCTGAAACCGAGACCGGGTACATCCTCATTGCCGACCTTCCTGGAATCAAGAAGCAAGATGTGACACTTGGAATCAAGGACAACCTGTTGACGTTGAGTGGATCCAAAGCTGAGGACAAGTATGAGAACTTCCATTTCCAGGAACGTACCTCTGGAGACTTTTCGAGAACTGTGGTGTTGCCTGAGGATGTGAATGTTGAGGGGGAGATTGACGCGACTATGGAGGACGGTGTCTTGTATGTCAAGTTTGAGCGAAAGAAGCAGGAAGAGTTTGCAAGAAGATGAGATTCGTTGATCTTGATCTTGCATTTGATGTTGGTTGTGCATTTTCCTGTAATATTCTTTTTTGCAATTACTCTCATTAGCTTGTAAGGTATTGAATAAACAATTTAATCATTATTTGACGTCACTGATTATATTGGTTATGAATGCCAAAAAAATCTTGATACCATGTGTTTATAACTCCGTCAACACTTTCCAGAACAACATGAGTACCATGAGATAGGTTGCAAACAGGGCAAGATTCAAAAGTATGGCCCGAACATAACGAACACCAACAGGAGGTCTCTCAAAGTCCATGAACTCTGGAACATCCATTTGGATATCCATACGCGCAACAAATGGGCCCATAGGAACACCCCAGTCTTGAAGCAAATGGGCCAAGAACAAGGGAATACCTTGAATTGGTCTCCGTACTACAACTTGATTGTTTGCTGCAGGATGCAAGTACAATCCATTCATCCCCAATGCCTGCTGTTGTTGCTGCATCATCAAAGACCGTTCTCTGAGTCGAATGCAGAACGGGTGCATGCAAGTATCCACAGTTTCCCCAGGCTCCATATACGCAAGAATCTGATCCACCTGCGCATCCTGCTTGAAATGAACTCTTACACCTTGACACTCTGTCTTCAAATGCTCACGCAACGACCCACGAGACCCAATCCACCCACAACAACTTTCTGTAGCAGAAGAATCCAACCCAAACGGACAGGCCACCAACAACGAATCTAGATCGCGTTGAACATCCAACAACGGCTCCAACACCTGTTCCGACACCATACTCGATCGACAAAAAGGACACGACCCCATACTCCTGCTATTGTGCAACACCGCCGAACGCGGTGGAATCGAGTGACACGTCCAACGATGGATACACGCGACACAAACAACCTTCTTACAGCATTTTGTTTGTCTGATTCGACGAAACACGCTGAAACAGAGGGGACATGTGAGGTCTGGGTGTGGAAAGTGACAGACTGTGTTGTTGGCCGTTGTTTCAGGAACGAGTGTGCCGACACCCCATCCACATTGACAGTCTTCAGAGTGTACGTAAATGTATTCGAATTCGAAATCTGTGGGGACAGTGGTGGTGGAGGGAGCTCGAGGTGGTGGGGAACGTCTGAGAGGAGGGGAGGGTGTTGATTGTCGGACTGGGATTGCGGCGAGAGATAATTGGGAACGAAGTTGAGACTGTTGGATGTATGAGGCGGTGCGAAGGTGAGTGAATGTTTGTGATGAGGGAGGTTGATTCATATGAGGTTCTTTTGAGGGGTCATTGGCGGTGCTTGGAAGTTTGGAAGTTGGTGTGGATGCTTGTTTATTGGTAGTTACATGGTGATTAAAAGAAGAGCTACTTGAGGTTGAAGGGCAGTTCGGATTCAATGTGTAGGTATGGCAGCAATCTTGTTAAGTAGTTGAAGAAGGAGGAACATGACCAGGCAGACAGAGAGAGCCGCAATCAGGCGGATGCAGAGAGCGGGAGTGTGACTAGTGCCGTGATTGTGTGAGTTGTGGTGGCCATGGTTGGTTCGCGGCAACATTCTTGACAGCTTCTCGTTCTTGTACCAAGTACTACCAACCAAGCAATCAAACCTGTTCTCTTATTAAATAAAAGCAGAGATCAGATTACATTCTTAATAATGTTTTGCTTCGCTGTTTCCCAAATCAATTTCCAAAAATGCCGCCACCGCCTTCAACAACGCCACCGTCTTCGTCGTCTTCACCGCCGACTCGAGGACGGGCGCTCTTTTCCTTCACCGATGCCAACGACGACCAAGAACAAGATCATGAACAAGTTGTCAAAGTAGACGAATCGAACACCGAACAGCCAAATGACTCACTCGCTCACGCCAACCAATCCAATCTAATCAACCAAACAACGAACACCCTCCAAATACATCCTCCAACGCAACATCTCTCACACTCAAATACAAATGAATTGGCGGTTGCGGCACTGAGCTCGGGCGGCTTTCTCTCGGGCTGGTTCACTAAACATCCTCAAACACGAACGAACTGGATCAAGCTGATGCAAATCAATCAGCCTCAAAAGACGTTGCTTCAGCTGTTCCTTCTTCGTTAAAGAAACGGCCGTTGAGCTTTACAGAACATGGCATCGAAATGAAAAGAACTTATTCTGACTCAACTCTGGCTACCTCCTCAATTCACCCTCATTCATCAGGAACTACCTCCATAAAAGAACCAATAAGAGGAAGTTATCACTTGCCACAACTGCACAAACCAAAACACGACCCTCGAGATTGGTCTGCACATCATTCCTCAACTACTTCTCATCAACCTGCAGATAGAGAGAACCACCTTAAACGCGTACCATCTGCTCCGAAATTCTTTACAGAAGAAGCCCAAATGTTTTCTGATACAGCTGAAATTCTGCAACTTCAAAATCCAGAAGAAATCCATGGCCCAGAAGATGTAGCCAAACTCATGAGAAAGAAGGGAATCTCAACTTGGGCGGCAGTGACGGCCTTCAGTTCTGGTGCCGCTGGTGCACCTTCGGTGAATGCGACTCCGGCAATTACAGTGGGAGGCAGTGAAGACCAGGACGAAATTTCAGGAGCAGACTCTATTCCTCTTAAAGATGCAGACGAGGTGGACTCAGTTCGACGTGAAAGCAGCCGTAGGATCACAAATCGGACAAGTGTTTCGTTCATCGAACGGAAACGACACATCCAACTCAGTCTCTCGAAAAGTGCAAGCGAATCTGTTTTAGATAGCGAAGCCCCACCACATCATCCAGCGGACACTGCAATAGACAACGAGGTAACCCCTCTCCTTCCATCATTCCATTTTCTGAATCCAACCCCTCCTCCAGAACATCAAACGAAACTTCCTCATAAAACTAGCCCGCGATTTCCAAACCTACGGCGCCCCCTCCCACAGAATCGAACACCACATGACCCAAGTCGCACAATCCATGTCCGTCCAAGCCGACTTCATCCTCTTCCCCGGCCTAATCATGATCTCATTCGGCGGCGAAGACCACCGCCAACACACACACTTTATAAAAGCTCCCGGCGGGATCCATATGGCGAAACTCGCGCAAGTGAACGCACTCTGTCAGACGTTGACGGAGAAACTGATTTCGATTGATGATGCGATTGATTTGTTGGAGGGGTGGGTTGCGAAGGGGTATCCTGATTGGGTGATTTTGTTGACGTATCCGGTGTCGTCGTTTTGTATCTCGTTGCTCTTGTTTCAGATCTCGTGGTTGGAGAGTGTTATTGCTGGGTTTTTGGGGCTGTTGATTGGTGTGTTGACGTCGCTTGCTGGGAAGCACATGACATTTAGTTTCTTGCTGGAGTTTGTTGGAAGGTTGGTGGTTGTTTCTCGACTTGTACGCTGATGTACTAAATTAACTGTGCAGTCTTGTCGCCACTTTCATTTCACGTGCACTTCAGGGATTCTTGCACAAGAATGGAATTCAATTTGATTACGTTAAAGTGACGCTTCGTCCCTGGCCGTTTTTCTTCCTGGTCTCTCGTTAACAATTGGTAACAACAACAGATTCCTATCGCTTTATTAATGCTTACACTTATCTACAGCAATTATTGAATTATCAACGCGTAATATGGTTTCCGGCACAGTGCGCATCTTTGGGCCCTTTTCATTGCAATGCTGTTGGGTTTCGGAATGACAATTGGTTCTGCTTTAGTCTTGTGGGATTCGAGTTAGTATAATTCGAAATGTACCTATTTCAACTAACGAGTTTCGTCTCTGTCATAAAGATCCATACCCAGCTCCTCCAAAATTAGACCCAACAAGTCCTCTATGGTCCCTTCTATTCTTTGTACCAATGTCCATGTCAATCAATTTACTATTCCAAGCGAATAAACACCAATGGCCAATCATGGTCCTTTCGTCCGGCCTTGGGTACGGGGTTAGTACGGCTTTGAACTACGTTCAACAGCTTGCAGCTACTCCGACAGCGATTACTGCGATTGCAGGATTTACAATTGGATTGACTGGAAATATTTGTGAGTTTCGTTCATGTCCTTCAATTTGAAAGTAACTTATGTTTGTTGTTTTAGATGCACGAATCACGAATGACGTTGCGATTGCGCCTATTCTTTCTGGGATTCTGATTCAAGTGCCTGGATCGTTAAGTGTCAAGTCAACTCTGGGATTCTTTGGTGGTACGGCAGTTTTACCTGCGGGAAACTCATCATCCCCCAATACCTCTGTGGTTGATGGTTAGAATCTCTCCAACTTCCGAAAGCTTCTCTAACGTTTCATTCTAGGTGTAAACTTCACATTCCAAATGTTGACGATTTGCATGTCTCTTGCATTGGGCTTTTTTGTCAAACCTCATTGTGTTCCCTATCCGTGGACCCAAGAACAAGTATCAGACTATTTAGTTTACATAGAGAAAGAGAGAGACCTCATATAGTGCCCGAATAAACAGTACCATTTTATATAGACCCAATGCCCTGGCTTGACCTTTTCCATGGAGAAGGCACACTGAAGCCACCGTCCAATCTTTGAAATCAATCATGTGAAATGGATACAAGTGAGAGGCTTCTCACGCCACCGAGACCGCTTTTAGTCCTCATTTAGTTTGGTGTCTGAACAAGGTACGAACCAAGCCAAACAAACAAAAACCTTCGTTTGCCCCTTGTTTCAGTTTCATTCTTTCTGAAGACAAACAACCCCGTCCATCCAAGACTTCAAGTGTTCATTCATTCACCATTCCAAAAACAATGTCTCAACCAAATCGAAGCGCTTCTCTGCGACGGACTGGATCCCTCAGAGCTTTCTTCAGCGCAAAAGCACGGCAAACTGCGGCATCGGACACTGTTGACCAGCCCGTTCAGCCTACTCGATCCATCAATCAACTGAGCCATTCCACCCTTCAATTCAACGGTTTTCGCTTCAGAGGCGCGGAAGCATAAGGATATCTTGTTTCGTCCAACGTCAACAGCAACTCCATCTGCGAAATTGGAGAGGAAGCCAACTGGAATGAAAAAGTTCATGCAAATGTTCAAGAAGGACGAAGATTATCAGAGATGTTGTTGTTTCGTGCCACTTGACTGGACAGACAAGTCTTGACACAATCGCGACAGACGTGACACCGTTACCCCTTCCTGAATCGCAGCCGGAATCTCAAACGTATGTTCGAGAAGAACTTGGACAACTGTTGGAGGAAGAGTCAGTTGTTGCGGAGGCACAAACATCGGAACCTAAGACAGACCCTGACTCTGACTCTCTACACTCCGTGGATTCCGCTCATGATGCAACATCTGAACCGTATCAGAACTTACTCTCGAGGCGATACTCATATACGTAAGCTTTTGTAATTGCAATGTGTAATCTGACTTCTATTCCTCAGTTCTCTTTTTGGCACCATCGCTCAACCAACCAGTATTGCCTCATCAATCTCTGAACCAAATTCCAAATCCGATGCTGAAGAGAACAGTGACTCAGTATCCCTTACGTCCTCAACCCTCAGCCAACACTCAACCCCAAAGTCTGAAAACGACACAAACCAAATCCCCCTGATACGATCCACCTCCCACAGAACAATCCACAACTCATCAATGCTCCCATCATCGCCCCCTCACCTACAATCAGCTTCGAAAATATCCCAACCGCACCACGCCGCGGAAGCATTCCTTCCATCGCACGCGTCCACCTCCTCTCAACGTACTCCGAAGTCCTCGACGACATTGACAATATTCTTGATTCTGAAGACGATATTCTTGAACGGTTTCAGGAGCAACAGGAAGTGGTCATAGCAGGCGGCCGTCTGTTACAAGTACTTGTGTAGCGTTAATACGAATCGGAGGCCGTCGGCTTCTGAGTGTATTTGACGTATTTGTTGGATGGATTGAACTTGAAGGAGTTGCCGTGGACGATACGGCGTCCGTAGTTGAAGAGGAGTCTGAAGTTGATGATGAAGCTGGAGAGATGCCGGTGATGAAGGCTGTTGATATGGTTGACTGTGTGGGTCCGTAACATCACTGTTACTCACGTGGGGCAGCGCAAGCTTTGTAGCTAGCTGCCAATTTATAAGTTATTTTTATTGTTAACAGTTGACATCTGAGTTCATTTGTATATTGTAATCCGTTCATTTGGGAAATAAAACTACATTCATTACAAACAACTAAATGAGAAATATCAAGAGATTTAAAGCAAGAAAAAGAGGATCCCGAGAGTTAATGAGATTGTCAACTTAGAACAGCTGCTTTTTGCTGTTGGAATCACCAACTTATTTGCAGTCGGACAAGACTTTCCGTCAGTCGTCGAATTAGCCTCCACAACGCGGTAAAACCTCATATCACTACTTAAGATCTGTTCTTTGAACTCGTATGAAGTCCCATTCAAAATCTTGATGCTTTCGACTCTAAACGCTTGAGCTGCATTCGCGTTGAAATTACACCCTGGAACCTTATTGAAATCATTGTGGTGTACAAGTTGTACAATACATCTGGCGTCAACCCTCCACAGTTACAGTGAGTGTAAAATTGGATGCACGAGGTCTCACTGTAGAACCACCTTTAATTTCGGGGTCTTCGGCAACTTTGTCCGTGGATATACTAACTGGAAATGTTTCCCCGTTTGAATCTGCGACGCCAGTGATTGCAGTGGCGTAGTTGTACACAAAACTCTCGGCATTTGCTCTCATAAGGCCTGCCCGGCCCGATTTACGAGTAACAATAAAGTCCCCGAATTTGAACGTTGGTAGGGAACCGCCGTGGTCTTCGATTGTGATACGTCATCTGGGTAAAACGTTTCAAAGTCGAGAAGATGATTGGAATGGACTGCAACTGCTGTAACAATGTGATCGTAGATATCACTGTCCCCACCAGCAGTATATTCAGTGAGAGTTACACTGTGTCCAGCGACAAGGTGTTTCTTGATCCACAAGAGATGTTTTTGAGTGTCAACAATCGTCCAATCCCAACGCTCAACATTCAGACGTAGCAGGTCTCCAGCATGTGCGTCTTCTCCTGGTTTACTGCTGCCATGGTAGTTGTAATAACCAAGGCGAAGTTGAGAATTGTTTTCAGTTTGGTCCATATATCTGTTGCGGCACCACGGGCATCGTACTGTGAAACGTACTGGCCGAGAAGTAAACCCGATGATATGAATGAAAGCTCGCCACAGTATCCCCAGTTAGCACCCCATTGGACACGAGGCACAAAACTTGGAAACCCAGCATATGTTTCATTGATGACAAAGGCGGGAGACTTCCATGCAAGTGCCGCAGTCGCAACAAACGATAGTAGGTGTAAGAGATGGGTCATTCAAAGGTGTTTAGTCGAAGATGAGGCTGTGACAGAAATCTGGCCATTTTGAGCATGGCTACTCAAAATTAAGTAGTTTAGTGGCGTCCAAGATTGCCACCAAAATAGAAGAAAGAACAGGAGGTACTTTAGTTAATTAAAGTTCTACAGAGAAATTTAGAATTTTCCTTCATAAGTTCTAAAATCACCCATGAAAGCGTTTGTAACGGGTGGCAGTGGCTTTGTAGGCAAATCACTGATCCGATACCTCCTCTCACGGGGCCACGCTGTCGTTGCACTATCCCGCACCGAGCAAAGCGACTCCATCATCCAACAGATTGACGCCAATATCCAAATCGTGCGTGGTGATTTGTCATCCATCGCCTCGACGCACGTTGAAAGCTGCGACGTCGTGTTCCATTTGGCGGCGCAGGTGAACCCACGTGCGCCACTCGCCGAAATGCAGCGCAACAACGTCGACGGAACCCGATTAGTCATCGAAGCTGCGAAGGCCGCGGACGTGCCTCGATTTGTGCTTCTGAGCACGTGTTCGGTTTATGTGAAGAAGGACCATGCGCCGCTGGTTAATGTGAAGGAGGATGATAATGTGGATCCGCCAGAGTGGGCGGTGTATGCTTATACAAAGAAGTTGGCGGAGGACGTTGTAGTCGCTGCGAATATTGCGGTGTCTTTGAAACTGTTATTGTGCGTACTACAAAGGTCTGGGGTCAAGGGATACTGTGTGGGGTCCTGGTTTGGTCAATGCTGTCAAAAATGGAGCTCTTCGACGATTTGAGCCAAGCGGATACTCCATTAATACTACACATGTTCGTATATTTGCCATTAGGCTTTGTATCAATCACTAATTCGTATCATTGATTCAATAAGATCGAGAATCTTTGCGAAGGGTTGTTGCTTTCTGCAGAGAAAGGACGTCCCGGAAACGCATATAATATCGTCGATTCAGACAAAGTCGTCTTTGAGGAATTCGTAGAACAGTTGGGTTTATCAATTTGTACAGGTTTTCTTAACATTCTTACGTTAGGTACGTTCACGCCCAAGATTCCTCCCTCCATATGCCGAATAATTCCATCTCATTCGACACTATGTATAATATTTTGTGGCTCTTGGAGTGGATCCCTTTTGCTTCCTCTCTCCTTCCGGTAAATAGGGAGATCTTGGTCTTTGCAGGGCAAGAATACACTGTCAACAGCCATAAAGCGCGCCAGGAGTTGGGATATGTAGGACATATTTCTCGGGAAGAAGGATTGGAAAAAGTCAGGAGGTATCGAACCTGATGATGTGCTAGGACGGAATAACGATTTATTACAGAATAAAGGAAACGCGATAAGCTCTTTTACTACTTCCCAATGAATTCATCCCATTCAGGATGTGCAGATGGTCTGTACGTTCCATACTTCTTGTCCTTCACAATTGTTTTGACCTTTCCATACTCGGCAATTCTCAAATGGCCTACATCCAAGTCACGAGTCGTAGAATCTTCTCCATACATAATTCTCGCGTTACCAAGTTCTTCAATAGCTCTCGTCGTGGTCAGATCACATATATCTTCCTCGCGTTCACCAGCAGCCATACCAGTCGCAAGCATTTCCGCAGCATCGATGGCAAAGCGGAGGGGGTGTCGTAAGGCACGTCGAGCTCTTCTATAGGACTCGTATTCGATTGCATTTTGTGCCATGGCCCACCACATGATTTCAAAAACCTTCATGAGACAGGCGAGAGCAGATCCGGCTGCTGAAAGGTAAATCGCGAGTGTTGGAATCGAGAGCATTCCTGAACCAGAGTATCCAAAGTAGTCGCAGTCAACTGGTGCAGCAGTTGCTGAATATTGCATGATTGCGAAATGAGCTGCAGCACCAAGAGCTGATATGAATTGTTAATGTCATAAAATGTCTGAGAGTAACCTATTTTACTTGCCTACAGCCACTCCGCGGTATGTATAATCAGTATGATAATATCCGTCCGGTAAAGTCCCTTCTGACATTAGATTGCAGAAAATAGCTCCCTGAGACGGAGCGAAAGATGCGTTATCAAACATTTTGAAAATTGAATCAGAAATTATTGGTAAAACCCCAAATTGATCTTGATACTTTTGGAAACCTGCATGTGCGTCTGTTGTATATTGGTTGATGCTGCTCGGATATGAGGAACTAAATTCGTTTCTTGGACTTTGAATTGCAACGTGCTGTCCATTTGTGACCATCTGCCATTGATCTGCCACGAAGTGGAAACTGATATATCCATACCCAACTGTAAAAAGAACAGTACAATCCTGAGCTATAGTAACATTTTGAATTTCTCCGGATATATCATCAATGGTGCTGTTTGGCGGAAATATGAACTGCATTTGAGCCATAAATCCTCTAGTATCTTGTGAAAGACGTCGAATCGATGTTAGGGTGTAAATCCCAGGATCTATATCTGGGCGCTGAATACCATTATCACATAAGACCTGCAAGACATAAACTGGTCCTTTTCCATTTATTTGGAAGGAGTCCATCGGATTTGCCATTGGCCACCCAGGCCAACCGCCCACTAATCCATCTGCGAGAGGAAGACCGTAGTTGTATACTTCTGCAAAGTCAATATCGCCTTGGACGTAGTTGTGGATATCTATTCCGACCGGAAGGTAGAGTTTTCATAAATAGGTGGAATGCATTGGGCTGTCATCAACTTGGTTTGAATCGCGACCCAGGAGAAAAGAATTGAAGTAGCAATGAGTGTGATTTCTGAAATTACGCCAATGTACCAACTGGCGCGGATAACTTTTTGGGCAGGAGCGCGTGGACCCTTTACCCAATAATCTGCCATCTGTTTAATTTTTAGAAATTTCTTAGAGCGGTTGGTAATTGGCTTACTTGGAATAGTGTTATGCGACCCTTCAACAAATCTCCAGCTGCTATAGATGTACGGACGATGTCAGAGAGTCTGGCTGAAGCCACATAGGCGACAAGTGAGCATGAAATCACAAACAGTTGCATAAAGTTATAGACCCAGATTCCAGGCATAATAGCCCACAAGGAAATGATGAAAACTGTTGTTACAGCAGCATGCATCACAAAAAAGAGGAAGAACCACATCAAGATTTTTGTTCGATCAGCAGCAAGAAAGCCTACGGTCGACTTGAACCAAGCAGATTTCATAATGTTATCTTGAGTACGATTAAGCCATTGAATGATTGGGTGCACTTTATTTCCCAGTGAGGACATTGAGGAACCGCGTGAGCCACCACTGTGCTTAGAAGGGACACCATAACTTGAAGCATTTGCCATTGCTTCTTTTTCATGCTCCACGGCCTCGTAAACTTGCTTACGAAGAGATGCAAAGCTCATATGGGACGCGTTTCTCTCATCTTCCCATCTATTAAAGGACAAAGTTTTAAGTAAATATACTCAGTTTCACTGAAGAACTAACCGTGGGATTGGAATTTCTTTTGGCTCAGATTGAAACGCAGTTTCTGGTTCTGGACCACCTAAGCTATCACGTTCATCTTGTTTAACATCGACAAACATCTTTACGCGCGGTTTTTGATTCCCTCCATCGTCGTCTACCAGCCTTGTGCGTGAAGTCTTTAAGATGGAGTGTGCACGCGACGTGCTAACAGGTGCACTGATGAAACATCAGAAGTTTGGGTTTGACCACCGTCGACTCGTAATGACGGAATATCTAAAGTTGGAACAAGAAGTGGAGTCTCCGTGTCGCTTCTTTCGCGTGTAGGGCTATTGAAATCCTGGTCCATTCTCTGAAACCTGATTCAAGTATGTAAATCTCAGATTCCCCCATTTTCCGGACAGTCTCTCTTTTTTTCCTTTCTCCGCGTTGTTTTGTTTTGTGTGCACCCTGGCGGGAAGAATGTCGAGGTACCAAGGAAACCAAAGCACATTAAACAATCATGAGAACGAAAAAGAAGCGAAGGTCACGTACCACCCCGCCCTCTACATTTCAACGTGGATCTTCTGCTCAGGCTCAGTCATTCTCTTTAACAAATACATTCTTCACACTCTTGAATTCCGTAAGCTGTCAAACTCTTCCCGCAACCAGTGCGAACTAAAGCTTAATTACAACTGCTTCAGCATTCCCAATCTTTCTGACTACATGTCACCTCATATTCGCCACGATTGCTACACGCATTCTTCAAACACAAACGGACCTGCTTAAAGGATTACAGAATATTGAAATGACAACCGAGGTCTACAATAAGGCTATTCTTCCAATCGGACTCTTCTTCTCCATGAGTCTCGTCTTTTCAAATAGCGCTTATTTATATCTGTCGGTACCATTTATTCAAATGCTTAAGGTACATTCCCCCAAGGGTCTAACCAACTAACTCAAGTTTTTAGGCAACAACACCAGTAGCTGTGCTTATCGTTGGATATACTCTCGGAATCGAAACTAAAGACTATATGGTATTAGCAAAGGTTTCTGTTATTGTCGTTGGTGTCATCGTTGCGTCGTATGGCGAAATCGAATTTGTCTTGCTTGGCGTCGTTCTTCAAGCACTTGGAATACTTTGCGAGGCAACGCGTCTCGTTATGGTGCAGCAACTTTTGAAAGACTACAAAATGGATCCTATGGTTTCCCTGTATTACTTTGCGCCGGTAAGTGCGCTTCTCATTATTGGCGTTTTGTCTCTGAACTAGTTCAACAGGTCTGCGCTGCTATGAACAGCGTTGCATGTATTTTAATTGAAGGAAGCGCCCTGGATTTCGAGCGGCTATTGAACCCAGTTTTTATTATCGTGCTTCTTCTCAATTGCTGTATCGCTTTCGCTCTGAACGTCGCCGTTGTTTTCTTAATTGGAAAAACTTCATCCCTCATCATGTGCTTGTCGGGAATATTCAAGGACATTTTGCTTGTGGTTGTCAGTATTCTGATTTGGAACAATCCACTCACTCCACTCCAAATCTTTGGATACGGAACGGCCCTAGCTGGACTAGTGTGGTACAAACAGCCAGGATTGGAGAAATACTTGGCCGTGGCTATTGTGTTGTTGCTGTGCTTATCCGTTTTTATGTCTACATCTGTGGGTGGTTTCGCAAAAAGTATTCTTTAAACGTTCTTTACTGGTTCAGTTGCCAAATAAATTGTGTTCAAACAGACTTATAATTATGGAAGTGTGACTCTATCTTGATCTTTGACGTGGCCAGCATCAACAATTCTTCATATTCTCCAGTATCCTTACACATGTTTTGAAAATACCATCCTCTTGCATTAGGGCTGCGGGGGTTCCAAATTGCATTACTCGTCCTTTATCCAAGACCAAAACTTTGTCATAATCTGCGATTGTTCTAAGCCTATGAACGATAGAGAGTAAAGTCGTATCTTCAAAGGCAGGACCACGTATCACGCGTTGCTACACAATAGAAATTTCAATAAATGACGACAAAAATCATACTGACTAACAATATTTGCGTCTGTTTCGTTATCCACGGAAGCCGTTGCTTTTCTTCATGTCAGTATTCCGTGACCACCACATGAAAACAAACCTTCATCAAAAACTGTCAACACTGATCGTTTTAACATGGCTCTTGCCAAGCACAGCAATTGTCGTTGACCTTGAGAAAAGTTGGTTCCACCCTCCGCCACGCTGGCTTCCAAACTACCTGAGATTGGGGCTGTTGGTAACAAAGTATCTTCACTCAATTCAACGGCAGCAGAAGCGTTGGCTGTGTCTGCAGTTTGCATACTCTCCCAAAATTTGATATCTCTCAAACAAGCCCACAACTCAGAATCCTGAAACTCTTCGAAGGGATCAAGGTTTGACCGAATAGTTCCTTGAAACAAGACAGGTCCTACAAGAATCGTTTTAGAAAACGATCATGAAAGAAGAAGCTAACCTGGGGAATCATGGTGATTTTGGAGCGCAGGTCGTACAGCCCAATAGTCGAAATATCGATACCATCAATTTTAATTGACCCATTTGATGGCTCCACAATGCGGAACAGAGAAAGACTGAGAGACGACTTGCCTGCACCGGTTCTATCGAATACATCATAATCAAACACAGGTCGGCCAGTTCAGTTTCTCACCTTCCAACGATACCGACTTTCTCTCCTCCTTTAACACTAAATGAAACGTTGTGAAGAACTGGCTCTTGATCAGGAGAATATCGCATTTCCAAGTTTGACATAGTGATTGCACCACGTTGAGGCCACTATATCCTTACTCAACCAACTTAATTGTCTTAAATTAATTGCTTACATTAGCGGGAGGGCGATTAGACTCAATAACTGCTGGACGTTCTTGCTCGATTTCAGAATACTCATCAACCCGTTCAACTGCGTTCAGATTCATTTCCAAAGCCGCTTGAACGCGCACAATCCAGACCAAGTAGTCCCCAAACTGAAGCGTCCAAGTTAAACTGAGACCAGCAAGGCCGCTCCAACAACATCCCTAAAGAAACTGTGGCGAGTGCGGCACAGAGAATGACTGTTCCTCCAATCAAAGCTGTGCGAACACCAAACCATCTATTGGCTGCGTACATATAGTAGAAGCAACGGGCGTTTGTGTCAACGCGAGCTTGATTCTCCTCAATAAAGCGTTGTTGGGCTCCATACGCACGTACAGTTGACACACCGCTGCAGAAATCAGATTAAAAGCGAATACCAAAATCACAATCTACTTACACTAGCGTTTCACTGAACATTGAGTAAATTGGACTTCTAGTGATGGAGTCCAATCGTTTCATCTCTCGTTGACACTTAAGAACCGTGAGGAACTTGGTAGTAAACATAAAAATAGGAACTAATGTCACAATGAAGACTGGTGTGATTGCGATGACACAGCCAAAACAGCGAAAGCCTTTCAAATCAAGTCAGTCTCAATTTACTAAACACAAACTTACATCCATCACAGTCCCAACAACTTGTTCAAAGTTACTCATTATTCCATTGTCAATCACAGAAATATCTTTGGTGGCTCTAATGGAAATTTAGAAAGTTGGAGAAAAATCCAAACACTCAAACCTGTTCAAAATTCTCCCCACTGGAGTCTTGTCAAACCAACTCATCGGAGCATAAACAATTCGTTCAATTAGAGTCTTGTGGAATTTTTTGGAGGCAATATATGAACCAACTGATCGAACGAAGAAACCTATCAATTGTCAGTATATTCCAAAAACGGCCAAAACGCACCTGTCAAGAACACACAACCCAAAGTACTCCAATCAAACCATACATCATTACGTAGTAGTCAACATCTGAATCCTTGGTTTGCAAGTCAGACTTGGTTGTAATGCTGTCAACGTCCCCAAAAGCTATATGGAGATGATGGCTAACCGCCATTGACAGAAAGCGTCATTGGTCCGATATGAATCAGCCCAGAGCTTGATCCAGTAATCGTTGAACACACGACCACACGATCCAAAGCATTAAAACTGAAAGTACAACCAAGAATAGAACTCCTCCCGCACTCGAAATTAAAGCTTGTAATACTTGGTTTTGATGGTTCCACTAGATTTTGTCTCCTCCTCGATCATTTCTTTCCACTCTTTCCATTTGATAATCAACCACTCTGATTCCAATGCCGCACTGCTCGAATCCACAGTCGATTTAACCATAGTGGACAAAGCTGCGTTCGATCCGCGTTTTTTCAAAGAAGTTTCTTCAGTAAGTCCAGTGATAACCTGAACTCCTGAATCTTCTAATATCTCCGGAACAAAACCAGCCCCAACAATACTTCCGTTATTCATAGCGACAACGTAATCCGCACACCCAATTCCATCTTTCAAAACCAAAGCCGCGGCGTGTGTCACTAAAATCCTCGTTCTCCCTTCCATTAGTGGTCCACAGATTGCGTGTTCAAACAAGTGCCGTGCGGTAGGTGCATCAACGCCGAAAGTGGATCATCCAATAATATCAACTTGGCACGTGAATAAAGTGCTCTAGCGAGTGAAACGCGTTGCTTTTGTCCACCAGAGATATTGATTCCACGTTCTCCAATTTCAGTAAGATCTCCAGCCTCAAGCGTGCGAGTCTTTGACAAGAGAACATGCTTTGATGACATGATCGTATCGACGGGGTCATATGGAAGTCCAAAGATGATGTTATCTCGAATACTCGCGTTGAGCAGCCATGATGTCTGTGGAACGTATGCGATTTCGCCTGAACGCGATTTGAATGATAGATGAACGTTTCCTGATGTACGTTTCATTTCACCAAGGAGAGCTTGGAGGAGTGATGACTTTCCAGCTCCAGTGGCTCCACAAATGGCAGTTAACTTCCCAATCGGGAAAGATACATTGAGATCACGAAGCTCGAAAGATTCGTCGGTGGCCCTGAGTCGTACCACTGGAAGGATGCTCGATCAAAGCATACTGTAGGAATGTTTTCCTCTGTTCCATCAACAATTTCGAGTTCATCTTGGTCCAAAATTTGCCACACGATCTCCGGCAACAAGCATCTTCAAGATGTTGGCAATACGAGTGGCAAGTACATTAGCGGCACACGTAGGGAGTTGAAGAGGGCTAAACAAGTGAATGCCATTTGAGATGTCATTTTGATGTCACTGAATTTTGTGAGTGCTGTCAAAGTTGCGAACGAAACTACCAACGGGTCATGAGCCAGATGAAGTTGCTCGCACCATCAGCAAGGTAAACTTGAATAGTGTGTGCATTTCCTTGGTTCTCGCTTCGTCAATTTTGGCGAGAAATCTCTTTTCCCAAGCGAAGTACTAGATATACCATGAGTATACATTATGAAGACGTCAAATTTCATCACCTTAATCACTCGAATTCCTTGCAACACTTCATTCACAACCCCAGTCCTTTTATCTTGCGCTGCCAACAACCGATCGTAAACTCTTAAATTCCAACGAGAATTGAAGTAAGTCAGCGGAAGCATCATCATCATGACGGCAAGTCCCACAAGAGCAGGCCATCCGACAACAAACAACAACCCAACAACCGACCCAACAATATGCAAAGCATCCACAAGTGCTTCATAAATCTCGGCAAAGTATTCACGAATCGATTCCGCATCTGTGGTCATTAACGTGACGATTTTCCCAACACTTGCATCCTCGTTCGCTGCTGGTTTCCCCTTTCCATCCACAACTTTGGTCGACTCTCCGCCCGTTGATGCCGCAGGAATGCGGCGCAAACTCTTTGCATAAATCTCATCCCAATCACCGCCTTAATTCGAATACTCATATTTCTCGCACTATTCCATGCATGGTTATCACAGAACTTTTTGAGAAAGGCACAGAGTCCGAAAGCAAGCGCCGCCAAAAACGCTGGCGTCGGGTCAGCCCCTTTAGGCGCGAATTCAATAAATCCAGTGATTTGATAGAGAAAGTAGGGTCCCGCGAGCCCGGAAAGAGCTGCCGTCATTCCAAACGAAAATTGCGCGACAAACGACCAGAATTCAAAGTAAAACAATGTCGTCCAGAGCGATTTCGTGCGGTTTCTCAAAGAAGAAAACGTTTTCACGTTGTGAGCGGACGAATTCCAGGATGGGAGGACTGGCATATCGAGGAGCGTGATGGGGTGTTTCGCGCCAAAACGGATGAGTGGATTCACCCAAGTGAAGAAGAGGAATGGAAACAGAGTTGTAGGAGTTATTGAAGCGGGTTCTGGAGCGGGAAGGAGGTTTCCATGGGACTTCAGAGATGTGTCCCTGCTTTCAATGGCGCGTGCAGTAACTGTGAGGGACTGATTCACAAGGACACCGAATACTACTGCAGACAGAGCCAATTTGATCGATACTAAGAGGAACCAGTTCTGTGACAGTGCATTGGGAACCACAAGAAGAGCTGCAGCCTGGATGACCGACATAAATGAGAACACGGAGAAATAGTTCAATCGCGATTCATAGTTCTTGAATGCTGCTACGAACAGCAAGACCCAAGAGGCAGCGTCAATCCAAAATGCTCCGATTTGCAATGATTCGAATCCAAGGTTGCTTGACAGCACAGCACAAACAACGCAAACACAGGCAGTCAGACCAATTAGAAGCTTGCCCAAGCTAATTAGTGGAAGAGGTTCTTCTACTTCAGCACTAGTGTCCGGAAGAACAGTGCGAGACAAGAGTGGTTGCGTTTCCTCTTGTTTAACATTGTAAATGATTTCAACTCTCGTTCAACGATACTTACCGTGGCTTCCTTGCTCTTTATAAATAGTGCCTTCGTTGCTACAATGACCTGTATGAATGGTACGACTACAATCCCAAACGAATCCAAAATCATTTTCGGAGATCTTTTGAACCAAAAAACAATCAAACCAATCAAAGCATGTTTAACGCATGGATCTCCTGGAAGAAACGTGGAGGTTACAAAAATTCGAACGGTGGCGTTGAAATAAGAGAGTTTTCATAATAATAGATAGATTTATCATAACTCAAATAGAAATACGTTATTTACAGTGTTAAAAAAGGCCTCTCTATCTTCTACCGCTTAACCCGCTTCACAGCACTTCCTTCCACCTTCGCAACCGCAGCATCCTCTCCACCCCCCAAATAAACAACCCCACTAGCTCGACTCCTCCTCTTCCCCGTAATCTCCGGAAAAAAGTAAGTCCACTCATTCATAAAATACGTCTCCAACCTCTCCGCCGCCAACACCTCATATGCAAGCTCTTCCAACTCTACAATTGAATACGAGACCCCGCCTTTCCCATTCAACCCACCAAGGTACACGTTTTTTTCGCGAGTGGAGGCGAGGATCGCGTCAAAGTCGCGGCGGAAGGCATGTGGGATGCGTATCCGCCTTGTTTTAGGCGTCGGCCATGCGTGAGAAGTTGTAGGTTGGGACGCTTGTGAAGCGGGCTGGTTGAGGTGAAGGCGAGAGGGAGGTTGTGGAGGCTGTCTCTGTGATGGTTGTTGCGGAAGATGGGGTGGGGGAGTTGGTGGAATCTATGGAATCTGTAGACGGCTTTTTGGGGTCACGGAAGGGTTCGGCGGATTGGTGGTTGAGTAAGGCTGACATAATATATTCAATATGTCCACGGGATTCTTTGGAAAGAGGAGGATCAGATGCTTGAGGGAGTGTTGGAAGTTGAACTGAGCATTGAAAGGCTTGGGCTGAAGGTTTTAAGACTTCTTTTGATGGAGTCTTGGATTTTGTTTTGGTAGCAGATTGCACGACAGGCGTCGGCCGTGTTGAGGAGGGTATCTTGGGTTTCGTCTGTTTAGGTGTAGCGTTAAACTGACACTCTAAGTCAGAACTGATAGATTGAGTTCCTGCATCAGGTGATTCAGATGATTCATTTGATTCAACCGTGACGTCTAATGTTACAGTAGGGGCCGGTGATGGCTGATAAATAATGGTGGCAGGATTGAAGGCTTGTTTTGTATATTCTGGTGGTGCAGAGGCTTCAGATTCAGCTGAACTTGCTGTTGCGTTACTGTTCATACGAGTTGTTCTACGGGTATATCGCTTTAGCTCCGTCCCTGAGTCAGCTTCAGGACCAGAAGACGTAGCACTCGGAGGATAGGAGAGTGAGGCAGCTGAATCTTTTCGTCGTTGCTTTGGTAGACCAGAACTTCCTGTGCTCCCATTGGATGAAACGGAACTCCCAGATACGCCTTTAAATACTGATTTAACGAGGGTGTTCGGCTTTCTAGGACGACACAATTGACTGTACGGAACAGCATGGATTCCGTTGGGACAAAAGGCAGGCAGAGCATTAACTGCAGATCTGATTTCAAGATCTGTATCTATGACAGGTTCCTCAATAAGAATTTGATTCTGAACTGACTTGACTTTCATGGTGTGTACGTGTTTTGAGACAAACACAGTCTGGGGCAAATCTGAGACTCCCAGAATATGACCACATAACTCAGCCAGTAAGTCTCTGCGGTGGTGCAGAAGTTCGAATAGCGACATCATTGTCTTCATATTTGAAACCCTGGTTGAAGCAATGTGAGACACAGGGCGAATCAGAGTTGCTTTGCCGGGAGTAGAACCAACCTTCCGCCACTGTAGTCTGTCGCCGCATCCAGCAGTTGTTTGTATGTCCCTCTCTCATTTTGCAGTTCCGCTTTAACCTTGTTCACGAAGGATATCAGTGGACTGGCCGATAAGCGGCTCCTAGAGACAAGGTGAGTTACGTTCGCCAAAGCCTCCCAACCAACAACAGAGCCAACACCAACAAACACGCACCCGTCGCCCTGACCCGCCTCCCTCTGTCCTTCCCGCACCTTCGCAAGCGACTCCCACAGCCTCGCGCGATCGCCCAGTTCTCCATTCTCGACTGAAACCAAAAGAGCCCTGAGCACGGCCTTCTTGCTCAGGTCCTCCTCTTCCGCCACTTCAACGCCACGCCCAAAGCGCAGAATCGCAAACGAATCAAACAAAAGCTGGAACGAGCCCTGGAGCAACGCCAACGACGCGGCAAACTCAACTACTTCTCGAACGTGCGAAAAGAGGTCGCTCGCAGAAGTATAAAGTGATATGTTGTTGCCGGCGAAGCGGAAGGCGCCCAGGCTGAGTGGTGGCGTCTCTTCGTTGGCTGCCGGCGGAGGTGGTTGCGACATTTGGTTGTTGCACTGTTTCAAGAAGGAAATTGGTTGCATAGGAAAAGAATATGAGCCCAATTTATTCAAAGAGTAAAGGAAAAGAGTAGAATATGGGGGAGAGAACGGTCGATTACTCGCTCTTGAATGTTCCATCCTCGTTCAACCCAAGATCTGCATCTGTGATAATACGCCGGTACTTCATGTAGTGTCCATTTAGAACGTTCTTGGGGACTCCAAATGTAACTGGGTCTCTGTGCATGGCATGACGAACTGCCACCTTGAGACAATCCTGAAGTGAAGGCACTCCAAACACAAACACAGTTGGAATCCACATCAGTGTCGCCTTTGCTGGAACACGTCCATACAGACACAATCCAACTGCCACAACAGTCTCCACAATGTGCATAATCAAGATTCCTGTCAAAACCTTCTCAAATACCCGAGGCCCTCCTGCCATATGACGCGCGTTCACAAGAATCGAATGAGGTAAGTGTTCATCTTCAAGATAAATGCCGAGCAAGACTGTCGTCCACACAAGGGACACGAAAACAAGTGTTTTGGTCTTTGGCATCTTCCAATCATACTGCTTCTTTGCATTTGGAGCCACATAGGACTTGTCAATGTTCTGATGGCGATTTAATGAGCTACAATTCATTCAAGAACAGAAAGAGACTCACATAGTGCAAAACCTTGTGTGCCTCCTTTGCCAATTCCTTCAGTGTCGCCCTGGCTTCTTCCACAGTTTCCACAGGCTCCTTAAAATTGATTCTGGATTCATATCTCTTCTGGTCTCCGTACGAAGTATACAGAAACTCGATACCTGGTCAAAAGTTGCGTGGAAGTTTGACGTCAACTTCAGCCCCCAACAACAATCGATTCAAATCATCATACCTTTTGAATCAACACCAATCGCTCGGCCCTTGTGAACATCAGCAATTCGTCCAAAGTGTTGAATGATATTGATCTGGTGACAGTGATGTTAGTCAAGGGATTATGTGAGTGGGAGACATTTCTTACCACAGCGTCAGGATCATTTGTGTTGAGCTCCTTAGCAAGTTCGTGGGACTTGGCAGCAACTTCGTCGACTTTAGCTTCTTTGTTTCGGTTTCGTAGTGTGGTGCCATTTGGAACGCTGGTGGAGTTTTCGAGAACAATGTTTGAGAAACAATGCAAGAGAAAAAACGTTGAACATGCAGAGAGAAATTACTTATCTCTTTTATTTTCATATGAAGCACTAATGCAAAAGATATAATTCAATTTGTTAACCTGATCCGAACTTGGAGGCAGCACGAATACGCTCTCCGTAAATATACAGCAAAATAGGAGCTGGAATACCAATTACGATTCCCAAAATGGCAAGCATAGAGTTTCCCCAGCCGTATCCCATTTGATCATACATATCTCCAGCAAATAGCGGGAACCCGAATCCAGCGAGCGATCTTAAGGAACTAACGGCAGCCAAAGCAGAAGCTGAATACAAGTGGTACACATCAACAGTGTACAAACTCAAGGACTGGAATGTCAAGTTGACGGACATGGCAAACAGCGCGATACCAATGTCAAGCCAAATCCAATGCAGAGTGTTTTCAGCAGCCCATCCATACAAAAAGAGACCAATTGGTAGCAACACGGATCCAGGGATGCAGATTGGAAGACGGTATTCTGGCTTGTGAGGAGTGTTGTACCTTTTCTGAAGCACCTTGCTGATCTTGTCGAGAAGAGGACCGGAAAGCTGGCTTCCAATGACAAGACCTACTGCCAAAGCCAAGTAGTGCAATGAACTGGTTTGTGTGTTTTCCCCGTACTTTTCCATGAAGAGCAACGAGAAGGTGGAAAGTACAATGTACATGACTCCATAGACGAACGCCATAATCAATGCAATCACCATGACAATAGGTTGAGTGAAAAGCATAATGATTGGACGCGTGATAGATCCCTTAAGTACAGTCCAGATCTTGACTTCTCCTCCAGCAAGGACCTCACCACGCTCTTTCCGCTCCCGAGCAGCAAGAACAGGCGCATACGTCTCAGGGAAGAAAAAGGTTCCAAAAACAGCCAACACACCACCGACAATACTAACCGAGTAGAACAACCAGTGCCAAGAAACACCTTGTGTCATTACCCACCAAGAATAGGTCCCAACGCAGGAGCCAACACAATACCAAGCGCATAATACGACATAGCCTGTCCCATCTCCGCACCATTAAAACAGTCCGCCACAACAGACCCCGACAACGAAATCGGCGCCGACCCTCCCAAACCTGCTAAAAACCGGAACAAAAGCATCTGGCTCTTATCCTCAGACAACCCGCAAATAGCGTTGAACAAGACAAAGAACCACAGCGATGCTTGCAAAATCGGCTTTCGCCGTAGATCTCTGATAACGGGGCAAGGAACAACGGGCCCAATGCGTATGCAAGCACAAAGATACTCAACGACATTTCGGCGTCGATCTTTTGTGTGAATTTGAGGTCCTTGGCAATGTAGGGCAGAGCGGTGCGACCATGGACGATGAGATTGGGGAAATGAATGTGTAGAGCGAGGCGAAAGCGATTGCCCGCCATTTCTTGCTTCGAGGCCAGTTGCGAGGATTAGATGAGTTTGGGTCGGTGTCGGAGCGAGGTGGATTTCGGCTGGAAGGGGTGTAGCATCATCGATGGGCAGCATTTCGACGTCTTGATCGCTGACCTTGAATTCCTTCTGGGACATGGTATCAGACTGATATGCGATTTTGTCTCTTCACAATTGTTTCAAGGGTCTTTATATGGCGTTTTTTCTGCCATGTGTAATGGCATTTCAAAAACGAAAGTCGAGAGATGGAGAAAATGGGATTTTTCGATTTGTTGGATTACTGAGCATTTGTCAGCCCTGTTTCTGAAGGAAAGGAGGGATTGCTTCATCAAGCGCTGTTTCCGGATCATACACATTGAACTGGAAATCGTTCAAATTCTGTCGAATAGTGTGTAATTCGACTAAAATCTTCAAAGCCTATATTCTAAATTACAAATGCGGTTCCTATTGCAAATCAGTAATTTGTCAACTTACCATCACCCTCCTTTTCTTGAGAACCTCAATTTCAATTTCCTTCTCCTGTCTCAATGCAGCCAACTTCAAACTTTCTTGAACGGCATGACTATCCCGTACCTCAAGATCCGCAACAACTTTCCCCATTCGTTCCTTCTCATTTAAATCACGCACCCATCGTTTCTCTTTAACAACCTCATCCGTCCGTTCCAAAATCATAATATTCTTGGTATGCAGTTTCTTATTCCGCGACGTGTGTAAGAGACTCGAGAATTCTTCTTCAGCGAGTTTCTTGTTTTTCCGGCGGATTTCAGATTGCGCTTGTTCAATCACGTTCATGTTTGCGTTTGTGCTGAGAGCTCGTTGGTTTGTGGCCGCGGCTTCGCGTTGTTCTTGAAGAGCATTTCGTGGAGGTCCATGGCTTTGGTTGGGAAATTGAAACGCGGCCTGGGACTTCTAGGGTTTCGGGAGTGGCTTCAAGGGCTCGGAGGGTGTGATGGAACGCGAACCGTCTTTGGAGGCTTTGAAAGCTGTAGAAGTGCGATTACTGTGAATCGACATCCGCATATTGAGGGCTGCTTCTAGGATTTGGTTGCTGTCGTTCATTTCTGTATTCTTTTTCAGGAGTTTCGATTTGGGGAACAATGGTAGTATCAAAAAAAGCATTTCATTCATAACTACTATCCTGCAACAATATCAAATCAGAGTTCTCTTCGCATGGCGCAAGGATTCATCCTCCACTTCCCTCCCACCAATCTGTAATGCACGGTTAATCTCTCCAACCGCCGTCTCATACCCTCAGCCCCAGAAATCTGTGCCTCCAACTTCTTAATCTCGTTATCAACGCCTTGAATCAACTTATTCGGGTCAGCTCCAGCACCCTGAATCTTTTCAAACAGCCACTCATCTCCCGTCGGCCTTCTCCAAGCTTCAACATGAATGAATGGTACTTGAACAGAGTAGGACGATGCGAAATTGTAATCACAGTCATTCCAGCTTCTTTACAGCTATTGTAGAGGAGAGCTTCGACATCTGATGAAACAGCGGATGTAGCCTCATCGAGAACAACAAAGCGTGGAGAGTGGTAAAAGAGTCGAGCAAGTTGCATACGTTGTTTCTCACCACCACTGAATACATCCTTCCATTCTTTCATGGAATCGAGGCCGCCTTCACGGTCGGGAATGTAAGCCAAGTGAACGGTGCGAAGGACTTGGTACAAGTCCTCGTCAGAACGGCCAGATTCTTCGAATTCATCGAGAGTTTGTGGGTAGATGATTTGTTGACGTAATGTACCGATTGGTAAGTAGGGGCGCTGAGGAATATACATAATTTCTGAGAGAGATTCAACTGGACGTGACAGATGCCCTGTAAAGTGGGGCCACAGAGAAGAGAGAATACGGGCAACGGATGTTTTGCCGCTTCCGTTTGGACTGTTTGGAAAGAGTTTGAGAACTTAATGATCATAAAAATGATTCTTACCCAGTGATCATGAGATGTTCTCCTGGTGCCAGTTTGAAGCTTAAATCACGAACGAGAACATGATCTCCCGCTGGAGTCACGACAGGAATATCCTTGAATGCGATACCGTTGAAACCATATTCCACAGTTCCATCGATACTTTCCAAGCTATAACCGGCCGTTTTGTCGTCCTCTGATCCTCCACCCATCTTGATGTAAAAACCGTCTCTCAAGTCCTCCAACACCCTCATAAGTGTATAAACACGGTACGTGTACCCAGCCAATTCACTCAGTTCCTTGTAACTGTACATGATACGCCCTCCAGCATCAGCCAAACTGATCAAAAACTTTTTGTTTGTGATGAAACCTTGAGTTCTGCTTCCCGTCTTCTTGTCAACAGTCACTTGCCCTGGAGACGCCACGGAGTCAAGTTTAGCCTGCGCATCAATTTGAGCTTCACGCGCTTTTGTGTCGGATCCAGCGTATTCTGGGTAAAAGACTGGGATGGAAGAGATCAGAAGTCCGATGGCAGACCATCCGTACTTGATGATCATATCTTCAAACGTATTGTACGCGATTCGGATATTGTATACACCTATATGCTAGTTAGTGAACGTTAGGCTGCCAAACAAGTCTCAACTGTTCAAGTGTTTAACAAGAGCAAGGTAGGCACGGTCCAATACTCCCTTTTCCAATTCTCCACCGTGATAGAAAGCAATTTCTTCGGCGTTCGTAATGACTCGTGAATGGGCACTTCTGAAATCTCCTTCCAACTTTGCTTCGACAGCTGCCATTTTACCAAATGCGGGAGTAAGAGCCCGGAGAAGAGATGCAGTAATAAGATAGTTTAGTCCGAGAGCTGCGGTTCCCTTCGCGCCGATGGAGCGTGAGAGTTGGTAGTTGAAAATAACAAGATCCAGGATCGGTTTTCCGAGGTTGGAGTACAGAGAGGCTAGGGCTTCACAGAATCGGTTGACATCTGTTGTAATGAGTTGGTCTACGCCTTCAATACGATTATCCAGATTTTGTGTTTTGTAGTACGTTTTTTGTGAGAGATATTGGGTGTGGATGTGGGAGGTAAGCTTTGTGCGTAAATTCAAGGAGAGCTTTGACTGAAGATATTTAATCTGTATTCGCGAGTTAATAGGCAGTTTAAGTCGAAGTCTTAAGAGGTACCATCGCGTTTGTGTAGGTAGCAGGAATCGCAATCAGGAACCAGTAGCCCATTGAACGCATGAAAGCATTCGCATCTGAAGAAATCTAAAAGACTTCGAGTTAGGTATAATCTGCTGAATATGAGGAGTCCAGACCAAGTCTCTGACAATCATTCCGTCAATTCTCGCAACAACAACACTGAGCCAAGTTCTCAGAACCAAGAAAGAAGTATGCAAAGCGACGATAAAGACCGTCTTTGAGCGCCAGGAGGGAACAGCAATTCTCAGGATGTAGCTATGCAGAGAAGGTGGAAGGGTGGTTCAGAACACATGGGATGCATCCAGCAACCAGAAACCAAACCTGAGCTGTGAAAAGAAGCGCCCGTCCACACCGACTTTCGCAACATTGTTTTCGACGCGCAGTGGCTGGCGCGCCGTTGTTGATTCAGTCGCGGGCGCCTTCTTCGCCTTGGAAGCAAAGTATCCTTTTGCCGCGCCGCCCACCGCGCCGACGGCTGCGAGGGCAAATGCTGCGGCGCCGACTCGTGCGATCGGGAATGTGTAGTTGCGCTCAGTCATTCCTGGTGGCGTTCGGTCAAAGTGCCACTGTCTGCTGTTTGTTTGAAACTTGAAAATGAAGCCAACTCACGTTCCCCTGCCCATAGTACGATTATTAATGGGACGTAGTAGGCAAATGCATCAGTTTTTGCCAATTTTTGCAGTTCTGACACCGCTGCTTTGATTTTCCATGCAGTGACCATACATTACTGTAACCAGTCGAATAATAGTAATCGGAAGGCACTGCATCAAAAGCTACGCATTTTATTATCAATAGGTTGTGTCATTTCTCATTTTGTGTTTACCAAACTTGATGGCAGAGAGGATCAAGCTCATCGTCCGTTACGGCTATAACTATCCACTTGAACATTTTCTTACTAAATTACCTTAGTTTACTCACTTAATGTACAAAGTCTTAACCAAATTGTGAATAGGAACCTGCATAACATTCTGGCTTCCTCTCACACAACGTTTTGGCCCTGCTTGTATTTACAAACGTAATTTCTTTTTGTACACCCTTTTTTCTGTATCTGTTTATTCTTCTTGTTTGCACACTTGAAAACTTATTTGTTTCTCAACTCTTTACCTTCCAACATGTTCAACTTTGAAGCTGCTCTCAGCAAAGTTTGTCGCTGAATGATATTGTTATCCAAGAATGAACAGCATAATCGCGGAAAGAATGTTCACGTCGCGAACACACTTGCAGATTGGCTCTATTGACAGAGAATTGATTGCATACTATTTTCTCCAGCTTCGAGAAGGATGCAAGTTTACAACTCTCTTATTGTATTATAAGTAAGCCTGAGCTTATTTGAACAGTGACTCCTTGGAACACTTTTGTTAATGAGGATGAAAGTAAAGAGAATAGCACCAGTAACATTCCCGGTGAAGAAAACACTGCTATAGCCATTTACTCAGATTATAGTTTAGCAAGTGCTGAAGAGAGTCTTTCAAATGCTGGGAATGTTGTTAATGTCTCAGAGACAAATCTTCCCTCTAACATTATGGAAAATCCTCTTGAACACTTGTGACCAAACTCTGATCATCAAGTTAGTGAAATTATCCCAGCAAAAAAATCAAGGGAGAACTTAATTGGGAACCAACTTATTTGGATGAGGTTTATGGCAAATTGACTTTGGTAATCATGGATACTTAGTCTGCATCCCTTACCTTGACAAATACATTGCACTTGTGACCAATGTCAAGAACTTGGCATCAAAAATGTTTCCCACAACAAACACAACATTCCTTCACTAAAATTGTGTCAGCACAAGTGTTTGCACTCAAAGACGGTACTCTCCGTTTTCCAAGCAGACCCTGTGAAATCGATTTGCCAGTAATTGGAGTATTATAGTTTATTTATCTGCTTCTTTGCCAAGTACACCATATTTCTGGGACTCTCGTCGACATCAAATAAGTTCAGCATCTCCACATCTACTTCTATTCCCGACCGCACTGTTCGTTCATTCATCTCAACAATTGCCATAAATCGATCCATAAGCACAAGACTCTCAACAACACGGCTCAACATACTCTTTATGCAATGGACCAGGAATATTTGATTTCGCGCGTTTTTGTACCTGGGAAGATCCAGAAACTCCTGAATTTGCTTTGGAGTCAGACGGTTCGCAAGGCCAAGTCTTTCAAGAGCCGCGACAGCGTACGGCAGGAATCCACCCTCGTACGCCTCCACTGGCATTTTGCCGAGTCGAAATTTATGCTGCTTCCGTTCAGTTCCAGTGTTGGAAACCGACGATTCAGTTGACGTTTTCGAGATGGGGTCAAGATTAAAGTGCCAAAGAAGAGCATCCAACAAAGACCGCTTGTAATGGCCAGTAAGATTGGATTGAATTCCTTCTCTGTCAAAGGAATCAAGGGTTTGAGTGGACAGGTTTCGAGATTTGTAACCAAGGGTCAAGTTATGAGCTGCAGTGAGAGTTCTTGTCGATTTTGACATAGGAAATCCTGCAAATGATTAGTTGATGTGGATACAACGAAGAGCTTACCATGTGTTTCGCATACTTGCCAAGGCGAGTCAGGTTCCGTCAAAAGATTGAAGCAACACGGAACAACTGCCATCATTTTTACCGATGCAAGTTTCTCAAACGTATGTAGCATTGCGGGGCCTGATAAATCCCCGCACGCATGAAGTCCAACCAAAACAAAATCATTACTCCCAGCCGGATCTTCATCCTCCAATTCTTTCAATAACTGCTGTAACTTCTCGGCGTTGATTAAAATTGTTTTGTAAATCACAGGTTTTCGCTCCTGCACAACTGGCGCGACTAGTTCGTCCTTCTTTCCTCGAACATCTTTGACAAAGCCTTTCTTGATGTTATTGCCACGAGATACGGATCCAACAGTTTGAATTTGATCGAAATCAACAGCAACGCAAGGGAATTCTGTGCTCAATCGATGAGTGAGATATCCTTGTCCAGCACCAACATCCACAATTCGTGCAGTCTCTGCAAATTCAGATGTCTGGATACGCTCTAAGATGACGCGGGAGAATCTTTCGACTTCATGTAACTTCTTGCGAGACATTCCCGATGAGGTTGTTGAAGAGTCAGTGATGTTTGTTTCGAGGTTATCAAGGACTCCGGATGGGAAATCGGACAGATTAACGGTTCGAGGCAGTTTGAGCTTTTGGCAATTCGCTATAAATTCTCGTAGAGACGCTGGCCAATGAGGCTATGTGAACAAATCAGTAAGTCAGGATTTCAACGTTTTCAGGGACGCACTTGAATCACACCATCTTTCACAAGGTCTATCAATGCCTCGGAATCAAAGTGCTCATCCTCTGATAGATGTCGCCAATCTTCCGGCCACACGTTTTCAAAGAAACCTTCGTGAAGGGCATCGTAGGCATGTACAGAGCTCAGCCATTGGAACTTCGATATGAATGATACCAATTCGCTCAAGTATTGAGCTCTTTGCGTTTCGACAGGAACACCTGGTGTCGTGAAGGCAGGTGGGAGATGGCAAAAACTGTATGGCATTTGTTGGGAAAAAGAACGAATACGGAAAAGAGAAAGAGGAAAAGAAACTATGGTTTAAATGTTACATTTATTTATTCTGGTTTGGCGTTGTTCGTTTAATTTTTCCCTTCTGGAATACCACACAGAAAATGAACACCACAATTGACTCTACTGACAATACTTCTTCTTTTGCAGTCAACTGGTCGATGGCAGCCTTTTCTCTTCTGGAAATCTTCAGCTTGATGCTCTACTGCAAGATAACGGACGGTTCCCTCAAACAATGCCCAAGTCCTTTCAACGTCTTTTTACTCGCTGCTTGTCTTTCTATGACTGGATTCCACACTGCGAATGCGATAAATATTCAGTTTATTGCAGACCAATTGACGAAGGATGTTTCAATGGCATTGATGGGGGTATTTCTCGGAACGGCAGAGTTATCGATTGTGAGTATTATTCATCATGATTCAGTATCAACTTCAAGCGTATTTTACTACGATATTATCTTATTTCTGACTGACTTTGCAGCTGACGTATACCCTTGCTCGCGCAAAGGAAACCATTGAACTCACAACTCAATTCAAACATCACACCCTGTTAACATACCTTATCTCCCCTCTGCCGTTTTTTATCTTTGTGCCTGTCATTCCATCCCTGCAGACACTGATTTCCACAACAAACGCTGCAACAAACACATTCATTACTGCAACTCACATACTTTTTTCCATCGCCATCCTAATAGTAACTTTTCTATTAGTTATAACACATGCGAAATTTTTGAGAGCCGCGAACCGTGGAGAATTTTTAGATCGACGCGGTGAAGTTGTTAGCCAGTATGGAATGGTACTTGGGGCATTTTACACCGCCGTTGCAGCAGTTTACATTTCCATGAGATATGTGGATGGCAATGAGGCGGAGTGGTGGACAGCCGCAGGATGTATTATCGATTTCGCGATAACTTGTGGAATTGGGATGAAGGTATCTTTACGGCGATGTGGATATCAGGACGCAATAGAAGATTAAATTGATTATATGATTCACTCTGAACAATGAAGTCGAGGACATCTCTCAAAGATTTTCGTTTAAACGGCTATGGACGTTCAAACGAATTTTAGCCTGGCGATGGCCATCCTTGCCTTTGCTAACATGGCTGTCATAACTGCAATTCTTTTGAGATCCCATAAGAAGAACGAAACCTGTCTGATCAAGACTATTGCTATTCCGATGAACTTCTGGCTTTTCGGAGGTATCAACCCCTCGTTTGTTTTTGTTAAACTTACCAGATGGACTTTTACTGTTCAGCTTGTATATCTACTCTGTTTTTAAATTCGACGCAAATTGCTCGTTCGCTTCTTGGTTCAGAAACGGGAGCTATGTATCTTTTACTCCTTATTGAAATCTGCTATGGTATCACAAGCTACTGCACGCTTTCATTTTTAAACAAACTTTTGCAAGCTTCAAAGCACATTGTCTCCAAACAAGAATTAGCGTCTCTGTTCAAGTGGCTCCAAAAGATAATACTGATAGCACCGTTCATATTTGTCACCCGAGGAATCCCACCCATATACGGAGTTGTAGATTCATCATCAATTTCATTGTGTTTAAGGGCTCTTGACGTTTGTGCGAGTATCGGGGGCTTTTTGAACGCGTTCTTTGTCGGACTGTTTTCAGTTTTCTTTGCCGTTCAAGCGATGGAACCCGACAACTCTGAAATTGACGCTTTTCGAGTTATTTTCAGTTTTGGCATCTTTAGCACCATCTTAGAAATTGGAGCGTTGGGGCTCTACACATTTGGCGCCGCTGCAAACCAACGTGATGAGATATTTCGCACAATTGGAGATGGATTTAGAACTCTCATACTTACAACTATAATCGTCATGAAGTATAAGCTTCATCTTTTGAAGTTGGATGTCATGAGTGTCGCTGAACAGGAACAACAAATGAAGGCGGCAGTCAGGGAGTCAAGCCGCAGGCTATCCATCGTAAGCACATCACATTGTCAATCCTCTTCAGCTCCCTTAAGAAAAATGGAGTCGACTTCTAACGAGTCAGGAGAACTTTCTTCCGATTCACCAAATTTTCGTTATAATTCAAGGAGATGCTCCATATCCAATACCTCTCGAGGCCCGTCTATCGCTGGTGGAAGTGCATTGGATGGAAAGAACGAGTCCAATTTTTCTAATCGTGGTGCTTCTCGATGTTCAGGGACTCAAGACTCCTTGAATATGCCGACATTGGAAGAAAGAGATTTCACACCGAAGATGAGAGAATTTTGTAATCAACAGCGACGAAGAAGTGTAGATGTTACATTGTTGGGAGTATCCAGAGTCAAATCGACAAATAATACCGTCTCGAGCAGACGAAGCGACAATCATGACCCGTCGAAAAACATAACAGCAATGGCTCCGAGAGACCTTGCAGTTATACAAAATCAAACGGAGTTCTCAACATATTTTGCTTCACCTGACGATAACACATCGCAAATAGGAGGCATACTATTGAATTCAGAATCAAAAGATCTAAAGGATCCGGATTCAGCGAGTGTTACCCGAAAATCATCCATAAAACCTACTTCATTTGCAGTGTCACCCAGACCGACGTCAACAAGAGCAGAGTTTAATATGTCCAACAATAATGATGAAACTCATTCTCCAGAATCAACGTCGCAAGCGTGTTCTCCCAGAAATTCCTTACAAAAACCTGTATGGAAACCATCTCACAAAAATTCCCAGTCTTCCTCAAATGACGAAAATGAAAACACCACGGACTCATTACGAAGAAACCAGTCAATTAAATCTTCGCCGCGTTCACTTTCACGGCCTGTGTCACAAAGGCCAGCTTCTTGGTCCAATCACCCAGGAATGCAAATGCTTTCAAATGAAGATAAATAAGGGGACGTGGATTCCAATAAATTTCTTATCTTGACTTGTTTTGACGCGTGCACAGCTGAAAACGAGGCATCATCTATTGACTGAGTCACGGAGGAGTGTGAGTCACAGTTACCCACCACCATTTCCTTCGTTCCCCTTCAAACAAAGTCCCTCCCAAAAACCACACCCAAAAATGTCCGTCCTCCAAGCAATGTCCTCCTCGGCCACCGTCACCGCCGATGCATCTTCCTCCGAAGCCTTCAAACTTCTCTTTAGCGAAACAACGTGTGGCCAAGTCCTTGAACGACCCTCGCGCTCGTCTGGCCCAAAGATTCCAATCTGCCTCGACACGGATCTCTCTGTCCAGGATGCCTGCAACGCCCTGGCTGCACACAGGATCTCGTCGGCTCCAGTCTACTCGTGAGTGTGGATTCCACTCACCAGTTTTTTGACAGCAAAGCGCTTATTCCTGTTATCCCACATTTGCTTTTAGGCCTGAACAAGGTGGTTTCATTGGAATGTTTGACTACAGAGACCTTGTTACATATGTCCTTGAAGTGTTCCGAAAAGTGCCCAAGGAAGAGGCGTCGTTTGATGCTGAAATGGTATGACTCCACCCTCCTTAGAAAAACACGTGCTTACTCGCCATCAACTCAACCAGGAAATCACTGACATTATCAAACGTGCCTCTATGGACCGTACTGGTGTTCCAATCAAGCTAGTTTCGAACCTTTCCAGCAAAACCCTCTCGTTGCTGTGTACACAACAACCCCACTCCTCACAGCCCTCCAAGAATTTGCAAACAACTCGGCCCTCCACCGTATTGTCGTTCTCGAAAAGTGCGATGGCGATAAGGACAAGTTTGTCGGTGTCCTCTCCAATCCCTTGTTTGCGGTCTTGTCGCTGAAAAGTTTGGCCGATTGCCAAGAAAAACTGCTGGTCGCACAGAAACTGATTTCGCGGTGGGAGAGTTGTCATTGCAGCAGTTGGGTCTTGTGAAGGGAGAGAACAGTGTTGTGACTGTTGACTTGAATGATACTGTGTTGGAAGCTTTGTATGCCATGCACACCAACCATGTTTCCTCTGTCGCTATTGTTGATAAGGCTCACGGTCACTCCAAGGTATGTTCTTTGCCTTACTATATCACGTCTAACGTTTTGTTGCCCATAGCTGGAAGGAAGTGTGTCAATGACTGATATCAAGGAAATTCTCTCATCTCGTGGTGGTTGGAGACACTTGTACGATCCATGCTTCAGATTCTTTGTTCAGCTTCGTTCTGTGCAAGGCCTGGAAGCAAATGGTTCCGACCGTGTTCCCCTGTTCACTGTTCACCCATCTACTCCTTTGATTGTTGCTGTTGAGAAGATGGCTGCTACCAAGACACACAGAGTATGGATTGTATCTGAAAGTGGAAAAGGCGATGTTGTGGGAGTTTTGGGTCTTTCAGATGTTATGCCATTCCTAGCTGCTGCATGTCAACCAGAGTGATTTCAATTTTATTATTTAGTTTGCTTTTATGGCTTTTAAAAAACAAAACATGTATAATTTCTCCTGATCCGCGTTTATTCCAAATAGCTCGAAATTAAATACAATTGACAACATCGCTCTATTGTTGCGGCCACTGCGGTGGCGGGTATTGTCCAGGGAACCCTGGCGGCGGCATGAATCTAAGTATTTGTTAGAGAGACGAGATTAATCCTTCAAGACTCACCCCATAGGCATCGGGGGCATTCCAGGCTGCTGTCCAAACGACATTGGCGGTGGGGCGAAACCAGGAGGCGGCATTTGATCTATTTGACGAGTGTTATTCTTTCGTGAAAGTCTCGCCTTGGAGAATACGTACATCCAGGCATCGGCATAGGCGGATACCCATACATGGGCTGTTGAGGGGAGGAGGCATCATCATAGGCGGTGGTGCCATTCCCGGAATAGGCATCATAGGGACCGGTGGGCCAGGTGCCATTCCTGGCATACCAGGAGTCGGAGTTCCGCAAACAATCGATTCGGCATATGGGTAGGAGCATTCTTTTGAGCTTGAGCAGCCAATAGACGTTCTAGTTCCACGGAGTTAAAATGACCTACTCAACACGTCACGTCGCAATAAAACAACATACCAGCCGCAGAACCATGCCTCTCTCCCTGTCCATCTTTTTTGAACGCATAAGCAACTGTGATAGGTTTTCCACCCAAGAACTGCCCATTCATAGCCTCAATCGCGGCATCAGCACTTTCAAAGTTATCGTACGCCACGAAACCGTAACCCTTCGACACGCCCACTTCCGCATCTCGAGCAACTTTTGGTGTCTGTGCAATCACTCCAAAAGCAGAGAAGGTGTCATGTAGCGTCTTTTCATCGACTTCCGGATCCAAGTTTCCAATAAACAGGTTCGCGCCGACATCCACAGTTCGTTTGTTATCTGAAGCTTTGTTTACGCGGATTGGTTTTCCGAATACTTTGATCATGTGCATAATCTTGTTTGGTTTGGGGATAGGTTAAGAGAGGTGGTGGATGCGCAGTTTGAGAGGATTTGTGTTAGTAGTCACCTTAATTGCGTATTCGGCGTCGTCTTCTGTTTGGAACTCAGCGAAGCCAAAGCCCTGGTGCGATTGGGTGACTCGGTCCTTTGGAAGGTGGATGTTGACAACGGGCCCGGCCTGGAGCATCAGCTCCCAAAGAAGCGCCTCGGTTACTTGGTCGTCGAGGTTGCCGACATAGCACGTGTTCTGCTGGTTGCGCTCTTCGGTTGGCTTGTAGGCGTTCTGCATTGGTTGGTGGTTTTTGAGGAAGAACCGAGAAAGAAGTGAAACACACTTAACTATCGAACATCAAGTTTTGTTGTTCACTTTTACCTTGGTATTCATAAAGTGCTCTGCCTATGTAATGGTATGACCAGTTTGAATGCACCTACCATTTTTTGAGCTGTCATTATATATAAATTACACACACTCCCGGAATCACGCCTTTTAACAATTAAACGAAGATAATTCGAAGTTAGCAACGAATTCCTCGGTATTCCCAATCTCCTGCCAAGTTCACAAGTTAATGCTTGTGTCGTTCAAAAACTTTGATTAAATGAAGATCGCATTCATCGTTCTGGGATCTCGCGGTGATGTCCAGCCCTTTGTTGCAATCGCTAAAGAACTCATTTGCCGCGGAGTTCCTGCCGTTATCCTGGCACAACGCCTCTTCCAGCAATGGATTGAAAGTGAAGGCATCCAGTATGCCCAATCCCTGGTGATCTAACGAAAGATATGAATGAAAGTCTCATTGCTGAAGCCATCATTACTGGAAATATGAATCTGATCTTGAATGAATTTTATAACAAGGAACGACTGGGAAAGAGTGTGCTCCAGATCCTCGCTATCTCAAAAGTGACCAAGAGGTTTCCCTCGTTGCTTGTGGTCCGGCACTCACTTTCCTTGCGCCAATCATGTATCAACTTTCAGGAGTACCATTCTGTGGAATCCAACTTGTCTTGGACCTCTTTCCTTCATCCCAGCTTCCTTCTCAGCTTTCGCAAATTATCCTACCATTTGGCCTTTCAATCAGAATCATCAATATGCTTCTTTACATTGCTGTATACAGGCCAATCATAAATTATGTCAGAGAACTTGACTTCAGCGACTTTGTGACTTTGACACTACAAAGTAGTCTTTCCAAGGCAGCATCTATACCACATTACTTTGCTTGTTCATATAGTATTATGCCCAGACCAACTGACTGGCCTACAGACATTTTGGTTGGAGGAAGTGTATTGTACGAAAACCGATTTATGAACAACGTGCTTTCTCCAAAAACAAGGCCTTTTTAAAAGACGGAAACGTACCAATATACATCGGGTTTGGGAGTATGTGTGTCGATTGGTGCACAGACTTCCCAGCATTCATCGACGATGTGGTTGAACATTCAGCACCTTCTGCGCGTTTCATTGTGTTCACAAGAAACATGGACAATTCCACTACGGTAACCAGCCCGTCAGGAGATAGATTGCAGAAAAAGTGGGAGAATCAAAACGGGTGCTCGTGATTGCGAGTGAGCCACATAACATACTATTCCCACAATGCTCTGTTATTGTTCATCATGGCGGGGCTGGAACAACGGCTGAAGCTGCACGTTCGGGTAAACCAGCTGTCATCTGTACATTTTGTACCGATCAACCAATGTGGGCAGCATATATCGCAAAGGCCGGAGCAGGAATCAATGCGGGACCATTCTGTAGCCTCACTGGAAAACAACTTGCCGTGTTGATTAATAAAGCACGCGAGCCAAAAATGATGGCTGCAGCGAAGGAGTTGGGAGTCCGAATGAGGGAGGAAAGAGGGCTTGAAAATGCGTGTGATTGGTTGACATCGCTTGCTGGCGGAGACTTTGCCCTTCGCAAGGAATTGACGTGGTTAGAGTGGGTTTGGGCGGTTTTCCTCTCACTCTTTGCATTTCAGACCTCCTCCACCAAAAAGAAAACTAAGTGAGTAATTTGACAATAAATGACTGTAGCTGTTAGAATCAAGCTTTGTATTTTGCCATGAAGAAACTGAATTCCAATCCATCTCAAATATTGACCCTGGTGGAAGTACTGTGGTTTGATGTTGTTATAAATACACGCGACCAATCGTCAATATAACGGGGGTGTAGCTCATATGGTAGAGCGCTCGCTTTGCATGCGAGAGGCAAAGGGATCAATGCCCTTCTCCTCCATGAATTTATTTTAAGTTTTCTATGATTGTAGGTGCTCAAGACAGAGTGAAGACTGAGAATGCAGATGGGAAGAGCGGTTAAGGAAGCCTACTTCTATCGCAATTTGTAAAATTCAGTCGTATTTATTAATTATGGATGAGAGTAACAAGGTTGTATGGAATCCTGCGTTCTTGAAAAGAGCCTAATGCAGAATTTTTGAACAGCGCTTAATACTAAGCGAAACAGAAGTAGACTGTGTGGTTTATATTCCGCGGTTAAATGATTTTTAACTGGTTTGTTTGAACCGAGTCTACACTATATGCCGAGGATCATCACTCGTGACGTCACCGACCACTAACGTCTGATCACTGAATATGATGTTCTACAAAGTGGGTTTTATTTTCACACTTTCCAAAACAAAGTTTTTCCCTTTCTATCACTTGTTAACATCGTTGTAAAAAAATCCGATCTCCTTCACAAAGAACACTCAACGTTATGAAGATCGCATTTGTCGTTTTAGGATCTCGCGGAGACGTGCAACCCTTTGTTGCAATTGCCAAAGAACTGATTCGTCGTGGAATTCCCGCTGTTATCCTGGCACAACGCCTTTTTCAACCATGGATTGAGAGAGAAGGCATCCAGTTTGTTGATCTACCAGGACATCTCACAAAGGACATGAGTGAAAGCCTTGTCGCCCAAGCCTTAACCACAGGAAACATGAAACTGCTGTTGAATGACTTCTATAACAAGGAGCGACTTGGAAAAACTGTACATCAGGTTCTTACTTATCTCAAGAACGACAAGGACGTTACTCTTGTTGTCTGCGGCCCTGCAGTTACTTTCCTTGCACCAATGATGCACTATCTATCAGGTGTGCCTTTTTGCGGAATCCACCTCGTTCTGGACTTGTTTCCGTCATCTCAGATTCCATGCCAGGTATTTCCATGGATCTTACCATTTGGTCTCTCAATTCGATTGTGCAATCTGCTTCTTCACTCCGTTGTGCATGCCCCAGTTTTAAAACATGTCAGAAATCTGGACTTCAGTGAATTCAGTAATATCAATATGGTCAAGGCGGTCCTCCCACCTCAACGGATTCTCCCACACTATTTTGCTTGTTCCCATAACATCATGCCCAGACCAAGTGACTGGCCCGCTGATATTTTGGTCGGAGGAAACGTCTTATACGAGAATAGATTTGGGAACAACTTGCTCTCTCCAGAAACAGAGGCTTTTTTGGATGATGGTGACGCTCCTGTATACATTGGATTCGGGAGTATGGCGGCTGATTTGTGTACGGACTTTTTTGCATTTATCAACGAAGTAGTTGAGCATTCGGCGCAAGCTATACGCTTCATTGTGTTTGCAAGAAATATGGAATGACATTAGGAAAGGCATTACAGGAAAAGTGGGGAAATTCTGGCCGGGTACTTGTTGTGACCAGTGAGCCACATAACGTTTTAGTTCCACAATGTTCTGTTATTGTTCATCATGGTGGGGCAGGAACGACAGCCGAAGCGGCGCGTGCAGGGAAACCAGTTGTTATCTGTACATTTTGTTCTGATCAACCAATGTAAGCAGAATATATCGCAAAGACCGGAGCAGGAATCAATGCGGGGCCATTTTGTAGCCTCACTGGAGAACAACTTTCCACTTTGATTAAAAAAGCACAGGAGCCAAAAACGACAGCTGCTGCGAAGGAGTTGGGATTTCGAATGAGGGAGGAGAGAGGGCTTGAAAATGCATGTGATTGGTTGACATCGCTTGCTGGCGGAGACTTTGTCCTTCGCGAAGAATTGACGTGGTTGGAGTGGGTTTGGACGGGTTTCCGCTCTTTCTTTGGATTTCAGTTTCTCTCATTCACCAAAAAGAAATCTGAGTAACTTGGTAATAAATGACTGCAGCTGTAAGAATTGTAACGCCTGTTTGTATTTTGATATGAAGGAACTGAATTCCAACCCATCTTAAATATTTACTTTGGTGGAAGTGCTGTGCTTTGGTGTCGTTTTTAATACACGCGACCAATCGTCAATGTAACGGGGGTGTAGCTCATATGGTAGAGCGCTCGCTTTGCATGCGAGAGGCAAAGGGATCAATGCCCTTCTCCTCCAAGTACGGATTCAAGTTTTCTGTTATCGCGTTTAATAATTGTGCGGAAAGAAGGAAAACCAGGAAGTCTGCTAAATACATACATGGGTACTTTGTACAATCCCGTCGTATGGCTTGTCTTATTGATTATGGATGAGAGGATAGTGATGAAGTTTTATGGAATTAATTTTTGAGCAGCACTTCATAATATCCGAAACTAACGAAGACTCAATGGTTTATATTCTAAGTAATTTACCCACTTTAAAGTCCGAAAATGCGGTCATCAAAACGCATTTTCAAGGTATTCCAATAGCTGTAAAAACAAGCATATTTTCGCAGACATTTTCGTGAAGCTCCTTAGGTAGATTGATTGTACTTATCCATGGTAATAGACTCATTGCTGAAGGCAGGCCGAAACTAAGCGAAGAAGCACATGGAAATAAGTTCCAGAATGAAACCAACATCCGTAACCAACTAAAACAACTAATTGTCAGATGGCAATTTGGCCGAGTGGTTAAGGCGTTGCACTCGAAATGCAATTCCCTCTGGGAGCGCAGGTTCAAGTCCTGCAGTTGTCGTCTTTTGGGCAGCTTCGTTTGTTGAGCTGCAGTGAAGGTTGGGGTGGCAGGATGAGGATTTTGATTGAGGGGAATATGGATGGGGGTTACGTCGCAGACCGCATTCAGGGTTTTATCGTACAACCATTACCATGGCGGCTGTGATAAAATGAATACAAGGAATGGCTGTGCCTTATCTCATGAACTGCCAAACCGTTTTGGCAGTCCAACGTAAGGTGATTAATCAGTAAACCGTTAATGTATTATAAAAAAACATACTTGTCAGGGCATGGCGGCAAAGCCTGTGGACTGTGCACCATGAAGAAAATATATACGGTATACGGTGTACACTGCTATACACTATACACTATACACTATACAAAGTATACCGTATACTATACAATATACCGTACACTGTATACCGTATACTAAGCGCTACAACAGTATACCGCTATACTGAACACTCGACGACGAAAACGACAAAACAAGATGATATACATCCAAGTATCATCGTTACTTTTAAACTCGTCCCATGATACGTTTCAACCGGAACATGGATCGCAATACTTGAATAACACACACTCAAAATTCCAAAACTTAAACCCACACAAGATAATTTATTGAAACCAAAACTTTCAACGCACAGGTCCATCTCCACCACCACTACCACGTCTCAAAGCCTCCACAAGTCCTTCCTTCACAGCAACAAGCTCATGTACCGTTCCTGCAACCTCCCCTCCCTCTTCTCCAACCGCCCAACTTCCTCCTTCAATCCTTCAACCTCTCTCCAATCGCAATATCCTCTAACGCTTTCACAGCCCGGAACGATTCAAGTTTCACACTCTCCTCCTCACCTTCTTTAGCCGCTTCCGCAAGGTCACGTTTGAGTTTCGTGGACCGGTTCACATATCCACCGAGAACGACGCCAAGTTTCTTTTCGAGTTTGGTTGCCTTGGCGTGCTCGCGTTTCATGGTTTCACGCGCGAGTTCAAGTTGACGGTGTGGTTTGTGATGCGGTCTTGCGTGGTTGTGTGTTCGACTTTTTCAAAGCGTCCGACAGAGGCGTCTGAGGATGTTGTGGGTTCGAAGAAGAGGTATTGCTTCTTGACGCGGTCGTGGAGGGTTTCCAAGTCTTGTTGCATGTCGATGCGGCATTGGGCGAGTTCTTGGAGGATCATGTCGTTTGCGGAGGCGAGTTCTTGGAGGGTTGCTGTGTATGCAGGTGCTGGGACGATTGAGCGGGGGACTGGGGTTTGGCGAGGAGCGGGGGTGTATGCCATGTCTGTCAAAAGCATACGTTCCATTTCCTGGCGAATGAGAGTTTCTGCCATGTCAGAGGAAGATTCAAACGCGTCAGGGTAGTACACCAATGGACGAGGAAGGTTTCGCTGGATGGCAGTAGATTGGAGAAGAATGCGTTCCTTTTCCTTTTCACTTGCATTCTTGAAAGCGCGCGCTTGCACATCTTCCATATCTTCCACCTTGGCGCGAGCGCGTTGTTCTCCTTGATCAAGCTCTTCACCTCCGGCAGACGCATCGTCGTCATCAACAGGCTTCTTGGCCTTTGGAATCACGACTTTAAAGTCGTTGGTAGGTGCAGGAAGGGACTTGAACAGAGAAGCAAGCTGTTGACGCATCACAGACTGATGTTGACGAGGAGTCTCCCAAATCCACTCTCAGATCTCATGGGAGTGTTGATTCCCATCTCATCACGTGGCGTCATTCCGCCGCGACTACTTCCTCCAAATTCACTGCGAGGAGTGGAACTAACGCCTCCAGCACGGGGAGTCAATTGAGCGGTAAGAGGATTTGGTGTTTGTACCACACGTGGAGTCGCTCCAGTTTGGTACGTGTATGCGTCCTCTCCTTCCAAATCAACAGTTTCTCCCAACAACGGTGTTTGCATCTGCGACATGGCTTTCAGGTTACGCGCCTGGACTTTGAGGCTGTCACTCGAGGGAGTTGCTGGAGTTCTGAGAGGAGTGCGAGCAACACCGCCACCAGAGGGAGGGCCCATGACAGATGGTTTGTAGTCAGTCAAGAGAGCGTTTGTGGCAGCAGCACTGTCGTCCGTGTCGATAACAGACTTGGCACCATCTTCACGAGCCTTAATTTTGACAAGCTCTTCAATTTCCGCGTCACCGACTTGAGGAGCCGGAAGCACAAGAGAGCGACGCGCACTAGTTTGGTAGAGGGTGGCATCTTCTGCAGCGTCGCGGAGAGCTTTCGGTGGAACAAAGTCGCCCTTTTCTTTCGAAACTTTCTGTTTCTTTGCGTCACTCTTTCGTTCGTCCTCCTCAATCTCCGAGCGACGCTTTCCATCAAGTTTGGACAACAGAGCACCGATTCCCTTCTCCTTTTCCTTCTGTTCACGGCCCTTTTCCTCCGCAACATCAAAGAAACCAACAGGAGCGCGTTTCTGGAACGGAATATCAGCATTATAATCCATTCCACGCTTCTTTCTCGGCTTCAAGTTTGTCTCGATTCCTGCCGCCTTGAGTTCGCGTCTCTTTTGGAGGGAGGCAAGACGGCGCGCTTCTTCCAGCTGCTTCTCGCGGGCCTTTCTCTTTGCCTTCTTTCCCTGGTGTTTGCCAGTCTCGCACGAGCCTCAGAGAGCATTTCCTTCTCGTCCTCGTCCATGTCGACGGGATCCGGGCGCGCGGGCTTTGACTCCGGCTCTGGATCGATTTCGCCCTGACGAAGGCGGCGCACGTCATCAGCATTTGGGGCGTTGTCGTCGTTGTCGTTTTGGGTTGTGTCGTCGGCGGCATCGAGAAGGAATTGGTAGCGCTCGAGGCACTGGGACGGGGTGCGGCCGACGATGGGTGCGATTGTGCGCCACTGTTTTGATTGGTTGTTTTGTTGGTTGGTTGTGTGGTTGAGAAGTTGGTTGGAGAGTGAAGAGAAGAACAAGTAAAGTCAACCTGTGTCGGCATCAACTTTGCCAGGTGCAACAGCTTCTCGTCTTCTTCTTTGGCCCATTCTGTCTTTTTGATGGAAGGATCGAGCCATTCAAACCTGCGATTGTTTGTTTGGTTGTGTGGTTGGGGGACTTGGTTAGAGGGACTGCGCATCGTGGCTCGAGTAACGAACGTACCATCTGGCTTTGCACTGCTTTGGCGTCTTTCTCGTTAAAAGAGATGAAATACGGGCCCACTGGTTCTTGCCGTATCTGGTTGAAGGTGTCGTGGCTTTAGTCCTGTGTTCCACAACATTATCCCGCAACTTGAAACGTACTTCATAACAGCAGCTTTGAGGATTTCATCCTCCGTGTTCTTCCATACTCCTCCCTTGATGAGTACTCTCATGGTGCCAATGTGAGAGAGTTGTTTGGGGTAAAAAAAGTGAGTAGAACGGAAAGAGAACAAAGAACTGATGTCTCCAAATAAATCAAATAATGTCTTTCTGTGCATTTCAACACTGAACCCATCAAAAGAATCCAAATAAGACCACAATACAATCTAATAAAAAATAACTTATTCGTCGTCATCGTCATAGTTGAACTTGATGGAATAACTCTCTTGATCAATCTGTCCTCCACGGTAGCTTCCTCTCTTCTTCTTGTTCTTCTCTTTTGTGAATCCTTTACCCTTGGTCACAATCAGATCCTGGTGTGCCTTCATTCCGTAAGATGAAATAGCTCCTCCTTTTGACTCGAATCGGTTGTCCTTCAGTCGCTCGTCAACAAAAACAACATTCTCGGCCTTGACGCGCTGGAATCGCTCCTATTGTAGAAAAATATACTGGTGATAAGTACTCCAACAGATGTTACAATCATGTTCATACCGGTGGAGTCTTTTGTGCACTGCCTTCCTCCTTCTTTTGTCGCTTTGGAGCTGGTGGTGTTGCAACTTCCTCGGCCTTACGCTTTGGAGGTGGGGCAGGCTTCTCTTCCTCTTCCTCATCAGAACTGCTGTCGTCGTCGCTGGATTCTTCCTTCTTGGCGGCAGCCTTCTTTGGGGCTGGCTTTTCATCCTCCTCTTCATCAGAACTGCTATCATCCTCTTCGTCACTCGATTCCTCCTTCTTTGTGACAGCCTTCTTAGGTGCTGGCTTCTCATCTTCCTCATCTGAACTGTCATCCTCAGAGCTTTCATCCTCGGTGCTGTCATCGTCAGAGCTAGAGTCGTCATCGCTAGATTCCTCCTTCTTTACAACAGCTTTTTTTGCCACAGGTTTCTCTTCTTCAGAGCTTTCGTCATCCTCAGAACTGTCCTCATCGTCATCATCGCTAGATTCCTCCTTCTTGGCGGCAACTTTCTGAGCAACAGGCTTTTCTTCCTCCTCCTCATCGGAGCTGTCATCGTGTCAGAGTCCGAGCTGTTGTCGTCACTAGATTCCTCCTTCTTGGTGACAACAGCAGCTTTCTTTGATGGTGTAGGCTTCTCGTCTTCGTCCTCAGAGCTATCGTCGTCGTCGTCATCGCTTGATTCTTCCTTCTTTGCAGCAACCTTCTTGGCAACAGGCTTCTCATCCTCAGACTCCTCATCGGAGCTGCTATCGTCCTCTGAACTATCTTCCTCCACTTTAGCAGCCTTCTTTACAGGTTTTTCATCCTCAGAATCATCATCGGAACTGGATTCCTCCCTAACGTAATTGAAATCAGCTCAACCATGTCGAGTATCGACACTTACTCAGAGCTAGAATCATCTTCTGAAGATTCGTCTTCGTCAACATCCATCTTGTCGGCTTTCTATCGGAATTTTAGTCCCCTAATTTAAGAATGAGATTCCGGCCACATACTTTGGCTGGCTTTTCATCTTCGTCATCGTCATCATCACTTGAAGAATCGTCGTCGTCCTCGTTGTTACTAAAACATGGGAAGCGACTGTTTCAAAACCCTGTCTGATACAAAACCCAGAATCAACTCACTTTTTCAGTAAGCAACATAAATAGAGGTAAGAGAAGGTGTCTTGGAAGACGCAGTCTAACGGTACAAAACGCTTGTTAAGCATGGGACGATTACCATTGTTCTCTAAAAGCACCCTTACCGCTGTAATGCCAGCCTCCTTTTTGAATTTCTCGGCAGCGCCTGAAGCACCAGCCTTGATCAAGAAAGCGTGGACGATTGGAAGCAGCTGTTTCTCTTGGGCAGTCAGCGTCATTCTCTTTTCGGGGGGAAAGATCAAATCGATGTTTGAGAAAAAAAGAAAGAAGAGAGACTTCTCTGATTTCCATTGTCCACTCCGCTTCATCCCAAAAATATCATAAAAAGAAGTGTTTTTTTATTCAGAAGCAACCTCGATCAGACTCCCCCCGTAGATGAATTGAAGACTTAGTACAACAACGCGTAACCGAATCCAACGACAGCAGTTGCACCCAACACCGCGTATCCTGTGCTGTAGACGCCCTTCAAGCTCAATCCGTACTTGGAGGCAGTGTCCCACATCAAGTGGCGGAGACCGTTGAAGGAGTGGAATGCAAGTGGAAGAGCGATGGCGCTCTTGGCGACGAACTTAACGATCCATGGGAAGGAGGCGACGTAGGCGGCGGCGGCAGCGCTGGTGAATGGGAAGAAGACGTACCAGATGGCTCCTCCGTACAGGGCTAAGGGAGGAAGGAGGCGTTAGTATTGCAGGCTCGAGAATAATCCCTGCCCAATCCTTCTCCATTCCCGGCTCCGTTACTACGATCGACAGGTCTAACGCAATCGGCAGAGCATATGAGCCCGATTTCACGATGATTTCCAGTCGCTTCGATTCCACACCCCTCTCAATCCACACCAACAACAGCTCCACCACGCAACAGAAAACTAACCAGCGCCAACAGCAGCTCCAGTAATACGGTGGAACATGGACAAGTACCAAGTCAACTGCGGCTGGTAGATGAACAAGTGAGGAGAGATTGGGCGCTTAAAGGCCTGGCTTCTCTTGAAAGCATCGATTTCGAGGGTTGGAAGCGGAGTTCCAACAACACCAGACTCCTTCGCAGTGCTCAATCTACGCCCGTTCAAAGTGTGGGTTTTAACAAGGTTTGATGACAACAGAAACGCACCTGGCCTTCTGAAGAACGACCGACGAGGCAACGCGCTGAGAAGCAGCAAAGACTGACGACGCAGTGATGAGTCCTGTGTTCAGAAAGTGTTTGGGTTTAGAAAAAGTGGGTTTTGGGTGGCCAATGAAAAGCGAAGATCGGCTGTCCTCCAATCCAGCAAAAGAACGGAATAGGAACTGGTTGAATAAGCTGGAGATATCGTACCTGCAGTCGATGGGGTGAAGGTTCTTCTAATGGCCAAACCGAGCATCTTTTGTGGGTGAAAGATTCGAAAACGGCAAAATCGAGAAAGGAATGAATAGAACTGTTTCATTGGAAATGCGGTTAACTATTAACTCTCTCGTCTCTCAGATACAGTTGTTTTAAATATGGTGCGAGGGGACAAGGTTGTCAGCCCCCCCTCACTCTTCACGTTAATCGCGATTCCAGAGATCCTGACAACACCGTTTACTTTCTTGTCCCACAAGAGGCACACTTTCATAGCAAGGAATAGTCCTGCAACAATATCGAGACACGTGATCGTCAGATAATATAATAGACCATACGTGAAGGTATCCAAATTTAAAGTGTTGATCACAACATCCAGCCCAAAAGTACAAATTGCAAACAAACTGGTAACCACACCAAATCTGGCAATTATTTTCAATCTTGTGTCTCCTGATTCTCCCTCGGATCCTATTCGACGGAGGTAAACGACGAAGGCAATCAACATGGTCGTGTCAAATAGAACAGAGACTGCCCCATTGATGATGATTAACCCATAATCCCACAATATTATCCAATCATCCTTATCCAATCGCATGTCAATATCGATACGCCAATATATAAAAATGTCTAAACAGACCGTTGCTGTGAAGAATATTGGCAATAGAATCAATATAACGCGATATGGCTTCACAATCCATCCCGGTCCAACCTTACGAAGAACATCATAGCCCCTTAACCAAGAGTACAAGAGAAAGGAATATACAACTCCATATGAGCAGACTTCTTCGATTCCATAGATTACTGTTTTCGTGAAACTGTTTAATTCTTGACAGGAAGCCTCATACCCCAGCAGAAAATGGTTTGCAGCAAGAAATCCATATATAGCCATTAGAAGGAAATGGAACGAATTAAATTTAAGTCGGAAGCCATTCTTCGTGTCATCGTTTTCATACACTATAAAGAGAAGGAGTCCAACCAAACTCAGCGTAGAAATGACCGCCATGGTGTATTGAAACCTTGAAAAGTGAGGAAGATACGAGTCTGGGTCCATCAATTGTGCTTTCGTCGGCTATTGTGTTGTAAAATGGCAAGTGCACAATGAGCATATCCAGAAAATTGAGCACGTTTAACAAATATTATTCAATCTAAAAGTATAATAAAGATAGATTTAGAATTATTTCGATGTGTTCCACAAATTGGTCGGTGGGTACGTTGCTGAAGTTGTGGGCTGTTCAGCCTGTTCATCCTCTTCGTCATCCACAAGTCGTTCGACGCGAGATTCTTGTTGCTGTTGACGACGGCGAAGGTTAATGTCATGCAGTACCGTAAGATTGGTGAAACGGGCAGCCAGATTCTTTCGGCGATGAGCAATGAACCAGAACACGACTGCAGCACACATAAGAATCGAAACGATTGGAATCACAATCATTGAGACCAGGGCTGCTACAGAAATTGTAGTATTCTGCGAGCCATTATCGACGATTGGGTCCGGTGGAAGTCCTACAAAAGTTAGTGACACAGAAGCAATGAGCAATATCACATACCAGTCCAAGCTTCGACGTTCGAAATAGAAACAAAGCAGGATTGACCTCCATCGCGACTTTGAAGGCCGAACCAAGTAAGTTGAATTCCGGAAGCAGTGACCGGCGTTTCAAAAGTGAACGCGTACCAATCGGCCGCATTCTTAATTGGCGTGGCGATTGGAAACGTGTTGAGTGGCGTCTGAGAGAAGATGACGAGTTGCACAGACCAAGGGTTACCTGTCAAACCAAGTCAGAACAGTGTCAAATCACTAATAAAGGATCTCACCAGCAACAGTTCCATATCGGAACCGAACCTCTGAAATCAATTGAGTTCCGTAGTTTTCGCTCCAGTCGATTTTGAGGGATGCGTTGAGTCGACCTGTGGAATCCAGGTTTCCTGTGCCCGCAGTGCGCCAATCCGCGTCACATTGAGATGGATTGGATACCCATTGGCCAATATCAATAATACTGGTGTTTTCAAAAGTTACTCTCGTATGTTTGTGATGTTGCCTCAAACCTTCCAGGAATCGTTGATAATACTTGATTAGGTCCACAAGAGTATATGTTGCAAGGTCCTGAGAGATATGTAGAAGACGCAGAGATGTGAGCACCCAGAGCAAGGTCGTATGATTGTGCTGTGTATAACGCGATTAGGACATGAACAAGAAGAAATGCACCCTAACCTTTCACAGATAGAGCCAGCACGAAGATAATAAGGAATGCGTAATGCATGACTGTAAGGCTTCTTGGGATTCTTGACAAGTATTTTGACATCTCGTTAAACAATTCAACACCCGATGTAATAATTCGTGACAGAGCTTGACAGCTGACAGGTGGCACTCTTTAAAGTAATTCTATCCAAAGAATAAATGATTTGATTTTTAAAACTTTCATTGTCGCTGAACAATACCCCACAAAATGTCTGCGAATGACCGTATACTGCACCAAATCGCAATTTACGTCACTACTGTCACTCTGGTCTCACCGCCGTCGTCATAGTGTTTTTGATCTGTTCTTAGTTCAGTATGAGGATCGAGAACGCGTTTTTGCGCCATTCAATGTAGTGTTACTTACTGGAAGTCTGTTCATCCTGTTTGCACAGGTTTCGTTAACCGCTCTCAATATCCTTAATCATAAGGAGCAACGTTACGTTCCGAGCACAGATTTTCCATATTTGTCTGTTGTAAACGTATTTTGTATGACGAGTTCGGAACTCTGTTACAGCACTATTTCATGGTTGCGATCACGGTCTATTGTCGGAAAAGTGTTCCCCAGACTACCGCGACTGTTGAAAATCTTTGTATTTATATCGCCAGTTTTCTATTATTTCCAAGTAATCCCAGAAACGATGGCATTATTTCCCAATTTACCTGCACAACTCCAAGCGCAACGCCGAACACTATTAACCCTAGGCGCTATTTTATCTGGAGCAACAACACTTTTCTTTGATACAATATTTGTGATAACGTTCATCAAATTTTTGCGATCTCAAGAAGTGGCTGAAACTCGGATTCAGACAGGCTTAAAATAATATCCCGCTATGGCGTATATTCAGCAATAATTTGTTATGCGACATTTATTGTATACGGTGCTGGAGTATTATGTGGAACCACTGCCGCTCATGCTCTCTTCACAGCCATCTCCCACGGATTCTTAACTGGCGTCTCTGGTTCGTTATTTGCTTTAAAAATTGCATTATTTCGCTTCGATAAAATGCAAAGTCACCTTTTCACATCTGGTGCAGTGTCTGAAATGACGAAGCAGGTTGTTGTGTCAAATGAAATAAAGGAATAAGTTGAATCGGAAAGATCTTCTCTATTGAAGAACAATGCAGTTGGAGCTAAAATCCTCATCAAATTCTGGGAGAACGTGGGACGTGAAGCCAAAATAAGAGTGTACTTGAAAGATACTGTTGCCAGAATAATTCAAAGTTATTATGTTGAACAAATAAATGATCAAGCTTTTGTTCTCTCGCTCATCTTATCTCATTGTAGCTGAACAATAAATCACGAAATGTCTGATAATGACCGTGCGATCCACAAAATCTCCATCTACGTCACCACTGTCGCCTCTGGCATAACAGCTGTTATGATTGCGTTCTTTCTTCTCTTTTTAGTTAAGATGGAGAATCGAGACCATGTTTTTGCACCATTCAATGTGGTCTTGCTTGTGGGAAGCCTCTTTGTCTTCTTTGCCCAAGTTTCAGTAACAGCTCAAAATATCATGAACCACAATGAGTTGCGTTATATTCCGAGTCTTGACTACCCATATTTATCGTTTGTGAATGTATTTTGTATAGCCAGCGCGGAGCTCTGCTTCACCATTATTTCATGGCTGCGATCTCGGTCTATTGTAGGCAAAGTGTTTCCCAAGCTACCTCGAATGTTAAAAGTCTTTGTTTATGTATCACCGGCCTTCTATTATTTTCAACTGGTCCCTGAAACGATTGAGTTGATTCCAGTGCTTCGAGTGCAGCTCAAAAAGCAGCAGCAAATGCTTTTGATTCTAGGATCTATTTTATCTGGTGCAACTACTTTATTGTTTGACACAATATTGTGATTACATTCATTTTATTCCTCCAATCAACACAAGAAGTAGCCATAACGCAAGATTCATCCCGGCTCCGAATAATATCGCGCTATGGTGTATTTTCAGCTATTATTTGCTACACTGCCTTTGGTTTGTATGGTGCTGGAGTCTTGTGCGGAAATACTGCCCTTCATGTTCTTCTCACGTCTTCTGCAACCAGTTTCTTAACGGGAGTGTTTGGATCATTGTTTCTCTCAAGATCGCACTTTATCGTTTTGATAAAATACAATGCGTCCTTTTCGCGTCGGGTTTAATTTCCGAAAGGACGAAACAAGTTATATCAACTGAAAATTTGATAATGAAATAAAGAATATTGTATGTTTGTGATGGGGACAGAACAGTTTAATTGGTTCCTCTTTGCTTTGTTTGAGGACAATGACTTTGGAGTTAAAATGACAATCAATAGCTGGGAGAGGGCGGGGCATGAAGCCGCCATATGGATATCAAGTATCACCGCTGGAATCACAGCTGCTTTGGTTACGTTTTGTATTGTTTTCTTGGTTCGAACGGAGCCTTCTTCGCGACTTTTCGCCCCATTTAACCTAGCAGTTCTTACTTGTGGCTTTTCTGTTTTTTGCTCAAGTATCTCTAGCGTATGGGGATTATGAGAATCATATCACGGATTATACCTTCCTAACCAAGATCTTGGTCATCACTCATCAACATTTATTTGTGGGGAGCTCAGAGCTCTTTTATATATATGCCTCCTGGCTGCGATCCAGAACAATAATCGGAGATGTCTTTCCAAAGTCGATGAAGTTTTTACGGATGCTGGTGTTATTTCACCAGTCTGCTTTTACTTTCAAGTACTACCTGAAGTGATACAGTTGATTCCATCTTTTCCAGAATCAGTCACAAATCAAAAATATTTGCTTCGCAACATAGGGGCTGTATTATCCGGCGTAGCGACATTATTCTTTGACACTTTATTTATCGTTACGTTTATCAAATACCTTCGGTCAACACATCAAGCTTCAACAATACCCAACTCAGTTGAAGTTCGCTTTCGCGTAATAGCTCGATTTGGTATATATTGCGCATGCAGCTGTTACGTCACATTTTCCTTTTATATGATCGGAATTCTGTTGGGAAAAAATTCGGTTATTCGGGTTATATTGTCCGCCATAGCTACAAGCTGTATGACAGTAATATATGGATTCCTTTGCGGTCTTAAAGTCGCGTTGTACTTTCACGACAAACACCACGGAAACCTCCATGCGTCAGATAAACTGGTATCTGAGCATACCAAACAAGTAATTGCATCTGAGGAGAATGCTTCTTCTTGTTGGAGTTAAGAAATAAATTCATGTAAATCTTGGTGCTATGTATTGTAAATCCCTCCATTAAATGAGCAGTGCCCTTCTATTACGCAATCTAGATGTGGAAACAGTCTTTAAGACAGTCTTTGCTATAAACTGCTGTTGCGGGGCAATAACCTTTATTCTTCTAATTGTATTACTGTATCAAATCGTGATGGTCGAGACTTACAAGAGGGATAAGACTCTCAGTCTGGTGACATTTTCAACTCCATTGAACAAGATAATTTTGGCTCTAACATTAAGTTTGCTGGGCTACTTTGTGACTTGTGCAGTCGAATTTGTATCAGCCTTATCTCGTACATTCATCGCTGTATCCGAGTGTTGCATTGTGCACTTTCTATTTATGAGGTCTGAATCTATTCTCGAGAGGGCCCTTAAGCAACGAGCAACGGTTCTGCGGATTATGTGGAAACTATCACCAGCCTTCTTCATTTTACTTCCTATACCTGACATTGCAACTCTTATTTCTTCAGAAGTCGCGGAAATGGATAGTTTTCGTAAAATCAATCACATAATTCCTATAATATCCGGTACTTTTGGAACGATATTGCTGACTATTTTAACATATTCATATGTTCACTATTTGAATGATTCATGGTCAGCGAAGACTGCACTTCACGTCATCGGACGATCTCAAAATATGGGCTCATAGTATGTAGTATTTGTTTCTTGGGTGATGCTGTGTTTTTTATTGGATTCATATTCAATCAAACATTGGCACTTCAACAACTTTTAACACTATCGCAACAGTGTCATTATGCACGGCTCTGGCTGTTCTAATCGCAATGAAGATGTCGTTGCATCAAATTACCAGAGACCGTCAACCTTCAAATCCGAATAAACCAAGAAGTGAAAGAACGTCTTCTGAAGGATTGCATTCCTGGCCCAGGAATGGATCATACCGTGAAAGCCATTCAATGAGCAGAAATAGCAGCAATTCGCAATCAAATTCGTTACCAAGAACGAATCGCAATATTATGCGAGCACCTTCAACTCAAAGTGACTTGAATCGCAGCATACGCCAATCAACGAAAGGAATATCTCGTGGAACAGGGGCTCTTGGCTCCAGCCGAAAACATAAGCATTCTTCTCGAAAGTCCGTTTCTACTAAGTCGTCTAAGTCTGTTACATTTGATGATGTAGTTTTTGATATTCCTAATCCACAAGAGAATGTCGCTCGTGTTGTTGATGGCCACTTTGTTTCCATTGGGCAGGAAAATGCGGACATAGACCGCTCTGAATAGAAGAATCACCGATGATTGAACGTATGAAGAGTTTTTAATGAATAATAAACGGATTGTATACTGATCATCTGAAAAATGACTTCGAAAACCCAGCGAATCGACGACTTTGGCGCTTTTGATGCCACCTTGGCCTCTGCTCTCACTGGATCTGGTCGAGTGTTCGCCGTTCTTTTTGCGTCAGAAGATCCGGCGACTGGAGAGTCTTGGTGAGAAGTTCTGTGCTGTTGGTTGATATCATGTTAACAACCCTAACAAGGTGCCCAGACTGCCGTGTGAGGTAGACCTTCCATCCCTTTTGATATGATATCATTTGGTTTACTAATCATATCTTCTTTCAGCGATCCTCTCATCAAGAAGGCTATTTCAAAGGTTGCTGACTCTACTCTCCTCCTTGTTCCAACTGGTGACAGACCAACTTGGAGAAACCCAGAGCATCCTTACCGCAAGCATGAGAACCTCAAGGTCACTAACGTGCCAACCTTGTATGAGTTTGGAAAGGACGGCAAAGTCATCAAAAAGCTTGTTGAGGCTGAGATTACAGAGCAGAGCTTGGAAGCCTTCATTGCTTAATCTGAGCCACCAATAAACAAATTCAATTTAATATAAGCGATTCAGTGATCCACACAGGTCATCAATATCCATCCATTAGTCTTCCCAGAATGTGTCTATTGCGTAGATCCCATAATCAAATACCTGGGAATGATTTTAGCTACTATGGTATGGAGAAGCCGAAGAAACTTACCCATGTTGCAAAAGTACGCTTCGTGTCTCACCGAACACAGTATATTTGCAAGTCCAGTCCTGTGAGACGCCTGACACAGGTTCAGCAGTGAGCTGTTGATATGGCCCACGATATTATCGAATGAGTCCCCAGCAATTGGCTAGCCCATCGTTCGAAATCAACAGTGGAACTTTCAAATTATCTGCTGTTGCTCCAGTACATCCATGATGATCCGAGATCGAGCAATCGCACTTCTTTTGCTGAATCATAAATTACGTTATGCACTGGGGTCTTCACAAGGTTGGCAGATTGGAGGAATTGGTCCAACAAAGGATATTTGCGCTTGAGACCCCGATTTTCTTCACGCTGAATTCAGTTGACGCTGTAAGGTATGCTGATTCATAGAACGAGTTGCCGTCTCGGTGGGGTTCAAAGACGGTGACGGGAGGACCGTGCTTCAAGCCTTCGGACTTTCGGCGTGGTTCACTCGCAATTGAGTCCGTTGAATTCACAGGGGTCAATGGAGCTTGATTTAACGAAAGCGTGGTCATATCATCGTGTGGAAGTTGGATAGTGAGGGAGTCAATGAGCTCAGTTCCCAACAAAGATGTAACGCCTTCAATGATTCACGCACAGCTTCGGAGACCGACTTCGTTTGGTTGGACGGAACAAACAGTTTAACTGAAGGATGGAAAAGCGATTAGACTCCAACCCTATTTTTCCATCCCAACATCAGCTTCCGGCTGACATATAGCAGCCGAACAGCATATCCTTAGTGAATGATAAACACACCTGACACATGTAGATCCTCTCGTTCCGCAATCTCTTGTGCTGATAACGGGATGCAGTTTCCGAATGCGAGAGTTGACGAGGTTTCCTGGTGATCCAGGCTGGCAGTGCTGAAGATGGAAGTATCCAGTTTCAACGCCTGGCCATAGCTTGGGTCAGATGTGTCTTGTAGATAACAATGTGACTCACTTGGACAGGTTGAGGTGCGAGAGAGAAGCTATCTGTGGCGTAAAGGAATCGCTGAACTGGCTTCTTGACACTCACTCCGGTAGTCCGGGTCGAGCGTCTCTTAACGGATGGCTGGGACCGAGGAAGTACGTCAAGTTCTGGCATTTGGGTTGGACAGCACGTGCTGTGTTACGTTGGGTTTTGGGGAAGAGATTTTTCGCTCGTTCAACGCAACTTCATTTCAAATCAAAACCGGAAGGAAGAGAGCAACGATTCGAAATCTGAGATTCTCAATTCCGAACAAGAAATTAATTATGAGACATTTCTTTACTTGAGCAATACGTGTAATCAGTCGCTAAGTTGGGCTTCAATAAGCTTTCTAAACTTTCCATCCGCCTTCTCAACAAGTTCATCATAAGGACCCACTTCCACAACTCTTCCATCTTCAATCACAACTACAACGTCCGCCTGTTGAATTGTCGACAATCGGTGAGCAATTGTAATCACTGTTCGCCCTTGAACAATATGCGACATTGCATCCTGTACAAGATATTCCGAAGAGGCATCCAAAGCAGAGGTAGCTTCATCTAAAATCAAAATTGAGGGTTCTTCAAAAGTGCTCTTGCAATTGCGATACGCTGCTTCTGTCCTCCACTCATGGCAACTCCTTTTTCTCCAGTGTATGTCTCAAATCCACCTGGGAAGTTTTGGATGAACCCTAATGCGTTGGCTTGGTCAGCTGCGGCTTCGATTTCTTGGTCGGTGGCGTCTGGACGACCGTAGGCAATGTTTTCTCGGATTGTTGTGGCAAAGAGAGAAGGTTCTTGAGCCACAAAGCAATCACGTTGTCACGGAGTGGGCGCTGTCCAAGGAACGAAGGTCGTGTCCGTCAATGAAAACTATATCAAATCGTTAATATCGTTCGTGTAAAATAGAAACTACTCACTGGCTCCTTGGTCAGGATCATAGAATCGCAATAACAGTTGAGCAATAGATGACTTGCCAGAGCCAGACTTTCCAACCACAGCCACATTAGTTCCTGGCGAAATCGTGAAACTGAGGTCTTTGAAAATGGGTGCATCAGGGCGAGTCTATCCAAAGAATTAGTTCAAACGATTAAACCAATCACTAAGCTTACAGGATATGCAAAGGCAATGTTCTTGAACTCAATCGCCCTTGCACATTCTCAAGTTTCTTTCCACCTGTTTCAGTTGTAAGCTTTACTACACTTTTATGGGAGTTGATAGTACCTTGACTGAGTTGAACAGTTCCTCGAGACTCAAGCAAAGTAAACAAACGACTCGATGCACCGACACCCTTCATCAACTCTCCATAGAAAGAACTTAGTCCAAGCATACTGAATCCGACGTAGGTAGAGTACAAGAAGAAACTTGTCAACTCTCCAGGTGTGATGACACTGTCCGCCACCAAACTACCACCATAGTACAAAATAGCCATAGCAACAAAGTTTCCAGCAAATCCAGCGCTACTATAGAACGTTCCGGTTGCAAAAGCTTCCTTCATAGAGAGTTTGTAAACTTCGTGAGTCTCCTTAGCGTACATTTTGGATTCTCGTGGCTCCTGGGAGAAAGCGCGAACAGTTCGGATTGCGTCGAGTTTTTCTTGGGCACTTGTGTGGTGTCTGATGTTGCCTTCTGTGTCTGTTCTGAGAGCTTTCTGACGATACGTCCATAATAGATTGCAGCGACAGCGATAGGTGGAATAATTGCCATCATGGTAACCTGGTGTGTGTAATTTAGATGATGCGACTGGTACTGCTGCACTTACAGTCAAGTTTACGTTCACGTACAACATCATACCCACTCCAACCATAGCCATCACTCCGTTTCTCAAACCATCAGAAATTTTTGCGTAATAGATTTTCCAACGAGAACAGTGTCAGCAGAGAGTCTGGAAATGATTTCACCAGTTCGGTTTTCATCTAAAACGACATTAGCATTCCAAAGACCTAAGCAGAACGCGAAGTGCTCACCAAAGAAACGAACATCTTGTCTAATAATGTTGTCAAAGATTCTGTTTCTTAATCTTTCAATGATTCGTTCACCGGCTTTTCTCATCAACATGATACGTCCAAAGTTCGAGATTGCCCCGACTGAGAGCCAGTTCTGTTAGTTGAAATGTAATAAAGGAGTAAGACTCACCACCAAAGACTCCAATCAGACCGCCAAACAACTGTTCAAGAGGAATGGACATCATCAAATGCATCAGCTCGGTATCGGCAACCTTCAAACCCATTTGAATCATAACAAAGTCCATGATTTTTCCCATACTGAAAGGGATAGACTGCGTTGAGTGTTAGTAACAAGATAACACGTGGTTTCAAATCAGTAACTCCAACATCAACCCCCAAACATCAATTCCTTCCGCAATCTGATCCAAAAGCAGCAAGAACTCACCATAGAAACCGCCGATGAGACCAACAGAAGCCCGCAGCACCCACAAGCAGACCCGTTTCAGGTTTCGCCAAATTGAAGATCCGCTTCGTTTCTTTCCAGAACGACGGCTTTTCGGCATCTTTGCCTCGAGAGCAGAAATAGGCTTGGAAGTGGCCGCTTGCGAGTCAGGCTTTGGCTGAGTGGAGAACTGGCGAACGGAGGGAACAATCTGCCACTGAAGATGAACTCGATGGATTCCAACGGGAAGAGTGCGAGGGATGCGTGTTTGAAGTGAAAAGCTCCTGATTGGCGTCAAACTGTGTCGGAGAATGAGGGGCCGCGCCAAAGGCAGTCGACAGATTGACGTCAACGAGGCCATTTGTGGATGAAAAACAACCAATGAAAAGTAACCTCAGAGGAAAGAAATCTATTGTTGACAAATAGATTTACTTATCAGATGAAACTTATTCCTTCCTGAAGAGACGGCAGTGTGACAGTTTTGGCGTTTGCCAACCCTTCCCTCAACCAGAAATCCAGCATGCCCCAACAGCGACTTCATTTTGAATGATCATGGATGACTCAATATTTCGATTGCTCGAAAATCTGGGGAAATGACAACGAAATGACTTTTGGAATGACTTTCGGTGGTGAAGTCAAAGCATAAAAGGTGCAATCCGTTCAAATTGCAGTTTCTCAAAACTCTCCATCGAATGTACATCCCTTCTTTCCATCTCGTCTCCAGAGCTGCTGCTGCATGCACTGGAACCACGTATACGATCGCTGCTGGGGACACTTGCTCAACCATTGCCACCAAGAACGGCGTGACCATTAGCGACCTCGTAGTTCAGAACCAAGATATCTGTGGTGGTGCCAACCAAAATCTGCTCCAAGTCGGAACCGCTGTGTGTATTGTTCCTGGTGCTGGCGTGAATGCTGGTCCAACCATTGTAGCCGACGCGTTGAATACAGCAGCGTATACTGCACTGCAGCCATGTACAGGGCATGTCGATATTGTTTTGGGAGGTGCAACTTGTACAACTATCGCTGCAAAGTATAACGTGACACTCGCTGCATTGATGGCTGTGGCTATTCCGGGCCAGTGCGCAAAACTCGAAGCCGCTGACGCTATTTGCGTACCTGGTACTGCAACTACTTCTCTAACCGTTGGTGGAGCTGCTCTGCCTGCTGGTCAAGCAGTGATTCCTGCCGTGATTCCACCAGTTGCATCTGCCACACCCCCGTCGTGAATGCAGCGCCTGCTACCACCACCTGTACGGGAACTGTATATTCCATAGCCGCTGGAGACACCTGCTCAACCATTGCAACCAAGAACGGCGCAACCATCAGTGATCTCGTTGTTCTAAACCAAGACATCTGCGGCGGCGCCAACCAAAACCTCCTTCAGTCGGAACAAAATTTGCATCGTTCCTGGAGCCGGCGCGAATATGGGTCCAACCATCGTGGCGGACGCGTTGAATACAGCTGCATACATTGCGGTACAACCTTGTATTACGGGACATGTTGATATTGTGTTGGGAGGTGCAACTTGTACAGCGATCGCTGCAAAGTATGGTGTTGGGTTGGACGTTTTGATGGCTGGTACTATTCCGGGTCAGTGTGCAAAGTTGGAAGCAGCTGATGCGATTTGTGTTCCTGGTGCTGCAATCGCGCCTGTTACTGGTTTACAAGCTGTGAATCCAGTTGCATCAGCGGTTCCTGTTGTATCTCCAAATGCTGCTACTCTTGCCGGCTTCTGCATTCCGCCTGTCCCGTTATTCCAGTTTCCTCCGCGTCCCCGCTACCAATCCTGCTGTATCTGCCGCTTCAGTTCCTCTTGCTCCCTCTCCTCAGCAGTTTCTTCCGGCCAGATTCTTGCACCAACAACGCCAGCGTCAAGTCCAGCTGCTGCACTCCAGCAACTCCTCAAGCCATTCCAAACGCAGTTGGATCTCCGTGTACAACAAACGCCGGATACGCGTGCTCCCTTCAACCAGACAGTGCGACAAACACGGCTGCAATCGTCCAATGTGTTTTCGGTCCTATATCCACATTGACAACTGCAACGACACACCAAACAATGCTTGTACGATCATCAACAAGGTTCCATACTGCGTGGCTGGAACGGGTATCATTGGGAGTCCTGGCGGAACTGCTGCAGGGATGTAGTATCCGCGTTTTGAGGACGGTTTCATCATTCATAGTATCTGCATTATTCGCATCTGCATCTCATTATCGTTTCTATTTCTCATTTTTTTAAGTACCCAATAATATTGCAATTATCACCTTTATTTCCCCCTTTTTCAAATGAGCTAATTCAATTGTGCCTCCATAAGCTCCTTAAACTTTCCTGTGCCCTTCGCCAAATCCGCATATCGCCCAACTTGCACAACACGTCCCTCTTCAAGGACTATCACCAAGTCAGCTTGCTGGATAGTCGACAACCGATGAGCGATAGTAACAACGGTCCGTCCCTGTGCCTTCACAACCTCCGCCAAACTTTCCTGTACAAGTGCTTCAGTCGTGTAATCAAGTGCACTGTGGCTTCATCAAACACCAAGATCTTGGGGTTTTTGATCAACGCTCGCGCGATGGCGATACGCTGCTTCTGTCCTCCACTCAATGCGATTCCTCGTTCACCGACGTATGTCTCGAATTTCGAGGGTGTGCTTTGGATGAAGTCGTAGCATGTGCTTGGCGAGCTGCGGATTCGATTTGGGCTGGAGTTGCGGTGGGTCGACCGTAGGCAATGTTTTCGCGGATGGTGGTTGCGAAGAGGGTTGGTTCTTGAGAAACAAAGGCGATTACGTTTTCACGAAGGTAGTTGGCGTCAAGGGTGCGGAGATCGTGGCCGTCAATCAAAACTATGAGAGAGTGAGGAAAGTGAAGGGAGAGAGGGATTGACTGTACCTGATCCGTTGGCAGGGTCATAGAATCTGAGGAGAAGACTGGCAATTGAAGATTTGCCGGAACCAGACTTTCCAACGATGGCCACGTTTGATCCAGCAGGGATGTGAAGTTGAGGTCTTGGAATATGGAGCATCAGGGCGACTCTGTTTTGACACGGTAAGTGCTGCACTTGAAAAGGAGAAGAAAACACTCAACTGGATAAGCAAACTCAACCGCCTTGAATTCAATTTTTCCTTGAGCGTTTTCGAGTTCTTTCCTCCTTGTCCACACCTTTCGACTCCAAAAACTCAAACAATCGACCAGTAGCACCAACACCCTTGTTCAGTTCTCCGTAAAACGACATGATTCCCATCAGCGAATATCCAAGATATGTGGAATACATGAAGAATGACGTCAATTCTCCTGGAGTAATGGCTCCACTACCAACAAGAGACCCTCCATAGTAGAGAATCGACATGGCAATCAAATTTCCAGAGAATCCAGCACCACCATAGAACCAAGCCGCCGCAGAAGCCTCTTTCATGGCGAGATCAAAGACTTGGTGGTTCAGTTGAGCATAGTTTGATGATTCACGCGACTCTTGAGCGAAAGCACGGACTGTTCGAATGGCATCTAGTTTCTCTTGGACGAGGGACGTTGAATCTGATGCAGCTTTAGCAGTCTTTTCGGCAAGCTTTCGGCGAGATCGTCCGAATGCAATGGCTGCAACTGCACGGGTGGGATATGGCTGTCATGGTAATCTGTGGGGTATGGTTTGGTTCAGAATATTAAGAACATAAAATGTTGTTACCGTCAAACGAGTGTTGACGTAGAGCATCATTCCGAGTCCAACAGTCGCCATACAGCCCTCGAGGCTTAGTTAGTAAGTGGTTGGAAGAATGATAAGACATACTTTTCTCAAACCGTCAGACAAGTTCTGAGTGACAGTATGGCCAACAATAGCAGAATCAGAGGCAATTCTGGCACTGATTTCTCCAGATCTCGCAGCATCAAAGAAAGCAACATCTTGACGCAGAATGTTCTCAAAGACCTTGTTCTTCAATCCTTCCACAATCTTTGCTCCAGCACGCTCCATTAGTTTGATGCGCCAGAAGTTTGCGAAGCCACCGACTGAATAACGTATCGATCGATCGATAGAAGAGAATGATAAATGCATGTGAATGAAGCGTTAGAAGTACGAAGGATACAAGAGAGAACGCACGTGCAAAAACCGCAGCCAGACCGCCAAACAGAGTCTCCTTTGACAGGGCACTCATGAAGCGCAAGATCTGCGAGTCCTGCACTTGAAGCCCCATTTTGAGCATTGAATAGTCGAGCAGCTTTCCGATTGTGAAAGGAACGGCCTAGTTCAGGTGGGTTAGAACTAGATGCTACTCCTCCCCCCAACCACGAACCAACCACCAACCACCAAACACACACCAAAACAAAGACAAAACAAACCATCGAAACGCCACTCGAAACCAAAAGACAAGTCGTTGCGCCAAACAAACGAAGTCGCTCGGCCTTTGCAACTTTCAAAAGACGAACGACATCGCGTCGGAAAAGTGCTGCGGCGGCTTTCTTGGCTTCTTTCGCCGCTTTCTTAGTCAGTGCTTGGCTTTGGTTTTGGGTTTTGGGCGGCGGCTCAGTCGTCACTTCTTTCATCGTTTTTATTGATTCTTTCAAACTTCAGATTAGACTTCAGTTCAAACATTGTCCTCTACTTCATTGAACATGACTGGGACATATGCATTCATGACTTCCTCCCACGGCACTGAACACGGGGGAAGTACGATTTTCTCACTATTCTCCAACTCCATCCTCATTCCAACTTTATCCATTAGTTTAGGAAGGACGCTTGAGTATTTCTTGACGATGAAAATAACTCCAATGTTGTTAGTTAAGGCGATCGCACCATAAATAATGGGAGCGTGCTGTGGAAGTTGCATCCAGCTGAAGGGAAGCAGTCCACCAAAACCAACTGTGCTGCAGTCATCAGCACCATTTGTAAGCATGTGCACTTCTTGGATGTTATGGACGGGTTCATGGCGAGCAAGAACGCTGATGTCGCCCCCATATATGCTGAAAACCAAACATAGTTCGACATGTGAATCTGCGGCGTGAATCTTTCAAACTGGAATATGATGGGAACAAACATTTCTATTTAAGATTTGACGATTAGAATTAAGTGAGAGCGTCAATAATGCTCCACCTAGTGAGATACAGAAAAGTGACAATCCAACAACAAACTCGCTCAATGCAATAACAAAGAGAGTTGAGTTCTCTCTTATAGCAGGCGCATAGAATGACTTGAAGGTTGTTATAGACGTGATGGCATACAGAACCAACAGCGTGATGCAAGTTGCAGGTGTTTGGAATTCTAAAGTACTCTCTGTAACGTAGGAGAGGCCCGCGATCGAGACTCCAATAATAATCTCCAAGAGTCCGTGTAGAATATAGACTTTGCGAATGAGTTCTAATGCATCGTGTTAGGCACCTTCGTTGAGGGTGGGATAGCAGCTTAGAAGTTAATACCATTTTGGGCCGTGTAGAATCTTTGGACGTTCAAAAGAACTGAGATATCTATAATCTCAGAGGCGCATGATCGTGAACAGCTACTTCAAGCTGTGCGTCGTGCTCTTGCTTGTCCATTGAATCGAAAGATTTGTCGGAGAATCGGACGTTGAAAAAACTGACAAACACATAAAACAAAAAACAAACCATTCAGTTCTTTGAAAAAAGCCACCACAAAGAATTTTACCTGTTCAAATAATTTTAGCCAACGAAATACCAATCATCAGTTTATTGCTCATACTTTACTGTTTCCTTCCAGATGCACAAGTTAATTAACCTACTGGATCGTGAAAACTCCTTAACATAAAGACATACAGCTGAATTTTCTAAATTTTGGTGAAGATTGGCGTGAAGTGATTTACAAACTCCTTCAATCCTTACCATCTGGGAAAGATGAACATATCAAACGCGCAAGACCTACATCGGGTTCTCATCGCAGATATATTAGATCTTAGAGCAGACATCTTAGCTAAGACCGAACGTCTACTTGATCTTTTGGGATCATCAACTCCAGAAGGACGGACGATTCTCTCACCAACAACAAGTCCAAAATATTCGCCTGTCCACGTACGTACGTACCCATCAAGATTCTCAATAAAGTAACAGATCACGCGGCAACACTGGCTCCAGGTTCTCCTTCTCCAGAATCCAAAGTATTAGATGATTTGGAAACATCCAAAGCATCTCTCGCTCCTTTGGGGCTCCGTCTTTCAGTCGGTGACTATGCCATAGAAATGGAAGGGAATCAGACGAAACCACCAGTCTTCGAAAAGGAACCCACTTTCCGTCCAAAGAACAAACTCTTGGGGAATGTATTGAAAGACGCGGTCGCGTCATCTATAAGGAGCTTATATCGAAGTAATTCAAAGAATCAATCAGAAGAAGGACAGAGCAAAGGAAGTAGCCAACCACTGGTCTCACGATCGAAAACGGTAAGAACGTACACTTTAAAATCATAATAACCTAAACTCCTCAAATTTAAGATGACGTATTCTCCCGACCCTTCCCCGATTGAGCGGCTTAGACACGAATTCCAAATCGTGTCCAATCAGAAAAAGTCTGAAGCCTCGCGCATTGAAATCAACATCATCAACGACGAATACAAACTCCCAAACAACGCCGTACAGATCAGTAACAAAAGTATCGTTACATCGTCAGAGGAACGAATAAGCCAAGAAAGAGGCAACTCAAACAGCGTCCTAGGGAAGTCTAATGGGACATCTAATTACACATCAGAAGCAAAGTTGGGCAACTCCAGCGGTCCCACAGAATCCACTGACACCGTAGACTCCATGTTCAATGCGTACACCTTCTCAGCAGGAAAACGAACGCTCCAGCCGCCTAAATACGTTCCTCCATCAAAACCTCCCTCTTCAGGATTACGTAAAGGATCACTTGTTCTTTCAACAAATTCAATTTCGTCCCGGCCGAATGTATTGCGATCACTCTCAGTTCAATCCTCAGCTGTATCTGAAGTGGGAAAGTCGTCCACTATACCACTACCGAACCGAACTCCCGTGTTTGAAATCAAGGAAGTTTCTGTGGATTTGACGGCGTTTCCTATTACGTATCGTATATCGTTTTGGTTTATGCTTCCGAGTTTTGATAGCAAAGGGAAACGCGTTCCGTCTACTTATTTTGATCCTGTGGACTTGCAAAATATGCGGTTTGTGAAGAGTGGGTTGCATCCGAAAAGCTGGTTTAATACTGGATGGGACTTTGTCATGTCTTGTGAGTATTCGCTGTTTTCTGAATGTGCTAGTTTACAGTTTATACCTACCTTCATTAGTGGCCTATTTTGTGTGTCTGTGGCTCATTCCGTTCGTAATTTGCTTTGAGTTGTCCAAAGACGTTCTCATGATTATCCGAGTCTTGTAACTATTAAACTTACACCATATCGCTCCCTCTAAGTATTATTCTTAACAGGATAACAACAGTTTTCCTAACTGACGTTATTGTGACACTCTTGACTCCACAACCGACATTCCCGAATTCCGTCTTCCAATCGTTTCAAGAATACGAATCAACCAGACCCTTACTTCAATCCTGGATCTTAACATACCTCAAAAGAAACCTCCTCCTCGATATCATAACCGTCATCCCATTCGACCTATTCCTTGTCCCCCAAGAACACACATCCCGCCTCCTCCTCTTCCTCCTCCGCCTCCCACGATTCTACCGCCTCCCAGAAATCATATCCCGCTGCCCAATATACACCCGCGCGAAACTATCAATCGAAGAACGCTTCGGAACAGGGGTCACAAAAACCCTCCCCATCGTCGCCGGGATCTTCTTCTTCATCCACTTCAACGCATGCAGCGCGTACTATGCAGGAAGAGAAACAGGATTCGAAAAGTGGGAACTTGCGTTTCCTGAATATCGGGATTGGGATGTGTTTGAAACATACACAAGTATGTTCTTTTTGGCGGTTGGGAATTTGTTCCCGACGGCGTGGAAGCCGCAGACGGCTGCGGAACAGATTGTTGCGGTTGTTTATATTGTTGTAGGGGCTGTTTTGGTATGTTTGGGTGAATTGGATTCATTATTGGTTGACTTTTTGTTGTAGTATGCTGGATTCGTTGGATACATTTCAAGTGCGGCAATGTCGATAAATCCGTCTGGGAGACTGTATAATCAGAAAATGGAGGAACTCATTGACTACGTTAAATGGAAAAAGTTGAGCGATGAGACAAAGGAGAAACTCATAAGTTATTATGAAATCAAGTATCGAGGAAAATACTTTGAAGAAGATGCACTGCTTGCCGATATGAATGACTCATTGAGAGAGGTAATTTGCACTAGCTATGGAGTGATCCAGCCAATAACCTCTGTCACCAGGAAATTTCGTCCCATAACACTCGTAAACTCATCGAAAAAGTTCCATTCTTACGTCGCGAAGAAGGTGATGGCAGAGATGACATCTTCTTCAACAAGATGTCAACTATTCTGCATGCTCGATACTTTGTCGCAGGAGATTTCATCACCAAACAAGGCGATTCTGGAAATGACATGTTTTTCATTTTGAGTGGAAAAGTGAACGTGTATGTGAATGGACAGAAGGTGGTTAGCTTGTATGATGGTAGTTACTTCGGAGGTATTGTTCATTTTTTGCCCGAATTGCATCTGAATCGTTTGAGTAGAAGTATCCCTAATAACGAAAGTCCTTCGAACAGCAACGGTGCAAGCTGCAGCACCGTCGATTCTGTATCGATTGACAAGGCACGACTTCCATCTGCTAATTTCAGAGTTTCCAGATATGAAGCGAAAGATCAATTTGCTTTCAGAGCAGGGGCAGAAGATGCTGGCAAAAGACAAAGAATAGATTATCTTTTTAATCAAACTGTGTAAAGAAATAGATTTTTTAAGAAATATAAAAATCTGTACTTCCGGGGCCATCAATAAATTCGACAGATATATAGAGAAGCATAGTGAGATGAACTTAAAGCGAACTGAAGTGACTGAAGTGAATACCTTTGTTGTTTCTATTTTTAGGGTTTCTTTCCATTTCATTTCATTAATGTCTCTATTGAAGGAGAGCGAGTGCATCAACTTTGCATCCGCCTGCCGCACGATCGGGCCGACCCGCTGCCAGGGGCGGTACAACTACACGTGCTACTACCAGGTGCAGACGTCTGATCCGTCATCGGGCTATCCGGCGGACACGTGCGCGCGGTGTCTGTGCAACAACAGCGATGCACTGCTTCCCGATCTTGCGTGTGTGCAGCCCGCAGCCTCGGACGCGGCCTCGGCGAATGCGACGAATATCGTGTCCGGTGGCGGAGTTGGAGTTCCGGTTGTTGCGACGGGTGCGTAACTGAATACTAGTTTGATTGATTGATCACACCACCACCACAGCAATCCAGCCTTCGTCTTCTGCCACAGCGACCACGTCCCTGGTTCCTCACTCAGGAAGCCTCTCTGGCACGGACACTCAGAATGGCTCTGGCTCGGGAACACCAGCCTGGGCCCTTCCCGTCTACGTTTCACTGACTGTCGTTGCAATTGCATCGGCCTGTGTCGCTGTCTATTGGTACATGAAGCGCAAGTCGGCCCTCAAAGACAAGGAATACATGTTGCAAAATAACCGCCACTTGCCCTTCCTCCACCTCCGCCAGCTTCAAAGTCCCCCCTCCAACGTCAAATGCCTCATCGCCAATTCCTGTCACTTCCAGAAAACCGTTCCTGCAATCGATTTGGACTACAACGACAACACAACAACTACAAAGGACCCTGAGAACCCCGATACCAACCAAACAAAAACTACAACCGTCACATACTCTGCATTCCCTCATGGGCTTCCACCTCTTGGTCGACCACCTGCTTTAAATGCGCCTATCGAAGATCAACCAAAGGCTGTCGTCAACACGCCATTCTTACCAACCGATTCATTCCTCACTCCCAATTCTGGTTATGCCAATTCACCAACCACATCAACTTGGACTCTAGAAGAACAATGGCAATATGAACAATATCAAGCCGCAGCTTACTGGCACCAATTCCAACTTCGTCAAAAAGAATGGCAAGCCGAACAACGCGCCTACTACCTACTCAAAGAAGAAGAGCGTAAAAAGAAACAACTCGAATCTGGAACAGAAATCGAACTCGTTCCTCGCCGGAAACTCATTGTTGGCTTCAAACCATCGCCCCTCCGAAACGTCTATGAAATAGACGACGAATCTGACGTGAGTCGCAAAAACAGTAAAGCCAGTCGAACAAGTCACCGCGTTAGTTCCATCCTCGACGGAATCGTTGGTACAACCATTGGTCGATCCAGTTTCGACGCGGGAACTGCGGGTCGTCCCGATTTCATGTCCACTCGCAGCTCATTCAACAAAAGCATCAGTTCCCGAAAAAGCAACATGATTGTCACGTCTCCTGAATGGAGTGCCCATCCGACCTCGTCACTATCGGCGGGTTCAACAGATCCCGCGAAACAGCACGTTCAAGAATGGATACACTAAACGATCTGTCATTGAAATCGATACCGGTGGCCTTACATCTTCCACCTCTGCAAAAGACACTACTCTGACTTAACATCAAGCACATTCGCACTAGGTGAAGACGTCTCAGTCGTAACAATCAAGAGTATGGGTGAAGACGGAACCGTAATCACATCACAAGTCCTAACAGCAAGGTCGGTTCCGGGTCCGTGCATTCCTCAGAACCCACCAATACTCTCAAACAGATCAACATCTGTCATATCCCCATCCACAATGGAACCACCTTCACCAGTCGATTTCGATCCCTCAGAAATAGTCGATGACGATATGCAAGTAAAATACCCTGTGCTTCGGGCACATGTACCACTCTATGATGATGAACTGCGGTTAGAGGTGGGCGATGAAGTTGTGTGTGGCATATTTTGGATGACGGGAATTGTGAAGGGTATTGTATTCGGACAAAGGAACGCGGATTCTTTCCGGTTAAAGCTGTATTGGCTTAGAAGACGAGAGATCTTTGCGTTGTATTCATTTTCCATTTTTTTTTTTTTTTTTTGTGTTATAGAACGTCTCATGCAAATACATTTACAATACATTTTCTTAAAAAGTAGAAACAAAACATGGTCTTTTAGGATCCGATATCCCTCTGGTACAGGAAATAAAGACAGGACTAGTGATTCTAGGTTTTGACACATATGTGGTTAAATTTCAAAATGAACCAGACTTCTACATTCGTTATAACAACAACGAGGTCGTCAAGGTAGCCACCCATTTCGACTGCAAACGTCTCAGAAGAGAATTGCCGCTCGAAGACGTCGCTGATATAATTGCGGCGTTCTTTATGAACGCCTCACCTGAGAGCTTGGAAAGTACACCCTCCACGAAATCATCGATGGGTGAAGGGCCCGCGCTGTGTATTGGTTTGCCTCTCACGGACCTTACGGGTAGCCGATACCTGTTATCAAATCGAAACGTGACACAGTCAAATCTCTTGCCTCTGAGGATCTCGTGACTAAATTAATCAGAATGGGTGTCAAATTAGAAACGTCAAGACTCGAAATGGTCCTTAGTCATATAATGCATCAAGAGCCTATGACATACCTGCTCCTGAAAAACAATCATTTAACGCTAGATGAAGTCGATGAAATTATCAAACGAGGTAGCTATAGTATTATGTCGCAGACAAGGAACGAAATACGTCTCCGTAATCATGTCTTTTTCAATGAACCATTACCAGTTGGACAAGGCCAACTAAAAACCGCATTCTACATGACTTTCACCGACTCTCTTCAAATCATGTTCGCCAAAGTCTTTCATTCTGCAAAGATCTTTTGCGCGTGAAGTTCCATTAGACGTAAAATCGGAAAACATGAGAATATCATCGAGTTTTGCCATGTGTTTGAGATTGATAGCACTCGTCACGCAATAATTATGCCATACATGGCATCCAGTTTAGCAACGTGTAAATTAAAATGGTCGATATTACCATTCCCTGGGTTAGCTACAGTTGCACGCGATTGTTTCAATGCCTTGAGGCACATACATCAAAGAGGGTTATGTTTCATGGATTAAAGCCATCGAATATAATGTTGGATTCTGGAATGGAGGAAGGATGTTTGGTTGACTTTGGGGCTGCTGCAACTGTCGGAGCACCCATTATGGAATATTCGCCATTGTATTGCTTGGATTTGGATGTTTCGGTTGTGTCTTATTTGATTGATTGGAGTGCTTGGGTACTACTTTGGCGGAATGCTCAGGTTTCGTAATCTCGGAATCTATAACAGCTTTGGATTTAATTGAAGATGTCAAGGGGTGCTCGAAAACTCCAATCGAGCTACAGAACTTATTTGTGCATGTCTTTCTGTGAGACCCGATGGTACTTAATTGGAAAGTATGTGGATGGCTTTGTTGAATCCCAGCGTGGAAAAAGCAACGGGTGGAGCTTTGTGTATAATTGAGCTTTTACATTTACTCTTACTAAGTGAATAAACAGGTGTTTATCGCGTTATATGAAAAGTTTACCAAAAAGCGACGAAATAGAAATTTATTACTTTCAGGCCTTTCTTCTTGTCAAGTGATCGTAAATAACTACTTGAATATGTTCTTTGTTGGGATTTGTACACGTGTGGTGTTGTCTCCTGGGTTGCTTTCCTGATTTCAGACAATTAATAACACAACCAGAAGCCTTTCTTGATCTCTTACACGAGGATCCACGTTGATAATTTTCTGTCCCTCTTATTTTTGAACAAGATTCCGTTCTCATTATCTGCAATTACTTGAAAGTTTCGGAGTCGCGTTGCTGGTGCTGTCGTTCGTTGATAATCAGTGGCAGAAGCACGAATAGTATATCACAAACCAAGTCTGAGTTTCCCAGTTATAAAAGCTCATATCGCTTGGTCGAGGCATCAGTACTGTGGAATGACCATCTTAATATGTATTTATCGAAACCAGCACCCGCCTCACCTCGCGTCCTTCCAAAGATGCTCTCAAAATTTTCAGTCTTCAAACGATGCGCGTAGTCAATATATCCACTAATCTCTTGCCCTTTTCCATTCAAAGTTCGAATAAACAGAATACTCGTCAACTTTCCACTTCGATTCGCTTCTTCTCTCTCCGCAAGCGCCTGCAAGAACGGGAACCCCGTAAGATCTTTCCCTTGAGATGCAAGAACCTTTGTCGCGAGACGCTTTGAGAGCCGGAATGTCTCAGAAGCCTTTTTACGGCTTTCAAATTCCTCGCGTTTTAGAGGCTCGCCGAGCCGCGGTAGCCAAGTTCGACAAGCTGACGCGCGAGCTCTTTGTCTTCGAGGTAGTAGAGATCGATTGGAGTGATCTGGGAATCAAGGTAGTCTTCGTAGGTGGAGAACTCGTGACTGTGGCGTCTCCGCCGTTGGCTGGCATTTCTTCGTCCATTTTCGAGGTTCGATCGGTTTAACTGAGACGGCTCAAATGGGGATTGATTCAGTGGTGCACTTGTGATAGTGGGGTCGAAATGAAACAATAAAAACCGACAATCTTTACCAGCCTAGTTAATTTCTTTGACATTAAGATATGCTACAATTTAAGATAATGTTATATAATGAGATTAATGTTCGTCTTCGCTTTCTTTCTTTTGTCCCGAGAACGAATGAGCGGGAACCCAAACCGCTTCCCGCACGACCGGCGGCCGCACCAGGCCCAGTCGCAGGGCACCAAGTTATACCAAACTGCATCAACTAGGCCAAACAACGGCGCCGCACCACCGACAAACGTTACTTCAGCCGCGCCGTCACTCAACACGTTTTCCTTTCGGCCGCAGTCGACCGGTACCGCTCTTTACACCACCGGAAGTGCATCAAAGGCGTTTGAGTCTGTTGGAAAGGGCGGCCTTCGATTCGACCTCAAACAACAACCCCAAAAGCAGCAACAGCAACCTCAACAACATCAGAGATCCTCTAGCAACAGCACAGCAGCAATCCTTCAGACTTGGAAAGAATGGCTAAACGGGCGGAACGGTTTGGGACAACTGCTCATTCAACAACGCCAAAGACTGTAACTGCTCAACCACAACCCAAAAAACAACTGTATAAGCCGGAACCTGGATCCCTGTTAACGCCTAAAGGTGGTGATGTTGCATCAAACTCGGATTTATTTCTTTTGACGGGATGGATGGGTTTGGGGACGAGGAGGACGACTTGACAGCTCAGGACAAGAAAAAGATGGAAGATGATCCTAAGAAGTTTCGCGATAGAGATCCTTTGGATTTAGTGTATGATTTACCGAGACCTGTGTGGGCGAATCGGCAGTATTCTTCAGATTTGCGGTTGATGTGAGTTTCCAGACAATTTTGGCATCAACTGAACTAAATCTATTCACAGGTTCAATCAGGAAGTTCAAGATTACGTGCATACATCTCTCCAACCCCAGCAGAGCATTCCATCCGACACCTGACAATAGAACGTCTTCGCTTTGTGGTTGCAAAACTCTGGCCCCACGCCACAGTGCAAGTCTTTGGCTCCTTCAGCACAAAATTATACCTCCCAACTTCAGATGTCGATATCGTTATCATGTCGCCGCGCCTCAAAACTCCAGCTTGTTGTTTGAACTCTCGGTCGCTTTACGTGACCACAAATACGTTTCAAAGATCGAAGTGATTGCAAAAGCGCGTGTGCCAATCATTAAATATGTTGACGCATTGACAACGTTTCCCGTTGACATTTCAATTAACATGGATTCTGGGCCTCAAGCTGCACAAATTGTGACACACTTTCTTCAGGAGCCAAATGGTGTCGGTGAAGCAATCAGAGGGCTCATGTATCTTCTTAACAGTTTCTTCTCGCACGCCACTTGAATGAACCGTTTTCGGGTGGATGTGGGTCATACGCGCTCTTGATTTTAGTTGCATCGTTTGTCAAGATGCATCCGTTGATTCAGATTGGAGCTTTGGAGGTTAAAGAAAACCTTGGAATTCTGTTTATGGAGTTTTGGAGCTCTATGGTCGTAGTTTCAGTTATTTCGATGTGGGAATTATGTGTGATTTGAAGGATGGCGTTGGATACTTTTCAAAGCATAATTACTATCCTGCCCCTGGAAAACGGGTGTTAATGCTGACGCGTTGGATCCACAGGATAAGAGTATGTTCTTTTAACCTCTGTTCGGTCATATTACTAACGACGTTCCATAGCTAATGACGTTGGCTGTGGAGCATTCAACTTCCAGTACATCAAAACAGAATTCTTTCGCGCTTCTCAAAAACTGGTTGCGATCTTGGGAGCAGGAGAGAAAAGACACTACGATTCCCTACGACGCCTTAAACCCCACCAACGGCATCATTCTCCACGCCCCCCACCAAGCATTCTATCGGCTGTAGTTTCTGTCAGAAAAGGGCTCTATGAATATCGTCGTGGAATCGCAGACCTCTGGAGACGCGTTGAAAGTGGAGAAGTTGGAACTGGTGTGGAAGAAGATGTGTGGAACCAAGTGTGTGAAGGGTTGAAACAGTACGAACAAGAACGACGTTCATTGGCTCCCAAGAAACGGTCGCGCGAAGCTGAGGAAGGGGAAGTGATCAGTTCTCGAGAAAGTGTCGTTCCTGTCCAACCTGATTCCTCTCCTGCTGAGCCTCAAGCCAAGAAAGTGCATCTAGTGGGATATGATAGTGAAGAAGAAGTAGATGGATTGAAAATGTCGAAAGAGGAAAAGGAACGACGGGACTGGAAGTTGTGGGAGAAAGAATACTTTAATGTTCTTCAGGAGGCGAAGGACGAGTTGGGAGCTTCGGATGTGAGTTTGAGTGACATGCAGGTGTCGTCTGGTGAGGAAGGCGAGATTTCTAACAAGCCGCGTAAAAAGCAGGTAGTGGAAGTAGAAGTGGAGGAAAGGAAGGGTGATTCTAGAAACCCGTTAAAGAAGAAGTGAGGAGTTGGTTTTGTGTTGGTTATCTTTTCTTTGTAGTCGCATTATTAGTTCATTGGGGACGTTCATTTCAATAAATCAGATAAATTATGAATACTTATATATTGAAGGATGTCTTCTGTCTAATGATGGTGTGTTCTGGTGTGTGTCCTGCCAAAAAGATGTTCAGAATTAGCTTGATTCAGTTCCGACCACTCCTTCGATGTTTCTCATCAGCAAAGCCTTCGGCACCTCCAACGATTGCTGACAATACCGCATCAAACAAACCTCCTGAGCGCGTGACAAGCCTTCCAGCTGAATCTTCAGCCAAAGCTGTCCCAACACCTCCCCATCTCCTCCAACGTAAGAAATGGCCAGTTACCCTCAACGAAACAGACCTCCACGAAGCTTTTATCAAAGGATCGTGAGTCATCATTTATAACAAGATGTCAACGTCTGACTATTGATCCAGTGGAAAGGGAGGCCAAAAAGTCAACAAAACAGTCTCTTGCGTTCAGCTGAAACATATTCCTACCGGTATCACAGTCGAAACACAACGTTTTCGAGATTTGCAATCAAATAGAAAGGAGGCGCGGAAACTGCTTTCGATGGAGTTGGATGATTTGTTGAATGGTGATCAATCAAAACGGAACACAGAGAATCGGGAGGAGGCTGAGAAAAAGAAGCGGAGTTTGGCGAAAGCAAAGAAGAGATTGGAGGCGAAGAAGGCCGAGAAAGAAAACAGGGAAAAGGGGAAAAGTGACGGAGAATCTGATAAGTCAGAAGAAGACAAGTAACTAAATGTGGATTTATTATATTGATGAGATAAATGCATGTGGGAATTAGTGGAATTAGTCGTTGTTGTTTGAAAGTAGTTTTAAGATACGAAGGAACAGGTTGAGAATATCCAAGTAAAGTTCTACTGCTGCGAGAATATACTCATCCACAGTATACTTCTCGAACATCATGAACGTGTCAAAGACAATAAATCCACAAAAGAGAAGCCCGCCTCCAATAGTATACACCAAATCCAGGACATGGCTATACGGGAAGAACAGTTGAGAAAGTGGGGCAAACAACAGACACACCAAGCTTGTGAACAGGAATGGCTGCATTCCTTCAAACTGCATTTTTGACTGCAACGTAAACATGGTTAACCCGATAAAGATGCAGAAAGTCAAGATGGTGGCTTGGAGCACAATCTCCCTGTTGTTGAACGCACACACAACACCGACTGTGTACGCTTCCACGAGAGTAAAAGCAGCGAGAAGGTACTTATTCAGAGGTTCAACTTTGCGGTAGAACATGAGTGGAAAGATGAGGACGAGTGATGCAATGCATGAGCCACAAGAAGTGTCTCGTTTGATTGCACGAATGCTTTTACTGAGGCGTTGTACATGCAGAAAGCAGCCACGATTGTTGTTAGGCCAAGCTGGGCTGAGAGGATTGCGTAGACTTTGCGGACAAAGGCCATTCGAACGAGTGGTTCGCATTCCTTCAAAAGTGGCTTGTGGTCCAGGATAGCCTGGGCTTCCGGATCATAGTTTCCTGCGGCGTAGTTTGGAGGTGCTTCTTGAGACTCAGGATCAGTGGTGAGGACAGGTGTGTATCCTGGTGGGGCTGGAGGGGTGGTAGTATTCATTTTGAGAGAGTTTATTGCATCTCATAAATCCAATTCCGAGTAATGGCGAAAAAGATCATTCTCGTTGAAGGCCAATCTTCTTTCTGAAGCAAGGTACGCTTTGATATTTGGTCGTTCGGCAACTGACCGTTTCAACTCCAACAAACGTGGAATATATGCTTCAATCCTTGCCATTGCTTTGGGATACGCATACTTCAATCCACATAGTAAATGGAATATAGATAAATCGACATATGTGACAGTATCTCCAACAAGAACATTTGCGGTCTTTTTCGCAAGGATTCTCTCAAAGTAACTCAGATACTTTGGTAGTCGTTCGTTGACCAAGTAGTGAGTTCTTCTTGCAGCTTCAACCTTCTGATCTTCGTAATAGAGCGAAGTCGCTATTGGATGATGACTATCGTGGACTTCGCTAACAATGTCCGAGACTGACAGCTGTAACTGATTGACTATCGATGTATTAGGATAACCATATATACTACACGAAACGAAAGTGAGACCCACTCAATGCTCTTTCGGTTTCCGAGTTATTTCCAGCGAGCCCCAAACGAGGTCCAAGAACGAAAAGAATTTTTGCAACGTGAGCGAGTGGAGGTAGATCGTCAATGAACACAAACGGGGGTGACAGTGGTGGGATGTCAAATGGTGACTCAGCAGTTGGATTGATGACAGACAGCATTTCATCCAATCCCTCCTTCGTCCTAGCCTCGTCCTTGTACGGATACTTTGCATCCTCGAGAGCCAGGCGTATGAATTCGCCACGTCCTGTGATCGTTGGCCAATAGTAAAGTTGAATGGTAGCCATTTCTCATCAAAACAAAACCAAAACTTTATTCGCTGTTTGCTTCAGTTCGTCTTCTTAGACAACTGCGGAATGAATTGAATTCCAAAGAGCGCCAGCAAAAGTCCCCACAACCATTCGAACCACGTTAATTCCTTGCGAAGGGCAAAGTTTCCACCAGCAAGTGCCATCAACCAATCACAAGCATTTTCCAGTCCTCGTTCCTCCCTAATTCGAACTCCCAACTCCTTTGCAACAGCCATCATTTTTGGCTCCTGTGCTTTTATAATCAACAAGGCAAGTTGTTTACCAGTGAGGCGACGGAATGGCCCAGCATTAATTCCCGCACCGGCCTTTCCGATGTAATTTGCCCATACTGGTTGATCGGCACAAAATGGGCAAATGACAGCTGGTTTACCTGAACGTGCAGCTTCGGCTGTCGTTCCTGCCCCACCGTGATGAACAATCACTGAGCAACGAGGAAAGAGAATGTGATGTGGTTCACTGGTAACCACAAGGACGCGTTTAGAATTCTCCCACTTTCTCTGTAACGTTTCCCCTGACGCACTAGTCACATTGGAATTGTCCATGTTTCGCGCAAATACAATGAAGCGTGTTGCTGTATCTGAATGATCTACAAGCTCGTCAATGAATGCAGGGTAATCTGTGCACAAGTCTGCTGGAAGACTCCCGAATCCAATGTAAACTGGAGCATTCCCTTGTTGCAAAAAGGCAGCGGTTTTTGACGACAGAGTGTCAGCACCAAATCGATTCTCGTACAAGACGCTTCCCCCGACAAGAATATCGGCTGGCCAGTCAGTCGGTCTGGGCATGATATTGTACGAACACGCAAAATAATGTGGGAGACTGAGTTGCGGTTGAAACACTGCCTTCTTAGTATCAAAGTCGCAAATATCACTAAAGTCCAGTTCCTTGACGTATTTAATCAGAGGTCCATGTAGCGCGGAGTGAAGAAGCATATTGTACAATTGAATTGAGAGTCCGAATGGCAAGATAACTGGGAAGAGCTGACAAGGAATCTGGGATGATGGAACAAGGTCCAAAAAGAGGTGGATTCCACAAAATGGCACACCCGATATCTGATACATCATTGGCGCCAGAAAAGTGATTGCAGGCCCACAAGCAACGAGGGTAACCTCCTTGTCGCTTTTGAGATAGCGAAGAACTTGAAATACAGTCTGTCCAACCCGTTCCTTGTTGTAAAAGTCCTCCAAGAGTATCTTCATATTTCCAGTCAAAATCGCTTTGGCTACAAGGCTTTCACTCATGTCTTTGGTGAAGTTTCCTGGTAGGTTGACAAACTGGATGCCTTCGCTTTCAATCCATGGTTGGAAAAGGCCTTGTGCTAGGATGACAGAGGGAGTTCCACGGCGAATGAGTTCCTTGGCGATAGCAACAAAGGGCTGGACGTCTCCACGAGATCCGAAAACGACGAATGCGACCTTCATTTAAGTAAGTGCCAAAGCAGTTCGTAGAGGTTTGGTGAGTTTTTAATAGGACAAGATAATGGGAACATTCAAAAACTAAGGAGATCGAAAAGGGGAGATCGGAGAAAAACAACAAACACAACTGTTCTCAATGCTATTTGCCAGGTGTGCTATTCTTCTCCTTTTCCCTTATTCCAGCCTTTTGGAAACAAAAAAAAAAGCGATAAAAGCAAGCCACAGTGAAACCAACCACTCCCACCAAGTCATTTCCTTCCTCAACACGAACCCATCATCCGCAAGTCCAACCAACCAATCACAAACATTCTCCAACCCTTTTTCCCTTCTAACATCAACCCCCAACCTCCTCGCCCTCTCCACAACCCCCACCTCTTGCACATCCCTAATCACCTCCGCAAGCTTCTCCCCACTCAACTCCCGAAAATACCCCACACAAACACCAACCCCACGTTCCACAACAACCCTCGCCCACAAAGTCTGATCAAACCCAAACGGACAAACAACCTGCACCTTCCCCCGCCCGTGCAGCTTCCGCCGTCGTCCCCGCCCCACCATGATGCACAATCACCTTACACCGCGGAAACAACACGTGATGCGGCTCACTCCCAACAACCAAACCCTCTTGACCTGTCCCACTGCGCGTGTAAAGATTTCCCCGATTCAGTTAATATATCGCGTGAATTCGACATGTTCCGAGAAAACACGATAAACCGCGTATCAGCGGGAGAGTGCTTGATAACGTCGTTGATAAATGCTGGGTAATTTGTGGAAAGGTCTGCAGGCATGCTTCCGAACCCGATGTATACTGGTTCCGAGCCGTTGTCTAGAAAGGATTGGGTTTTCAGGGAGAGTGTGTCTGTTGTTGCCCTGTTTTTGAAGAGGATGCTTCCGCCGACGGGGATGTCGGAGGGCCAGTCTGTTGGACGGGGGAGGAGGTTGTGAGAGAAGGAGTAGTATTTTGGGAAGGATTTTAGGGGTGGTGGATTTGGATTCTTTGGTTGGGTTAGGGTGTAGTGGGAGAAATCGAGGGTTTGGAAGTGGGTTGTGATTGGTTTGACGACGATAGGGTTCATGATTGCGGATTGAATGCGGTGGGAGAGGCCGAAGGGGAGGTTTATGGGGATCATGAGGATGGGATTTGAGATGTTGGTTGACCCGTTGGTATTAAATGAACGGTACAGGTTGGAACATTGGAGTAATGGTAAATATAAGGTGAAATGAATCCGAGAGAGGTGGCAGTTACGATCAGCGAGATGGACTTGTCTGCTTGGACTGTGTCAAGGATGTGAAACAGGGTTTTGCCAATACGATGCTTATCGTAGAACAAGGGCATGAAAGGCCGCATATCACCACTCAAAATCGCTTTGATCATTTCAGGCTGGTTCACATCATGAGAAAGTCGCCAGGATGAGAGAGAACTCATTCCTTCACTTTCAATCCAATTCTGGAAAGGCTTCTGCGCAAACATTAACGCTGGTACGCCGCGATCAATTAACTCTTTGGCCATAGCAACGTATGGTTGACGTCCCCGCGAGATCCAAAGACAAGGAATGCCACTTTCATTTGGGTTTTGCCACAGAGATCGGGATATTCATCCACCACGTATAAATCACTGACCATCCAAACAGAACAAATTTATGTATGAAATAAGGAAAAGAAGGAAACGTAAATTAAAAACAACGTCTACAACTTGGCACCACACACCCGCACCATAAATAACATCCAAAGCCCCTTCAATCGCCTCAACAACCTTCCCAACATCACACCCCGGCGCGAAACTCAACCTCGTCAATTCAACACCCCCAACCAACTGCTTCGCCTTATCCTCCTCCTTAATCGCACCCTGCGTACTCGTCGCAGGAACAGTCGCATACACAACACCATTATCCTGCCCGAAACTTACACACGGCTTGAAAAGCCCTTTATGTTCCGTCAACAGTCCACGAACCGCTGTGCAAGGTCTCGGTTCACTGACCGGCGCGTGCGGGAGCGGTGGGAGGTTGAATGAGAATGTGGAGGTTGTGTATCCTTGTGCGGCTTGTTCGGGTGTACGAAGGCGAGGTCCATTTTGTGGGATGTTCGGCGGTGGATGGAGGCGACGAGTGCGGATCCGACGGATGCGGCTACGGTGTATGCTTTTAGGCAGCGGGTTTCGACGCCAATGTGGTTTGAGGTGAGGCGGTAGAGTTGGTCGCGTTTTGCGGTTGTGTCGAGGAGGGATCCGATTTCGCGGATTTTGGAGAGGAGGGCGCGGGAGGGGGAGGAGTTGAGTTTGCGACGAGGGTTCCGGCTGTTGTGTGGCCTCTGCTGACGCTTTTGGACATGGAGATGAAGACCATTGTTGTGAGGTTTGGAGCGACGGCGGAGATTTTTTGGAGCACTTGGGAGGCGGGGCGAAGGTTGTGTCGACGAGGAGGAGGACTTGCTTTTGGTAGTTTTGGCGTAGGTTTCGAGGTGGCGGGCGAGGACAGCCATGTCTGGGACTTTCATGTCAGGGTTTGTGGGAATTTCGACAAAGAGGACTGTGGTTGGGTCTTTGCAGTTTTAGCGAGTTTGTCGAGGGATGTTTTGATGGCGATTTGAATGTCGTTCTTGCCAGTAATGTCATAAGTTGACTTGGTGAATTTGGTTGGTGAACGGGCAGCAAAAATGTCAGTAAGTTGAGACGATCCACCGTCTGAATGAGCCATTAGTTTTAACAAATTGAAGATTACAAGTACGTACATGCAGTGGATGCCATCAGAATATCAGCTCCTCCAGTGGTCAAAAGTGCAAGCCAAGTCGCGCAAATGGCAGGAAGTCCAGCAGTAAAGACGACAGGATTGGCAGTTGGGTCCGCAGTAGTTCCGGACATTGTCTGCAAGTGAGCGTAAAACTCGGCAAGAGCAGCAGGAGTTGATGATTCGGTGTCAGCTGTAACCTTGATTCCAGCCCACTATTGAATTAATTCAGTTAGTACATGCGTTCTCCCTCTCACACTTCTGATTCCACTCTTTCCGTATCATCGAAATCTTAAAATCACTTCGCATGACCTCTTTTACGCGTCCTTCAAATTCCTTCAACTGTCTTGTCGATACGTCGAGCCCTTCGACTACATCAGATCACTCGCTCCACTCGCTTTAACCGATAATCATAAGAAGACAGTACCTCTTGCAATCGTCTCTCACAGACAGGAGTAGTAAGAGGAGTACTCAATCGCTTACGAATGACCAAGACATCATCGCTCTTGATTTATCCTTGTTGAGAATATAGAGAGTAGACTGAGCCACGACAGCATCAGCAAACTGAACGGCTTCAAACGAGTCTCTGAAAGCCACGACCACTTTTCCCTTCTCTTGCTGTTTCGGAACACCAGACACAACAGTCAAATCTGCGCCAAGGAGAGCCAGTGTTTTGACATGGGCAGCCGAGAAAGGGGCCTTTGTCCCTTGTTGAACATAGAGCACGACCGGCAACGTCGCCGTCAAAAGCACGGCAATGACGGGCATCGACACCGAGGCAAAGGAGAGCACGTCGTCGACTTTGAGTGCGGCGTCCGAGGCAAGCGCGAGTTCGAGCAGCACCGACACGTTCGACGACACGCGAAAGTAGTCTTCGGCGACACCCAATCCACTCAACTCGGTCGATGTCACTTGCTCTTCGCACTTCGCCACCTTCGAAGAAACAAGCGACAACACGCGTTCCGCAAACACAGATCGTCCAAGAAGCGTCTTGTTGGCAAACGTCGTGCCGCGCCACTCAGATGGAAGCTGCGAAAGAATCGAGGGCATCACGCGTCGGAGATCTTTTGTTGTTGATGAAGAAGAAGGTGGTGTCATTGGTTTCTGGTTGGTTTTGCTGGAATTGAATTGATTCGAAAAGAAGAAAGACGTAAAGGGTGGGGAGATCCAAGTCGAGGAAAAAGTGAGATTCAACGGGATGGCACAATCCACACGCTTTGTTGCTTCTCATATCAATATTATTTAGTGCTGTCTGTTGATAAGTCAATTGATTGGTTGCACTTTGAGTTTTCCTTTCCCTCTCTGCCGTATCTGAATACAGAGACCCTCACTTCTACCATCTTTCTCAATCACCAAAAACCACAGCCACAGATCTCTATTCAAAATTAAAATCACGCAATCAATAAAAACGCTTTCCATATTTGCAGTTCCTTTGTCCGTTCATACTCAAACAACTTGGGCATCCCTCGTAAATCTACAGGCTCCATGCAAATCTGTACCCGTGGGAAATCTGATTCCAAGTCCCGTTCTCCATCATCTGGATTCACGCGTTCATTCAAGTCCTGATTCATGGCATCAATTGTCCTTATCAGAAAGTCCCACGCCGGCGCTGTGGCTCTGCATTCCTCAACAGAGAACTGAATTCGCTTCTCAAGTGACAAGTACAACGTTCGTGATCGCCACGACCCACTCATACTTTTCTTGAGCAAAAGCACAGGCAGATGCCGCACGAAATGGAACGTAACATAGTCAATATACACAACATCCGCCGCAAGAATCACTTCACACTCATCATGAAACAACTCAACATCCTCCTTCATCCACCCAAACTCATCCTCCCTCCTTTCTTCCTCTTCCCCTTCCCCCAACTCCTTTGGCCACGCAAACAACGGACACCCCGAATCCGTCAAATCAACCTCCCTCACTTCAACAACACCCTTCCCAATAACCCCTCATTCACCGCACCATTTTCCTTCAACAATCCAAGCACATCCACTCCAACATCCGTCGCAACAACACGTACAGCTCCAACAGCAGCAGCAACAAACGAAACAACACCCGTCCCTGCTCCAACCTCCACAACCCGCTTTCCAGCAACAACACTCCTCCGCCACGAAATGTACTCGGCGAGGAGTAATGCGCCGTTCCAGACTTGTAGTCCAACGAGTGGGAGTGGTGTTGCTTCCGACGTGTGTTTCAGTTTGAGTCCGAATGGCATGGTGAGGGGTTTGGAGGAGACGTGGACGTCTGAGAGGACTGCATCGGAGCCGGTTTTGCTGTGCTCAATGAGTTCGGTTTGGATCCAGTCTTTATCGTGGTTAGTTTTTGGGTCCATCAGTGTCAGCTCGTTGCTTCATTCAACAACAACTTCTTCTTGGACTTAATTTATTATGAGGACTATTATGTTTGGTAGTTGTACCATAGAAATGCGAGTACGAGTATCACGAGTGAAGCTATGATGGACGTGTACATTGATGTGATGAGGGAGTCTTCAACTATATGCGGTTTGACTTCAACAACTTCTCTTGTAACGGAATCTGGTGGCTTGCTGTCGTCAAGTACAGGTTCGTTGGTTCCTTCTGACTGAGACTCACGTTCCTTCATCATTGAATTCATCTCTTGATACGTCAAGGTCAATTCAGCTAAATCACCAATAAGCTCAGCGAGTATCAAGTGGTGTGATGTGTCCCCAAGATCGCCGCCAAAGTCGCGTTCTGTGTCGATTCGATTTTGATGTAGGAGGAAACTGTCTCTTGAGTCGACACTAGAGACAGACCAACTGCGTTCCGCGTTTTCTGAAGCGTGTATTCGGGGCGTTGATTGTAGGATTGGGTTTTTGATGGGTTCTTGGTATGGTTGTGTTGACAGAAACTGTTCAATTTGTGGCGCTGGTTCCTGATGAGTAGATACTTCTGGCTGTATGAAACTTTGGGCGACAAATCCGTCATCTTGACTTTCTGGCCTATTTGTGGACGTTGGTTGCGTTCCCATCATCAATGGCGACCAGTGCAACCTTTGCGCGACTATCCCATCTATCCGTTCAATCTGATGAATAATCCTTGAGTCTCTTCCAGTCACAAACCCTCCCAACCTCAACTCAGATTCCGTATCAAACTCCACCTCCTCAACCTCTTCAACAGAAAACGACAAATCAATATCCCCAACAGACTTATCCCCATGATACCAAACAACATCCACCTGCAAACCAGCACCCGCAGTTCCACCCGAAACCGTCACATAATGCAGCTTAAACTCCCTCTGCACAGCTTCACAAACCTCCTCCCCACCAACCCCTAAACCCCTTACAATTAGCTACCCGAAAAAATTACACGCTGAACTCACCTATCGAAATCAAAACATCCACATCATCCCTAAACCACGCCGCCTCCCCATCCTCCTCCCCCGCAAACCACCCTCTCATCCCTCCCAAAACCGCATCCAGAACTTGTGCCGTGCATCCACCGTCGCTATCGATTTTCATGACGCGTGGAGGCGTGATTCCGGATTCTTGAGTTTCGAGGAATTCAGAGATTTCGTGGATTTTTGAGAGTGGGATGAGGAAGAGGAGGATGTCGATTGCGGGTGTTGTGCTTGTTGTGTGAGAGGAAGGTTGGGGGTGGATGTGTGGAGGGGTTGTGAAGATTGAGTCTATGGAAGATTCTGGTTTGTGTGTTGGATGAGTTCAAGGGCGGTGGGAGTGATTTGGAGAAGGTTTTTTTACCGAGTAGAAAGCCGCGGGTTGTTGGATTGTTTGAGATCAGGTCGCGTATTTTGGTTTCAAACTGTGTTGTGTTGTTGGATGGCTAGGTTAGTCTTACGTCTCTGAAACCAAGAAGGCTCACCTCTTTATTCTGATGCATTGATTCTAATTGAATATCTGTTCCATAAGTCAAGAGTGCCAGGCTTTCGGATTCGTATGTTTCCTGTGTTGGAGTGTACGTGAATGTCCCAGCAGTGGAAACTAGAATGTGGTCCGTGCTTGAAGGGAGGTCTCCGTTGTCTTCGTGGCATGTATCTGGATTTAGAGGAATGATTTCCATTGAGAGGTCGATATCTTCGCTTGGAGGAGGTGGTGGTGGCAATGGTTTGTCATTCAGGCTTGACGGAGCCATTTCAAGATGAGGTTTTCTGCATGTCTCCCTTCTTCTTTTTCTTCTCGTACACTATAATTAAAGTTATTTATTTATTAGATTCGTATAAAATCTCTCGCATCAAAACTCGCCGAAATCACCCGTCACAAAATGGTGAAACGAATCGAGCTTGACCAATTGACAGCCTTTGTCGCCGGTGGCTGTGGCGGCATTTCGAATGTGCTCGTGGGTTACCCGTTCGACACACTCAAGGTCAAGATGCAAACGACGACGAACCAGTACAAGAACATGGCCGACTGCTTCAAACAAACTATCGCCAAACAAGGTGTAAAAGGTCTGTACAGAGGCATCACTTCTCCTCTGCTAGGTGTAACTCCAATGTGGGCTCTGTCTTTCTGGTAACTGTCAACCACTCTCCCTCCCTTGATCTGTGTCTAAACCACCTACACACAAGGTCCTACGAAATAGGTCAACGAATTGCAATCGCATTTCGCCCTTCAAACGAATCCCACCACCCTCTCACCCTCGCAGAAATCGCATTCGCAGGATGCTGCTCCTCAATCCCAACAACCATCGTCACAACACCCATGGAACGCTTAAAAGTGATCCTTCAAACACAAGGACAGCCCAACTCCGTAACGCAGTACCGGGGCATGTCTGATGCGCTTGTAGGTGTGTTGAAAGAAGGCGGTGTGAAGGGGTTGTATCGAGGGACTGTTGCGACTTTGTTACGTGATGTTCCTGGGGGTGCAGTGTATTATGCGACGTATGAGTATGTGTACATGAAGTTGAAGGTTGGAGACACAATCAGTATTCCTGCTGCTTTGTTTGCGGGGGGTATGTCGGGGGTTGCTATGTGGTCTGTTGTGTTGCCGATGGATGTTGTTAAGAATAGGGTTCAGGCGAGTCCGGCCGGGACGTATAAAGGAGTTTTTGATTGTGCGGCTAAAGTGTTGAAGGAAGGAGGGGTTCCCGCATTGTATAAAGGGTTTGGGCCGGCTATGGTACGTGCTTTTCCTGCGAATGCGGCTGGATGGGCGGGGAGGATGGGGGCGTTGGAATTAATTCGTTGGGTAAAGGGAGAACAGTAAATAATGTTGAAGAAGAGTAAGAAATTTTAATTATAATAGAAATGTTTGCTACATATCATTCTCTTTGATTCCGTCCATTTCAATGTCCGTAAGAGTAAAAGCCTGAGATGGACGATGAATAGCTTCCATAACGGGGCTACTGCCCATTCCCGTTTGGTTGGAGCCAGCAAACGATTTGAAGTCTTTGATTTTTGGAGAACTATCAGGAGTCAGACGCTGGGTTATTCCAGTTGTCATATCCGCAGTGAAAGCAAATGGCTGAGTGCAAGAAACAGCCTTCAAGCGATCATTCAACAAATTCAGCAAATAAAACTCAAATTTCAGTTTGATGCTATAGATCGCCACTTTCAGTAAGTTTTGGTATCCAAACAGTCCAATATATTCCACAACCACCATTGACACATCCAGTGTGACAACAATAATATTGACGACAACAGAATGTTTCACCAAGTCCAAGTTTTCATTGTCAAACTTACGTCGAATGTAAACCAAGTACGTGATTCCAATCACAACCTCTTGAACGCAAAAGAACGTCATCTGAATCTTTTCAATAACATCATACCCAATAATCCAAGACTCAGTACCAATCAAGCGACTTCCAAAAGTAAACAACGTGGTTGGAACATGACATGCGAAAAAATTGAACACAATCATCCCAAAGATATAACCCTGAATAGCCCGTGGAACGGATATAAGTTTTAAACGCGAGTACATTGTCATGGAAAACCCCGTAACCATACCCCACCATCCAAAGGTGCACGGCGTCACAGCTTGCCACAGATTCTTCGGATCCCCATACAGGTCGAAGAATAAACTTACAAACCCTAAAGCAAAGATGATAGTTCCCACGGCCGCGACCATGAGACTTCGAAAGTATAGGGAGTCGTATGTTTTGAAGGTTGTCAGAGCAATGAAGATAACTTCGAGACAGTTGAAGACCCCGATGGAGGTTGCTCCTACTTGGAAATAGTTTTGAGCCATTGGCGTCGCTACTGTTGTCGTGACGTTGTTGGTCATCAAGGTGAAGTTGGGGAAAGATTTCCTTTCGGATTGCCCAAAATTCTTTGCTGCATAGACATGAAGGGTACTATGTGAAACTTAGAGCTTTGACCCGTTGAATTAACTATCATTGCTTAACTGCCTGAGTTTTTGAGTGCAGCCAGTCAAACAACTGCGTGACGGCCAGAATGTCTCGAACGAGTCCACGCGAAGTAACCAATTCGGTTTATTCCAGACCATCTCAAAACAATCGAGATTTGCAGTCCCTGTTTTTGATATATAATTCGAACAAGAAAGAATATGTTTCTTAAAACGACAATAAATAGACAGTAAATTTATAAGCTCTTCAAAGGAAAATTAAATATCGATCACCTTAACTCCCTCCATTTCAGCATCTGCAAGAGTAAACGCTTGTGATTTGCGATGAGCTGCCCGTCCCTCAGTACCTTGACTACATCCCATTTCCTCATCGCTAAAACTAGTGAATGTTTTCACAGCTTTAATTTTAGGAGAACAGAGAGGTGTCAACTGCGGGGTTGACCCAGTCTTATTTGCAAGTGCAAAGGGTTGAGCACTCGAGCTAACTTTCAACCTCTCGTTCAACAAATTGAGCAAATAAAACTCAAACTTCAGCTTGATGCTGTAGATCGCCACTTTTAACAAGTTTTGATATCCATAGAATCCAATGTACTCAACAACAACCATTGATACATCCAACACGACAACAATAACGTTCACAACGACGGAATGCTTTACCAAGTCGAGGTTTTCGTTATCAAACTTGCGCCGAATATAAATCAAGTAAGTGACTCCAATCACAACCTCCTAAACACAAAAGAAAGTCATCTGAATTTTTTCAATGATATCATATCCCATAATCCAAGGCTCGGTGGCAATCAACCGACTCCCAAACGACAAAATTGTGGTTGGAATATGAGACACAAAAACATTCACCATAATCATCCTGAAAATAAAGTTCTGAACGGTCCTTGGAACGGAAATGAGCTTCAAACGCGAGTACATTGTCATGGAAAACCCCATTTCCATTCCCCACCATCCAAAAACGCATGGCGTGACAGCTTGCCACAAATTCTTGGGATCCCCGTAAAGCTCGAAAAACAAACTCACAAATCCAAGTGCAAAGACGATGGTTCCGATTGCAGCGACCATAAGGCTTCGGAAGTATAAAGAGTTGTAGGTCTTGAAGGTTGTCAGAGCGATAAAGATAACTTCGAGACAGTTGAAGACCCCGATGGAGGTTGCTCCCACTTGAAAATAGTTTTGAGCCATCGGTGTGGCTGCTGTGGTTGTGATGTTGTTCGTCATCAATGATTCTGTGGGTAAAGATTGTCATAAAAGATTACCAGAAAAATCGTTGCAGACTACAATCCTTAGTAATAATTAATGACGATTCCATATGATACATCAGTTTATTTTTTTTAACGCAGAAGATGGTGGCAACTTGTCGTCTGCCGTCAGCCTTTACCTCGCCTGATACTCTCGAAGCTACACAACGACAGCAATATTTGGAAGAACTTGTCGCCTTTCTCGCTCAAAACCAGCGACTCAGCTCAGCGCACACGTTTGACACTTTGAGGGAGGGTTTCAATAAAGTCTGGCCTGAAGAGTGGAAGCACCTCTCCAAGAGCGAACACTTTGATATTGAGCATTTGATTGATTTAGTGAAAGACGGCGTTATTCAGGTTTGTCTTGAAGCATTGATTGGAGAGTGAACGTAACACGATAAACATAGCCGAATTGGCCACTTTCGCTCAAATGTTTTCTTGAAAACTGTATCAAACTGCAACTGCCTCGAAGTTTCAACTGCGATGACTTTACATCTGGAGTTTTTGAGAGCCAAAAATCAAGTAACAAATCAGCGACAGGAATGTCGCGAAAGAAGCTACACGAAGTTGATCGATTCGCTCGCGTTATTCTTGACCGTATAAAACAGTCTGGTATCTCGGACACAGCCACCATAGTTGATGTAGGAGCTGGGCAAGGATATCTGACACATCGATTGAGCACGGAATATCCATGCATAGCTGTTGACTTCAATAGCGTTCAAACGGTTGGCTCTGAAAAGCGGGGAAGTAATATCCAGAAGAAGTTGTTGAATGATTGTGGGTTGTCAAAAGTCGATTTGGCTGATGCATCACTGGATCGGAAGCCAGTGGTTCATAAGACCATCTTGATAAATGCGAAATCACTGCAGAAAATGTTGGAGGAGTTGGAGGAAGCAGATGTAACTGGGAAAACTGATTTCGTGCTGGTTGGACTTCACGCTTGTGGTGATTTGTCGGGTCCTGCTATGTTACAAACCTTTGAAAACTGTAAATCAGTTAAGATGGTGGCCGTGGTTCCATGTTGTTACAACTTATTGACTGAGCCTGAAACCCCATGTGATGTCTGCGAAACTCATGGTAAAACGATGTGTTTCAGCACGCTGCATTCATTCAACAACTTCATTCAGGATTTGCAATGTCGAAATCCATACAAGCACTCACTCAAACGCACAACCTTACTTTGGGGTACAGCTCACGAAATCTGGCTGGTCAAACACTCTCAAACTTTGACAGAAGTGGAATACATTCGAAACTTACTGGTCACTACAAAAGGGCCCTCTTTGACGCACTGCTTGCTCATTTTAACATTCAAACGGACCTAAAAACCGATGATTTCAACCTGGCAGATGGAAAGGAGCGGAAATTGAGGCTCGGCAAGTTATCGTCCGAAGCGTATGATGGCGGATTTGTTACTTATGCAGTCTCAGCTTTAAGTCGACTTGGATTAGAAAAGCGCGTGACTAAATCACAAATTGAGGAGTTCATGGACCTTCCTAAGTACAAGATTGCATTGAATCTTATCGTATTAGTCACTTGCATCAAAAGTATGTTAAGTCGCGTCCTTGAGAGCTTGTTATTGATGGATCGTTTTATGGTGCTGGTCGAAATGAACGGAGTTACAGGCGCTGATAACGTGGATGTCGAAATGCTTAATCTATTTGACGTTGACGAAAGTCCACGGAATATGGTGTTTTTGGCGCATAAGCGTAGCGAATAAACGCGTTATTTATTTCCAAGCTGCGTTGGGGTTGTATCCATACTGAGAAACAGACCACTTTCCAAACCCTTTCATCTTTGGCGCCTCCTTCTGTATTACATCTTTGAATCGGTTATCATAAAATGACGAAGATTGTTGGGTTCTTGGATCTGCGTTTCCAGCGTAGCAACTAGTGTGATAGAAGAACCTCATTTTGCGACCATCTCGTACCGTGATGTCTTCACCTTGGTTTATTACGCGTTTGCACTCCCGACAACTGAAACCTGTTCGAATTGCGTAGCCCTAAGAGATTCTGTAAAGATTTGATGAGGATTATGAGAATAATAGATTGCCTTTGAGATTGTCCAATAATCTGTCGTGAACGAAGACCTTCGACTGTCCGGCGGCGTTTTGTTTGTAAGGGTGAGACGAGAATCAGTGTTGGATGTGGAGGAATCGCGTTCCATTGTTTTTAAGTCGGGTTGGACAAACAACGAAACGTCAACAGTCCTGCCATAGGAGACCCAAATACCATAAAACTATTGAATATTATCACTTAATATGCATTTGCATATGTTTTTCCGGTTGTTAGACTTGTAGTAATTTTGAGGGTAAAAACAAAGTTCCTAATATTATCCGATCAATGAGCAGCTGTCTTCTTAGCTCAGTTGGTCAGATCGCCTGCCTCAAATCTGGTAGAAGGCATCCCCTATTCCGCTTTTAACCTCACATTACGAAATTAACGGCTACAGATCTGCCTGACAGATAAACAAGAGCACTGAATAGCGAATCTTGGTTTACAATAAGAATATGCATGCACTCGTGGGCACTGCCATCAGTGTGGGTGAAAGTTGTTTTATCTGCAATACAAAGTTTTCTGCACTCCCACCACAAAATAAGCACAGCCAGTGGTATTCTTTCTATCTAGTAAGCGTTATTGCCCACTGCGTATGCACACGTCGCTCTTCTTCCAAAATTGTGTGTGCACCTCAACAAACTGTCAACACCTTCCTCTCCCCTCCTCTCCACCTTTTTCCAAATAAAAGAGGGCCTCACGGGGAATTGAACCCCGGACCTCTCGCACCCAAAGCGAGAATCATACTACTAGACCATAAGGCCACCCGTTGACCGGGAATGACAAATGCTAGATAAATCCTTTGTTTCTTTTTTCAAGACAAGAAACAATTCAAATAACGCGTGCATTTTCTAGTCGTTTATTACAACAAGTTCAGCTTCCCATCTTTGCTGCCGCAAATATCTTTGCCCAGTCAGCTTCACCCAACTCCCCATCCCCATCAAAATCATTTTCATGAATCATCATTGCCAAATCCTCTTCCGTCAATGGATCCCCTAATTCCTTTGCAATTTTTGCCAGTTCGCGTTTCCCCACTTTCCCACGTTTATCGACATCAAACAACGCGAAACTGGCTTTGATTTCGGCGCTTTCGTCTTGTTGTGATAGTTTGACTGCCATAACATACAAGAACTCGTCGAATGATAAGGCTTCATCTTCGTCATCGTCTTTGTCGAACCATTTTGTGATTTCGAGGACTTCCTCTTGGGTTAAGTTGAAACCTAAAGCACGCATTACAATTCGGAGCTCGGACGGATCAATTGACGCGGATCCTTTTGGGATTCAGTCGTTAGTGTGGAAATGTTGAACGAGGATGGGAATACCATCGGTATCAAACAAATCGAATACATCCCGGATTTCTTGCATTTGTGCAACCGTTATTTCATAGTAAGGCTTCTGTGGGCGGCGCGCTAGGACAGAGGGACGAATAACGGACTTTTTTCTTGCTTCTATTGGAGGTCCGTTTGCATCGCGTCCAACAACAGAACCTTGCCGACTTGATCTGCGACCTCCTGTACTTGGCCTAGATATTATGGACTTGTTTCGAACAGGAGTTGGAATGAAATCGTCATCTTCGTCAACATTTGGCATTATAAAGCCAGGAACCATTGAAGCACGACGAGAGATTTGTTGAGGCTCATCTGGAAAAATACGCCGTATCCGAACGAAACTGTTGGAAAAACAGTTCATGTAAAGCCAAGTAGTAAGTCATCAATTAACCAACCCTGCGTTCTTGTTCACCATGACTCTAGATTTCCGCTTTGGTTCGTCATCTGATTCAGAATCGTGATGGAGGTCTCCCAAATAGTCATCTTCGCTGGAATACGTTGACTCGTCTTCATCATGATGGGAGCCATCGTTTTCGTTATCGTGTTCGAGACGTGAAGTCTGACGAGAAGCTACAGATCGTGCATCATCGCCCATTGTTTTGTGTTCAACTAATCTGATAAGTGAACAAAGAACCCAACAAAAAACGAAGTTGAAATGACATCGCACGCCGAGTGGACTGCCAAAGCCCAAGCCGAAATCGACAACAAGACCAAGCCAGTTGGATCGCTTGGCAGGCTTGAGCAGTGGAGTGTCAGGCTGATGGCGCTACAGCAAACACTCAAGCCAATGTAAAGCCCACCTTCGCAGATCCACTCTTAACCCAAGCAACAGCATCAACAACGGCCACGTTCTCCTCTTTGCCGCTGACCACGGCATCGCAGACGACGGCGTCTCCCAATTCCCAAAAGTTGTAACACGCGAGATGCTCAGGTACATCCCACACGATCAATCAAACTTGAAAAGCTGAATCCACGAGCAGAAATCTGTCATCGGGTGGTGCAGCCATCAACGCCATCTGCAACGCTAATGCCCTGAAGCTCTCTGTCATTGACGTTGGAGTCGACACTGACGAAACCTTCACTGGGATCCATGTTGCGAAAGATATAGCGCCACATGGAACAAACTCGTCTCTTCGTGGGCCAGCAATGACGGATGCGCAGTTGGATGCAGCGCTGTCAGCTGGAATCGAATATGCTAATGCCGCAATTGACAGCGGTGCCCAGGCTATAGCGATTGGAGAGCTTGGAATTGGAAATACCGCTGTTGCTGCGATTTTGCTTGCAGCTGTTTCAGGGAAATCTGCTGCTCAAGTTACCGGGAAGGGAACTGGTGTTGAAGGGGAGCGGTATGACCACAAAGTTAAAGTAGTTGAACAAGTCCTGGAGAAACATAATGATGTTATTAAAAGTCGTGAATGGAGGGAAATGTTCAAATGTTTGGGTGGGGTATGTGTTTCAATGATTTTCTTTCGGTTGAACTAATTGTAAATAGCTCGAAATCGCTGCTATGGCAGGTGCAGCTGTTGCAGTCGCGCGCTCGCCAAAGAAGCCAGCTCTATTGGTCGACGGATATATTTCAATGGTCGCATTCCTCTTTGCAATCCATCTGTTTCCAGCTGAAAAGGAGTTGTTGGGCCACTGCGCATTTCTTTCTCACGCGAGCGCTGAATCAGGAACGCGTATCGCTATTACCGAGATTGAGAAGGCACTTGGTGTTTCTGAAGGCGGTATGACGCCGATGTTGGATATTGGGTTCAGGCTGGGTGAGGGTACTGGTGCTGCTCTCGTGTTTCCAATTTTGAAGGCGGCAGGTCATATTGCTAGTGATATGAACACGTTTGCTGGTGCTGACGTGAGTGGAAGTAATTGAACTTCGAAGGACTTTGATCAGATAAATACATTCGGGTCATGTAGCCATTTGATTTATTACAACTTCTTGGCAATGACATACCAATTATCCCGATCATACCCACTCGTCTCAATTTCAACACCCCCAGCCCCAGCAACAACCTCATCCAACTCACCCTTCACAAACACGTGATAGTATCGCTGATACACGATATTTTCATTCCCACTCTTGACCACCTCTTTAACCTCCCCTTCCTCTTTCTTTAAGCTCAACGCATTCAACCCATGCTCCAACACCTCCTCTTTCCCCTTCGCAACGCCAGCCTTCTCTTTCCCCGCCGCCTTAGATCCAAACGACTTCTTGTCCAAATTCCATGGCACAAACACGTCCTGCTTGTCAAACCTGCGTTTCGATCCATCTTCCTGCTCCAGCGCCCACACGAAAATCAAAACGCGACCCCCAGGTTTAAGCGTGCGAATGAGCTCTTTGACGGCAGCGACGCGGCGGTCGAAGGATGTGAAGTGGTGGATAACTGCGATGGAGACGACAAAGTCGAAGCTGGAGGTTCGGTAAGGAAGGGAGAGGTTGTCTGCGACCATTGTTTCGTGGCCTTTTTCGTGAGCGATTTGGATGAGGTTCGCTGACCTGTGGTTATGACAGGGTAAGGAGGCAGCTTCAAATGAGAAGGGGTAGGTCCGTACATGTCTGAGCCGATTGTGTAAAGTGATGGATTTACGCCAAGGTATTTGCCGTTTCCACAGCCTACATCTGCTCCGATTGATCCAGGCGGTAATGACTTGAGGAAGGTTTCAACAACTGGCCAAGGCTACAGCAGTTCATTAGCAGGTCATACTGTATGGTATACTACTCAATTACCTTGTATCGAGTAGCGCTAAAGTGTGGAGCAATCGCTTCGTAGACCTAGTTAGTGAGCTGGTATTTAGGTGGGCTAGCTTCCAAAGGATCCCGCCAGGTACCTTCTGCACGTGAGTCCGCTCAATCAACTCAAGTTCCTTATCGCTCAAAGCCACGTTGGTTGGATCTGGAGTCTCTGAAGCCATTCTCGTTTCCTTCTTTGTTTTTTTCAATCAAACGCAAATGGCCTCTCTCCTTTCCCAATTCCCAACACTCGCCAAATCGATTGTGACTCAGCAAAAGGCTGGTTCAAAGCTAGGAACAAACGCAAAGAAACCAGCTGCATCGGCCGGGGCTGCACCCGTGAAAACTGTCAAGAAACCACTCGCTGTTAAGACAAACAACAAGATCGGAGACGCGCTCGCAGCAAAGTTTGGCGGCAATTTGTTCGGAGACAAGACGAAAAAGAAGAAGAAACGGGTCGAGAAAGAGGCTGGGCCGGTGGAAGTGGAGAAGTCAGAGGCAAAGGAAGCTGCCAGAGATGTGTTCAAAGAGTGGGATGAACAGAACGCTGAAGACGACTCGGACGATGATCAGAACGATGAGTTTGACGATGATATGGATTTGATGGAAATTGCAAAGACTGGTGGCCTTGGAGAAGATGAAGATTCAGATGACCATCAAGAAGAAGCAGAAGACGAAGACGAAGACGATATGGAACTTGATTCATTACTTGCTACTCTGTCGAAGGGTGCATCAAAGAATACTGAGGAATCTTCGAAACTAGCACATTCCACGTCTGCAACTTCAACCAACCCAATCTCAAAAAAGAAGGCTGCAGCTGCGAGGAAGGTTGTCAACTCTACCAACGCAGTTGTTGCTGTGCACAATGCAAATGCCGGAAAACGCGATCCTTCCATGTTGGGCGGAGCAAAGGAATGGAGGCATTTCATGACATCTGATGTGACCAAGATGCTCACTGAACCGAAGGTGAAAGAAGGTTTGACAAAAGAAGAAGAAGAACAGGACAAGTAAGTGTCTGTCTGCTTTCTGTCACACACAAGAAATCTCAACAACCACGTCAACCAGACAGGACGACGCGCACGACCGTGAACTAATGTCCCTCCTCGAAACCTCAAAACTAATCGAACAAGTCACATCCGAAGACCTCTTTGGAAAAGACCGTCGCAAATACATGGAATCCAAAATGATTGAACTCGGCGCCAAAAAGGGACCCAACGAGAAAATGCCGTTCCCCATGCGACTCTTCCACATTAAAAATACAGAAAAGAAGATGGAACAGCGGCTTGAAAAAGCGAAGGAGTTGGGCGTGTACCACAAGAGTCTGAAGACGCAGATCATGGCAGGTGGAGATCGAGAGACTGCGTTGAAGATCACGGCTGGAAAGAAAAAGAAGGGAAGTGGAAGAGGGCAGCCGAAAGCGTTGGATGGAGGAGCTGGTCATTTCAGGAATGGAACGCTGCATGTTGGAAAGAGCGCGATGGATGCGATTGGCAAACTCGGCAAGAAAAAAGGTGGAGGGAATGGACTGGGGATCAAGATTACTGGTGTTCCTGGTGGCGGTGGTGGTAAAGCTGGCAAAAAGAAGAAGGGAGGCAAGAAGTTTAAGAAGCGATAAATACATTATTTTGTAAGCGTGTTCGTCCGGAAAATTAAGGAGCGCAGATATGAAAGTTATTTCCGTGTGTGGCTGAGTCTGATTTTGTTGGGTTTTGCAGTTCTAGTTCTGACTTCTGTTCCAACACCCCAACTTCAATCAAATGAAGCGTAGACTTTGCAATGAAGAAGCAAAAGACGAGGGTTCAAAGAGCAGAGGTAATCGAGAAGATATGACGAAGTCCAGATCGAATGTCCAAACTACGCATATTATGCCGTTGGATTCCCTCGTGTCAAAGACCAAATCAGGAATGACTGGTAACTATCTCGACTTCGGAGACATGTCCCTTGACTTGCCTGAAGCTACATGCCTCATTCAAATAAGTAGTCATTTTGGAGCTCGTCGCCAGGAAGCGCAGCGTTTGGGGAGAATTTTGGCTTTACCTGTCGATTTTATACACTTGTGAGTCAGGATACCGACGAGGTTGCGTTCTCGGAGAAGAGGAAACGATTCTTGGTTGATCAAGGGTATACATATAAGGTAGGTTAGGGTGTTGCCAGTTGTTGTGTTGATATTCTGACAAATAGGTTGTTTCGGACTTGAAAGAGCTTATTCCCAGTGAAGACGCTGCGAAACTTGCGTACTACTCTCGTAAAGAGCAAGTCGCTTTGCTAAGTCATTTGTTGGATCATCAAGATGAGATGGGAGATGAAGTGGAATTGAATTGACTCAACGGCGTTTGGAGGACAAGGAATAAAATCATCACTATCTCTTATACCGTTAATTAAAGAAGTTGTTGAATTGAATTGCAAGATTGTTGGTTGTTGGTTGTTTGAGAGAGTAAAGAGGATAACGACATAACACATGCTGAAAGCTTGAAGAAAAGATGACGACGCCAGCCCTTAGCAATAGCCGTATTTTAATTAGGCTGTCCGGCTAGCTTGCAAACGCAACTTTTATTACCATTTTCGACACCAATCAGGCGTGGATGCATACCAACTTCTCAACCACACTCAACCAACACTCGACCACCCGTCTCCCACTCACAACTAAAACAGCATGAGCGAAGTGGGGTTTGAACCCACGCCTATTTCTAGAATGCGGCCTAAACGCATCGCCTTGGACCACTCGGCCATTCGCCCTGATGCGTGATAGGGAATAGGGTCGGATTGCGGAAGATAACGGAAGAAGAAGATTCTATTGTATTGTTATGAAAAAGGAACTGCTTATATAGTCGTAAATAAAGTAAAGAATGTTCTAGAAAAGAAAGATAAATTGTGTTGTCAATTTGAAATGAGAATGATAAGAGCCGGTAGATTCCGAAGGAGCCGGAAATAGTCGGAAAGGGAATTGGAGCATATTCCGTTACAATGCGCTCGAACCCTCAACACAGATATAATCTGATTTTTATTTCTTCAATACCGGTAAAGCTAATAGGAAATAGTTTCTTATATTGCTTCAAAAAGCTGTTCGGTAGCCAATTTGATCATAATTTGACGAAATATGTTATAATCTTAAATTTTTAGTGAAGCGTGTCACTCGTTGAAATCAGATTACAGAGCATTACTTACTTTCGAAGTTTCGGGTTGGTTGGAACTGTTTAAATTCGATTGGAAAGAGCATTCGCAGATTTCTTTTGGCAATCGGCGGTACAGTGGTTCTGAGTAAGAAAATGGGATGGACTTAATATTCGACCCAATATTCAACGAAGGTTTAGTTGTTTGATAGCGGTTGAGAACAGTGGAGTTGGTTTCCAATATTCGAAGTCATTCAAGAGGTGGAAAAGAAGTTTACTGCAATGGCATCTGACGGCCCCATCAACCTCGCCGACCTTCCCCTCCAACAGCTCCAAGCTGTCAAGAACCAAATGGATGAAGTGAATGCACTCTTCGTGAACCTACTCTCAACCTCTAATCCATACGCTTCACCAGGAAATCCAACACCTCACCCAATCCTACGCCCAACTCAAACAAGCGCAAGTCAAGTTCAGCGACTCAATCGAAAGCTTAAACAACATTGACGGGCGGAAGGATGGTAAGAAAAACGTTACTCAGGATGAAAGAGGGGTGAGGATTGAAACCCAAAGCTTTGCAGAGAAGGTTCTGATTCCTCTGACGTCGTCGCTATACGTCCCTGGAACACTCGCGGACGTCTCGAAAGTGATTGTGGATATTGGGACTGGGTACATGATTGACAAGGTGTGTGTTTGTGGATTGGAGTGGGTGGAAAGTTGGCTAACGACGGTACATTGGGGATAGTCTATCCCTGACGCAAAGGACTTTTACAAGACAAAGGTTACGTTCTTGAGGGAGAATTTGGATGGTTTGCAGGAAACTATTACGCAACGCGAGAACCAGTACAAGGGTAAGCGGTGTTTGGCATGGCTGCGTCGAAAGAACTAATCGTTCAATTAGTTCTTATTGACGTTATGAATATGAAGATGACGGAAGCTCAGCAAGCTGCCAAAAAATAATCAAAGTGAATCAATCCGCAGCATCGTCAACATTCCACCGAAACTAATCGAATAAATTGCGATATGTATTATTCTTGCTTCTTCAGTTTGCCGTTTGAGGCTATCTCACGAAGAACTAACTCTCTAGCTACTGCCACGGCAACAAATAATCGGCGACAAGCGTTTCATTTTATCAGTTGGCTGTAAATCAAGTTGTCGAAAATCCGAAATCTGGGTGTTCCAAGATTTGATACACCTCTTTTGAATGAAGGCAGTTGATTTCATTCTGCGAAAGATGCTACAATAATCAGCCAGAAGTATGAAATGGAAACAAAAAAAACTTAAATTATACAAAAGTCAAATGAGAACCAATAACTAAGTGTCGAAATTGTACTGAAAGTGAAAGTGATTTGTGCTTTCTTTGACAATTCCCGATTTTATACCAACCAGATGCTCATTCAAAAGAGTCGTAAACGCGTCGTCTGAGTCTTTTAACTCGCAGTTCTCAACATCTATGTCCTCAATCGAGCCACTGCTCAAACTTCCCAATAACCCATCCAGCAAGTGGTTTTCATCAAAAGAAGATTTTGGTATGGCATGATATTCCTTCAAGCCTGAATTTTCATCCATTTCAGACTCAGTATCCGTTTGAGGCGATATTGCACTAGCCTCCATAGAACCATGGACTTCTCCCGACACACCACTATCCGTGCGACTCATTCCATGCATCAAGCCACTCATTAATGTATCTTGTTCGAATGCAGACGCGAATGCAGTCGCTTCCAAATGCCCATGTCTCATATTCTCGTCCAATACACCACTCAATCCCCCAACATCGTCTCTTTTGTCATCAACGTCTCTCAGCAATCCCATACTCTCCAAAAACTCGTGCACATCATCCAAGTGTTCCTTAGTTTCAGGTATGCACGTGGGAGAAAGGTCGAGTGGCTCAGTCTGAAAAGAATCAAGTGGGTTGTAGTCTTTGCATACGGCCAAGTCCGACAAATGGACCAGTTGAGGTTGTTCCAGGGAAGACAACGAACTAAGTTTAAGAGCTGATTGAAAGATATCTGCGAGTTGGTCGTCATCATCGTTGTTGTTTTGTGGAAGTGGATGTGTTTGGGTGATGTCATCCAAGTTGTCCTCGTCGATTTCCTTGTCGTCATCTGAGCCGAGGTCGAAGAAGTCGCTGAAAACGAGTGTTTCTTCGGTCGAGTTTCTGTGCGCGGTCGAATCGAAGAAACCTGATTTGACAGGTCGCTGCTTCAAGTTGGCTTTGGTGGACAGGGACGGATTAGGAACGTTGGTTGCATGCTTGTAGGGTGCACTGTGGTTCATTTGGTGGTGTTCAGTCGTCGGGTTTCGTTCTTTGGTGGTCGCGATCCACACGGATTCTGTTGAGGGTAGCTTGTTCAAGCTGGATAATTCAGTGGAGTAGTCTTCTTTCGAAGAAAGAGTTGTAGAAGAGTGAGACGATTCCGAGAATGATGTGAACATTTCGTCAAGGGCGTCAGCTGTTGATTCCATTTTGTTGATAGTACTTGAATCCCTATTAAAACCCTCATCTATTCAACATTCACAGAAAAACAATTAAGGCTATACACCACCAGCACTTAACATGGAATTTGCAGCTGCCTCTGCTGCCTCCCGTTGCACGTCCGTCGCCTTCCTTCTCTTCTTCTTCTTTCCCTTCTTCCCTCCCTGTTTCTTTTCTTTCTCTTCTTCTCCATACATTAAACCCTTCCATCGATCTACGTCAATTAGTGATCCCAATTCCCACTGATTCTTCCAACACACTCCACTGCGGAATCCAGTCACAACAGAATCCTGTTCATCGCCTTTATAGAATTGTTCGTATGCAACTGGAACTTTTGGGATTGGATGCGTCATGTAGTTTAAAACTGACGGCTTTTCGATCGGGTGTGCGAGTGTCGTGTGATAATTCCATACAGGGAATGGATGCGCTTCAGCTGTTTTGACATAATTAATTATTCAACTAAAACAAAATTAAATAGACTTACTATTGAAGACATAGTTTCCCACGTTGTATTCATTGTCCGGCGTGAACAACAAGTATAGATATTTGAGTGTCTCGGCCAGGAAGAAAGATTCCATTTTGTCTTCAAGTTCGAGAGTCTTGACGTTTCGTACATTGGCGAATCCGTACTTTGTACGTGTTCTGTGCAGTTTAATCAGTTCACCATCAACGGGTAAACCACAACAAATTACATATTGTTCAAGCGATCCACAATTTCGTAAGCAGCCTCTAACAAAGTCGGGTTCTTTGTCGCGCGATAAGCAACCCAGAGACTTTCAACAAATTCAGGGCGAAGTGGATACGGCTCGCGGCCTTCAACTATTCTCGCCGGCTCTTCCAGAGACAAAGCTTCGGGTAAAAACTTGACAAGTCGAAAGATTTCAGACATGGCGTTTAATTCGGCCATACCCTGTAACACAAATATTTTTAGTTGGACGTCTAATATTGACGGGGAACGTACTTCTGCCACATCACCTGCGAGAATCTTGACACCTGGCCAAAAGGCACCAAGGGAATAGAAGTAAGGATGGGAAACGATTCCATTATCCATTATAACGTCCACGTGCCAGTCGCCTTTTTTCATATACACCTTTACAGCGCGATATGCCTGACATTTGTTTGTCAATATTCTGGAGAGGTGTATGGCCTAGATGATACCTTCCAAAACAACTCTTGGTACTCCACTTCATCCGAAAATGCGATCGAAGATTTGAGTAAATATTCATAGAATGAATCCACAAGGCCACCGATTGTACATTCCTGAAGAATATGTTCAATATTCCTAGTGATTCCATTTTCGTACATCACCTTGTACACCCACTGTCCCGTTGCAACGTTAATATGATTTCCAAATAAATCAATTGACGATCGACGCTTCCACAATTCCCGTACTGCTTTCCTCGCAACTTGCTATTCACCAAAACCCCAAATCAGTTAAACGCGTCTTCCACGGAAACACCCTCACCTCATAAACAGGATCCTCAGTCAAAAGACTCAACCAAGTAAACTCCAAACTAAACGTCCCCGCGCACGCCGTACAAACATCCAAACTCTCACCCTCATTCACTCCATCCAACAAATTCACGGTTCCATACGGAATACCCGTTGGCGTATCGAAAGCCGGTAACAGTTTCTTCCCCATTTCTTCAGCCTTGTCGAGGAGGCTGAAGTCGTAAGTTTCACGAATGTCAGGGTCTGTTGACGCGATGATATGGGATGCGAGAAGGCCGCCTATGACGCGGATGTTTGTTTCGAAGACGGAGACGTTTACGTTTATGTTGAAGTCGATGTTCGATATGAGGGGGTAGAGGGCTTTGAAGAGTTGTTTGTTGCCCATTATCTGATTGGTTTGGTGTGTTAGGGAATAGACGAGTGGGAAGTATCCTGAGCAATTTACCATTACTGTATCTAGTGCGTCTATGAGGGTCAAAGAGAAGCTGGAGTATGTTGGTGAGTATACTATTTGAAGAAACGATGTCAACATACTTTCCGATTGTGTCGAATCCGGAGCCAGTTATTGGCATCAGTTCATCTTTAGGAAATGCTAGCTCCATATACGATGACAGACCGTGATAAAACATTTCCTTTGTTTTGAGCCTGATGATGGGAACTTCAGTTTGATTTGATTGAACGGAGAAGGATGGAGTACCGGTACTCTTCCATTCGAGAGTTTGCTTTCATCTCCGTAATTGTTCGTTGGACTGATTGCCTGTCTTCCTTCGTGAAAGAAGGAATGGATGGTGTTGGCTCATTGTTCAACTGGTCGATAGGCTCCAAGTCATCTGGTGATTGAGCCTCCGTATCAACAACCGACGTTTCTGTTTCTGGCGAAGCTTGTCCTTGTGATAGAACCACAGAAATGAAGAGGATGAGGACGGCCAACACCTGTCTCATTTTGGGATAAATACGTTCATACATCTTTATTTATTTCCCCTCATCTCCAAGGAGCCTTCTTGAATATAATTTCTCTACGAAAGGTGGACCGTTGAGAGTCCCAATTTATAAGCTTTTGGATGTGCTGAACTGAATTCCCGACACACATGAGTTCATTCGCTCCAGCGATTCCAGTTGCCATAATGTAAAGCTCTTCTAGCCGTAAACTCGCGAACGAATCTGGTAGTTTTCCTGTTAAACCAGGATTACATTCGACAATAAGAGACTTGAGGTTCTGCATACTGCCAAGCTCTGACGGCAGCGGTCCACGCAATTTATTGTGATCGAGCATCAATACTTCTAAGCGAGACAACGCAGCGAGTTGTGCCGGTATGGGTCCTGTCAATTTGTTCTGATCCAATCGAAGTGATGTCAACTTTGTGAGGTTGGCCAAGTCCGTTGGAATCACACCCGTCAAATTATTTCCAGTCAATTCAAGATCTAGTAAACTTTTCAAATTTCCTAGTTCTGAAGGTATAGAGCCCGTCAGCTTGTTATGTCGCAATGAAAGGTGGTTTAAGTTTTCCAAATTCCGAAGTTCCGGTGGAATCACGCCTGTTAATTGGGCTTCGTCAATGATTAACGACTTCAAGCTTGTGAGTAGTCCGAATTCTGGAAGAATACCGGCATTGAAATGATTCTTTGAAAGCCTCAAATATTGAAGTGACAGACACATTCCAAGCGCGATGGGTCCTTGGAGTCCAAATTTCACCATATCAATATATTTCACTTGATTGAATTCCGATAGATTTGCAGGAAAGGATAAGAGAGGAAGTTGTTGTGATTCAATTCTGTTTGTGCTGATGATGATTTGTAGCTGCGGCAAGTCCCACCTCGGCAATGGCCCATGAAACCCGTCCAGTGTTAGCTTCTTGATACTCATAGACCTCAAATTAGCTGGTAAAGGACCGTATCTGGGCGCTGCAGAGGGATGGCTGTAGGTCTTGTATGGCTTTGCAAACACCAACGACAGCGTCTTCAGATTCTGCATACTGTTAAATGCTCGAATCGCCGCCAGGAACTTGAACGAGCTCCACGTTAAATCAGGCACATTGTTGAACTCCATCTTGATCCCAACCGTTGCGTACATGCCTTCCAGATGGGAGACGCATGTTGGGGTAATGTAGTGGCTTTTCAGGTGTTTTCGAATGAAGACCTCATCGTTAAGGGAGAAGTTGAAATGTTTGTTGATGAGGATCAAGAACCAGGGCTGGTCACGAACAGGATGCAGCCAGGCAGCGATTGACTGAATAACTTCAGCTGGAAGGATTGCGAGGGATGGTTCTCCGCTGTTTGATATGGGAAGAGATTCATCCATTTGTGCGGACTGAGCCTAATTATTTTTTTAACTTAAAATAAATCCTAATTAACTTCAGTAGCATTATACAAGAATTTCCGTATAAATTGCTGTTATTAACAATGAACACAATTCAAAAGTATTTGTAACTGTCGAGCCACGTTCTCAGACAACATAAGACGCGCCAGACTCTTCAAGCTGCCTAATTCTGACAGTATGGAGCCCATCAGCTGGTTTTGCCGCAGAGAAAGAGTGAAAGGATATCTTTTTCCAACACATTTATTCAAGTACTAGTATTCAACTATTCACAGCCATTCCAGCGTCAATCAACTTTTGTATATCCATCACTGAATTCAATCCCCTCCCATCCGACCTCGTCACCCCAACAATCGCAGTTCCATCAACAAACAGTCCGTCCATCTTTCCAATACGCGCCGAAAAACTTGACGGTAGAGGTCCACACAACTCACTATTAAATTCAAGTACAAGCGTTTTCAAAGGAATTGCCCCCAATTCCACCGGAATCTCGCCACTCAACGAGTTTCTGTCAAGTGCAAGGTAAATGAGGTTTTTGAGCGCGCCAATGGAGGAAGGGATGGGTCCTGTAAGGTTGTTGCTGCGGAGGTACAGCTGGACAAGGTTCTGGAGTGGGGAGAAGTCGGGGATAGGTCCGTGCAAGTTGCATTCGTTCATATCCACATGTGTGAGAGAAGCGAGATGAGAGAATTCAGGGGGGATGGTTGTACATAGATTCGTTCTGTCGATGGAGAGACGGGTGAGAGAGGTGAGAGAGAAGAAAGAGGACGGGAATGGGCCCGTCATGTTTGCGTTACTAATCAGCAAGGATTTTAGGTGTGGATGGGATCCAATATGGGATGGGATGGGTTGAGGCTTTGATTGATGACTTGTGATTGCTAGAATTTCAAGGTTGGGTAGAGTCCATTTTGGGATTTCGCCATGGCAGTAGGTAAGTCGTAAGTTGATGATGGAGTTTGAGTTGAGGACGGGAGGTGTCGGTTTTTCGTATACAGGGTCTTCAATTTGATACATGAACAACGAAAGAACTTCAAGGCTGGGTAAGGTGTTGAAGACGTTGAGAGCTTCCTTGGTAACAACACCGTTCCAAGTGATATTCTTATCCTCTTTGAAATGACGAGAGGCATAGATAGTTTGATACAATCCGCAGAGATCATAGACAATGTCTGGAGTTGCAAACGCATTGTATTTGACAAGGTGCTGAAGCACAAAGGTCTCATCCACGAGCGACCGATGAAACTGTTTACATAGAAAGATGAGGAACCATGGCTTTGAATCGATTGGGAGACAAAGGACAATTTGGTGGATGAGTTCTGTTGGCAACGAATCAAACATCTTTTTGTTATCCCAACCAAATGCCACCCTTCTCCAACACACTTCCATCGTGTCCACTTGATTCCAACGAATCCATCCAGCCCGTGTTTACGTATTTGTCAACAAGTATTGTGTGTGTTGGCAGTGCAGTTGTTGTTCTTGCGCACCTGAATTCGCTTTCTGTTTTCAATCGGGCGATTCAGCATTGTTCAGTCCGGAACTGGCCGTACTCGCTCGTTCTTTTTAGTGTCGGCGTCGCGTGAGTTGTTGTTGATTGGTGGTTGGTGGTTGTTGTGGGTGTGTGTGTGATGCGATTGTGGCTAATGCGTTGATTTGATGCGTGGCAGGTTCGCGCTCGATGGTCTTCGGTCGCTCAAGACGAGTGGCTACAACGACAGCGTTTCGCTTTTGTTTGCGGCGGTTTCGTTGCGGGCTCTCGGTGTCGCCGTGTTGGTCGTGGCACTCAAATTCCACAGAGCGAAACAAGGAGTCCTGTCGAAAGGAGGTGGGGCATCGATGTTACACGTGTCATGCTGAAGCTTTAATCACAGAGTTCGTATTACCCGTTACTGTGCCGCCATCGCCTGGTCGAACACATACACGCGCAAGCTCTGTTTCGCGAAATATTACCAGCTCGGAAGCGTCGATAGATGTTCATGTGAATGAATGTGATGATAGTACTCCAGTGTCATTGGATCGATGGGGCTTTGATTTGTTTGCGGAAGACGATTCAGATCCACGCGCGTTTGTATGGGAGAAGACTCCCACTATTTTGGCACTTCTCGTAACTGAAATCATTTGGCTGGCTATCGTTTTGTAAGTTTCGTTGGCTATTTGTTTCTCGTCTAACAGTCTTCACGTGAAGTTTCATAACACATAACCCAGAAACACACGAAATCCCCTTAACACTTTTCAGAATAATCCGCCTCATACCAATATCGACACTAACAGCTTCCTCCT